>CM072554.1:38594867-39303617 GCA_036898215.1 Platycarya strobilacea
ACACACACAAGTTCATCCCTAGCCCTCCTTGAGAATTTAGTTACACATATTGAAAATATGCAACCAAAATTCTCCAAGGGATAATATGGAAGAGCCAACCATTATTTTCTTCTCTCTTCTTTGGTTTTTCTTTTCTTTTCTCAAGCTCTCAAAATAATGGCTCTTCCAAAGCATCCTTCCACACTAAACATGCTTAGAACACACACCCCTTCCTTCTATTTATAACCATCCTTCATGCAAGTTGTCATGACAAAATCATCACAATTTCAACTTGTTTTGCCATGTGCCATTCTTGAATCCAAGTGATTTGTGAGTTGTCATTTTGATCATTTGTTTTCCCACCATGCATGAGCTGGATTTTGCTTGTAGGTTGAGTGTTTCAATTTTGCTTCTCTATCCATTAGTTGTCTTGTATGACTTAATATCTTGTGGTCAAATAATTTGTCTACAAGAAACTTGAGTGCACTTCATCTTGCATATGAATTGATCATTGAATTTCCAAGTTGGTGTAGGAGTGCTTGTTGGAAAATATTATGATGACATTTGGATTTGATGCAAGTGGCTGAAAAATATCCAGGAACGTCAAGTGCAGGTGCGTCCACTTGATGGTCGATTTTGTCTTAGATGAAGTGGATATCTCTTCAAGAATAAAACATAAAAGTTATAGATATTTCTCTTTCGGTTCTATATCATCTTGAATCAGCTCAATCGGAGATTGGATGAGAGAGTTATGCCCATATTACGAAAAGATGTCAGAACTGTCTAAAATTCTGCAATTATCTTCATTTGCTCCTAATGTCTCTATTTGTGTCCTAAATCAAAATATAAGAATAATGAGTATATTTAGGCATCAAATAAGAATAAATTATTAAACATTAAGAGAGGAAAATATGGCATTTTATATTCTCATCAATATATTAAATCATGCTTATATCTATCTCAAGATAAATGACCATTAATTTTAATAACATGAGTTATATCCATTATTTTCTCATTTCTTTTAGTATTTAAATAGAGTATTTAGAGTGCATTTTTGTGCACTCATCAGAGCTGCATAAATTCATCTAAAAAGAAAGGAGAAATGCTACTCACACTCCTCCATTATCCCGATTTTAGTTTCCCACCTGACGTGGTCTGCTCACGTGGCAGCCACTCCCAAAATTATTAAAAAAAAAAAACCAAAACAAAAAGTTATTTTATCTTGTTGGGCCATTATCTCTTCCACCTTTGGAGCATCTCGTCTCCTCTGAAAATGGTGTTATCTCCTCTGTGATAACCCGAATTTTTAGATATCCGCTTAATTTTCATATATGGGATGATTATGTTTCTTGAAAACTATTTTTGGGAATTTTTGAGATATATGTATAGGATTTTTTATATTGAAAGGTTAGGAGTAGGGTTGGGTACAAATGTGGCTTGTTTTAAGGTGAAAAAAGTGCCTAACCCGAGATCTCGCTCAACTCCCGCTTGATTTCTGACTCGAGCGAGATACTGGGACAGACTTAACGTCTTTTGGTAGAATGGTCATAACTTGCTCGTTTGATGTTGGATTTGAGCGATTCAAGAGGCTATGGAAAGCTAAGAGAAATATCTACAAATTTTATGTTTTGATATTTAAGAGATATAGACCTAATAAAATAAGAAATAGAGATTGAAGTACCAGATCTGAATTGGAGATAGATAAGCATTGATTTTGAAGTTGACTAAGAACTTTAAATAAGATTAAACTTTTGGATTATTTTCTCAATTATCCTAAGATCTGGACAAGTGTGTAGAGATGTGGAAAATGAGGAGATTTTATTTAGTAAATTTTGCGTGAAATAAGAGGAATCATCTAGTCACTACTTGGTGTGTCCGGATTAGTGTTATCGGGCTCATCTGTCGAGTTTTATTAGAAAAATCATAACTTACTCATATGAACTTCAAATAAAGTGATTCTAGTTTCTGTGGAACCTTAAGACATATATATAGAACTTTTATGATTGGAGGTTTTACATAATCGAAGTGTATCAATGGATTACTTGGGCTGGAATAAGACTGATCTGTTTTAAGTGCAAACTGGAACCCGAAAATAAATCACTCCACCACCTCACTTTAGATGTTCAAATTTGATTGGTTTTCCTCATTGTTATCTGCTAGATACACATATAAAAGCATGTGTCAAGTGGAGGAAGAGCTTCTAGAAGAATAATTAGTTTAAAACCAAGTAAAAGTGAAGAACTAATTTGATTGGCCAAAACAGCCAACTATCCCACTTGTTTCCAATCAATTGGTAACCAAACCTTGGGAATTAGGTGATGAGATATTTTCCAGCCACTCTAAGGGTATTAAGGAGGTCTGGGACGTGTGGAAAAGGGTGAAGAAAAGGTTCTAGAAGTTTTAGGGGTGCAAGGAAGGCCAATAGCCTGTTGAGCGTATCTTAGATATTTTAGACTTTTTAGAGTTTACTTTTATACCTATATTTAGTAATTATTTGGGGCCATTGATCTAAGATGATTTTAGATAAGGAAGAAGCATAGCCATGGGATGAAAATCCTTAGAGATCATGAGAGATATGGAGGATCATTAGATTAGGCCAAGGCTGGACAACATGTCATACCCATACACGATTGGATCTAACTAATTTAT
Source organism: Platycarya strobilacea (assembly GCA_036898215.1). Taxonomy (NCBI): domain Eukaryota; kingdom Viridiplantae; phylum Streptophyta; class Magnoliopsida; order Fagales; family Juglandaceae; genus Platycarya; species Platycarya strobilacea. Next base: position 38,597,496 of record CM072554.1, read on the forward strand.
CTTGATTGGTTTTCCTTCCTTCTTCCCAAACCATCGATCCCTCTATACATATATAACCATCTTCAGTCCATAAGGGACCTTTTGGGAGAAGAAACTCACGCCCACTTGGAGAGAAAGCCAAAGAAGAAGTTTCTCTTAACCTTTGAACCTCCAAACATCACCTAAGTGAGCTAAGTGAGTGCTTGGAGGAGAAATATTGCAAGGACTAGTTGGATCATTCAACCAAGCTTTGGAGAAACTTGTAAGTATACAACTTAACTTAATCTTGGCATAGAATAAGTAGATTGTTGATGGAATTAAGTTTGTTGTTAGTTGGAGCTTAAACTAGGCTTATATGATGTGTTTGGAATCTTTGGTGTTTTGGATATGATTTTGTGATGGTAAAATGTTAGGAAAATTATAAGGACATAGATTTATGTTTTAATAAGTAAAAATAAGGTTTATGTGAAAAGATTGCTTGGTTTAGGTTGAAAAACCCCATGAGCCGTAATCTCGCTCGACTGTCTCTTGATACCCCACTCAAGCAAGTTTCAACCCGTGACTTCGCTTGACTTTCACCCCGCTCGAGCGAGATGCCCTGTTTTGCTTAAATTCAGGGTTTTTCCTGAAATAAAATTAGTGTCTCAGATGAAATGAGTTTTAGGTGAAAAAACTCATAAGAATAAGGAAAGACATAGTGGTATGACCCAACTACGGGTAATAATAGTGGTATGACCCAACTACGGGTAATATTAGTGGTATGACCCAACCACGGGTAACAATAGTGACATGGCCCGACCACGAGTAATAATAGTGGATATTAGTAAATACTTGTGAGAACAAGGATTCTAAGATAAGAATGAAAAGCGTATGCATGTATGAATATGTTAGTCACGTCATGAGGGGGATGGCGATACATAATGCCCATATGACTGACGTGCTGACAGGGATAGCGATACGTAACGCTTGTCATAAGAGTAAGAATTATGTTACTATGGGGACGGCGATACGTAATACCTGTAGGATTGACATGGCTAGCAGGGACAGCGATACGTAACACCCGGATGATTGGTAAGTTGATGGGGACGCCTGTCATATATGTTAAGTATGTTCCATGTCATTACGGGGGCGGCGATACGTAACGCCCGTAAGATTGACACGAGACTCATCATCACGGGGACGACGATACGTAACGCCCAGATAACTGATGAGTTATATGTGATGAGACGGCGATACGTAACACCCATAAAAAATAAGAGATAAGTAAGACCCGACAGGGACGCCGATACGTAACGCCTGTCGAGGTTATGTAATAAGTAAGACCCGACAGGGACGGCGATACGTAACGCCTGTCGAGATTATGTAATAAGTAAGACCCGACAGGAACAGCGATACGTAACGACTGTCGAGGTTATGCAATAAGTAGATCCCGATGGGGATAGCGATACGTAACGCCCATCAAGAATAAGTAATAAGGGAAACCTATAAGTCCCATAAAACATTTTTATAAAGCATTTTTATGGGAAGACTGGTAATTGATTTGTATAAGTCCCATAAAACATTTTTATAAGTGATATGTTAGTGAGTATGGCTATGTATGATGATAGTTGTTGTTATCTGTGCCTTATTTCGTTAACTGTGTACTTACTGAGATTTCTTGTAAATCTCATTCTTTTATGTTTTATCTATCATTCCTTATGGAATGATAGATGTTGTTACAGGGATAGATAAATTGCATTGAGACCCGATCAACACTGGAGAGTTTGAGATACCTTGAGGGTTCTATAGAATGCTCCTCTTCGGTTGAGATGATCCCATGGTCATGATTAAGTAAAGAAGTAAGAGTACTGGATGATGTGGGATATGAGATTATGTTTTGAGAAAACTAACTGGGTTATGTAAGAGTTAATACAATATGTTTTATGTAAATACGATGTTATGAGAAGTGTAATTTTAGTGTGCCATGTGATCTATTGATGCGAGAGTTAGATCTCTTTGCATATATTGGGAATTTACTTCTTCCAACTGCGATCGGCGTTGCATTTAATTAATAAGTTTAGATGCATGTATGCTACTTTTTATATTTACGTAGAATAAGTAGCCTTGTGCTACTTTTCCGAATTCGTTGATTTACGTTATAATCGATGCGAAAAAATCGGGACGTTACATCCTCACCTGTACCAAGCAAGGTAAGATCCTGGAGAATTCAAAGATGAAAAAAAAAAAATTCAAGCTAGTGCAGCAATAAAGACCTAAACAATTCAGGGTATAAACTAGGTATCAACTAGAGAAATTCAATTTGAACTTAGAAGGAGTTGAATTCTCAAACATTTAAAATATAAATGCAAGAGGAAGTGACAGAACCAAAAATCAAACACTTGGTGCTTGGAATAAGCATTCTTAGATTAAACTGTTGAGCTTTAGTGTAAAGAGCATAAGTTACTCATATGAAGTCCAAATTAGGTGATTCTAATTCTTATAGAATTCTAAGAGATAGATATAAAACTTTCATGTTATGAGCTTTTGATGATTTGGATGGGATCGATAACTTATTTTGGAAGAAAGTGCACAGTACTGGATTGAACTTAAATGGAACTTGAGTTAGAAGAAATAGACTAATTTGAGGCATGTGACAAAATATGTATCTGATTTTGAAGTTTTTAGTTATATTTACAATGTACGAATAGTTGGAAAGTGATGGGGAGTTGATTTGGAAGTTTGGTTAGCTTATTTGGTGATGAGAAAACAAGGGAACCAAAATCTGCTAATCAGGAACTAAGGGAATCAAATGGAGTCTTGGGAGGCTTAACTAGTAACCAAATGAGTTAGGAGAAGGCTGGGGGCGTGGCACACCAGAAGAAGGCTAGAAAGGATAGGTGCATTCATGGTTAGGTGGAATGTCATCTCAGGTCTTATCTCATAAGCTCCTTTCTCAACCATTAATTAATTGAGCTGCAAATATATCTCAAATACTGACCATTGGATGATCATTTTAGCTGCAAAGTCTAAGATCTTGGAGGATTAAGTTTAATCATGAAATATGTTTAGGATGGACACCTCATCCCATGCAAACTAGTAGCCTGTTACCCTTACTAAGTTGCCTACCTTTTTTCCTTCATAAGGGTCGACCATTTCCCTATAAATAGGCATTGGAGAGCCTTCTAACTCTCTTTGGAAGGATAAGCATATGTTCCATTTGAAGAAAACCAAAGAAAAACCATTCTCAAGTCCTTAAACCTCCACAAATACCTACGTGAGCTAAGTGAGTGATTTGGGGGAGAAGGCTTGCAAAGGTTGGGTTGATCACTTCCAACAAGTTTTTGATAACTTGTAAGTCCAGATTCTAGCTTAACTTTACTATGGAAAAGGTTTATTTGAGTGGTTGAACTTTGCATGCTAGTATTGAACTCTTAAAGCCATGATTAAGTGATGAAATGAAATCTAAGAATATTTGGATTGGTTTTGTTGAGGAAATGTGTTATATATGGTTAGAAAAACCTAAATTTATGTTTTAATAAGTAAAAATAAGGTTTATGTAAAAAAATTGCTTGTTTTAGGTTAAAAACCATCAAATCAGAGATTTCGATTGATTCTTGCTTAACGTTTTGCTCGATCAAGATTTAGGCCTAGATTTTGCTTGATTCTCGCTTGACGTCTGGGTCGAGCAATATATAGGGAGAGATTTAACATTTTTTGGTAAAACGATCATAACTTACCCATTTGATATTGGATTTGAGCGATTCAAGAGGTTATGGAAAGTTAAGAGAAATATCTACAACTTTTATATTTTAGGTTTTGAGAGATAAGGACTCAATATGGATGAAATTGGGATTGAAGTGGTAGACCCAAGATTTAGGCAGAGATTTCATTCGACCCTAGCTCGACATCTAGCTCGAGCGAGATTCCCCTGTTACCTAAAGCCGATATTTTCTTGTATCCAATGCATGTGAGTTAATATAAGGGTTATGCGGTAGGTTTTTAAGAAAAAATGGGCATAGCATGTTTCTAAGAGAATAAGAAACATTCATAAGAATAAGAAAGGAACAACTAAGAATAAGAACTATGAATGAGTTAGTCACGTCGTGACGGGGACGGCGAGATGTAATGCCCGGATGACTAACGTGCTGATAGGGACGGTGATACGTAACGTCTGTCGTATGATATGAATGTTTATTGTCATCACAGGGACGACGATACGTAACGCCCACTATGCTAATTATGTTTTGTGTCAAGACGGGGACGGCAAGACATATCGCCCAGAAGACTAACACGAGACTCATCACAACGAAGATGACGATACGTAACACCCATCAAGGATGGCAATACGTAACGGCCGGATAAGTGATGAGTTATATATGATGGGGATGGCGATACGTAATACCTATCAAGGATAAGAAATAAATAAGTTTTTAAGAAGTGAAGATTCTTTTAAGAAAAAGGTGATAAGTTATCATAAGAGTGCATATATGTTTAAGTTATGCATAAGTCACATGAAATATATTTTAAATTATGCCTTCTTTTATAATATTAAAAATGTTAGTGGTTGCCTTATCTATGCTCTATTAAAATAATTGTGTATCTACTAAGATTTATAAGGAAATCTCACTCTTTTGTGATTTATATTTTTTTTCTTGTACATATAAACTATACATAGGGTTGGATGATCAACAAGGGGAAAGCCCCAATGCTGCAGGAGACTCAGGGGAGTTCTAAGGAACCCTCTAGTTATAGTCCATATGTAGATTTCGTTTTTACTTCTTTGGAACCTCCTATCTATGACCAGCTGATGAGATTTTGGAACGATGATGCATCCGCTTTATTCAAAGAGGAACGACGTATGAGATGCTGCTTAACTTTGGGATTAGATTGTTCCTTGTCTATATGTGCGGTTTACACGACACCACAAGGATAATATCTCCAGCGAGACTTTTGTATTAGTTTATATATGTTTCGCTATGAGAGATAATTTCCTGAAGTTAGGAACCCAAGTGGCTATAAAGATGGTCTTCTAAATGTTATAAGTATTTTTGTTAACCCTGATAACTATTTAGACTTGTATATATATGACAGTACAATATGAAGTTTATGAATGAATGGTGTAATGTTATAAGTATACTTTTCTCTATGTGCTCTTTAGAATTTTTTATAATTGAGACCTCACACGCTGCGAATATTATATCTTATGTAATATATTCACTAAGTTCTTGATACGTACGAAGGTGAATAGTCTAGTGTTACTTATCTTGATACCTTGATTTACATAAATCCAAGACGTAAATTGGAGACGTCACACTTTGTCAAGAACCGCAACCGATTTAAGAAGAAATCTTTGAAGATCAACAGTAATAAAAACCCCATCCCGATCCAACCCAGTCCCTCCGATGTGGATAAAAAATGTCAAAAGTGATCGGATTTGTGGCAGTAGACGCCATAAATGGAGCTGCGTGCTGGAATACGATGTCAAAAACGCTATAGGTTGGTGCTGATTTGTGACGGAATGCCGGTTAATGGACTGAAGGGGAACCTTAACAAAGGTGAACAAAAGGGCCCTTCTCGAACATTATTTTTTTTTTATCTTTTGTTTGTTCTTTTTATTATTTGTGATTACACGTCATGTAGGATTGTAATTCGGGAAAAGTGGTATGTGACTGTAGAACGACTCAGATGAAAGTGAAAGTTAGTTTGTGTAGCAGGTGGCTAATGTTCAGCTTTGGGGGCTGATCTAATTTTTTTTTTTAAGAAAGCAGCTATCATTCTGTATACTTCATAGAATTTTAAAAAAATTTGGGAGCCCAATGAACCACCTGATTCCGCCCCTATATATATGACAATTAATCCATGCATGCACTGTGCGCCGCCTGTACAGTGTATACGTGACAACTCAAATCTGCCATGCCCAAGTTATTTGTCATTCTTCATTCTTGACTACAATATGCGATGCCTTAATTTCCTAGCTTCTTTAGCCTTCCGCATTTTTCGGTTTTTGTTTATTTTATATTTTACTACAGTACTGTATCCAGATCGAGATTAATGATTCAAAGTATGACCCTAAATCCTAAATCCTTGTCTTCATTTCAGAAATATATATATATATATATCCTTTAAAAACATGTAATTTTCTTGCTAACAATCAAACTTTCTTAAAGGGAATTCAAAGTATGACCTGATCAGGAACTTGAAAACATAAATTCTTTCTTTTAGATTTCCTAGCCTCTTTAGGCTTCAGCATTTTTCATTTTTTGGTTATTTTATATTTTAATACAATATTATATCCAGATCGAGATTGATTCAAAGTACGTATGACCCTAAATCCTAAATCCTAGTCTTCATTTCAGAAATATTATATATCCTTTAAAAACATGCAATTTTCTTGCTAACAATCAAACTTTCTTACAGGGAATTCTTTCTTTCAGAATAAAGTCTTTCTAAAACATAATTTCTTTCTTTTGAAAATATAAATTCTTTTTTTTAGAATAATGCTATTATGCCATCTCATTTTATCTTCTCATTTTGACCATTTATATATTTAATTTCTTAAGATTTTTTGTTTATAATTAAAGTAATGACTATTAATGTACAAAAACAAATATTAGTGTATTAGTATTTTTTTATTTTTTTAAAAATATAAATATATTTAAAAAATATTTGAAATCAAAAGTAAAAAAATACAATTTGTACTACGTGCACATCAAGTAAACAAATTGAAGAAGCATGTGGCACTATTCTTTTATGTTTTATAGCCCTCTTAAATAATGCTGCATCTTGCGTGCAAATTCATGATGGAATATTATTTGCATGTCACGAAGATTTTCAAAACATGCTCTTTTAAATATGTGTATTTTATCTTATCCTTCCAAAAATGCTAAATTTTTAATTAATTAATGATGTCCTGTTCACGATAAGTTTTGGCCAGATTTTCTGTGACACATTGTTTAAACGGTACTGTAGCTAGTCCTACAGTCAAACCTCATTTTCTTGGGTCCAAACATGGCCCCTGCTTCTCCTGACTTCACTCCTTTTGAATTTTTTTTTTAAAAAACTCCTATATTAAAAAAAAAAAAGGTAATATAGGTTAGTGTTTTTTTATTTTTAATTTAAAAAAATAATATTAATTTTATTTTGTATTAGCCCTCTCTATAAAAATGATCTTGAACCCCTTCACAAAATTTAATATAATTTAAAAATAAAATATATCTTATATAAAATAAAATGATCATTTCTAATATTGGATGATTTCCAACATATTTTTAATATTTTTTTTATTATCATGACAAGTTTTTGTTATATTATATATATTTTTAATTAATAAATTATATTAAATATATTTGAATTTTATTATAAATTTTAATATTATATTGTTCTATACTACATAAATATATATATATATAAATAGAATAAAAATATTTATATATTTTGTATTAGTTTTACTTAGCTCCCTTAATACAAATCCCTAACTCTCCTAACTCTGTCACTGGATCCAAAATATCTTTTCTAGTCATATATACGATCCATAAGAATTTGAACGATGGTCCAAACAAAGCTCCTGCACCCAGTATTTTCACAAAATATTTGTGGAAAAATTTCACCAGCTTCTTTGGAACTCCTTCGACCGATGTAAGAGCAGCCGGTTCTACAGCTCTTGTTTTTCTCTATATTTTGAGTGAAAGCTTAAGTTGTTTAAAATTCAATTACCCAATTCATAAATTATTAAATTCATTTCAATTTAAAATTTTTTTCTACGTAAAACTCACAACTTTTTTAAATTTAACATATTTTTACACATAAAACTTACAATCTTTTTAAAATTTTGATCATAAATATATCTAAATTTATAATTTTAACATTTAAATAGTATATTTAAATTCATCTTAAGTGAGCTCTATAAAATTTATTTCACCATCTCAAATTTTTACTATTTATAAGGAACTCAAATCAATATTCCAATACAACCTTAGAATTTGCACATAAAACCTTTCTCCATTCGGATCCCTACTTTAAGAAAAAGTTTTAAGAGATGAACATTAATTTTTTAAATATAGAGAATTACTATTCATTCCTTAAATCATTTTTATCAATATTTTATTCTAATAAATAAAACAAAATTTTCTTCCAATCATCTACACATTCTAATCTCATGCTCATATTCATTATAGATTTAAACAATAATTTAAAAAAATAGTTGTAAAAATATTATTGTACCCACAAAATAATAATTTAGATTTTTGTTTACAATATTCGCTAGCCAGAGAGTAATAGTTCAAAACATAAAAAAAAAATATAAAATATTGAATAGTTAAGTTTGTAAATGGAAGTGAGAGAAAAAAGTTATAAAGAAAAAATAGAAAATTATTATTTTAATAAAATAGAGAAATGATAGGGAAAAAGATGTCCGGAGTTTTTGCATGAATAGTAAAATGTAAGGAAGAATTTAGGGAATGTGTTTCTTTAATTTAGGGAATAGTAAAATTTAGGAAATGAATAGTAAAATGAATACTAAATTTTAGGGATTACGTCTTTAATTTAGCTAAATTTTAGAAAGTTTTGAAGGGAATCGAATGGATATGTTTAGCGAATTTAGCCTATACATGAATACGGTTTTGGCTGTACGAAAATAATTCAATATATATAGTAAACTCTATTTAGCATGCTCTGTTGGATCGGATCAATCTGTTCAAGAGCTAGAAATAGGGGTAAAAATTTTGTGATGCGTCTCTTGAACCCAATACAAATATATGATACAAAATTAGTGGGTTTGTGTTTGGTATAAATAGGTTCGGATTAAAATGAGTTAACTAGTCAAGACACAAATAATAAACAAGTCAATAATGGGTCAACCTACTTAATTTGAAATCAAGTCGCAATATGTTGTTTAAATTTTATTTTAACTTTAATTTTATCATTGTTGGGTTGTAATATTGGTATATCTCAATATACTTACATTTTGTATTAGAAAAATTTTATTCATTATCGTCCAAACCACACATGACTAAGCTATTTTTTTAACAAATATTTAGTATATAGATAATAAGTAGAATAATTTAATTAGTTTTAGAAAAATAAACTTACTTTTTTTTTAATTTTTTTTAAAAAAAAATTGTGAATGGTAGTGTGAAGGATGAAAAGTAGCAAACCTCATGTTAAAATCTAAAAAATATTGATATGTTTTAGTAGGAAGTGGTATTGTTATTTTTTAATTTTATGGCTACTTTTCATAATGGATCAACTAGGATTGTGCTCCTACTTTGAGGGAGTTGGAGTTTGAAGTTTCGACTTCTGATTCCGACAGGAGTCAGAGCCCAAAATCCCCTCCGACTCTGACTCCAATCGAAGATCGAAATTCCGACCTCCACTCGGAATCCCTTGCTCTATCGCTGATGAAATCTTAAATATGAGCTGCTTCACTCTACTAATGAAAGAAAATGAACAAACCCTAAATATTAAAAAAAATGGTCAAGAAAATGAGCAAATTCTTATTTTGTCACCGACGAAGTCACGAAACCCATAGGAAATAGGTTGATCATTCGGAGTCGGCATCGACAAAAACCCTAGGTCTAACAGAAATGGAGTCATGAAGTTGGCATGAGTCACAAATCGAAACCCATAGGTTGATGATGAACCATTGCAAGCTTACTGGTGGCCAACAAAATGGACAATCGAGCTGCTCCAATGTGTGGGTGGAGGAGCTAAGGGGAAGAGAGTTGAGAGAAGAGAAGAAAAATGATGAGTAGGGTTAGGGTTTTTGAAATATATACCCTATTAAATGGCGTCTTTTAAAGTGTTGTAAAAAAAAATGAAAGAGGGAGAAGTGGAGGTCGAGGATCGAACCCAAGTTCACAAGGGTCATCCAAAACGCATGTAACCATTAGGCTACTTGGGTCTCTATTAATTATTTTACAATAAATAATATATAATCTATATATAGTCAGAGTTTGGATCCGGAAATCAAAATCCCACTAGCCTCCGACTTCGACTCTAAACTTTGAATTCGGAGTTAGAGCCACTCTAACTCCGATTAGAGTTGGAATTGGAGCAAAAGTCGGATGGAATCAGAATGGATAGAATTTTGCACACCCCTAGGATGAACCCACTTTGATCCGAGTCCATTAATATCAAACTCAAACCTACTAATTAGGTATTGTGTTCATGTTGAGCACACAAGTCGTGTCACATATTGACACCCTTAGTTTATGGTTTTAGGCCTTATTTATAATTATTTTAAACAAAAAATCATTTTTCCTTCAATAATACGTCATGCCATGAATAATTAAAAATTTTAACTACTAAAGATAGGTAGAAGTCTTGGATTCTGTTATACCAACTGAATTGTATTTTGACTGGTATATTCTTCTTTTGCAATAATAAAGATGGGTGGATTAGTGGTTTCTAATTTCACGGAAGAGTTACCTCTTTGTAGAAACTCAAAAGAGAGGTAGATCTTGAATCTAATCATTTGATGCCTTCATTTTGCAAAAGAATTTAAGTAAAATTTATATCTTAATTAATATATATATATATATCTTAATTAATATATAAATATTACAGAACATGCTTTTATTCATACAGTGTTAAAATAATTTTGTGAATTAATTAATTTACTTTTTTCTCTATTTTTCTTTAGAGAAGGTTGATGGTTACATGTCCAATAGTGAACCTGTCCGAATTTAATTAATAACTCTCACTTATAGTGGAAGAAAACCATGATAACAAAATAGACACACGAAATTTACAAATAAAGAAAAAAACCATCCCATGAATCATATCAAAATAAAACAAACCAAACCAAACCAATAATAAGTCTAACAGACCTATATGAAAAGCATATATCTAAATAGCTAGGCCTAAAAAGAAAAACAACAAAATCAAAACTCATAAACAACTAAATTCTGATGGCATGAATTCCCACCTTATCAATCTGAATAAATCCCTTTAACATCCTCAACAAATGATGAGAGTTGTCATATATAACATTAGAACACAACTCTCTTTGTTTAGACAGAAAATCGGTAGCATGATTCGTCTCTAGGTATTGATGGAGCATTCTGAAAGTAACTGTCGACGACCCTAACCTACACTTGGGATTTAACATTGACTGAAGTATCGGAGACATGTAACATAAGGTTATATATCCCTCGTTCATGAAAATATAAAATGCAATGCACTTAGCTTACTAGCAGTATGCAATAAGTATTGTAGTGAAAAAAATCTTTTCTAACAATCATGGCAAAATAAAAAGATAAAACCAAATTCACATAGTATTACTAGTACAAATATATCAAAAGTTTTATCATCCAGTTGCACCACAAAAGATAATAGCTATAAATCATTAATCCCAAAACCACTAGGAATCCAAAATCTTAAACACTTATAGACCTAAAACAAATTATCTGATATTCAAACTAAACCAAATCCTCTTTCCTCAAAACGGGAGTTCAATTCTGATGGCAGGAATTCCTGTGACGCCCACGAATCCCCCCTGGGATTTAGAAGGACTCACGACATCAAGACGATCATCTCATGGATCAATCATCCCATCGAATAGTATTTGAAAAGTGTGTGAAGTGTGCACCAAGTATACAATAAATATTCGCAGCGGAAAAATAAATAAAAGTCAGTCATTCTAGTACTAGAGATTCTTAAAAATTATAAATCAATTTAAAACAATTTCACCAACAGGAGATTATATAGTCTTTCAAAAGAAAAAGATAAGCAACACGACTTTCGAGATCATAATCTCGATCTTCATCCCCTCAACAGATCTCTTTTTCCTGTGGAGTCTATATCTCGGGCCAAATTTCATTTCTGCAATCACTAACTACGATCCTGTAAAATGGGGACCATAAGGTGGGCGTAATCCACCGAAGTGCGATGTGAATCCCAGTAAGCAACAGATAACAGACAACATACAACCAATTCACACAACAAAACATCTTCAACATATACAAGTAAACTCAATGGGTGCATGTACCATGAATATGAGACTTGTAACATGATTTATGCACATGCACTTTCATGTAAAAACTTCCATAATCCTTGACAGTTTTCGATACTTTATTTCATGTACGTGCTTTTCATAAAAATGCTTTTACATAACTTTGACTTCTTTCATATGTACTGTTTGAACTTCTTTTCAAAAGTCATCTTTTCAAAATGCTTTTCTTCTTTTTTTATCTTAGGCGCCACTTATTATATCATATCATATCATATCATATATGGCTCGAAAGACCTTTTCTTTTCATCATGACTTCTTATGCTGGACACATCATGGTTCCCATATGCACCGTGAGTTCCTGCTAGTTACGTTAGCACCCGGTGACCGTATCAAACCTAAATACGTTTCGCGCCCTTTCGCTCTTCATCACTCAGCGATTGATCACTCAGCGAGCGACTACAAACTTTTCTGTATCGGTAAAGTCAAAGCCAACACCGTCCTGTAGGCACCCACTAGCTTTATGTGCAACCATGCTTCAGACACCTTCTAGAGCCCATACATGGTCTGCCGATGATTCTTTGTCGACCCAGAGGCTTTCACTCGACTTTAATCACTCCTGAGTGAACAGGGAGTTCCACTGGGGCACTACTTCATCCCAGCCTTTGGAGTTCTTATAAAACTTTAGTTCTTTTCTTTCTTTTAAAACATGATTGACTCAAAAACATGCATTTCGTGCTCATGCATAGAACATGCATGCAACATGTGACTTCTTATACAAAACATGTAGATCATGAAACATATGAATCATACATTTACAAATCATATCTCATACATATCAACATATAAATAGACTTCCCTTTCTAATTTATCCTTTATCCAACACATTGTGCACATTCCAATAAAGAGATAGTCAAACCCTTAAGTCACATCGCATCAAACCAACACTGTCTTATAAGAGTTAAGGACACAACTTATAATGGAGTCAAACCTAACTTTTCTTCTCTTTTCTCTTTACCAAAACATGCATATTTCCTTAAGATCTTCTCACAACTTAATAGCTATATCACAACCAATCATTAATCACCATATTTACATTGCCTGTATAGTTATTCTCTTCAACAAATTATCATCATATAATATTTTCTCTAAACTCAAACATTTCTCCATCTATACATCAAGGGAATCTAAGAATGCACATCAATATTTCATCCAAAGATTCAAGCCATAACCATACATTATATCATGAGTTAAAGCCTAATATTTTTCCAAAGAAGTACACCAGAATTAAAACTTATGAACTCCCAAAAATAAACTTCTCATCGTCCAACATATTATGCCATTGTTTCAACCCTTAACTGAAATTTACTTAACTATACTTATTAAGTTCTCTCCTCAAAATTTTCACCATATTCTTCCAAATATCACTTCGATTAAAATCCTAGTATATCACCTTATTGAAACATAGTGAAAAGTAATGGAATCATCCAACCAAACTATTATATCACCAATAATTACTAAAGTATAACGGAGTCATCCAACCAAATCATTTTATCACCAACAAATACTAAAATCATGGAGTCATCTAACCAAATCATTTTATCACTAATAATCACTAAAATAACCGAGTCATCCAACCAGTTCATTTTTATCATTATTAATCACTAAAATAATCGAGTTATCCAACCAGATCATTTTATGCCCAATAATTACTAAAATAATAATCATCCAACCAAAACATTATATCATCAACAATTATCATCCACACAATATTCAACCACAGTAAAATAAACTCGAGATAATCTCAATCTCTATTAAATGGCCTCAGACCCAACCAATCTACTTTCGAATTACTTATCATCACTAGATAATACTTCAAGCAAACAAAATAGAGATTAGCATACAATCAAACAGTCAATCAAACAATCAAAAAAATATCTGTTACTTACAGCACACAAACAAATGTCAGTTGAACATCGCGGCGATCCCTGATCCTTAGCGGGTAAGTCGTGCACTATTCATCTCTGGGCACGGCAAGTGACAGGTTGGGCTCGGGTACTCCATTTGATACCAAAATTTAGGAGAATACTCCTTGGAGGATGGAGAATCTCATGGTGGTAGTAGTGAGGTGGTGCAACTACCGAAAGGCGGCAAATTTGACTTGAAAGGGTGGAAGCTCTTTTTCAGATTTTCTCTTGCATATGGGAGGTGGGGCCGTAGATGGGGAAACTGTTTTAGGGGTGTGATAAACTGCGGTTGTAACAACCCTAAAATTATCGTCCTAATTTAAATGTTTAATTAAACACTAATATGAAAGATTAGTGATAATTTATAAAAACAAACTCTAAAGAGATGGGCTTGGAAGTGAAGCTTTTGAGGCATGGATTGAGGGAATGGGCCAAGAGAGTAGTAGTTAGCCCACAAGTCCATAGTATAAACTCATGACCCACCAAGCCCATATTAGAGACACATGTCACTTGAAGAGAAACCCTAGAAAGTCATCCAAGGCCAGTAGGAAATTGTTAGTGGGTGAAGGTTGACTAGTTGGTAGCCATGTAGGATGGAGTGTAGAATCTTATGAAAAGATTTTCCTATCATGGGATCTTAGAAGTAAAATGCACCATCCCTTGACTTTCCAATAGAAGTCATATTGTATGTGAGTGTGACAAGTAGCACGAAGAGAAGGATGGAGGAATGGAGCAAGGGGATTCGGTGGGGGGCATTTCTGTGAGCTCCTTGGAGGGTTTTCATAGATTGTTGCCACCAAAAAGTTGATGAGACAAGAGAGAAATGTGTAAGTGAATAAAGTACAAAGTGTAAGAAAGTATGGTGATGTGAAAAGAGGTATGGTGTGTGTAAGTGATGGAAATGACAAAGGAAGGAGATGAAGCAAATGGAGGGTTTCAGTTGGAGCAAGGAAGGCCTTGGCCGAACCATGCATTGCTCAATTCCCAAAAAGCATGGCTTTAAGATCATTTCGATGGACACATGAGATGATGGAGGGAAGGTGATTGAGTGAAATACAAGAAAAATGAAGACCAAACACCCAAGGGGCACCGGCCATAGCAAGTCAGAGGGGGGGGAGAATCAAATCTTCCAAGGTATGGCCAAGACTTGATCTTGGTATGACCTAGTATTGTCAATCTTTCAATCTATCATTGGCCATATCTAAGAATAGTAAAATGTGTACCAAAGACCCTAGAGGAAGGGTTTGGCCGTGTGACCCTATGCTTACTTTCCTTGACTTGTTTCATTTGGACACAAAGCAAACATATCTCTACCCCACTCTCTCCACCTCTCGTCCAAAGCTATCCATTTGCCCTCACCATTGTTTCTTCTTCTTTTACCACATAACTTGAAGAGTTCTAAGTTGGCGGAGCTAAGATCAAGGGTTTTGAAGTGGATATTGTTTTGGAAAATGTTAGTTCTTAGACTTATGCAAGCCTAGGAAGATCACACACACACATGACACCATTGTTTTAGCTAAAAAGAAATAAGGTTTCTCTTTGAATCTCCATATTTATAGCTAGTTTACTAAGAGGTTCTATATGTATATTTTTCAGATTATAAGCAAAAATCTAATAGGAGTATTGTAAGTATACTTTCATCTTTTCTTTAACATTTCTTGTATATAGCTAGGTGATCATGCTTGTTGGATTAATTGTTGTATTGCCATGTTTGGATTAAATTGATTGGTGTTAATGCTTGTCTTTGGTATGAATATTCATGTGTAAATCTCTAAGTTAAAATGAAGTTAGAACATGAGCATAGATGATGGATCAAGTATTAGTAGCAAAAAGAAATGGAAAGCATGAGTATTATATGAAATGATGAGGTTAATGCATGGTGGATCTTAGTATTAAGCTTATAAAATTTGGTGTTGTTAAGATTAAATTTACTTAAGAAAATATGTAGCATGATTGACTTATTTAAGTAGGATATTATCATAAGGAAATGAAGAATTGACATGGAAAGAAAATATATGACTAATATGAATTGTGGTGGTGTATGCATGCATATGAAAAGAAGTGATAACGTATATATGATGATTAGTAGTTTTTATTTGGGATCTTGTGATGTTTAAGGTTAAAATTAGAGGATTAAATTATATTGATTATTTGTGGAATTATTCAGTTTAAGCTTATAGAAGACACTTGTTGATGTGGAAACTTTGAAGGAATTAATAGTAGAAAATCTTCTAAATTAAAAAGGTGAATGGAAGAAGTTGGAATGAAATAAGATTGGATGTAAAAAATATTTACTTATTGGATAATAGGGTTTCGGTTACTTCTTTCTAGAAATGGTATATGTTTTGATTAAATACCTTTAAAGCTTGGAGGATACTCAGAGTGAAATGATGAAGAAAAATTCTAGGAAATACACTAGGAGGTTTCGGCCTTAATGGTTTGGACATGGGCCGAGTACTCTACTTCAATCCTAGGCCCAAATTTGGGTGTTAGGGTATGATGGCTAAGTAGGAAATTGTAAAATTTGTCCCGATGAAAAAGAAAATGGACTATGAATGCATTTGGGCTTGCCTCGGGTTTTGCATGAAATGAGTAAGTGTTGCATGTCCCATACATAAATCATGAAAAACATGTTTTTAGAGTCAAACATGTTTTTAAGAAAAAAGGAAAAGAAAATTAAGTTTTAAAAGAACCCCAAAGGCTGGGATGGGGTAGTGCCTCAGTGGAACTCCCTGTTCACTCAGGAGTGTTTAAAGTTGAGTGAAAGCCCCTGGGTCGACGAAGAACTGGACCATGTATGGCTCCAGAAGGTGTTCGGAGCGCGATCGCACCTAACACTGGTGGGTGCCCAAGATGGGTAAGGTGTAAGGACCTACCATACTATAAGCTATGTGACGCACTCGCCTTAAGGTAATGCGGTAACTAGTAGGGAACATGCGGTGCTTAAGGGAACCGTGTTGCATCTCATATATGCTACGCGATAAGTCATGACAAGATGGGCTTTCGAGCCATAAGAAAAGATCTGTATCTGATATATGGCGCCTAAGAAAGAATAAAAGATGTGAAATGTTTTTAAGAAATGATTTGAAAAGCAATTATATGAAAAGAAGTTTGAAAGAAGCAAGTTTGTATGAAAGTTTACATGAGCATGTGCATGAGTCGGTCATCCATTGCATATGCATTAGTTATGATTTTTTGGTTCACTTATCTGTATGCCTGGAATGTTTCAGTTAAAGTGCTAGTATACTTGCTGAGATTTCTCCCGAAATCTCACCCCCTTTTTATTATTTTTACTATCTCTCCCTTTGGAACGATAGAAGTTATTGTAGGAAAAGATGGAAGTTATCGCTCCCTTTGTATGGCTCCAGAAGGTATTCGGAGCGCGATCGCATCTAACACTGGTGGGTGCCCAAGACGGGTAAGGTGTAAGGACCTACCGTACTATAAGCTATGTGACGCACTCACCTTAAGGTGATGCGGTAACCAGTAGGGAACATGCGGTGCTTAGGGGAACTGTGTTGTGTCTCATATATGCTACGCAATAAGTCATGACAAGATGGGCTTTCGAGCCATAAGAAAAGATCTGTATCTGATATGTGGCACCTAAGAAAGAATAAAAGATGTGAAATGTTTTTAAGAAATGATTTGAAAAGCAATTATATGAAAAGAAGTCTGAAAGAAGCAAGTTTGTATGAAAGTTTACATGAGCATGTGCATGAGTCGGTCATCCATTGCATATGCATTAGTTATGATTGTTTGGTTCACTTATCTGTATGCCTGGAATGTTTCAGTTAAAGTGCTAGTATACTTGCTGAGATTTTTCCCGAAATCTCACCCCCCTTTTATTATTTTTACTATCGCTCCCTTTGGAACGATAGAAGTTATTGCAGGAAAAGATGGATCTGCGGATTATGACTCTCGAGAAGATGAGTCGGACCCTCAAGGGCCCAATTAAGATAGATTCTGCTGAGCTAGTGACCCTAGACCTGCTGGGTCAGTGAGCAGCAGAGTCGCTTCTTATGGCGACCTACTTTTTTGACGACCTACGTCCTACAGGGTGTTGTCTGGTTTTAGGAGTGGACAGGCTCTTCCATATGGGACGCCTATTTATCTCATCCTCTAGGATGATGTGTGACAAGGGCCCAGGTTTAAGTTTGAATCGTCTTCATTACGATCCTAACTTTAAGAAAATAAAGGAAGAACCCGCCTACTAGTATGTCTGGCGAAAACGGAGGGGATCATTAATACATCTATTTTGTATTACCAGTGTATTTTGAGGAAATCTTCCCGTTGTTTTGGGAAGTGCTTTTATATAAACTGTTAACATTGGTAATTAACTTTTGATGTATATATAATGTTTAAATTGGGTTTATATTTCGTTAACCATGTGATGTGCGACAAGCGTAAACGCCTTGTCAAAGATTTTTTGGCTTGACCTTTTTCTGCTGCGAGATATTGCTGAGTTACAAAAAAAGAAGAAGAAGGATATTAAGCACTTAAATAATAACACTATAGATATATAATGCCTTCGCATGTAACGACGAGGGTTGAACTTCCTGGAGATGCTCATCCCCGGTGTTGACTTTGCGTACGAACCCAAGTGCAAGTTGGGGCGTCGATAGAGGTAGGGGAAGCTTTTGGCAGTGGAGGTGAGAGTCACGATGGTCGGACGGTGGCGCGGCGAAGGGAAGTTCATTTGGAGACCCATTTCGGTTTTATGGATGGTGTGGGAAGGTGAGGGCTCCGTTGGGGCTGAAAGTTCTGGTGGTAGGTCGCCTATGGATGGCGGATCAAATAACGGGGGTGATATCGTGGTACGATAGCTCACGGCAGAGATATGGGCAGAGCAAGGTGCGGTGTAGAGGGTTAAACACCTCTCGGGTTTGGGGCTGCCGGTGGGACGTGGGACTGGCGTGTTCGACACCTTCGGTGGGGTTGGACTCGCCGGAGGGTGGCGGTATAGGAGGGGTCAGAGGTGAGGCTTAGCGGCTGGGGGTGGCATCGCCATAAGCCAGAAACCGAACTGCCTCCCTGCGGTTAATGTAGCACGCGGGAGAGAAAAGAGAGAGGAGAGAGAGAAAAGGAAAAGGGAGAGGGAAAAAATGAGAGATTTGACCATTTTCACGCTATTTATAGGCCTGATACTTTGGGGTCTTCAAACGGACAACAGATGAATTTAAAATACTGATATGAAAGCGTATAACATTAATTTAACTTTAAACTCTCAAAATAATTAATAAAATATTATTTTGACTTACTTTATTTCTCAACATAATATTTTTCATCAATAATTAAAATGATGAAATTTATTTAATTATTTAAAAGGAATAGATTCATATATTTAAATCAGATATTTAAAGTACGTTTAAAATATCGCAATATTTCAAATAACTAAAATCAAGATAATAAAAGAATCCTGCATAATATTTTTGGAGCTATTCAAAAGCTACCAAACCAAAATAGAATAAACATAATAAGACTTAATGATTTAATAATTTTCAAATCAATAAATCAGATAATGTCAAATAAAATAGAATCAATACTCATCAATAAAAATACGGCAAATCAAACCATATATTATAATAATTAAAACCAAAAACACTAAATATATCATTTTAAATGGAAAGACCAATAGCAACAATAATTAAAATAATTAAAAGCACTATTATTCAAGAATCTCACAAAAGCTTATAATAACAATAGAATCAAAATCACTAAATCAAAATAATATTGATAACAATTCAAATGATAAAACCAATAATAATTACTAAACAACTAAGAGTATTAAAATCGTAGATCTCATAAAATAACTAACTTTGATCGTAGATAAAATGTACCCGAAATAAAATTTGTGAGATAACAATTTAATTTATTAAATATGAGTAAATATAGATATGTAAAAATTCAGTGTCTCACAATTCCCACCTTATCAATTTGAATAAATCCCTTTAACATCCTCGACAAATGATGAGAGCTGTCATAAATAACATTAGAATGCAACTCTCCTTGTTTAGACATAAAGTTGGTAGCGTGATTCGTCTCAAGGTATTGATGGAGCATTCTGAAAGTAACTGTCGACGACCCCAGCCCACACTTGAAATTTAACGTTGACTAAAGTATCGGAGACATGTAACATAAGATTACATATCCCTCGTTCATGAAAATATGAAATGCAATGCACCTAGCTTACCAGCAGTATGCAATAAGTATCGCAGTAAAAAAAATCTTTTCTAACCATCATGGCAAAATAAAAAGATAATGCCAAATTCACATAGTATTACTAGTATAAATATATCAAAAGTTTTATCAAACAGTTGCACCATAAAAGATAATAGTTATAAATCCTTAATCCCAAAACCACTAGGAATCCAAAATCTTAAACACTTCAAGACCTAAAACAAATTGTTTGATATTCAAACTAAACCGAATCCTCTTTCCTCAAAACGGGAGTTCAATCTTTGCATTCTTTGCTAGATCACCTAGAAGCAAACAAGCCAAACTCAAAAGTTGGGCTTGCTGATGATATGGCTGTTCCGTTGAGGCATAGACATCATCGAGGGCTAAAGATCCATCTGGGTGTAGAACGATGCAACAACCCTAAGATCGCGGAACCTCTAGCAATGAGGGCTCATTCCACCTTACAAACTCCTGCAACCCATCATATAGGGAGTACTTCATAGGACCTTCAGAGCTCTTTGAGGTCTCCTGAGTCCTCACGAGAGGCGGTCTCTTGCGCTTCCCTATCTAAACAAATGCAAGAATCATGAGTAATGAAACTTATAACTTGATATATGCATCATGTACTTTCATGTAAAATACTTTCTTTTTTGTTTTGACTTTCTTTAACATGTGTTTATAACATTTCATATATTCTTTTGTTATTCATATCATTCATAAGCTTAAAACCTTATTTTTGTCATGACTTTCATATACTTATATGGACACCTCACGGCTCCTCTATGCACCATGTGTTCCCTGCTAGTTACTGTATCACTCAATGACTGTTTTAGTCGAGATAACTACGTCATATTCATATACTTATATGGAAGTACGCTTATAGCACTCACTAATTTTATGTGCGATCTTGCTCCGATATTCTTCCATAGGAGCCATTCAAGTTCTGTCGACTATACTTCGTCGACTCAAGAGTTTTACCTGGCTTTACACACTCCTAAGTGAACAGGGAGTTTCAACTCATGCATCCACGTAAAATCATCAAAACAATCATTAGGCTAACTTAAGGGCTTTAGCCGAAACCCTAAGATGACCCATCATGTTGTTCTTTCATCAAATCATCACACTTTATTTTAAGACCACAAAATATGCACATACCCAAAACATATACTAGGGTATGTGATGAATTAAATCCATAGATCACTTAAGCAATTCAATAGAAAGATGATACTTTCATTCACAAGTTTAATACATAAATTTTAACTCAAAACAAGATCATGGCCAAAACCTATAAGTCCCAAAAATTCACATTTTTCATCAAGTAATCATTCCATTTTAATCCAACCAGTTAGGTCAAAAATCAACAAGTCCTGCCTCTCTAATATTCTCTCAAATAACCACCATTGATCCATCAATGTATGTGACGCCCCTAATTTATGTTCGTAATTCAATTTAAATTGAAGTGTCAGGGTAGTAACACTTAGCTGCTCACTCCCGTACTTATTGAAATTTAATGCAAATTACAGCGAAAAAAGTTTGGAATAAAATTAAATTCTAGTGATCACAAGATAGCATAGAAACTACAATATTCACATTATCTATTTTTTAAAGAAACATTGTATCCTTACATACATAACCCAAATCATTCACCAAAACCGTCTTACTTCATAAAGATTAAAACCTATTCTATTACCATGTGATCTTCTTTCCTAAAACAATATGTATTTACCCAGAGTTGTATTACTCTGATACCATTCTGTCAAGTTATCCTCAATTAAATCACGTTCATAATAAATCTTTAGATCCTCAAAATTGATGTAGCTTGAATCTTTGATCATTACCGACATCTCGTTCTCATACCAAAACTTCTCATAGGTTACCTTTTTCCTTAATAACTATAAACTTTTGACACCCAAAATCAAAAGTTTGCATAATTTCATAACTTAAATATTTTTAAGTGTATTTTGCACTTTTCTTATATATAAATATATAAAATATTATTATTTTATTTTATCTTTTTAGCATAATAATTCTTAAAAATTCTCCTAATATATTAAGATTTCTAAACTTATTATACTTGTTAAGAATATTATTTAAATAATTCACTAAAAGTTTTAAAATGAAGGAAAACATCATTTTTTAAGAGTTTACCTACTATATTTTATCCATTATTTCCAGTTTTATTCTTCATAGAGTTCTTATCTCTTAAATTTTAAAACACAAAAGTTGTAGATCCATGTCTTAAAGTTCTATAGTATTTTGAGTCACTCAATTTCGACATCACACTAATAAGTTATGACTATTTTACTGTAGGATGTTAAATCTGCCAACTTAATTCCCTCAAAGTCTGAAAGTTACTAGAGTTGTTCCTTCATTCTTTTCCGTAAACAAATCTCATATTTTCACATAATCCTCTTACTATAACATCATAGAATATATTTTTAAGGTCCCATAATTTTTCTAACATTTTTTCATAGCAAACATCACTCCAAAATCCAATATGTTTCAACTTAATACAAACAAAGATTAAACTCAAATAAATATCAAACATAATCCAATCATCAAACGACTTATTTCTATGCCAAGATTAAGTTAATATATACACTTAAAAATTTATCCTAAGCTTGATGGAGTGTTTGGAGTAGACTTTGTGAAAATCTCCTTCAAAAGTCTCAACCACTCTCTTTTGGGTTTAAGGTGAAAGAAGTATGGTTTGGATGAGATTTTTCTTGCCTCTTTCCCTTAAGTTGTCATGTATCTCCACTAAAAAGGACCTTGAGATACTTCTTACACTTATATATGTGTGAAATGAGTGGCATATGCAGATATTAGGAGTAAGAGTGCATGAAGCACTCAAGTGTTTGTCTTGGTTGAATAGGTGAGGTGTCTCTCCTCCCTTTAGGCATTATCATGACTTTAATATAGGCTTAACTGCTCCTAGGTCATTCTCTTAGTAATCTATAGGATTTTGAATTATCTTATTCCGAGATCGTATGAGAGATATATTCTTAATTTTATCAAAACACATCAAAACTCACCCCGAGAACATCTAATCCGAGTTCTTCATTTGTTTCCTTTATTTTCTTATTCACTAAGACTTCTAAATAAATTCTTATCAGCTTGTCACATATTCCCACACATGTCAAGACCTTAGAAAAATTGATAGCCAATCACAATTTTCGTCACATGGTCAAGATCAATGCACTTTGCTTAAGTCAGTTACCAGTTGACTGCTATTCCCGTCCATCCACTTCACACTAGATTTATTCGTTTATCCGATTCTTATCTTCAAAAACCCAAAACATGAAAGTTCTATATCTACCACTTAAGGTTTTAAAAGAATTAGAATCACCTCGTTATAACCTCATATGAAGGAATTATGTTCATTACACCAAAACTCGAAGGATCAGTCCAAGAACTTATTTTGGCACACCAAGTGTTTGATGTTTTATTCTATCACTTCCTCTTGAATTTATTCCTCAAATTTTGAAAATTTACCTCTTTTTTGGTCCAAATTAAATTTATCTAGTTGATACATTGTCACAAATTTCAAAGGTTCATCCAAAATTTATCTTAGAATGCATCTAAGTCTCAAATTCTATTTTCATGGAAAAATATCCTTCCAATAAATCCCTTTAAAATATTCTCAAGTAAATGATTTATCTTAAAAAAATTGGGTTCTTACCCTTGGTGGGTAAGAAAATAAAGAAAACAAATGAAGAACTCGGATTGAATGTTCTCGAGTGAGTTTTGATGTGTTTCGGTAAAATTAAACATAGCTCTCTTATATGATCTCAGAATAAGGTGATTCAAAATCTTATAAATTACTAAGAGAATGATCTAAAACTTTTATATTTTGAGTTTTCAAAGAATCAAATTGTATCAAGAACTTATTTGGGATGGAACATGGTTGACCCCTGGGAGAGGCCAAGTGGCCAGATACACCTCAATAGAAGATACCATCATGATATTTTGTTTCTACCCCATGTGCTGGAATCATTTGAGCCCTTGATCTAGATAAGAGGGCAGCTAGAAAAAACATGACCATTGGATGAGGGATTAGGAGCAGATAAGCTTAGATTAAAGTCATGATGATGCCTAAAGGGAGGAGAGACACCTCACCTATTCAACTAAGACAACACCCGAATGCTTCATGCACTCTTACTCCTAATATTTGCATATGCCATACATTTTGTAATAGCTCGAAATTTCTAAGGTGAAGTTTTATTTGGATTTCTTTTTAAAAGGAATTTATATTGGATATATTTTCTAGGAAAATAGAGATGGAGACTTAAATGAGAGTATTGAGTTTAGAATAAGTGAAATAATGTATTATATAAAATATTATGGAGGAATATTTGAGATTTGGAACAAGGTATCAACTAGAGAAATTTATTTTAAGCTGAGAAGGAGTTTAATTCTCAAAAATTATGGTGTAAATGCAAGAGGAAGTGATTGAACCAAAGATTAAACACTTGGTGCTCATTCTCGGATTAAACTGTCGAGTTTTAGTATAATGAGTATAAGTTACTCATATGAGGTCCAAATGAGGTGATTCTAATTCTTATAAAATCCTAAGAGATAGATATAAAACTTTCCTATTATGAGTTTTTGAATATTTGGATAGTATCAATGACTTAGTTCGGAAGCAAGTGGATAACTCTGGACCGAGTATAAAAAGAACTCGAGTTAGAGAATATGGATCCAAATTGGATTCCAACCTAACTAAACCAAGAAGGGTCCTTCTAGAACTTATTAAGTAGAGTCTTAAGGGGGTTAGCAAGTAACTAAATGGATTAGAGGAATGCTAAAGGGTGTGGCTAACTAGATGAAGGCTGGAAAGGGTGTTGCGTGCATGGTTAGATGAGATGCCACCTCATCCCTTATCCCATAAGTTTCCACCTCAACCATTGATCAAATGGGTTGCAAGAATATCTCAAATACTAACCATTGGATGATTATTTCAGCTGCAAAGTCTAAGATTTTTTTGGGATTTAGTTTAATCATGAAAAATATTTAGGAGGGACACCTCATCCCATGCAAACCAGAAGCCTATGGTCTTTACCAAGTTTCCCCTCTTCTTTCGTTCAAATGGGTTGATCACCACCCCTATAAATAGACATTTGGGAGTCTTCTAACTCTCTTTGAAAGCATAGCACACAATCCCTTTGAAGGAAACCAAAGAAAACCCTCCTCAAGTTCCTTAGCCTCCATATAGATTCTAAGTAAGTTTAGTAAGTATTTTTTAGGAGAAAGTTTGCAATGATTTGGTTTGATCATCTCCTACAAGTTTTAGAGAACTTATAAATGCATATATTAACTTAATCTTAGCATAGAATAAGTGGTTTGATGATTGAATTATGCTTGATAATTATTTGAGCTTAAACCTTGCTTATATGATTGACTTGAAATCTAAGTATTGTTTGAATTGATTTTGGTAATGGAAGTGTGTTAAATGAAGTTAGAAGAGCATAAAATCATGTTATAATAAGAAGAAAATTAGGTTTATGTAAAAATATTACAAATATGAACATTCGCTTGACTCTCACTAGATGTTTGGCTCGAGCGAATTGCAACCTGAGACTTCGCTCGATACGCGCTTGATGTCATGCTTGAGCGAGTTCTAACCTGAGACCTCGCTTGAATCTCGCTCAATACCTCACTCGAGCGAGATACCCATTTTGGTAGATGTTCGCCCGATAGTCTACTTGAGCGAGTTCCAACCCAAGACTTCGCTCGAGTGAGATACCCTTTTTTGCTAAAATTCAAGATTGTGACTGGAGTAAAAGTTGAAGTTGTAATATGAGAGAATTATATGTGTAAAATAGTGTATGATATGTGTTGCATTGGAAGTACACACAGCATGAATTTTAAGAGTACATGCATATTTCCAGTATGTGCAGGATTTTTAAGAAAATGGGTATGGCATGTATTTAAGAATATTCATACAAATAAGAAAGAAAAAACTAACAATAAAGAGTTATGGGTAGTCATGTCATGACGGGGATAGCGATACGTAATGCCCGTATGACTGACATGTCGATAGGGACGATGATAACTAACGCCCATTAAAGATAAGAAATGAACAAGATTTTAAGAATCATGACTCGACCAAGGGTAATAATAGTGGCATGGCCTGTTCATGGGTAATAATAGTGACATGGCCTGACCACGAGTAATAATAGTGGCATGGCCCAACCACAGGTAAGAATAGTGGCATGGCCTAACCACGGGTAATAATAGTGGCATGGCCAACTATGCATGTCATAAGTCTAAATTTATGCGTATGTTGCATTACGTCATCTATATGTGTCATGACATTTGTTTTAAGAAAATACATTTAGAAGACTTAACAAGATTAAGTAGTTAGTCACGTCATGACAAGGACCAGCGATAAGCTTGTCGAGTATTTGAAAATTGGCGGGTACCTAAGCCTGTCGAGTATCTAAAAACCGGCAGAGACCTAAACCTGTTGAGTATCTAAAAACTGACAAGGACCTAAGCCTGTCTAATAAAGACTTATAAGAATAAGAAAGAAAAGTTCATGCATGATATAAGTTTGTTTAGGCAAGAAGAACATTAGTGTCAGTTTACATAGGAGATAAGTTTAAATCATGCATGAGTCACATGAAGCATGCCATAAATGCATGCTCTGATTATCTAGTTGGTATGTGATTATTTCTCGATATTTATGCTTCTATCAAGTTACGTGTGTACTTATTGAGATTTTCCTGAAAATCTCATTCTTGTAAGTTTTTTTTTGTAAATTTTAACTTCGCTGCAGGGTTTGATGACTCTCATGGGCTAGATCCCAGTTGCTCGAGATACCAAGAGAAACCTTGAGGGATTCTCAGAGTACTCTCTCTCTGTAAAAGCTTTTGACTAGTTTATAGTAGTAGAGATGGACATTGGCACCGAAAAAAAGAGTCCCACTGTGAGGAAGGAATTTAGGTGGTCTTAAATTGAAGATTTGACAAATTTGTTTATATATTGGCAGAGAAAACTAACTGGGTTATACATGTAAGGAATAAAAATGTTATTTTAAGAATGAATGATGTGGATGTTGTAGTATTGATTCACCATATGATCATTAGAAAATTTTTAGTCAGAACTTTTCCACTGCGATTTACTTTAAATTTTGATAAGTACAGGGGTAAGTAGCCAAATGTTATTTATCCAGACACTTTGACTTACGTTAAATCCCAGACGTGAGTTAGGGGCATCACACATTTCACACATATATAGGTGTAAGAAGTACCTCAAGGTTATTTTTATTGGAGATACACGACAACTTAAGTGAAAGAAGCAAGAAAAACCTCATCCAAACCATACTTCTTTCACCTTAAACCCAAAAGAGAGTGGTTGAGAGTTTTGAAGGAGATTTTCATAAAGCCTACTCCAAATACTATCCAACTTAGGAGAAATTTGTAATTTCATATATTAACTTAATCTTGGTATAGAATAAGTGATTTGGTGATTGGATTATGTTTGATATTTATTTGAGTTTAATCTTTGTTTATATGTTAAGTTGAAACATATTGGATTTTGGAGTGGTTTTTTCTATGAACAAATGTTAGAAAAATTATGAGACCTTAGAAATATATTCTATGATGTTATATTAAGAGGATTATATAAAAATATGAGATTTTTCTATGGAAAAGAATGAAGAAACAACTCTAGTAGCTTTCAGACTTCAAGGGAGTTAAGTTGGCAGATTTAACATCCTACAGTAAAATGGTCATAATTTGTTAGTATGATGTCGAAATTGAGTGACTCAAAAGGCTATAGAAATCTAAGACATAGATAACAACTTTTGTGTTTTAATATTTAAGAGATAAGAACTCTATGAAGGAAAAAACTGGAAATAATGCACAAAACAGAGTAGATAAACTCTTAAAAAGGAATGTTTTCCCTCATTTTAAAATTTCTAGTAAATTATTTGAATAAGTTTTTTAAAAAGTATAGTAAGTTTAGAAATCTTAATATATTAGGAGAATTTTTAAGAATTATTATGCTAAAAGATAAAATAAAATAAAAATATTATATATATATATATATATATATATATATGTATAAGAAAAGTGCAAGATACACTTAAAAATATTTAAACTATGAAATTATGCACACTTTTGAGTTTGGGTGTCAAAAGTTTATAGTTACTAAGGAAAAAGGTAACTTATGAGGAAAAAGGTAACTTATACAAGATGTCGATAATGATCGAGATTGAAGGTTTAAGCTAGATCAATTTTGAGGATCTAAAGATTTATTAGGAAAGAGATTTAATTGAGGATAACTTGATAGAATTGTATCAAAGCAATATGACTCTGGGTAAATCTATATTGTCCTAGGAAAGAAGATCATATGGTGATAGAATAGGCTTGAATCCATATGAAGTAATATGATTTTGGTGAATGATTTGGATTATGCATGTAAGGATACAATGTTTCTTTAAAAAATGGATAATGTAGATATTGTGGTTTCTATGCTACCATGTGATCACTAGAATTTAATTTTATTCAGAATTTTTTTGCTGCAATTTGTATTAAAGTTTGATAAGTACGAGCTGAGTAGCCAAGTGTTACTATCCTGACACTTTAATTTGCGTTGAATTGCGAATGTAAATTGGGGGCGTCATAATGTATCCTTAGATTAAACCATAAGGTAAAACCTTAACATATTCTTGAGAAAATATAATAAGCAAATAAGCAAACAAAGAATGAACAAAGTAATAAACAAGGTCACACAATATATATAAATAATGTCCAAAATAGGTTAAGAGTATACTTACAAATTTCCAAGAAATATTACAAAAGAAATCTGAAAATAAATAAAAAAAAAGTCAAGATTTAACTCAAGAAAATCTTAGATTCGAAACTTAGAGAAGACGAGTGGGTGTTTGGCTTCCAAAAAAATCATCATTTTCCTTCAAAAACCCTAAGGTCGAATATTTCCAAGAGATAAAGCCTTACTTTTCGTTCTTATTTTCAAATACAATTTGATCCATGAAATCCTTCATTTTTTCTTTATTTAAAAACTTAAGAAAGCCTAGCGTTCCATCTTAGAGAAAACTAGAACCCTAATTTTTAGGTGAAAGTGTGTTTGTGTGGAAAACTATTGAGGCCAAAAGATAGAGTGAGGAAACTCTCTCAAATTCATGCATAGTGAGCCAAAAACAAGAACAAAAGATGCTTACCTCATGTAGACGGTGTAAAAGATTAGCATAGAAAAACAATTGAAATCCAAAGAAAAATGAGTGTTTGGCTAGTGAGAAAATAAAGGAAAAAGAGAGAATAAAGAGGAATGCTCTTGGCCAAATTCTCTAGGAAAATGAAGGATCAAAAGTGGTTGGAAAATGCCTCCACAAATTCGGCTCTAGCCTTATATAGCTCTTTCCTTTTCCAAACATGCTTTAGTGCATGCGCAACACATGGTGGAATCTTCCTATTGTTTCCCAAATGATGAGATTGCCTTGGGGAGATAAAATGACACAAGATTTTTGGCTCCCCTCTTGCTAAAACCAAAACTCTCAAGTTCCATCTTCCTGTTTTGCCTCTCAATCCATGCTTAAGTCCAAAATCTTAAGAATGGCTATTTTGGTAACTCACTCTAACCTTAACTTCTTAGCTTGCCACTTGGTATGTGGAGGGTGTAGGCGGTTTGTCATTTCCAAGATAAATTTTCTACTTTCCCACTCTTTCTCTTTCCTACACGCCTACCATCACCTCTTTACCTGCAAAATCCTTCCATATTCATTCTTTTCATATTACCCTATGCAAGATTCTTCTTGCAAAAATAAAATACCTTGTATCTTAAGTTGACATATGTCCAAGAAGGACTTCAAAAGACTAGTGGTACCTAACACCATGGTCGACCATCCCTTAGCCTTTCGGGCCTTCTCCCATCTTCTCTTCTTGATCAACCAAAATTGACAAGTGTCTAACTTGTCTTCTTCCAAATTTTCTTGATATACCCATACTTAATTGGGTTTTCAAAAAGGGTTTTAACCTCATGAGCTTACTCTCCTCTCTTGAGCCTAATCCCACTACATCTTAATTAAAATAAATGAGCTTGCACTAGTGGGTTTCAAATCTAACAACTTAGAAATTTTCCTTAAATGCTTTCTCTCTCTCTCTATCTCTCTCTCTCTCTTTTAACTCCAAATAAATCAAAATAAATAAATAAAATAATTATCCATTCCAAATATGGATAAGGTTCCTCATGAAAAATCCAGGATATCACAATAACCCCATGAAGTTTGGACATAAGTTCTTTCCAATAATCCCATACATACCACAAAGTGCATTTCCTTGCCTGAATCCAATCCACAATAATTTTAGAGTCACTTTCAGTTATCACTCTAAAACACAACAATCGTTTACATAACCAAATCCCATCTACAATAGCTTTTAGCTCAACCCCATTAGTAGGACCAATTCTAATATGACTTGAAAAAGCTCCCTTCAAATTACCCTCTACATCCCTAAGAATGCCCCTTCCTCCTAAACTACCTTAACTGCCTGTGTTGCCATGGTAGAAGTTGTCGCAATTCAACTTCATCCACCCCATTGGAGGCTTCAACCAAGCCACTAGCTTATGGTTTCTCGTACAATTAGCTAGAGGATCCAAATGAAATTCTTCTAAGATGTATATGTCATGTGTCGATGTCCCTGCCTATGCTTGGAATCGGTTGTAAATTGAAACGTCAAAGATAAGTAACATTAGACTTCTTACCCATTGTTCATATCATAAATAAATGCATGCACCTAACTTACTAATAGTATGCAAAAATTTTTGCAGCGAAAAAGGTCAAGTCGAGTAATATATGCAAGAAATATAAAACTTGTCAAGCATCACATGGTAGAACTAAGTAAGTATCCCAAAATGAAACTTTATAAGCATACGTCAAAATGTATCAAGTTCCACAAAATACCAATATTCCCAATATACGGAAAAATATACAAAGTTCTTTAAAATAACCAAAGCTATAAACTTAAAACATCATTAGAAAAGAGCTGGCCCTGTTACCCCTCCCTAAAATAATAGTTTCTTTGCATATCTTTTACAAGATGGTCATACCAAAAAGGGCCACAGCATCAAAAGAGAATACTCAGTTGGGCCCTCATGGGTCCAGGAAGTCTCTCGAGGAGTCTAACTCTTGAAATCCATCGTCACCTGTAACCACTTCTATCGTCCCAAAGAGAAACAATAGTTAAAAATTAAAGGGATGAGATTTTGAGAAATCTCAGTAAGTAAACAATTATTCTAACAAAAGCATTACATGCATATATAAGTGAAGACCAAACAAATAACTGTGTCATGAACATGAACTTATGACTTAACTTATGCACATGCACTTTTATAAAAAGACTTTCATGTAACTCATCACTTATGCACGTGCTTTTTCATTAAAAGACATTTTGTATAACATTCACTTCTTTGACAAGTACATAAAATCTTGTCGTAAACTTTTTGTGTCTTTCATCATATTCTTTTCTTTAGGTGCCATTTGTCATATTCATATCATTTTTTGACCTCGACAGTAGTTACATATCGCATTCACCATCGTCACGTCAGTCATATGAAAGTTACGTATTACCTTGCTCGTCATGACATGAAAGTCCTTATTATAGCGGCAGCTACGTATCACCTTCACTGCCAGTCATATTAGTCATACGAGAGTTACGTATCACCTTCCTCATCACTGTTCATTTTGGATACCTCACGGTTCCCTTATATACTGTGTGTTCTCCTCTAGTTATCGCATCACCCGATGACTACTCAAGTTAAAGTGACTACGTTATGTATTATTGCATCACCCAATGACCACTCAAATCAGAGTGACTACATTATCTGCTCTTCATCACTTAGTGACTACTCAAGTACAGGTGATTACATCCTTAGTTCTTATAATAGCAAGGCGCAACGCCTTTACCGTCCTTGGACACCCACTAGCTTTAAATGTGACCACGCTTTGGAATCTGTTTGGAGACATACATGATTCGCAGACTGTTCTTCGTCGACCTAGGGGATTTCACTTGACTTTAATCACTTCTGAGTGAACAGAGAGTTCCACTGGGGCAATATGACGCCCCCAATTTACATTCATAATTCAACATAAATTGAAGTGTCAGGGTAAGTAACACTTGGCTACTCAACCCCATACTTATCAAAATTTGAGGCAAATCATAGCGAAAAAGTAAAAATAAAAATTCTAGAGATCACATGGTTACACAAAACCTTAGTATTCATATCATCCATTCTTAAAATATCATTGTATCATTATATGCATAACCCAGTTAGTTTTCTCAGTTGAAATACAAATTTATCAAAACTTTTGACTTAAAGTAGCCTAGGCTCCTTCTTCACTTCGGGAAACTCTTTCTTCATGCCCGTGCTAGTCCCTACTACTACCAATTGGTCATAAACTTTTATGGAGAAAGAGTACTCTAAGGAAACCCTCAGGATTTCTTCGGGTCTCTCGAGTAACTAGGGTTTAGCCCATAACCGTCATCCAATCTTGCAGCGAAAATCATATCCCGAAAGAAAAAAAACCATACAAGATTGAGATTCTCAGGGAAATATTAGTAAGTACAGATTTAACTTAATAAAAACACAGACATCGTGAAATAGTCACATATAAGAATCATAGTATACGTTTATGACATGATTCATGTGACTTATGTATGAATTAAATTATCTCCTATGTGGACTTACATGGACTTTTCATTCTTAGTCATATTATATACATATCATTTTATCATAATCCACTATTATTACCTGTGGTTGGGCCATGCAACTGTTATTACCGGTGGTTGGGCTATACCACTATTATTACCTATGGAAGGGCTATGCTACTATTATTACCCAAGAAAGGGTCATGCTACTGTTATTACCCATGGAAGGGCCATGCCATTATTATTAGCCATGGAAGGGCCATACTTTATCTTTTCTCATTTCATTTCTCATGTCCTTAACCTTATCATCATCTCATAGTGTCATAACATAACAAATAATGCTTAAATAACAAATTATCATAAAATCATGGATGACTAATCACTTTTTAAATTCAACATCTTATTTTCCTTGCATCATAAACTCTTCAATTAATCAAAATATCAAAATCAAACATAATAGGGTATTTTGCTCGAGCCAAACGTTAATTAAGGGTCGAGCCAAATTTCTACCTAAATCTCGTTATGCTAACTAAATCTAGATTTTTTCCTTTATTTATTTCTTATCTCATAAAACTTAAAATACATAAGTTGTATATCTCTGTTTTATCTTTCCATACCCTCTTGAATCAGTCAATTCCGATATCACACTAATAAATTATGACCGGTTTACCATAGGATATTAAATTTGTCAACTTAACCTCTTTTAAATCCGAAAGTTGCTAGGATTGATCTATCAATTTTTTCCAAATCAAGACCTCATATTTTCACATAATCCTCTTAATATATCATCATAGAATATGTTCCTAAGATCTCATAATTTTCTTAACATTTTATCATAGCAAAAACCACTCCAAAACTCAATAGGCTTCAATTTAACACATAAACAAAGATTAAGCTCAAATAAATATCAAACATAATCCAATCACCAAACCACTTATTTTATGTCAAGATTAAGTTAATATATGCACTTAAAAATATTTCCAAAACTAAATGATTAGTCTTGAGTTGGTTTTGCACCACACTTCTCTCCAAGACTCTTACTTAGCTCTCTTTTGGCACTTAAGTGATGTGAGTAGATTTTTGTGTATTTCTGTTGGGTATTTCTCACTATGGCCGACTGGTATCTCTCCTGGGAAAAGAAAATAAGCCTATGTATCTATTTATAGGCATAAGAGGCATGGGGTGCAAGGGAAAAAGGCTTGGGCATTTCAGCTCTCTATTTGGCTGCATAGGTGAGGTGTCCCCTACTTGTAGTTTCATGATCACCCCTAATCCTGTGGGGATTTGCTGATATTTTAATCCCATGGTTGAGATTAATCCATATATAAAATAATCTTGATCAAGAGCTCAAAGAATTCCAACACATAGGGGTGAAGACAAAACACCATCATAGGAAATCTTTCAAGAGGTGCATCTGGCCACTTGGCTTCTCCAAGGGATTAGCCGCGTTCTAGCCCTAATATGTCATTGATAAAACTTGATTCTTCCAAAACTCAAAACATAGAAGTTTAAGATCATCCTCTTAGGATTCTAAAGGATGTTGAATCACCTTATTCAGATATCATATGAGAGAGATATGATTAATTTATTGAAATATGTCAAAACTTACCTGAGAATATGCAATCTGAATTCTCCATTTGTTTTTCTTTGTTTTCTTACACACCAAGGCTTCTAGATGAATTCTTATTAACTTGACACATGTTCCCACACATGTCAAGACCACAGAAAGTATGGTAGCTAATCTCAATTTTTGTCACATGATTGAACCAAAGACAACTCATCTAAGTCGGTTACTAGTTGACTCTTATTTCTGTCCGTTTACTTCACACTAGATTTAGTCCTTTATAAATTCCTTATCTTCAAAAACCTAAAACATAGAATTTTTATACTCTCTCTAATGGTTCTATACGAATTAAAATTTCATTATTTGGACCTCATATGAAAACGTTATGATTATTACACCAAAACTCGACGATCCAGTCCGTGAATCCGTTTTGGCACACCAAGTGTTTGATGTTTTGTTCTTTCACTTCCCTTTGCATTTCTTCCTTAAATTTTGAAAATTCTTTTTCCCTCTAAAGCCTTTCGCTCCACTCATTTTAGCATTTCTAATCAGACTTGGCTGAACTGGGAACAACATAGATCATTTATCACTTTCTAGATCCAAATTGAATTTTTCTAGTTAATACATTGCTAAAATTTCCAAAAGTCCATCCAACATTCACCTTAGAATGCATCTAACTAGTCTCCTATTCTTTTTCCATAAAAATATCTTTTCCAACAAATCTCTTAAAATAAATTCTCAATAAAATATTATATCCTAAAAATTTGGGCTATTACAAGCAATATCTCATCCCAACCTTTGGGATTCTTATAAAACTCTTTATTCATTTCTTTTGAAAATGCATTGACCTAAAAGATATGGAACTCTTGACTTGAATGTACATGCATGCAAAAATCTTGACTTTCTTTATGCAAGGCACATAGTTCATGAGACATAGTTGCATGCATTCCCAAACCATAGTTTGTACATGTTAACATGTGAACATAATTGTTTTCGAGATAAAAGTAATCAAATAAAAGAAAGGCAACCAAACAACCCTAACCCAAAAGGGTAAATCCGAACCACCCAAGGGATTCAAACCTATCTTTTTTTCTTTCTTTTCTTCTTCTATCATTTCATGCATTCCTTAAAGAAATAAATAAATAAACTAATCCACAAACCATAACGGATCATTGGCCGAAACTTTATATGTTATAGACTTCAATATTCTTTTATCAACTTGTACAACAAGAGCAAAAATCTTATTTTATGCATGTACTCAGAATCTTACTCTAAAGAAAACAATATCATTTAACTCTTAAGACACTCAAAAAATTAGATCAAGATCATAACGTTATTCAAGAGATGAACAACTAAAGTTCTCTTTCAAAAATTTAATAACATAGTCTATACATGGCATAATCGAAACCTTAAAAATACCCATACCTATTATTTCTCCAATAACTCGATATAATATGACTTCATATTGCACCTAACACACACCTGAATCCATACATGAAGGAAATCAAGGACACATGTTCATATACACCCAATGTTTTAAATTTTCATCTTTTATCAACCAAGAGTTAAAACTTAAAGTCTCCCATTTTTAGATAGCCATAGCCGAAACCCATAAGCTAAAAGAATAGATTTCTAATTTTCCACAAATCATGCCCTTACCACTAAAGCACTAGCCGAAAATCTCCTTAGCATACTTATTTCATTCTTTTAACAAATAATCACTATATTCCAACAATCATGCCTTAGATTAAAAGCCTAAAATACATCTCAACATTACTTAGAAAAAGTATACTAAGATCCTCAAATAACAAGCCAAACAAGTCAAATCAAAGAGCAAAGTAATACAATCATGAGTTCACCTCACACATACAAGTGATGCTAAGGTTAGTAAGAATGTACTTACAAGACAAGTTCCATGTTTATTTTATGCTTGGATTTGAAAATGCTTACTAAGAAACCTTGTTGAACCAAGATTTCAAGTTTCGTGTAATTATAACTTTACACATGGATTTTGATGATAACAAATGAATTCAAAGAATAAATGAGTTTCAAGCTCAAGTTGTCCACACAATAGAATCAAACACATCAAGGAACCAAGCATCAGCAAGAAGGGAACAAGTTCACATTAAAGTCATAAAGTAATGTTATAAATCTCTTAAAAATTCGAAAGTAGGATTAAGGTTCAAAATTAATATTTTATCATAAAACATTAAAATACATTTTCCACATGTGCATGAATATTTTGAAAATTAAATTTGAAAATTTTAAAAGATGATTGATTGTCATCTTTCACATGTGCATGACATGATTAAATGTTTGAACTTTGAAAATATTAAGATAATTGATTGTCATCTTTCATATGTGCATGTTTTATTTGAATATTTTCAAAAGTGATGGATGCTTTTCTTGACTTATGCAAAAGATAGATGTCGTTGTTTGAAAATTTTGAAAAGTAAAGTGTGCTCGTTTTGTCATATGCAAAAGGTAAAAGATTAGGTTTGAAATTTTTGAAAAGTAAAGTGTGCTCCTTTTGTCACATGCAAAAAGTAAAAAGATTAGGTTTGAAATTTTTGAAAAGTGAATGATGATGTCTTTGACATGTGAATCTTTTTAAATTTGAATATGAAATCTCATATGCCTATAAATAGATCATTTGAGAGCTTCACATCAACAACACCAAGAGCATACAACATTCATTCAAAGCTTTCATTCTCTCTTCTCTAAGCATTGAGCCTTAACCCTTGTTCATTATGAGAGATATAGTTTGCGCTGTATTGTTCTTATTTCACTCATTGATGAGTGTTTTCTGATAGCCTACCCACAATCAATTCTTGCATTAGTAAAAGGGTGTGTATAACCCTTGTGCGTGTAGAAAGTGTTATACACAGGGAATAATTGAATCACCACGTATAAGGTAATTGGAAGTGTAGAGGGTGTTCTACACGGATTCTTTGGAGCGGTGCTGCTCAAAGGTGTAATAGGTTTCTATCTCCACCTGAAGGAGATTGAATAGTGAATTCGGGGATCCTCAAGGGGTAGCTTAAGGTGAGGATGTAGGCAGTGGGGCCGGACCTCGTTAACATACTGAGTTTGCTTTTCTCTTACCCTTACTCTTTATATTTATTGCTGTTTCACATTTTGTTTTATATTTTATATTGTATATTTGATTTATAATTATTATTTTTTTAAAAACAACTCAATTCACCCCCCCTCTTGTGTTAGTCATCTAGGTAACAAACCTTATGCTTTAAAATGTCTCAAGCACCCTAGATAAAACCATCACATAAATAAAAGTCAACCATTGAAAATCCTCACCCCAAAATCCTTCATGGCCGAAATATATATATATATAACCTCAAAGCAAATTTTTTCTCATCCAAAAATCTTATCATGACTCCACATGCATTATCAATCATAACATATTCCTTATATCTTCTTTCCAACAAGAATTGCTACATCCACCAACACGCCAAAGATTGCAAACCTAAGATAATATCTTAACTAAACATGGAATATATATATATATATATATACGTGTATACACAAGAAAGCCCTTCAAATAAACAAACCAAGTAATATAAAGCATCCGACAACAATCACAACAATATATTCACTCTACATGTACAAGAAATGTTAGGGTTAGAGTTAGGTTAAAGATGTACTTACAAATATTTCAAGTATAGAGTAAGGAGAAAACCCTTGATCTTGCTAGGAAATTGTGTTTGGGAGGTGAGAAAATTCAAAGGAAAATAGAGAGAGTAGAGAGAGTGAGATGATCGAGAGTTTTGGGAGAATAGGAGGCAAATGGGATGGAGGAAAAAGGAAGACAAGGCCATTTGGCCAAGGGGTTTTCCTAGGCCTTTGGGAACTCCAAGTCCTTATGTGTTTGAGTGAGACAAGAAAGGCTTGATGGACTTCCATCTCTAGGGACAAATGATGCCTAAGATAACATGTCCTAGGATAGGATTTAGTCTCCCAAATCCAACCATGGCCAGCTAATTCAATGGTGGAGATTAGCTCACCCCATCTTTCACGTCACACTACCATCTATTAATTATCACCTCACTTGTCATTCACAAGGATTTGAAACTCTAACTTGGGAAACACACCAAGCACTAGTTGGCCAAGGTTTGATCCCTCTCCTCCAAAACCCATCTCTCCCTCCAAAGATTTCTTTCTCACTTGCAAGTCACCAATCCATTCACTTGTCAATCATACCCTCACTAGTTTGGCATTTCCTAAAGGATCTTCTTACACAAAATCTCCTTTTTGTCATGTAAAGGAGTGGGGCTTTGTATAGGGAAACTCAAAGCAAGGTTGGCTCCCTCTTGCTTTCTTCCACCGAAACCTTCATCCCTCAAATTTCAACAAATCTTCACAAGTCACTTGTCACACATCTTCCAAGGGATACTCTTACACTCAATCTTCCACTCCATGCTTTCTATTTTCTCCAAAAACCTACCATTCCTGTAAGACCAAAGCAAGTTTCTTAGAAAACCTACCATTCAGAAGACTAAAGAAAACCTACCATTCTCCTTGGGCTTGTGGGCCTTGTTTCACTACTTTTAGGCCTACTACTATATTCTTCCTCCAAGAAAAGGCCTAAGGTTAGGTCCACATCTCCTTGATAAAATAATAAAAATATAATATAATAAAATATAATCCTTACTCTAAACATCCTCAAGAATCCAAGTAGGAGAATGAAAAATTTGAATTGTCACATCGTGCGCATATAAGAGACGAGAAATGGCTCTCTCTCTCTCTCGTTAGAATCCTTTGCCAGACCTCACATTGACTCTCTCTATGCATGCCTTGCATCTTCATTTCTACAAGCTCCAAGTAATAGGGCACGACATAATACCAAAAAGAATACTAGTGATTGATCGACGCCTTCCTAGCACAAGTGAACCATGCTGAAATTCTTGTCTTCCAAGACCTCTACCTCCTGCATGGAATTCCAAGAAGTTTCCTGGCGTGATCCCTGATGAGATTGCAAAATGTCATATTTTTTCTCCCTTAATATTTAATAATTTAAATGTATTTGATACCTAAATGTACTTATTATTTTTATATTTTGATTTAGGTTACAAATGGAGGCGTTAAATGCAAAACAAAGTTAATTGGGTGATTTTGGACAGCTTTGATATCATTTTGTAATCCGAGCATAACCCTTACATACAAGATGCTATTGAGATGATTCAAAATAATATGTAACGCCAAGAAAGATATCTACAACTTTCATGTTTTGACTTTTGAGAAATACTAGACCAACCAAAGTCAAAATTGGGATCAAAGTTGATGCATCTGCATTGTTGATATTCCGTTTCAAAATACTGAACAAAAAGAGATGTAAAGCCATTCAAAGTTTAAATTCAAATTCAAAAAGAAGTATATCAAGGGAGGTAAATCTAATTCACGTGTATCGAAAGAAACGAAGGATAATTCAAAATTTAAATGAAGTCTATCTTAAACAAATCCTATCTTGAGAACTAGTGAAGGGAGGAGACTTATATATATCTTCTTTTGAAGGAGTGCACGGCCCCCAACCATTTTTCTTCCTCTTTTCCATCTTCTTCTTGATTTTTCAACATAGCCCTGCATGGCTAAACTTTCATACTTATCCAAGGAAGCAGAAACCTTGGAATCAATAAAACTGTGAGATCTAATTTGTGTTTTTAGTGTTTAAATTTTGTTTTTGAGTATTGGATGTTCTTCCGTGCCTATTTTCATACTTATATTGTTTAATTACTAGGAGGCCTACTAGTTTATTATTCGTTGTAATCTACTGCTAGATTAGATATCGAATCCGTAATTGTTTGATCTCTCTAATCTATGAAGCAATTAAGATTTAATGATTTACTACGTCAAAAATTATTAGAACTTCAGAAAAACTAGACTAAATTAAATACAACCGCTTGTGCTTGTATTATTTAGTTTTATCGATCTCTCTAATTTTTAATGCTGCTACTAGATTAAATCCTTAACGCTTGTCTTGGGTTATTTAGTAGTTAAGGCTAATTAGATCGCTTGTTTTCTAATTAACTACGACTAAGGAGAGAGAGGAAAATAGTTCCAATGGTGAATATTCAACGTATTGATTGATATATATTTGCATCGATTATCAGTTGTAAAATTTTGATGGTGGATGTTGACTTAGACCATAGTTTGTTCTTCTAACTGATTTCGATATTTTAAATTGAATTGTTCCTTAGTTGTTTTTATTTTTCTTGAAATTATTTTCGTTATATTCAAAAACTCTCATCCTTGTTCACGTAGCATAAAATTAGGCTAGACACTCTCTGTGGGAACAATCCTTACTCGCACTGCTACATATATGTTTTTTAGTGGTATCGGTTTTATTTTTGCCCACTTTTCATGGCCTTGCAGGTGAAGATGCTCAGAAGCATTTAAAGGAACTACATGTGGTATGCACGAGCATGAAACCCATGGAGGTGATTGAAGATCAAATTAAATTAAGAGCCCTTCCATTTTCTTTGAAGGATTTGGCTAAGGATTGACTCTATTATCTACCCTCTGGGAGTATTACCACATGGAGCAAGATGAAAAGCCTATTTTTGGAGAAATATTTTCCAGTTTCAAGGGCGGCCAACATTCAAAAAGAAATTTGTGGTATAAGGCAACACAATGGAGAGTCCCTACACGAATACTGGAAACGTTTTAAGAAATTATGTGCAAGCTGCCCCTATCATCAAATTAGTGAGCAACTACTTATCTAATATTTCTATGAGGGTCTTCTATCCACTAATAGGAGATTGATTGATGCTACTAGTGGAGGAGCTTTGGTGGATAAAACTCCTGAGGCTGCGAGAAACTTGATTGCAAACATGGCGGCCAATTCTCAACAATTTGGCACTAGGCTTGACCTTTCATTTAAGCAAGTTAATAAGGTAAATATTTCCTCGCTTGAACAGCAAATTGTGAGTCTAACTTCTCATGTTCATCAAATGACTGTAGGTAATATGCAAACGATGAAGGCTTGTGGGATTTGTTCAGAAGTAGGACGTCTAACTGATATATGCCCAACTCTTCAAGAAGAATCCATTGAGCAAGTAAATGCAGTAGGTGGTTTTCCTGGACAGCCGCAAAGGAAGTATGATCCCTATTTGAGCATGTATAACCTAGGATGGAGGGACCATCCCAATATTAGCTATATAAGTAGCTATAGCCCCCTAGACAACAACATGGCCAAACTTCTAATTTTGGTATGTCTTTAGAAGATATTGTCAAGTCTCTTGCCACTAACACTTTGAAATTTTAACAGGAGACGAAACAATTCCAACAAGAGGCGAGAGCCAATATTCAAAGTTTGGAAAATCAAATAGGCCAGATGGCAACCGCAATTAGTTGGCTAGAGTAGCAAATCCAAACTATAGTAAATCCAAGAGAAAATGTGAGTGCAATCATTTTAAGATGTGGTAAAGAGGTTGAGATTTCAATGAAGGCTGCCCCTACATCATCAGAGCAAGAAAAGGAGAAAAAGGTCGTTGTAGATGGAAACATTCCCAATGATGATGACGGACCTAAGCATAAGTTTCTGCCTCTTTCTGAGTATAAATTGGTACCTCATTTTCCTCAAGTTTTAGCAGAATCTAGAAAATATGAGCAAAGAAAAGATTTATATGAGACTTTTCGTAGATGCGAGGCAAATATTCCACATTTAAATGCTATTAAACAAGTACCTCATTATGCTAAATTCCTGAAAGAACTGTGTACAATTAGGTGGAAACAAAAATTCAAAGGATGTGAGAAGGTGAGAGTAAGAGAAAATGTTTATGCAGTTATTCAAAGAAAACTCCCTACGAAGTGCAAAGATCTAGATATGTTTACTATAACTTGTACGATAGATAACACTAGATTTGAGAAAGCCATGATAGATTTAGGAGCTTCCATCAATGTCATGCCATATTCTATATATGTTTCTTTAAAACTTGGACCTTTGAATAAAACTGGTGTTGTGATTCAATTGCTAATAGATCTATTTTGCCTATCCTAAGGGTGTAGTTGAGGATGTTCTTGTGCAAGTTAATGATTTGATTTTTCCTACCAATTTCTATGTGCTTGATATGGAGAATGGTGATCAAAATGTTCATATTTTGTTTGGAAGACCCTTCTCAAATACATCCAAGACTAAGATAGATGTTTATAGTGGCATACTTACCATGGAAATTGATGGTGAAATTGTTAAGTTCAATATTTATGATGCCATGAAATATCCTAGTGATGATAATCCTATTTATTCTATTGATGTGATTGATTGTTTAGTACAGAAAATTTTTAAACTTGATGAAAAAGATGGATTGAAAGTTGCCATTAGTAAGCATCTTGAGAAAGAGAATGATGGGTCAGCCTTGAGTACTAATTTGTAGGCCCCTATTCCAGATTTAAAGATGGATGAAAGTGGAGAATACAAAAATCTGCAACTACAAGAGTTAGAGGAAATTTGCAATGATACCTATGAGAGTACAATGATTTATAAGAAAAAGATGAAGGCTTTTCATGACAAGTTGATCTCTAGGAAAGAATTTTAAGTCGGCCAAAAAGTCCTTCCATACCATTCACAGCTTCGTTTGTTTCCAGATAAGTTGCGTTCTTGTTGGATTGGACCTTCTGTTGTTACTAATGTTTTTCCTCATGGTGTAGTTGAAATTCAAAGTTTATAAACTTTCAAAGTATTCAAGTTGAATGGCCATAGACTTAAGCCTTTCTATTAAAGTTTCCAAGTAGAGAATGTGGCAAAATTGGACCTTGAGGATCCTATTTATACTAATTGAAGAAGAAAGCCTTGAGTCAAGCCAAAGACAATAAACAAAGGCATTGCTTGGGAGGCAACCTAAGGAGAGTTTGTTTTCTTATTCTCACATTTTTATTTTAGTTATTTTTTTCATTTTCTTTGCATTAAATCTTACATTAGGGACAATGTCGATTTTAAGTGTGTTGGGGGGGGGGGGATTTAGGTTGTATTTAATCTTTTGATTTTGAAAAAAAAAATGTGTGGTTTTTCAAAAAAGAAAAAGAGTTTTACTTTTTGTTTTTGTGGTTTTTAATGATTTTTGGTTGTGTTTGTCATGAGCAAGATTCAGTTAAGCTTAAAAAATTCATAACATGATTGAATAAGTGATCTTCCAAATTAATTAGTTTAGTTATTTTTCTTGAAGAATAGTAGTGACTAAATTTGGTAAACAAAAGCCGATGAGATTTTGACCCTTTAGACTAACACATCCATATAAGTCTCACTATTTTCTTTCATGTGAGATATTCTTCCATGGATTTATTTGTCTAGAACTTGCCTTGATTCTCTTTGAGATCGCATTGAAACATTCATACATGAACATGATTAAAGCCCTCTTTGTTATAAGCTACATAAGCCAAATAGCCTACCTTGCAATTGATTTTTTCATTTGTTGAACCCCTTTGAGCTTTATTGGTCCTTTCGTTTGTTGTAAACCCACGTTAAAAGGTTTGAACCCAGAAAACAATACATTAACCCAAGCTGTAGAGCTAGTGGAACATTGTTTATCATTATGATATATACGGATGTACTAAAAATACGGGTATGCTTATGACTGATGAAATGGAATATGTTTTCGTTCTCAATTCGTGAGTTCCATTGTTGATGTAGTTTTGTAAAAATAAAAAACAAAACCAAAAAAGAAGAAAAAACGAAAAAGAAAAAGAAAGAAAAAATGAAGAAAGAAGAAGAAAAAAGAGAGAAGAAAAGAAGAAAAGGAAGTGATGGGGGAAATTACTTTTGATGGTACAAACTATCCATGTTCAAAATTCCTCCTAAAACTCCAATAAAGAGGTCTAGTTACATGTGATATATATAAGGTGTAAGCTGTTGCGAATGATCGTTCATTGCTGCAAAAGAAACATGTTACTTCTGAATGATCTCTTTTTCAACAAAGGAGTTTTGCATGGTTTAAGTGCTTCAAAGCCAAATTGAAGAAGCTGCTGAATGGAGCGATTGGTTTAACATGTCTTATATATTCGAATTTGAGTTGATTCATTTTTGCTCTACTAGTTTCAATGGCTTTTAAGCTACACTCTCAAATATTTTCCACCTTGATGCTAAACCCTGTTAGCATCCTTGAAAAGTCCTTATGATTTGTGTTATACATGTGATCCCAGTGTTGGAAAATGAGAAGATATGCAAGCCTATAATAGATCATTTACATTGGAATGAATTTGAGCGAAACACATACCCTTCAAATAGATAAGAGTTGAGTGTTTTTTTTTTTGTGAGGGTCTATGTATTTAGTTCACTCCATCTTCGAGTGAAAATGCTAAATAAGTAATTGTAAGTTGTTTGTTCATGATATGTTATGAGTTTTGAAGAGCTTGGTTGTTCTTTGTTGATGGCATTGCAACCTTG
Organism: Platycarya strobilacea; assembly: GCA_036898215.1. Classification (NCBI taxonomy): domain Eukaryota; kingdom Viridiplantae; phylum Streptophyta; class Magnoliopsida; order Fagales; family Juglandaceae; genus Platycarya; species Platycarya strobilacea. The sequence goes on from CM072554.1 coordinate 38,642,173, forward strand.
GTGTTTTTTAGAAAGTGAGTTTGAGTTTTGCCCAAGGATGAGCAAAAGTCAAGTCTAGGAGAATTTTATAAGAACACAAAATGTCATATTTTTCTCCCTTAATATTTAATTCTTTAAATTTATTTGATGCCTAAATGTACTAATTATTCTTATATTTTGATTTAGGTCACAAATAGAGCCGTTAAATGCAAAACGAAGTTAATTAAGTGATTTTGGATAGTTTTGAAATTGTTTTATAATATGGGCATAACTTTCACATAAAATCTCTGATTGAGATGATTCAAAATGATATGTAATGCCAAGAACGATATCTACAACTTTTATATTTTGAGTTTTGAGAGATACTTGACCAACCAAAGTTGAAATCAGGATCAAAGTCGATGCATCTGCACAGTTGATATTTAGTTTCAAAATGTTGAACGAAAAGAAATGTGAAGATGTGAAGCCATTTCAAAGTTTAAATTCAAATTGAAAAAGAAGTATATCAAGAGGATAATTCAAATTCAAATTCAAATTTACGTGCATGGAAAGAAACGAAGGATAATTCAAAATTTAAATGAAGTCTATCTTATCTAAATCATATCTTGAGAACTAGTGAATAGAGAAGACTTATATATATTTACTTTTGAAGGAGTGCACGGCCTCCAACCCCTTTTCTTCCTCTTTTCCACCTTTTTCTTCCTCTTTTCCATCTTCTTCTTGAGTTTTCATCATGGCTTTGCATGGCTAAACTTTTATACTTGATATAAGGATACAGAAACCTCAAAATCGATAAAACTATGAGATCTAATTTCTGATTTTATTATTCAATTTTATTTTGAGTATCGAATGTTCTTTCGTGCCTTTTTCATGATTATATCATTTAATTACTAGGAGGCCTACTAGTTTATTATTCATTGTAATCTATTGCTAGGTTAAATATCGAATTTGTAGTTGTTTGATCCCTCTAATATGTAAAGCAATTAAGATTTAATGATTTGCTACGTCAGAAATTATTAGATATTAAGAAGAATACTCGACTAAATTAAATACGACTACTTGTGCGTGTATTGTTTAGTTTCATTGATCTCTCTAATTCTTAAGGCTGTTACTAGATTAAATCCTTAGCGCTTGTTTTGGATTATTTAGTAGTTATGATTAATTAGATTGCTTGTTTTCTAATTAATTATGATTGAGGTGAGATAGGAAAATAGTTCCAATGGTGAATATTCAAAATATTAATTGATATATATTTGCATTGATGATCAATTGTAAAATTCCAATGGTGGATGTTAACTTAGATCACGGTTTGTTCCTTTGAGTGATTTCGGTATTTTAAATTGAATTGTTCCTTAGTTGTTTTTATTTTTTTGATATTATTTTCATTATATTCAAAAACCTTGTTGGTTGGGAATGGGCTGGTCAACAAACAGTAAATAGGAAGTGACGCAGCAAATACAACAAGAGAAATTAAAACAAAAGACGTTGAATAGCAATGGACACTAAGAATTGAAGTGGTTTGGCTTAACACAAGCTTACGTCCAATATTGGGTCGGTCTCAATGAATTCATTATAACAACAAAGATGGAGTACATACAAGTTGCAAAACTTTCTCTCAAAAACTCATCCTTTTCTTCTTTAGAAATAGCTCTCAAAATCAGAAACTAAAACATGAAAAACAGAGCTCCTCACAATTGAGCGTTTAAATGAACGCGAGGCTACTTATAAGCCAAGGCTCGCTCGAGCGAGACTACTCTCCCTTGAGTGAAACACTATTCCAAACGGCGCCAACCCTGGTATAGAAAACATTAGCTCGAAATGAAACCTCGAGCAAGGTCATCGAGCGAGAGTCAAGCGAAGTCTCTGTCTGGAATCTCGCTCAAGCTAGATGTCGAGTGAGGGTTGATCGAACTCTGTGTCTGATGCTTCACTCGAGTGGGAGGTCGAGTGAGAGTTGAGCGAAGTTACGGGTTGAGGTTCGCTTGAGCTACTGCTCGAGAGAGGGTTGAGCGAGCACTGAAGATGCGTTTGATTAAACTCAATTCAAGTCATATCTCAACAAATCTTCACCTTGGCTTGAATTGTCACAAGCCCCACAAAATCCAGAATACCCACAAATGCTTTAGTCATATGACAAAAGGAATACCCAACTAAAATACGAAGTCTATCTTTGAAGAACTCAATTTCCACACAAAAAAAGTCCTCAACACCATAGACAACTTGACCAAATCACCAGCGTAGTCCTGATGAAGAATCAACATCTTCACACAAACGGCAATGCACCATAATACAAACTGCTTACTTGAACAACGACTTCTGAATATAAACGAAGACATTCAACAAATATTCTCAGCCAAAGTAAGAACCCAACAAAGCCTACATGAGCATATGTGAAAGGTGGCCAAACTGCCTCCTATATCTACCAACTGTAGACATGCTCTCACTGTGCACCAATGCCAAAAACTAAAATCATACTTAAACATTAAAGCATGATCTAGAGTACCACATGTACTCTGTTGTGAAGCCTTCCCAGCAACTCCACCTTCTTGCTATAACTCTCACTTCTTTCGTGTAGAAACAAAAGAAGAGAAGGTTCATCAAATAGCAAGTTGTAGTTGATCGCTTCAACCAACAATCTGTAGACAAGCTTGGCATACTCAAAGAAAATTGTGGACTCTGCAAGCCCACCTTATTCCATTCAGATACTCCTTTGGAGTGAAACAAACTATATGGTCTGAGTAATGCTCTACCTTCTTGTCTGTAGATCACTTTTCTTCTTAAGTGTTTGAACACATCAAACACATCATAAAGAAACAGATAAATAAAACCAAACTCCCAGTAGTTATAAAATAAATATGAGTAAAACAAAAACACTACTTTACACAAGATGTATCCCAATCAAAAATAAACAACTGCAGGAAACTTGTTCTTCACTGTTTCTCAATAATACAATGCAAACAAAAAAAATCAAAATTACTGTCTTCTGATCACACCGAGTAAAAGCTGCCAACTCATAAGCGACCACTTCATTTGGCACACTCCATGTGCTACATGCGAGTGTTAGCTGAATCTAGAGTATGTGAGGATACTCCACCAGTTACCATATTGCCCTCAAAGAAGTAGAGACTATCTGTTCTCTTCTTCACTATCATCACTACTAAAGAAACTTTCCTCTTCTTCCACATTTTTCAGTTTAGGACACTTACTCTTGTAATGAACAGACTTATGGCAGTTGTAACACTTAACTTTTTCTTGTTAGATCTGGAGATACCGGAACTTTCCTCTATTCTTCCCTGAACATCTTTCCCCGGATCTATCACCAGAGGAACATTTGATAAAAAAAACCATCGGCTTGATCATCCATGCCTAATCCCCCAAATTTTGTTCACAATTCATTAGAATTCAAAACAGACTTAACATCTACCAAAGAGATTGTATCTCTACCATACAACATTGAATTTACAAATTATCAAATGAAATAGGCAATGAGTACAAAACAATTAAGGTTTGATCTTCCTCATCAATCTTAATGTCTATGTTCCTCAAATCCATAATAATCTTATTAAATTCATCTAGATGTGCAAAAATAGAAGTACATTCCATCATTTTGAGAGTGTATAACCGTTGTTTCAAATACAACTAGTTAGTGAGAGATTTCTTCTTGTACAAGCTCTTCAGCTTGTCCCATAGACCAATGATAGTCTCCTACTCAACAACTTCCCTCAAAACTCCATCTCATGGTGACAATAGAATAGTACTGTGAGCCCTTTCGTCCTCATCCTTTGATGGTGCAGGAGACTCAGTAGTTACTTTTTCAAGAACATTGAACAAACCCTGTTGTCGCAACAACACTTTCATCTTAATTCACCATAAACTAAAACTGTTCTGTCCGTCGAATTTCTCTAGTTAAAAATTTACTAAGGCCATCCCTTCAGATCTTCACAGAACTCAAGAACGCTCTGATACCAGTTTGTTGGTTGGAAATGGGCCGGTCAACAAACAGTAAATAAGAAGTGACGCAACGAATGCAATAAGAGAAATTAAAACAAAAGACACAGAACAGCAATGAATACCAAGATTTGAAATGGTTTGGCTTAACACAAACCTACGTCCACCGTTGGGTCAGTCTCAATAAATCCACTATAACAATAAAGATGGAGTACATACAAGTTGCAAAGCTCTCTCTCACAAAGTCACATTTTCTTCTTTCCAAATAGCTCTCAAAATCATAATCTAAAACATGAAAAATAGAGCTCCTCACAATTGAGCATTCAAATGAATGCGAGGCTACTTATAAGCCTAGACTCGCTCGAGCGAGACTACTCTTGCTCGAGTGAAATACTATTCCAAATGGTGCCAACCCTAGTATAGAGAACATTAGCTCGAAGCAAAACCTCAAGCGAGATCGAGCAAATGTCTAAGGTTGATTCTCGCTCGAGTGGGACATCGAGCAAGAGTCGAGCGAATTCTCTATGTGAAATCTCTCTCGAACTAGATGTCGAGCGAGGGTCGATCGAACTCTCTATCTGATGCCTCGCTCAAGCGAGATGTCTAGCAAGGTTGAGCAAAGTTATAGGTTGAGGCTCGCTCGAGCTACCGCTCAAGTGAGAGTCGAGCGAAAACTAAAGATGCGCTTGATTGAACTCAATTCAAGCCACGTCTCAACAAACCCCCATCCTTGTTAACGTAGCATAAAATCAGGCTAGACACTCTCAGTCGGAATGATCCTTACTTGCACTACTATATATATATATATATTTTAGGAGTATACGTTTTATTTTTGGTTGCCTGCGACAGCGCACCAAATTCAAACAGGCCACAATTATCAAGACAAGCATTGAATCCAGTCATTGAAATCATTGGGAGAGAATTGCCACCAAATCTTTCAGAGTTCGTGTGAATAACATTGAAATCACCCAAAATCACCAAGGGGAAGGTGAAGAGACCACTATAAGAAGGGAAGAAGCACAAGCCTAAGGGCTTTTCCTCTTGCCATTTTCAAATGTTGCATGAGCCCTCATCTTCTCCACATAGTTCTCACACTCTCGCTTAAAGATTTATGCATTTTCTCACAGTTTCTTTCCAACCAAATAAAGAAGATTCGTTTCAAGAGAGGATTTTGGCATCGTCCAAGAGAGTCCAAGGTAAGACCTCATTTTCTCTTAGTTTATACACACACGTCGCCTTTCTAACTCAAGATGAGACTTGGATCTTGAGGGAGTTAAAAAATGGTGAAGCATATACATTTTTTACACCTTTTCACAAAAAACAAATTAGGATTTCCTAGAGACCGATGAAGCCAAATGGTAGGAGGTGCTAATCCTCCATGTTTTCGGCCAACTTCGTGTACTCTTATTTTATTTTGAGTTTTGTATGAAAAAACAAACAAAACAAAGGGTTCCTTGACCAAAAAACTCTTATTTTATTTTATTTTGAGTTTTGGTGATCCTAAAAACCCTCACACACTCAAAAACATGAATTAGGGTTTTGAGACACTCCTTTAAATGAGTTATATTTTGATCTACAACTTGATTTATTTCATTTTGTAGATTTTTGTAAGTATATACTCAACTCTCTCTTGATTAATGCATCTATATGCTTGTAGGTCCTTTTTGTTGTTACTATTGTTTTTATTGTTTTCTTTTGTTTGTTTGAATGTGGTCATATGATCTTGAAATATAAATATAGGATGAAGGGTATGATTTGGTTCAAGATGAAAACGGCAAGAGTAACCCTTGTACATTTCATTTTTGATGAAAACAAAAACGAGTACTTGTGAAACTTGATGATTCGACCATAGCTTGTCTTAAAGGTTTTGGATCTTAGCCAAACACCATGATTTTATGCTTTGTTTCACTATGCTCTGATTTCTAAATAATATGCTTGAAGTTTGGAACATGTTTAAGTGATGATCCTCAAGTCTTTATGCCCATGTGTTTCGGTCTAAGCAAGTTATCATGGTTTCATGTATCTATTTCGATATCTCATGTGTTCTATGTTATCATGCCCTGAATTGAACATGTTACGCTTGGTTATTTTATGCATGGTATCTCATGTGTCATATGTCAAGTATAAGAACATTTATCTTAAGTCTCATGTCACATTGGGAGAAGTTTCAAAGGAAAAAAAATATTTTCTAGGAAAAGGCTCTTAAAGTTTTACCATGACCTCAAGTGCTAGGGCTATGGATTGTCCTAGCGGAACTCCTTTGATCATTCTGAAGTGCTTAAAAATGAAGTGGCAACCCTTGTGTCGACAAAAAACCATCGATGTGCCTCGAATGAATTCTTTTTAAAGAATTCTAGAGCAAGGAAGCACTTAAAACTAGTGGGTGCATAAGGTATGTAAGCGAATGAAATATTGTCGAGTTAAAAAGATAAGTTTCTATCTAAGAAAATATTCATCACGGTGCACGTACCGATGATAGTGCAATAACTATTAGGAGCAACCATTGCAATGGGGAAATATGTTGTTTCCGTCCCTTAAACAAGTATAAGATCTCTTATATTATGGATCACTTGATGAAAGTTTCTTGGTAAGTTATGAATAATTCGATGCAAATCTTGTGATATTCTCTGAAAGGCAAGTTCTGTTAAAGATCAAGATAAAAAAGGAAAGTAAGGATGCTTTCTGAAAATTTTAGAAGTTTTTAATGGTGGTCAATGCATATGTATAAGTTTTATTTCAGTCATGTGTTAAGTACATATCCATCCATGCATCTCATGATATATCTCTTGTATACTTGTGTTAACTATTGTATGTTGCATTTTTACTTGTTGAGATTTTTCGAAATCTCATTGTGGTAGTCCCCACTATTATTCTCTTCCCGAAATAGTAGAAGTTGTTACAGGATTAAAAGGCAACCCTAATGCTGCCTCGTTTGAAGTAGGCACCCCGGAAGAAGGAGAAGGTGCTAAGGAGCAGTGAGAGCTCGGCAGAGCCTAATGTGGTTGACGATGTTAAGGCCGCCGACCATTTTATAGTTAAAATTATGAAGTTCTTTGAGGAGCTAAAAAGGATTTTGAACCAAGGAATGACCAAGCCCTAATATGAAGTAAAGAAAAATTTGGGACCACATTTCCCATGAGGGGAAATGCTTCTGGAACTAAGACTTGACTTACTTTGGAATGCTTTCATGTTTTGGAAGAAAAATAAAATTACTTTTTATGTTTTTATGACTATATGACTATGTTTCTTTTGGACAAATGATGATGTTTGTTATTTATGTTTTAGTAATGGTACTATGTGCTACGCAATTTCTAGTGACAATGCTTAGATTATTTGACCGTTACTTTACCACTGTGAATATATTGCATATTGCTAGTTACTTAGATGCATTGCATATTACTTATCATGAACGCTAAAGATGTGCAATCTTGTAATGTATGTCCCGATCCTACAATCATTGTCCCCAAGGCAGGTATGATTAGTGAGGATGTCACACTTTGGAGCTAGTTCACATTGACGTATAGGTGTCTCTAGTAAATTCTTTTGGTGGCTATCGCTATTATGTTCTTTTTTGTGATGATTTTAGTAGATTCACATGTATGTATTGCATGTGCTTTTTTTTTCAGCAATATAGTCCCATCTAGACACAAACTTACCTCTAGATCAGACTAAGGCTGAGCACCAACTTAGTCGAAGTCAAAATTGGGGATATCCAACTCCAACTTTGTCGAAAGTTGAATTTGACCTTTGACTTTGACATCTATAGACTCTAATATGACTTTGACTCTGACTTGTCAGAGCAGAGTTGGAGTCGAAGTCTTGATTGGGATTTTTTATTGAACTTTTTCTTAACCCATTTAACATTTCAATTTTACAATTTTGAACTATAATCGATCGTAGTTGGGCTTCGATATCAATTTTTTTTAATGTTATTTCATATTTCAATATACGAATTAAAAATAAATAACTAAATATAAAGATCCAAAATTACAAGCTAAAATCATTGATACAAATTAAAAATACACATAACCAAAACCCAAGATCAATTTACAAGCTAAATCATTTATAAAAACTAAAAGTAACCAAAGCCAAAGGTCCAAAGATAGAAGCTAGAATCATTCATACAAATTAAAATTATATAATCAAGGCTAAAGGTCCAAAATTACAAACTCGTACAAGTTAAAACTACATAACTAAAGCCAAATGTCCAAAATTACAAAATAGAATCATTCATACAAATTAACAATACATAACCAAAATTATAAAACCACATCTTTCACTCACAAGTTACAACAAGTCAAAACACGATGGTATCTAGCAACCCTACTATTGTTTCATTTCAAAAAGAAATAAAAGCAAACACCACCCATCATCTAGCATCCATTAATGATAGAGCATCATCTACCATCATCGAATCCATATTCCATCATCCACATCTATCCTCCTTGTAATGCCCTAGTCTCGAATGTCCGGAGAGTTAGCTTATTTTTCTTAAATAATCTCAATTAACACCAATTTATATATCCCAAATTCTCCTAATAACCCAAATATTATTAGAAAGAAGCTCCATAAATACTTAACAAAGCCCATGATACTCTCTAAGGAAAAATAAACATAAACTTTAATTAAATAACGTCTCCAAATACTTGTAAACTCTAAAAATTGACATACTAAAATAACCAACACCAATAAATTTTACTAAGACTCCAACAAAGCTTGTACCCTCAAGCACTTATTTTTCTAGGATCTACAAGTCTCTCTAGTAGTGGCTACCCTTACTGATTTTCAGCTGAACCATCATAGTTATCTGAAAAATATTCAAAGATAAGGAGTGAGCTATCAAACTCAATAAGCAGAAAAACTATACTAGTGTGTAAACATGAGCCTTCTCATTTCATATGCAAGAACAAAAAGCATCTTATCTTTCATATGCAAATATCAAAAAAATATATTCAAAAAATTAGAGCGACATTTCATTATTTTTATATTCATAAAATAAAACATTGTTTATATTCAAAATTACTTTGGCATGCATAACTGAACATCTTCATCTTTCATTTTATGTCGTATTATATCATGTACCATATTTAATCCCCTAGTAGGATTGTGTTATCCCCAGTGGCTAAACTAGGTAGTATCGTATTTTGAAACCTCCCCTTATTCATTCTCGAAGTCCCGAGAGTGCATAAAGAAAATGACATATAAATGACCACTTTGTTTCCAAAGTGGTTGCACTCCTATCATTTCATATTAGTACCAACCATATCACGTGAAAACATGTAACCATATTAGAACCATATCCAGAATTAGATTACAAATAGTTATGTATGCCGAAAGTTTTCATATCATATCAAGTCACTTGCTATTCAATTTCATATATGTTATTTTCAGATAACCAAAAACAAATCCAAAACATTTTATATCACATGTAAAACATTTCTATAATCATAATTCCTCTTTTTCACATTTCAAGAACATGTAAAATATTGCTCATGTCTACACATTTCATGTCAAAAAGTACTTTTCTCTTTCATATAGATTTTCATGAATGGATGCAAAACTCAGTTCATATTCCTTCTAATGCAAATCTAGCATAGGAACTCCACTTACCTGAAATTCTTAGCCTTTCATAAAATTTCCCCAATAGTCGAACAAAAATCAATTGTCACCTAAAAATAATCATGCACTTCCATGAATTACCAAATCATCACAAACTTTGCAAAAATAACTTGAGATATAAACTCTCCCCAAAATCATCAGAATCCTAAATATCACCTCTCCCCAAAATCACTTTGAATTTACCAAATTCCATCAAAACCCAAAAATCTTACAAACTCTCCAATACCTCGATTTCCACTTAATAATCACTTAACCTAATTACCAACTTCGAATGAAAACTGAAAAGTCATTAAAATGAAAATAATATCCAGTCCAAAATAATTTAGAACTCAAACCTCACCCAAACAATTTTCTTCAAATGGGCGTAACTTAACAAAACACACTCGGGAATAAAAAGGAAAAATGAGAAGAAAGCAAGCCCACCAAAAGATATTTTTAAAGGTTAAAATGCCATGATTTAAAACTGAGGGCACAGTTGTAATTTACTAAAATTTATTTTTCCTCCACCTACAACAAAGCGAAACTCACGTAAAATACAAAATAAACCAAAACTGAATTGCAGGGGTAAAAGAAAAAAACACGCTAGACTAAGAGTTCAAATGACAAAAACACTCATTGTGAGAAGAGAGTCGCGACGGGCTGGGAGGCTGCAGTTGCTTAGGCCAAAGGCGGTGGTTATCATGATGGCAGTGCACTGATGTAGGTAGGAAGTCAAGATATAAAATGGATGAAAAAGCCCAGTAAGAGCACTCTGCAAATAGCGAGGGAAACCGAGAAGGAATTCGAAACCGAGGGCTTATTGAGAGGGACTACAAAAGACGGGCTTGAGGTGGCAACAACATTTTCTAGTTGTTCTAGATTATTTCCCACCTGAAGTGAGCAGTCGGTGGTGGCGATGTGGCTAAAAATGGTGCTTAGTTTTAGGTTGGAAAAATAGGGGGGCTAATGCGAAGCAAATATGTGGGAAACACGTGGTGCATGCAGGGGTGGTTTTGGGGCTGGCAACGGTGGTTGAGTTTCGTGAAGCTGGGCAAAGACTAGCAGACGGTGGTTTTTGCATTTCAGTGTCACTTGTGTCTAGCGAAGGGAGGCTACGCCACAGCAGCGTTGAACCTAGCTGGCTTCAGTTTGGGACGGTGTTCGCAATTAAAAGAAGTAAAAAAGTCGGGTGTAAATAGATCTTTAAGCAATATTTTGAATACCGTACTGGTGGGCGTACCGGTCAAGGCACTGGAATGAAATATTTTACTACTGGTACCATTTCGTATACTATTTTGGAAAAGTCTATACATAAATAAATTATATATATAAATTATATTTTAAAATAATAGTCAATATATGAATAAATTATAATAAAAAATATATATGTAATTAGTTGTGTCTAAATTGAGGTAAAAAATAGCAAAAAATGAGAAACAAATGTGAAAGGCCGAGATCCAAAACATAGATATCAGCCAATATCGATCGATATTTCAGCCGAAATCTTCTATATCGGCCAGTACAGATGAAAATCACCCGGTACAAAACTGCCCTTTAATTAGTACCAGATAGTTGTCGTTACTACATATTTCAATTAACTGGCCGATATGCTACAAAATTTAAAACTATGTCTTTAAGGCTAAACGTGACTCAAAAGGTAACTTCGAACAATATAAGGATAGACTTGTTGTTAAGAGTTTCACTTAGAAAGAAGGCCTTGATACAAAGAGACTTTTTTTCCAATATCTAAAAAGAACTCTTTCTGGATCATTATGACTTTAGTGACTCGTTATGGCTTTTTTACATTGAAATTTGGATGAAGTGGTCTGTATGAAGCAGCCAAAGGGCTACTCAAAAAAGGGCAAAGATCACCTTGTATGTAGGTTTAAGAAATTTATATACGGGCTTAAGCAAGCTTCCCAACAATGGTATTAAAAGTTCAATGATACCATTACTACCTTTGATTTTAAAGAAAATATAATTGATCGACGTATGTACCTAATGGTCAGTGAGAGTAGATTCATAATTCTGATCCTGTATGTTGATGATATCTTGTTGGTAGTAGTGATCTTGGCTTACTTTATAAATCCAAAGATTTTCTCTTCAAGAACTTTGAAATGAAAGATATGCTTATGTTATCCTTTGTGATCAAAATCAAAATTCGTCGAGATCGAAAACAAAGATTGTTTGGATTGTCTAGAAAAGTTACATAGAAAGTTCTTGAAAAAATCGGCATGAAAATTTGTTCATCGATTGACACTTCAATATCAAAGGGTGATAAATTTAGCCAATCAAAATGTCCTAAAACTAAGTGGGTGCACAAAGAGATGACAAAAATTCCTTATGCTTCTATAGTTGGAAGTTTAATACATGTACAGATTTGCATAAGACTAGATATTAGTTTTACAGTCAGCATGCTTGGGTGCTACCAGAGTAACCCACGGATGTCTCATTGAAAAGTAACAAAGGGGGTATCTGCAAGGAACTAAGAAGTACCAGCTTAGTTAGTAGGTAACTCGGTACTCAGACTTTGATTTTGCCGGTTGTTCTAATAGCAGAAAATCCATTTTAGGTTTTGTTTTCTTGCTAGCTGGTAGAGCAATTTTATGGGAAAATATGAAGTAAACAATCACCACTCCATCAACAATGGAGGCTGAGTTTTTGGATTGCTTTGAGGTCATGTTGCATGGTATGGTTGATGAACTTTATCTCGAGGCTTGGAATTCTTAACTCTATAGCTAGGCTGCCGAGAATTCATTCTGATAATTCATCGATAGTATTTTTCTTTAAGAATGATAGGTATTCTAAAGGTGATAAACACATGGAGCTCAAATACCTAAGCGTCAAGGAGCAAGTACACAAAAAACAATCTCCATAAAACATATTATTATTGCACTTATGATAGCAGACCCATTAATAAAAGGTCGAGTTGCAAAGAAATTAAAGAACATGTTAACAGAATGGTCTTATGATGTAAACATGTTATTGAGACGATAAATGTTTTGAGTCTATTTGGACACTTAATGATATCAATTATAGTTGTTTTATTTCTGTTTTTCTTATTTTGCTACTTTATATGTACATTGAATGGCATGGATGAATGATGATAAGATAATATCTACAATAGACATGAATTAGAACCCAAATGCATTACAATATTTACCTTAATTGTCCCAATTAAAGATCATGTTAAATTTAATTACTGGTGTTGTAGTACATGGAAGGGAATCTATTAATTAATATGTGGTACATTGAATGGCATGGATGAATGATGATAAGATAATATCTACAATAAACATGACTTGCATTGGTAACTAGCTTGACATTGATACTACGAAATTCATGAAATAAAAAGTTTCAAGAAATGAATTTGCAATTATCTGTGATAAACCCACGAATGGAAAATATTATTTTATGGGTATATGGGCTAAGTGAGAGAATGTAAGAGTTTTATTTAAATTATATGTCCCACACACCCATCTTAATAAAGTTTAAAATAGCTCAAAACTTATCGATTAATAAATGAGTTATAATGCGATATGAAAAACCCTAAGAGATGTGATTTAAAATTCTATATCATTAATTACAGTCAAACTTAAAGTCATAGATTTATTGATAGCCAAGAGTCTAAAAATAAAATTGAGGGGCTCAAGAGTTCTCATCTAAAATATTATAGTGTCTCTAATCTTTGAGAGATACTTAAGAAGAAAAGTTGTTAGGGTGACCATTCTGTCATAGTCAGATTAATTTCTTCATCAATTAGATGGAGAAAGGTATGCATTTAATTATCATTATTTTATTATTGCAGATATTAAAAAATCAAAAATCTAACTATTAATGTCATGTTAAATTATTTAACACAACTACCTACACTAAACCTTAACAAGATAAAATTATTTAACACATCTAATTTCGCTCATTTGAGTATATAACAAGATATATACACTACAAGAAATTTTATTTTTATGGATTAAATTGTTAGGGATGAATTAAATTTCATCCCCAAAAGTAATTATTGGAGATGAAATTTGTTGCCCAGATGACTATAACAAGAGGAGGGGTGAATTGGGTTATATTATAATTATTAACACTTATAAATCAAATACACAATATAAAATATAAACAGAATATAAAGCAGCAATAAATGTAAAGAGTAAGGTAAGAAAAAGCAAACTCAATATTTTTACGAGGTTCAGCTCCACTGCCTACGTCCTCGCCTCAAGCTACCCCTTGAAGATCCTAAATTCACTAGTCAATCTCCTTTAGGTGGAGATAGAAACTTATTACACCTTTGAGCATCACCGCTTCAAAGAATCCGTGTAGAACACCCTCTACACTTCCAATCACCTCACACTTGGTGATTCAACTATTCCCTGTGTAGAATACCTTCTACGCACGCAAGGGTTATACGCACCCTCTACTGATACAATAGTTGATAGTGGGTAAACTATCAAAGTACACTCCTTAATGAGTGAGATAGAAACACTACAGTGCAACCTATATCTCTCTCAAAAAGAACAAGAATTAAGACTCAAAACTTTAGAAAAGAGAGAATGAGAGTTTTGAAAGAATGATACAAAACTTAGCAATAGATGTGTAAGTTCTTGTTATCATTTTTGCAAAACTCAAGTGAGCTATTTATAGGCAAATGAGTCTTTAATTTCAAATTTGAAAAAATTCACATGTCAAATAAGAGCACTATTCACTTTTCAAAAAATTCAAATAAAAACATTTCCTTTTTGCATTTGTCAAAAAGAACTCCATTCATTTTTCAAAGAAATCAAACCTAATCTTTTGCTTTTCATACATGAAAAAATAAACATATTAATTTTTCAAACCAAATTATCTTTTTTTTTGCATATGTCAAAAAAAAAAACATACAACCACCATTTAAGATTTTCAAACCAAATCATTTACCTTTTGTATTTGTCAAAAAAACACATAACCACCCTTTAAGATTTTCAAACAAAATAATCTAGCTTGCATTTTTCAAAACAAACACACCACCCCCTTTCAAGACTTTCAAACAAAATGTGCACATGTCAAATATGATAATCAATCATCTTATAAATTAAAATTTTTATATAAAAAAATAATAATTTTCGAAATTATTTTGTTTGATGATGTTATATATATTTGAAAAACATAATTTTCAAAACTAAGACATTAAAAATTCTTGCATATGTGAAAAAAGTAATTTGATGTTTTATGAGAAAAAAAAGTAATTTGGAGCCTTAATCCAATTTTGAATTTTGTCAAGAGATGTACAAAAATAATCTATGAGTTTCATTTGTAGACTTGTTCTTTTATGCTTGATTTGCGCTTCGCTTCATTGCATAAATAATTTGAGCTTGAGACTTGAATTTATTTATTATCATCAAAATCTACACGTAGATACGAAATTTGAAACATTAGATTCAACAAAATTTAAACTTTCAAAATCTAGCCAAGTTTCTAAATTTATTTGAACAAGATCTTTAGTGACGGAAAAAATTGTCTTAAAAATGCAAAACTGTTCAAACTATTATAAAAAGGTTCAAATAGGGAATTAATGTATGGTCGAACCCTATATAATCTATTCCAATAAAAATCTAGGCACAAAATTAATTTAATTTTCCCATAGAAAGTTCATCATCGTTCGAACAAACATTTATATGTTCGAACGTGAATGATTTGATGGGAAAATTTGGTAGGAAGGTTGCAATACTGCACGAACATAAAGACTATGGTTCTAACATGTTCGAATGCCATATATATTCATTCAAACAATTAAACAGGTTGAAAATTATATAGGAATTGTTCATCATCATTGATTTGTATATATATATATTTGTTTTCATTAATTTTTCTATCACTCTCAAAATATGGAAAATGTGTATATATTATATATTGTGATTTATGATGTAATTAAAATATTTATAAATTCATAAATTAATTTTATGTAATTAATTTCAAAATGTTATAGTGATTTCTTTTAATGTATTTTTTTTATTATCATGAATGGTTAGTAAAACGAAAAAAATAAGAAATAAACAAGGTAATTATCACTAAAAATAAAAATCACATATTAATTACATCCCAAATATATAATGTTCGATGCAACATATATAAGTAAAAATAACTAAAACAACCTATTTACTAACTTAAACCTATTTGCTAGCAAGTGTATACCACTACTTATACCTCAACCAAGTTAATCCTAGGGAGCTGTCTCTCAGTAGGGGCAGAAATACTAGTAGCTGCATTGGTCAGCGTGCCACTCTGTTATGAGGTTAGAGTCTTCCAAGAGTGTCCATTGCTCTTGTTGAATGTGATATTGTTGAGAAGCCCATCTGTAGTTACTTTTTCTTAGTCATTTCCACTGTAACCCCAATCAGAGTAGGATGTTAGGTATCAGTAATACAAATTGTAGACTTTCTCCACTCACATAGCGTAACTTCGATGTGATGCGGTAGAAGAAATACAGTGCCAGATCAATTGGATCCAAATTTTTAATTTTGTATCGTAGTGTCCAGTACGTCCAAAATATGCCGTACTGGCCAAGTAGCCGGTACATTTTATAGTGCTATTTCATTTCAGGATTAATTCTAGTCGGTATAGCTTGTACACTTTGGTTAGACTTTGTTGGATCGTATTTTCATTATTTATATAAAATGCAAGGATAATTTCATCACTTTCACATGAAAACTAGGGATTTCTCGATTCTTATTCTCGATTTCACTTTCCACTTTCTCCTTTAGTCTTCAACTTTCCTTCATCGATGCCATTTTCATTTCTCACTACCGCCGCTAGCCCATCCTTTGTCCACAACTCCTCTACCTAGCATTTTGTCGCTCATCTCAGGTCGTCATCGGCCTTCTTTTTGTATGCTCTTATATCATATCATTCTACTTATTTCTATTTTATTCTTATAATTTGTTACTTGAGTCTCGAATGCATTGCATTGTTGCAAATGTGTAAAAATATTTTGATTTTGCTTTTCATTTTTGTTTATTATTATTCCTATGCGTTTAGTTGAGTAATGAACTATTAATTTAATCACCAATTCATCTATCTTGTAAATTTTTCTTAATTTTTTTCTATATATTATAAGAGAAAAAAAAAATAGTTAAAAAGTTAAACAAGCACATCAAGGCCAAGTGCGTCATTTATTAGAAACTTCAAACATCTACAACATTTTCAAATGTGCTCTAGTTTCTTATTTTTATTTTATTTTTTTATGTTTTTTTAGTTTTGTTTACTTTGGACTTTTAAGTTTTAAGTGTCCATTTTTGGTACTTTAATAGTTATTTAGTATTGAGTTATGAATGATTATGTAGGACTTAGGAGTATAAAAATGTCTAGTTGTCAATCAACCAGAGCCAGTGGTATGTCTTCAACAATTGCTCTTGTAAGATCAAAAGATCTAGCATGGGCCCATGCACGTGTAGTGCCAAGAATAAGAAATAATACTGAATGCTTGTATTGTAATAAAGTAATTAGAGGTGGTAGAATCACTTGATTGAAGTAGCAGCTAGCTGCTAATTCAAGATTATTTGCAACAAATTAAGAAAGTTTGAAATAAACTTGTTATTCACTAATGGCAGATGGTTGGACAAACCAGAAGTGTAACAACCCGAATTTTTCCCCTATTGAATTTTCCTTATAAGAATAGATACTTTCATTTAGTTATTATTAGAAACTTTTTGAAAATATATTTTGGACCTTCTCTTATAAGGAATAATTATAAGTTAGGTTCAAAGTGGTAAAAGGATGCAAATAGAGGAGTTTAGTGCAAATCAAGGCAATTGGATAGATTTGACATCTCTCGATAATATGGGCATAACTGTCTCATTTGATTTCGATTTAGATGATTCAAGATAATATGGAAAGCCAAGAGAAAGATATACAACTTTCATGTTTTGAGATTTAAGAGATATTTTCTTAATTAAGGATGAAATTGAATGTGAAGTTGATGTATTTAAAGATTGATTTAAATGGTAGCTGAATTTTATCTTTGATTTTATCTTGTATGTATAGTGCTTCAAGGAGAAATGAAGACATGACTTCTGACTAACTTTGTTTTATTCTATACCAAGAGAACTTGGGACTTGTGGTTTGCAAGAAAATCTTGCATAAAAGGGATTTACGTGGACCAGTAGTACAAGAGTTCAAGTCAAGTAAGTAAGAAATATTATTGGAATCCTTTTTGGCAAAAATCTAACCATGGTCCAAAAGGAGATACTTGGTATGATGAGAAGATATGGCCTTTGAAAATTCAAGGAGATATTGTATAGACATTGAAGGAAAATTGACAAAGGAAGTCAAGTGGTAGAAGTAACAAATATACCACATGATATATTCGGATTGGACAGTTTCAATGTTCGAATAAGATTATTCAAAATGCTATAGAACACCAAGAAAAAGATCTACAATTTTTATGTTTTGAGTTTTAAGAAATATGAACCCGATCAAGGACGAAATTGGGATTGAAATTGACAGAACCGAATTGGGTTTAGTGAGCACAACTTTGAGTTGACCACCAACTTTTCTTAAGATCAAATCTTTGGAATATCTTCTCAATTTTTCTAAGATCTTGACATGTAAATGGACAAGTGGCAGGTGAGGATTTTCCACCTAGAAGCTTTTGTAGGACACAAGGAGGAGCGAAGTATTCAGATGAAGGAAAACTAAGCATAGTCGAGAAACACATGTGAACTTACCTTGGATTTTCCTACTAAAGTGATAAGATTTTTGTCAATCTAATGATTTGGCATATCTCTTAGGTGGCACTAGATGACCATGAGTGAGTTTTTCTTGCTAATCAAGTTTAAGCTAATAGACAATAGCAACCTAAGCTAAGAGGAACGAAATAGAAAACAAAGGGATCGAATTTCACCCTTACCACCGACTTACACCTTTGTTGGTTTAGAAAAATATTTAAAGCTTGAATCATCAAATGACAAGTGTATGGACAAGTGGTCCAATTACCTTAAGACAAGCATAAGCCAACCAAGCCTAATGGGAAGGCAATTGAGAAATCTAAAAGCTAGGGTGAAGAGATGGATGCAAGGAGAAGTTAAGGGGTTTTGGGGAATATCTTACACCCCTTTGGGCTTGAGGATTTGACTAACATATATAGAAGAAGGAGAATTTTCAGTTCACTCCTTTGAGACACATGGCTAACCCAAACAAAGAGAGCTAAACCCTTTCTCAATCCATCAATCTCCCAAAACCAACAACAAAGGTATTTTGGATACATTGTGGTGAAGGTTGTCGAAGTCAAGCTCATTTGCTAGTGAAACGTTTTGGAGAAAATAGTAAGTACACTACATAACTTAACCTTGGCATTGGATTACTTGTATGGTAGTTTATGTTATCTTATGAGGAATCACAATATGGTTGGAAGAATGGATAAGAGTATATAAGCTATAGATGACAAAAGAAAGTGGAAGTATAGATTATAGGGTTTTGGCCTTACAGAGTATTTTGGGGAAATTTTAGGATTTTGTCACTTAAACCTTTGTTATGTTGATTATTTTGTGACATTTATATATTAAATAAATTCTATGGAGAAATGTATAATTAGTTATGTATAGAATCAAGAAGGAAGAATGAAATAAAGGAAATAATTGAAAAATATGAAGGAATATCCATATAGTGGTTTTAGCTTTGGAGGTTATGGTGTTATGCTATGAATCTTTGGAAATATATAAAATAAGAAATAAGTTTGAATAAAAAGGAAAATAAAAGAATTCTTAAAGAACCTAGGAGTTTCGGCTTTTACTTGGTTCTTATGCGAAAGGATTTGTTTTATGTTCTTTTTGTAAAATAATTATATTTTACTTGATATGTGATATATGATGTGATTTGTTTGTACCATGCATTGATTAAACATCTTTTATGTGCCATATGACCATGTAAGTATGAAACATGCATGCAAATGTCTAAAGATACATGCACGTCCCATTACATTACAAATTTTACATCAAAGGGCATGATATGCATTGTTTTTAATAAAATAAGAATATTTATAAGAATAAGAAAGAAACAACTAAGAATAAGAAAAGTCACATCATGACGGAGAAGGCGATACATGACTCCTATATGACTGACATGGCGACGGGAAAGGCAATACATAACTCTTATCGAATGATAAATAGTCACGTCATGACGGGGAAGGCGATACGTAACTCTTGGATGACTGACATGCCGACGGTGATGTCGATATGTAACGATGTTGTAAAATAAAAGTCGTGTCATGATGGGGACGACAATAGTAATGCTTGTATGATTGACATGACTAGTAGGGATGACGATACGTAACACCCGCTATAATAAGAATGTTCATGTCATAATAAGGATGGCGATACATAATGCCCGTGTAACTGGCGTGAATATGATAAGTATTTTTGTGTCACTGATGGGAATGGTAATACGTAATGCCCATATGACTGATGCGAATAAAAACTCAGCGAGGATGGCGATACGTAATGCCTGTCGAGGTTCAGATATTAGAATAAGACTTAAAAGGAAATATACGAATAAGATACTAATTTTAAAAAAAGTTATTACATGTCACGAAAGATTTTGTACCCATTTTCATATAAGTTTCTCATGAAATGTATATGTCAATCTGAAAATGGTACATAAGTCATGCATAACACATAAATAAGGCATTCGTGATTCATGTGACATGTTAATTTATCATGATACCTACTGTTTCATTTTATTGATATGTGCTTCTAATGCCTTTGCTATGTTATTGATGTACTTGTTGAGATTTAATGGAAATCTTACCCTTTCAATTATATCTATCATTATTTATAAAATGATAGACATTGTTGCAAGAATAGATAACTCATCATGATAATAAGACGTCACCGAAGATTCTGAGGTATCCTGAGGGTCCTACGGAATACTCCTCTATTGATAAAGAGATCAACTGTTGATGACAAGATTATAGAGATGGCAGAAAAGAATCTCATAAGGGTAACAAAAGGTAGTTGAATATTTGTCCTGAAAATATCATATATTGATACGTATTAAGGAAAAAATTTGGTATAGTTTTTATAAGAATATGAGTTTTTACTATAAGCATATAATGTGATTAACGCAAAGAATTAGATTTTTTTGCTGATTTCTAAAATTAATTTTATTCTGCTGTAATATATTTTGCATATTGTTAGTAAGTTAGGCGCATATATATAATTTTTTGGCATGAATTACGAGATATGTAGCCTAACGTTACAAGTCATGACACTTCAATATACATTAAATTCTATACATAAATTGGAGGCATCACAAGAAGCAACAGTCAATAATCAACTTTCTAGTTTATTGCGCAGAAGGTACAATATTCTTGAATTTTGTTAATACATCAGGTGTTAGAAAAGATGCTGAAACATTGTTTAATATTTTTAATGAGGTTGTTCAAGAAATTGGAGCAGAGAATCTTATGTAGTTCATTGTAGACAATGATGCAAGTTATAAAGCTGCGGGAAAAAAGTTACAGCCGAATTATGGCTCTTTCTGTCCGTCCCCTTGTGCAGCTCATTGCATAGACTTGATGTTGAAGAGTTTCTTTGGTCCAAGACCTTTTCCCTTATTAATGATATTAAAAAAAGGCAAAAAAGATAACAAAGTTCATCTATAACCATGGTTAGATTTTGGCATTGACGAAAAAAGATTTCACCAATGGTCATGATTTGTGTCGTCTTGTAGTTACAAAGTTTGCACAAATTTTTTAACTATCCAATGCTTACTCTTGTATAAGAAACAACTTAGACAAATGTTTACTTATGATAAATTGATTGCATCAAATCATTCTAAGAGCAACTTAGGGAAGGTGATAGCTGAGATTGTTCTAGAAGATAAAAAATTTTGGGCTCAACCTCAATTTATTATGAAAATTAGTGAGCCTTTGATTAGTATTCTAAAACTTGTTGACGAGAATGAAAAGTCTATAATGGGACACTTGTATGATGCAATGGAAAGAGCCAAAGAGAACATAAAAGCGAGATGCAATAACAAAGTTAGTGTATTCAGTTCATTCACCAGGATCATTGATGCTAGATGGGATAAGCAACTTCATAGTCCATTACAATGTAGTGCGTTGTTTTCTTAACCCTGGAATTTACTATAGTCCCTGCTTTAAAAATGAAAATGATGTTATAAAAGGCTTCAATAGTTGTGTTATGAAGATGGAACATGAACCCGATATTCAAGACAAGATCACTGCATAACTTGACTTGTATAAGAATGCAGTAAGTGAGTTTGGACATTCTTTAGCAATCTGCTAGCATGAAAAGATTAATCCAGACATTATCATTTATCAATATCATTTGTTAAATAGTGAAACTTTATAATTTTAAATTTTATCTTATTTGATTTTTAGTTGCATTTAGTTAATAATTTATAATTGCATTATTTTTATAGTTGCATGGTGGACCCAATTTGGTTGCAAGGTTCCAACGCTTCAAAGGTTTGCTATTTGAGTATTAAGTCAATGTTGTAATGCAACTGGATGTGTGTAACAGCCCAAATTTTCTAAAGTAAATTATTTTATGGATATTATTATAAGAAAATTTATTTGATGTATTTATTTACTAGGAAATTAGAGTGGGAGATTTAATTGAGGAATGTGAGATAACACTTGGTATTGGGAATTATGCATTATCGGATTTATCTATCGCGTTTTAGTGAAATGGGCATAATTTATTCATATGAGGTCCAAATGAGGTGATTCTAATTTTCATATAACCTTGAGATATAGATATAAAACTTTTATGTTTTAAGTTTTCTGAGATTCGGAAAGGATCAATAACTTATTTGGGAATCAAGTAGGCAGCTTTGGAATGGGCTTAAATGGAACCCGAGTTGGATGAATTGAACTAATTTGGGGCATGTAACGAATTATAAAATTGGCTTTGAGATTCTCTGGGATTAGGACATGTGTAGGGATAGTTGGAAATGGATGGAAAGTTTATTTGGAAGCCAAGTGATTAGTTAATATGATGGAAACACAAGGGGAAACAAAATCTAGTTGATAGGTGACTAAGTGGATCAAATTTGGCTCTACCTTAGTTAAACTAAGAAGTGGCCTTCTAGAACTTGTTAAATGGAGACTTAAGGGAGTTAGGAAGTAATCAAATGGATGGAAAAATCTGGAGAGGGGCGTGTGACACAAGGAGAGGGCTGGAGATGAGAGGTGCATGCATGGTTAGGTGAAATGTCACCTCACCTCTTATCCCTTTAGCTCACTTCTCAGCCATGGATCAAAATGGGCAGCCAAAATATCTCAAATGTGAGCCCTTGGATGACTAATCCAGCTGCAAAGTCTAGGATTTGGGAGGCTTAATCCTCATCATGAGATTTGCTTAGAAAGACACCTCATCATCCATACAAATCTGGCAACTAGTGTACCTTAGGTTGTTTTTCCTTTTCTCTCCCTCATGTTGGTCGACCACCACCCTATAAATAGAGCCTTGAGAGCTTTCTAAGCTCCTTTAGAAGGAGATAACACATTCCCCTTTGGAAGATACACCAAAAAACTCTCCCAAAACCCTTAAAGAGTTCATTTGTGAGCTAAGTGAGTGAGTTTGGAAGAAAGCTTACAAGAAGTTGGTTAGATCCATTCTCTTGAACTTTAAAGAATTTTTAAGTCCATATTCTAGCTTAACTTAAATATGGAAATAGTTTATTGAAGTAATTGAACTATGTTTACTAGCATTGAACTCTTAAGAACATGATTAAGTGACAAAGTGACATATGAGTAAGGTTGGTTTTAACTTGTCTTGTAAAAATATTCATTATAATTGTAAGAACATAGATTTAAGTTTTTAAGAAGCCAAATAGAGTATAGTAAAAAGATTGGCATGTTTTGAGTAGAAAAACTCCTAAAGCCGTGATCTTGCTTGACCCTCGCTCAACATGTGAGTCGAGTGAAGGCAAAATATGACTCATCGCTAGAGTTTCGCTTGATACTCTATTCGAGTGAGTTCCAACCCGAGACTTCGCTCGATACTCGCTCAATATTCCGCTCGAACGAGATGCTCTGTTTTGTTTAGACTTAGGGTTTTTCCCAGAATAAAATCGGTGTTCCAAATGGAAAGAGTTATGAGTGAGAAACTCATATGAATAAGAGAGGAACCACTAAAAAGAAAACGAAGTATAAGAATAAGTTAGTCATGTTGTGACGGGGACGGCAAGACGTAACGCCCGGATGATGGACGTGCCGACAGGGACGACAATACGTAACGCCTGTCGTGTTATAAAAGTGTATGGTCTTCACAGGGATGGCGATACATAATGCCCGTGAGATTGATCAAAATAGCGGGGTCGGCGAGACGTAACGCCCGCAGTGATATAGGTATATGATCTGTGTCAAGACGGGGACGGCGAGACGTAAAGTCAGGAAGATTGACACGAGACTCATCACAACGGGGACGGCGAGACGTAACGCCCAGATGATTGATGAGTGTATGTGATGGGGATGGCGAGACGTAACATCCATAAGTGATAAGAAAGAATAAGAACTTTTAAGAAAACGGTGTAATTCAGTATAAGATTATGTTTTCGGTTGAGTAAGAAAACTACCAGTTAGATAGTGGTCTTATGAGGTGTACTTAGGGCAAATTTTCCTAGTCATCAGTGGTGATAATATTATAGTTGCTTTTTCGTTGTTTCCTTTAAGCTGTTTATGTACTTATTGAGATTTCAAATAAAATCTCACTCTTTTGTGGCTCTATATATTTTTGTTCATATCAACTTTATACAGGATTTGATGACCAGCAAAGGGACAGCCCCAACGAGGCAGGAGATTTCGGAGAGTCTTGAGGGACTCTCCGACTATAGTCCTTATATGGACATTTCTTTTATTTCCTTCAGACCTCCTATCAGTAATCAACCTACCGGAGTTGGGAGCCTTGACGCATCTACTTTTGCTGAGGAGAGGCGATGTACAGGATGTTGTTTAACCTTAGGACTTGATGGCTCATTGTCCATGTGTGGACTTTGTATGACTCCAGGGGGACAACTACTCTAGCGAGACTTTAGTGTTAGTATAGATAGGTTTTGCTATGAGAGAGAATTCCCCGAGGTTAAGAAAGAAAAAGAGTGAGGTGAAGGAAAGTCTTTTGGATGAATGTAATATGCTTTGTTGCTAACTTGCTACAATTTAGGTCTTGTGTATGTAAATAAGTACAATGTTAAGTTTTTAATCATTGTGAATGCTATAAATATATTTCCCATGTGATCTTTGGAAAGTTTTATATCTAAAACCTGATTCGCTGCGAATTAAGTGATATATGCATTTTATTTTTGTTAAGTACGAGGGTGAGTAGCCAAGTGTTACTTATCCAGACACCTTAATTTACATTAAATTCTATACGTAAATTGGGGGCATCACAATGTGAGAGAAATTAGAGTACATTTGACTTTATTCATTTGAAAAAGATAAATAGATTAGTGTATAAACATTTGAATGATTTAATATTTGTTCATTATAACTTGAAGCTGCGAGAGAGGTAAATTTTGTTAATGCTAATATTATTCACTATTGAAAAATATATAACATTTTCACTTATGTTTGATTTTATTTTGATAGGAGCATAGAAAAGAGAAGAGATGCTTTAGATCCAATTAATCTTGAAAATATTGACTTGATGGAAGAATGGGTAGGTGAAGAATCCGAGCTTCTTGATTGAGAATATTTGGATTGGGCTAGTATTGAGGAGCCATTGGCCACACTAAATGAGGAAGATGATGATAATGTTAGTGTTGATATTGATGATGGTAGTGACATTGATGAAAATATTTTGATGAACATGTCGAATCTTGATCCTTATTGTATTTTTGATGAGGATGAGTGATTTTAATTTAATGGTTGGATTAAGAACTTATTTAGTTTTATATTTATTGTAACTTTTTTTTTTTGGATATAATGTTTGTTGTAAATTAAAACTTAAAACTTGTATTGAGGAGTATTGAGTTTATGATTTATTTTGTTGTTATTTTGGAATTTAGTTCATGCTTGTATTTATATAATTTATCCAGGTGTAAACTATTTTGAAATGGTATACAAACGATACTGGTACCAAAATATTTTGTACTAGTGCGTTGACCAATACGGCTTCCAGTACGATATTCAAAACTTTGATTAGAACCCAGTGCTAACTGCAATAGAAATCTAGATCGCTCGATCCTGAAATCAATCTTTGTATTTCTTTGGGTTGATATTATACCCAACTATCCAATTAAGCATTCTGAAAAATTCTATCTAGTTGGCCTGTCAGATTACCTTGCTGCCGCCATATGGAGGAGTTATAGTATGGTCTCACACTAGTTGATGAACCTGATCATCTATGAAACCATCATTAGGTTTGTCCTCCTCCTCATCGCTATCATCTGAACTGTTATCCAGCTCATCAATGTCTTTTTGCGGCGTTGGCGATGAGGATGCGGCCTTTGTTTCCTCCTTAGCTAGGCAGTCGCTGCTACATGTTTAGCTAAAATAGCAGCCAGTGCAAGATATCTATCGGGCACGCGTGGAATATTCCGGAACTCAGTAATCGCGAGGGAGAGAAAGTAATATTCTCTCTCCGAACCTTTATGTTGTAGCAGAGTTGATTTGCTGGGTGTTCTCCCATGGCATGGTGAAATTCACTAACCATTTTTGGATATATAGTCCCCCTCAGCGTATAGATCAGTGTCCATCCCTGATTAGTGATGATGGCATGTATGCTCTTTCGCTCCCATGCCAAATCTTGAAAGTCATCCAAAATGATCTCCCACTCTGCAAGGTGTTCTGCTTCTTTCGACAATCTGATCTCCCCCACATTTTCTTTATCTGGTGCTTGCCATTAGTATGTTGTTGATCATAAAACCACAATGAAAGTACAAATATAATTAAAGTAATTGAGGCAATATATTATGCTTGGCAACATAGTGTTCAAACGGGTGGAAATGTTGCTCGAATGCTACATTGGTCCATTCGAACACTAAAGTTCTTTGGCTATGTTAAGTTCAAATGGGTTTGCAACCATTTGAACGCAACCTTGCTAAACAGAAATGGTTGAGTTGCTATGTCACGATATTGAACATAAGCCCATATTAGGCCGTGCAAATCACGGTGGAGTGATTGCGTCACTCCATCATTTAGAAGACAATAATCTTAAAAAAAAATGAAAAATGGGTTGGATTGGATTTAAAATCCGACCCTTACACATTGGGATTCATAACTTATTTCCAACCAATAAAGAATGTTAGAGGGTCCATACCTTTTAGATAGTACTGGAAAGGAGTTGTGCTGCGGTTTTGGGTTGGTGATGGTGAATGATGACATCTGATTTTCAAGGAGGCGATATTTTAGTGTTTTCACGTTCGATTAAATTGTGCTGTTCGAATTCGGCTACGTATTTTTACTGAGCATGTGCATTTGAATAGGAAATAAATGCATTTGAACTTGTGTACCATGTTTAAGCATGTTCAAAAGGCTTATAACCCATTCGAACTCCAGTACATTTAATACTTCTATTGTAATAGCCCAAATTTTTAGGATATAATATTTTCTTGAGAATTTATTTTAAGAGATTTATTGGAAATGATATCTTTATGGAAAAAGAATAGGAGACTTAGATGTATTCTAATGTAAATGTTGGATGGAATTTTGGGAATTTTAGAAATGTATCAACTAGAGAAATTCAATTTGGACATAGCAAGAGATAAATTTTCAAAATTTGAGGAAGAAATTCAAAGGGAAGTGAAAGAACAAAATATCAAACACTTGGTGTGCCAAAACGGGTTCTTGGATTAGACAGTCGAGTTTTGGTGTAATAATCATAACGTTTTCATATGAGGTCCAAATAAGGTAATTCTAATTCACATAAAACCATTAGAGAGAGATATAAAACTTTTATGTTTTAGGTTTTTGAAAATAAGGAATTTATCAAGGACTAAATCTAGTGTGAAGTGGATGGATAGAAATAGGAGTCAACTAGTAATTGACTTAGATGAGTTGTCTTAGATTCAACCATGTGACGAAAATTAAGATTAGCTACCATACTTTCTGAGGTCTTTACATGTATTGTAATATGTGTCAAGTTGATAAGAATTCATCTAGAAGTCTTGGTGGGTAAGAAAACAAAAGAAAACAAATGAAGAATTCGGATTGGATATTCTCAGGTAAGTTTTGATGTGTTTCAGTAAATTAATCATATCTCTCTCATATGATATTAGAATATGGTGATTCAAAATCCTGTAGAATCCTAAGAGGATTATATTAAACTTTCATGTTTTGAGTTTTGGAAGAATCAAATTTTATCAATGAGGTATTAGGGCTGGAACATGGCTAATCCCTTGAAGAGGCCAAGTGGCCAGATGCACCTCTTGGAAGATTTTCTATAATAGTGTTTTGTCTTCACCCCCATGTGTTGGAACTCTTTGAGACCTTAATCAAGATCAATTATATGTGGATTAATCTCAACCATGAGATTAAAATATCACCAAATCCCCATAGGATTAGGGGTGATCATGAAACCACAAGTAGGGGACACCTCACCTATGCAGCCAAATGGAGTTACTGAAATACCCAAGCCCTCTTCCCTTGTACCTCATGCCTCTTATGCCTATAAATAGATGCATGGGCTTCTCTTATTTTCCCATGAGAGATACCAGTTGGCTATAGTGAGAAATACTCAAGAGAAAAACACAAAAACTCACTCACATCACTTAAGTGCTAAAAGAAAGCTAAGTAAGGGCCTAGGAGAAAAGTGTGGTGCAAAACCAACACAAGACTAATCATTTATCTTTGAAAAAATTTGTAAGTGCATATATTAACTTAATCTTGGCATAGAATAAGTAGTTTGGTGATTGGATTATGTTTGATATTTATTTGAGTTTAATCTTTGTTTATGAGTTAAATTGAAGCCTATTAAGTTTTGGAGTGGTTTTTGCTATGATAAAATGCTAGGAAAATTATGAAATCTTAGGAAAATATTCTATGATGATATATTAAGAGGATTATATGAAAACATGAGGTCTTGATTTGGAAAAAAATTGATAGATCAACCCTAGCAACTTTCGGACTTAAAAGGGGTTAAGTTGATAAATTTAACACCCTATGGTAAAATGGTCATAACTTATTAGTGTGATATTGGAATTTAATTATTCAAGAGGCTATGGAAATCTAAGACAGAGATCTATAAACTTATGTATTTTAAGTTTTATGATATAAGAAATAAATAAAGGAAACAATGTGGATTTAGTTGGCAGAACGAGATTTAGGCAGAAATTTACCTCGACCCTTGATCAATGTTTGGCTTAAGCGAAATACCCTATTATGTTTGATTTTGATATTTTGATTAATTGAAGGGT
Organism: Platycarya strobilacea; assembly: GCA_036898215.1. NCBI lineage: Eukaryota > Viridiplantae > Streptophyta > Magnoliopsida > Fagales > Juglandaceae > Platycarya > Platycarya strobilacea. The sequence goes on from CM072554.1 coordinate 38,671,051, forward strand.
TTATGATTCAAGTAAAGGAAAATAAGATGTTGAATTTAAAAAGTGATTAGTCATCCATGATTTTATAATAATTTGTTATTTAAGCATTATTTGTTATGTTATGACACTATGAAATGATGATAAAGTTAAGGACATGAGAAATAAAATGAGAAAAGATAAGGTATAGCCCTTCCATGGGTAATAATAGTGGCATAGCCCAACTGTGGGTAATAACAGTAACATGGCCCTTCCTTGGGTAATAATAGTGGCATTGTCCTTCCTCGGGTAATAATAGTGCCATGGTCCTTCCATGGGTAATAATAGTGGTATGGCCCGACCACGACTAATAACAGTTGCATGGTCCAGCCACAGATAATAATAGTGAATTATAATAAAATGATATGTATATGATATGACTAAGAATGAAAAGTCCATGTAAGTCCACATAAGAGATAAATTTAATTCATACATGAGTCACATGAATCATGTCATAAATGTATACTCTGACTCTTATATGTGACTATTTCACGATGTCTGTGCTTTTATGACCAGATGGTAGTAATAAGGACCAGCACGGACATGAAGAAAGAGTTTCCCAAAGTGAAAAAGGTGCCTAGGCTGCTTTAATTCAAAAGTTTTGATAAACTTGTATTTCGACTGAGAAAACTAACTAGGTTATGCATATAATGATAGAATGATATTTTAAGAATGGGTGATATGAATACTAAGGTTTTGTGTAACCATGTGATCTCTAGAATTTTTATTTTTACTTTTTCGCTAAGATTTGCCTTAAATTTCGATAAGTATAGGGGTGAGTAGCCAAGTGTTACTTACCCTGACATTTCAATTTGTGTTGAATTACGAATGTAAATTGGGGGCGTCATAGAATAGTATCAGAGGAATACGACTCTGGGTAAATCCATATTGTCCGAGGCCAAAGATCACATTATACTACAATAGGCTTAAATTTTTATAAGGATGAAGTTGAAGTGATATGGGTGAATGATATGGATTTAGGGAATTTTGAATTACTAAGTGACTTATGATAGAGTTGGTATATTTTAGGAAGATAAGATGGCGAGGGGTCGACCTCCTTTGAGACGAATGGATACCCCAACTCAGAGTCCTCCTAGGGTGACTTCCCTATGGACTGATGAGTAAGGAATACAAACCCTACCATTAGAAGAGGGGCAGACTGTAATAACCCAAACTTTTAGGATATAATATTTTCTTGAGAATTTATTGTAAGAAATTTGTTGGAAATAATACTTTTATAGAAAAAGAATAGGAGACTTAGATGCATTCTAAGGTAAATGTTGAATAGACTTTTGGGAATTTTAGCAATGTATCAACTAGAGAAATTCAATTTAGACCTAGAAAGAGATAAATTTTTAAAATTTGAGGAAGAAATTCAAAGGGAAGTGAAAGAACAAAACATCAAACACCTGGTGTGCCAAAACGGATTCTCGGACTGGACCGTCAAAGTTTTGTGTAATAATCATAACGTTTTCATATGAGGTCCAAATAAGGTAATTCAAATTCTTATAGAACCATAAGAGAGAGATATAAAACTTATATGTTTTGGGTTTTTGAAGATAAGGAATTTATCAAGGACTAAATCTAGTGTGAAGTGGACGGACAAAGATAGGAGTCAACTGGTAACTGACTTAGATGAGTTTTCTTAGGTTCAACCATGTGAGGAAAATTAAGATTAGCTACCATATTTTATGAAGTCTTGACATGTGTGGGAACATGTGGCAAGTTGATAAGAATTCATCTAGAAGCCTTGGTGGGTAAGAAAACAAAGGAAAACAAATGGAGAATTCGGATTGGATATTCTCGGGTAAGTTTTGACGTGTTTCCGTAAACGGATCATATCTCTCTCATATGATATCGGAATAAGGTGATTCAAAGTCTTGTAGAACTCTAAGAGGATTATCTTAAACTTTCATGTTTTGAGTTTTGGAAGAATCGAATTTTATCATTGACGTATTAGGGCTAGAACGTGACTAATCCCTTGGAGAGGCCAAGTGGCCAGATGCACCCCTTAGAAGATTTCCTATGATGGTATTTTGTCTTCAACCCCATGTGTTGGAACTCTTTGAGCCCTTGATCAAGATCATTTTATTGGTGTATTAATCTCAACCATGGGATTAAAATATCAACAAATCCCCATAGGATTAGGGGTGATCATGAAACCACAAGTAGATGACACCTCACCTATGCAGCCAAATGGAGCTGCTGAAATGCCCAAGCCCTCTTCCCCTGCACCCCACGCCTATTATGCCTAGAAATAGATGCATGGGCTTTTATTCTTTCCCCATGAGAAATACCAGTCGGCCATAGTGAGAAATACCCAAGAGAAATACACAAAAACCCACTCACATCACTTAAGTGTCAAAAGAGAGCTAAGTAAGGACCTTGGAGAAAAGTGTGGTGCAAAACCAACTCAAGACTAATCATTTATCTTTGGAAAAATTTCGTAAATGCATATATTAACTTAATCTTGGGATATAATAAGTGGTTTGTTGATTGGATTATGTTTGATATTTATTTGAGCTTAATCCTTGTTTATGTGTTAAATTGAAGCCTATTGAGTTTTGAAGTGGTTTTTGCTATGATAAAATGCTAGGAAAATTATGAAATCTTAGAAACATATTCTATGATGATATATTAAGAGGATTATGTGAAAATATGAGGTCTTGATTTGGAAAAAATTGATAGATCATCCCTAGCAACTTTCAGACTTAAAAGGGATTATATTGACAGATTTAACATCTTACGGTAAAATGGTCATAACTTGTTAGTGTGATATTGGAATTGAATGATTTAAGAGGATATAGAAAGATACGACAGAGATCTACAACTTTTATTTTTTAAGTTTTACGATATAAGAAATAAATAAAAGACAAAATCTAGATTTAGTTGGCAGAATGAGATTTAGGCAGAAATTTAGTTCGACCCTTGATCAACGTTTGGCTCAAGCGAAATACCCTATTATGTTTGATTTTGAGATTTTTATTAATTGAAGAGTTTATGATTCAAGTAAAGGAAAATAAGATGTTGAATTTATAAAGTGATTGGTCATCCATGATTTTATGATAATTTGTTATTCAAGTATTATTTGTTATATTATGACACTATGAGATGATGATAAGGTTAAGGATATGAGAAATGAAACAAGAAAAGATAAGGCATGGCCCTTACTCGGGTAATAATAGTGGCATGGCCCATCCACGGATAATAATAGTGGCATGGCCCTTCCACGGGTAATAAGAGTAGCAAGGCCCGACCACGAGTAATAATAGTGGCATGGCCCAACCACGGGTAATAATAGTGGATTATAATAAAAAGATATGAAAATGATATGACCAAAAATGAAAAGTCAATGTATGATACAAGTTTATGTAAGTCCACATAAGAGATAAATTTAATTCATACATAAGTCACATAAATCATGTCATAAACATATATTTTAATTCTTATATGTGACTATTTCACGATATCTGTGCTTTTATTAAGTTAAATGTGTACTTACTGAGATTTCCCTAAAAATCTCATTCTTGTATGGTTCCTTCTCTTTTGGAATATAATTTTCACTGCAGAATTGGATGACGGTCATTAGGGGTGTAAATGGTCCGGTCCGGTCCGGGAAATTTGTGGACCGATTTCATTCGGTCCAAAAATTCTCTCACCCTGGACCGGACCGAACATGAGTTCGGTCCGTACCGGTCCGGTCCAATTCGGTCCAGGGGCGGTCCGGTCCGGTCCAGGGGTGCCCCATATGATTTAATGGGCTAAATTTAATATATAATTTTACAATAATCAAATATTTTTTTGGTCCAAATTTAATTACTATAAATTATAATATGTTAATATTATAAAAGTATATATTATATATTAATATGTTAGTATATATTATATATTAAGTATGTTAGTAAATTATAACTAATAGTCTAATAGTCTAATAACACTTTCACATTAGTATATGTTAATAAACTATAACTAATAAGTAATAACATTATTACAATTTACATTAGTATATTATATATTTATATGTTAGTAAATAGTGATAAATTATTAATAATATATTAAATAATAATAATACACTTATTATTTATATATTAATATATAAGAGTATATATTATCTATTAATATATTAGTTAATATTAAATATTAAGTATATTAGTAAACTATAACTAATAATCTAATAGTCTAATAATATTATTACATTAGTATATGTTAATAAACTATAACTAATAAGTAATAACATTATTACAATTTATATTAGTATATTATATATTTATATGTTAGTAAATAGTAATAAATTAGTAATAATATATTAAATAATAATAATACACTTATTATTTATATGTTAATATTATAAGAGTATATATTATATATTAATATTAATATTAAAATTTTTATATTATTATTTTTATATACATATATTTAAAAAAAAATAAAAAAAAAAGGGATTCGGTCCGGTCCGGTCCGGTCCAGGGGGATGAACTCCCTGGACCGGGACCGGACCGGAATTTTCCGGTCCATATATTTTTTGGACCGGACCGGACCGAACTCCAACCGGTCCGGTCCGGTCCCGGTTCGGGACAACCGGTCCGGTCCGGTTCGGTCTTTTTACACCCCTAACGGTCATGGACTAGACCCTAGTTACTCGAGAGACCTGGAGAAACCCTAAGAGTTTCCCGGAGTACTCTTTCTCCATAAAAGTTTATGACCAGATGGTAGTAATAAGGACCAGCTCGAGCATGAAGAAAGAGTTTCCCGAAGTGAAGAAGAAGAAGCCTAGGCTGCTTTAAGACAAAAGTTTTGTTAAATTTGTATTTTGACTAAGAAAACTAACTGGGTTATGCATGTAATGATACAATGATATTTTAAGAATGGATGATATGAATACTAAGGTTTTGTGTAACCATGTGATCTCTAGAATTTTTATTTTTACTTTTTCGCTGCAATTTGCCTCACATTTCAATAATACGGGGGTGAGTAACCAAGTGTTACTGACCCTGACACTTCAATTTGCGTTGAATTACGAACGTAAATTGAGGGCGTCACAGAATGGTATCAGAGCAATACGGCTCTGGGTAAATCCATATTGTCCTAGGAAAAAGGTCACATGGTATTAGAATAGGCTTAAATATTTATAAGGATGAAGTTGAAGTGATATGGGTGAATGATATGGATTATGGGAATTTTGAATTACTAAGTGACTTATGATAGAGTTGGAATATTTTTAGGAAGATAAGATGGCGAGGGGTTGACCTCCTTTGAGACGAATGGATGCCCCAACTCAAAGTCCTCCTAGGATGACTTCCCCAATAACTGATGAGTAAGGAATACAAACCCCACCATTAGAAGAAGGGCAGACTATGCCAAACCTCCCTTTGGAAGGAGGACAAGCAATAGCTGAAGTTATACGACAAATGACGGAAGTAGTGAAAAATCAAATGGAGCAAAGTCGTTGTCCTCAGCACAACGAAAATAGGGGAGAAATTCAAGGATGTCCGTATGAAAAATTTTTGGTTTATCGATACCCATATTTTCTGGGAACTGAAGGAGCTCTAAAGGCCGATAAGTGGATTGTAGATTTAGAGCCTATTTTTGAAATCAGTGGGTGTACTGAGATCCAGAAGGTACAGTATGCAGGAAACCTGCTTCAAGGTGAAGCTGGATTATGGTGGGACACAAAGAGAAAGTTGTTAAAATTAGAACTAGGTAAAAATGTAGTACCTACCTGGAAACGATTTAAGAAAGAGTTTGATGATCGATTCTTTCTGGAGTCAGTAAAGCGGCAAAAAGTTTTGGAATTTGCTATGTTGATACAAGGTGATATGACAGTAGAACGGTATGCAACCCGATTTATGGAGTTAGTAAGGTTTGCCCCACACCTAGTATCTACCGAGAAGATAAGGTAACAAAAATTTCAAGAGGGGTTGCAGCCGCGCATTCGAGTTCAGGTGGCATGCTTGCAAATAGAAAACTTTCAGGAATTGGTAAATGTAGTGGCTATTGTAGAAGCCGAACAAAAGAGCCTAACGATACAGGCTCAAGTATCAGGAAAAAAGAGACCTCCTGATTCCTCTGAAAGGAATCTTCCTCATATCAATAATAGAAAGGAAAGGATAGTCAGTCAAGAAGCATTTATTATGCCACAACCATGCAGAAGATGTGGAAAGAAGCATACTGGTGAATGTCGATTAGCCACAGAAGCCTGTTTTAAGTGTGGAAAATGGGGTCACATGATTCAGAATTGTCCACAAAATACCTCTGGAGTAGTTACAACACCAGAAGGAAAAACAAAAAGTCCCACGAAGGCTAAAGTCTATGCGATCACACCAGGAGAAATGAACGCTGACGGAAATGAGGCAAACGATGCCGGGGTCGATAAATTGTAATTACCCACTTATGATCAATATGTGAACTTTTTTGTGGATATGTAAGTAATGGTAGGGTAACTTTTGGACAAGTTTGAGCTGACGTAATGTATGACTGGTATCATATTTGAATCTAGAGTAATGAAATCTTATATTTATTATGACCATGACCAAAGGCTTGTACTTGGCAATGATGTTTAATTTTTTGGAAAAATTTAAAGATTATGTTTTAGCGATTTCGAGGACGAAATATTTATTTTAGGGGGGGAGAATGTGATAGCCCAAATTTTTAGGATATAATATTTTCTTGATAATTTATTTTAAGAGATTTGTTGGAAATGATATTTTTATAGAAAAAGAATAGGAAACTTAGATGCACTCTAAGGTAAATGTTGGAGGGACTTTTGGGAATTTTAGCAATGTATCAACTAGAGAAATTTAATTTGGACCTAAAAAGAGATAAATTTTTTAAATTTGAGGAAGAAATTCAAAGGGAAGTGAAAGAAAAAAACATCAAACACTTGGTGTGCCAAAACGGATTCTCGGACTGGACCGTCGAAGTTTTGTGTAATAATCATAACTTTTTCATATGAGGTCCAAATAAGATAATACCAATTCTTATAGAACCATAAGAGAGATATCTAAAACTTATATGTTTTGGGTTTTTGAAGTTAAGGAATTTATCAAGAACTAAATCTAGTGTGAAGTGGACGGACAGAAATAAGAGTCAACTGGTAACCGAGTTAGATGAGTTATCTTAGGTTCAACCATGTGACAAAAATTAAGATTAGCTACCATATTTTCTGAAGTCTTGACATGTGTGGGAAAATGTGGCAAGTTGATAAGAATTCATCTAGAAGCCTTGGTGGGTAAGAAAACAAAGGAAAACAAATGGAGAATTCGGATTGGATATTCTCGGGTAAGTTTTGACGTATTTCAGTAAACTGATCATATCTCTCTCATATGATATCAGAATAAGGTGATTCAAAATCCTATAGAACTCTGAGAGGATGATCTTAAACTTTCATGTTTTGGGTTTTGGAAGAATCGAATTTTATCATTGACTTATTAGGGCTGGAACGTGGCTAATCCCTTGGAGAGGCCAAGTGGCCAGATGCACCCCTTAGAAGATTTCCTATGATGGTGTTTTGTCTTCACCCCCATGTGTTGGAACTCTTTGAGTCCTTGATCAAGATCATATTATAGGTGTATTAATCTCAACCATGGGATTAAAATATTAGCAAATCCCCATAGGATTAGGGGTGATCATGAAACCACAAGTAGAGGACACCTCACCTATGCAGCCAAATGGAGTTGCTGAAATGCCCAAGCCCTCTTCCCTTGCACCCCATGCCTATTATGCCTATAAATAGATTCATGGGATTCTCTTCTTTCCCCATGAGAGATACCAATCAGCCATAGTGAGAAATACCCAAGAGAAATACACAAAAACCCACTCACATCACTTAAGTGTCAAAAGAGAGCTAAGTAAGGACCTTGGAGAAAAGTGTGGTGCAAAACCAACTCAAGACTAATCATTTAGCTTTGAAAAAATTTGTAAGTGCATATATTAACTTAATCTTGGCATAGAATAAGTGGTTTGTTGATTGGATTATGTTTGATATTTATTTGAGCTTAATCCTTATTTATGTGTTAAATTGAAGCCTATTGAGTTTTGAAGTGGTTTTTGCTATGATAAAATGCTAGGGAAATTATGAGATCTTAGAAACATATTATATGATGATATATTAAGAGGATTATGTGAAAATATGAGGTCTTGATTTGGAAAAAATTGATAGATCAACCCTAACAACTTTCGGACTTAAAAGGGATTATGTTGACAGATTTAACATCCTATGGTAAAATGGTCATAACTTGTTAGTGTGATATTGGAATTGAATGATTCAAGAGGTTATGGAAAGATAAGACAGAGATCTACAATTTTTATTTTTTTAGTTTTACGATATAAGAAAGAAATAAAAGACAAAATCTGGATTTAGTTGGCAGAATGAGATTTAAGTAGAAATTTAGTTCGATCCTTGATCAACGTTTGGCTCGAGTGAAATGCCCTATTATGTTTGATTTTGAGATTTTTATTAATTGAAAAGTTTATGATTCAAGTAAAGGAAAATAAGATGTTGAATTTATAAAGTGATTGGTTATCCATGATTTTATGATAATTTGTTATTCAAGTATTATTTAATATATTATGACACTATGAGATGATGATAAGGTTAAGGATATGAGGAATGAAACAAGAAAAGATAAGGCATGACCCTTACTCGGGTAATAATAGTGGTATGGCCCTTCCACGGGTAATAATAGTGGCATGGCCCTTCCACGGGTAATAAGAGTAGTAAGGCCCGACCATGAGTGATAACAATGGCATGGCCCAACCACGGGTAATAATAGTGGATTATAATAAAAAGATATGAAAATGATATGGCTAAGAATGAAAAGTCAATATATGATACAAGTTTATGTAAGTCCACATAACAGATAAATTTAATTCATACATAAGTCACATAAATCATGTCATAAACATATACTTTAATTCTTATATGTGACTATTTCATGATATCTGTGCTTTTATTAAGTTAAATGTATACTTACTGAGATTTCCCTAGAAATCTCATTCTTATATGGTTCCTTCTCTTTTGGAATATAATTTTCACTATAGGATTGGATGACGGTCATGGACTAGACCCTAGTTACTCGAGAGACCTGGAGAAACCCTGAGAGTTCCCTGAAGTACTCTCTCTCCATAAAAGTTTATGACCAGTTGGTAGTAATAAGAACCAGCGCGGGCATGAAGAAAGAGTTTCCCGAAGTGAAGAAGAAGAAGCCTAGGCTGCTTTAAGACAAAAGTTTTGATAAATTTGTATTTTGACTAAGAAAACTAACTGAGTTATGCATGTAATGATACAATGATATTTTAAGAATGGATGATATGAATACTAAGGTTTTGTGTAACCATGTGATCTCTAGAATTTTTATTTTTACTTTTTCGCTGTGATTTACCTCACATTTCAATAATACGGGGGTGAGTAACCAGGTGTTACTGACCCTGACAGTTCAATTTGCGTTGAATTACGAACCTAAATTGGGGGCGTCACACAACCTATGCCAACCTCCCTTTGGAAGGAGAACAGGCAATAGCTAAAGTTATACGACAAATTACGGAAGTGGTGAAAAATCAAATGGAGCAAAGTCGTTGTCCTTAGTAGAACGAAAATATGGGAGAATTTCAAGGATGTCCGTATGAAAAATTTTTGGTTTATCGATACCATATTCTGGGAACTGAAGGAGCTCTAAAGGCCGATAAGTGGATTGTAGATTTAGAGAATATTTTTTAAATCAGTGGGTGTACTGAGGTCCAGAAGGTGCAGTATGTAGGAAACCTGCTTCAAGGTGAAGCTGGGTTATGGTGGGACACAAAGAGGAAGTTGTTAAAATTAGAACAGGGTGAAAATATAGTACCTACCTGGGAACGATTTAAGAAAGAGTTTAATGGTCGATTCTTTTTGGAGTTGATAAAGCGACAAAAGGCTCTAGAATTTGCTGTGTTGATACAATGTGATATGACAGTAGAATGATATGCAACCCGATTTATGGAGTTAGCAAGGTTTGCTCCACACCTAGTATCTACCGAGAAGATGAGGGCACAAAAATTTCAAGAGAGGTTGCAGCCGTGCATTCGAGTTCAGGTGGCGTGCTTGCAAATAGAAAACTTTAAGGAAATTGGTAGATGTAATAGTTATTGCAAAAGTCGAACAAAAGAGCCTAATGATACAGGCTCAAGTATCAGGAAAAAAGAGACCTCTTGATTCCTCTGAAAGGATTCTTCCTCATATCGATAATAGAAAGGAAAGGATAGTCGGTCAAGAAGTATTTATTATGCCGCAACCATGCAGAAGATGTGGAAAGAAACATACTAGTGAATGTCGATTAGCCACAGGAGCCTGTTTTAAGTGTGGAAAATGGGGTCACATGATTCAAAATTGTCCATAGAATACCTCTGGAGTAGTTACAACACCGGAAGGAAAAACAAAAACGCCCACAAAGGCTAAAGTTTATGCGATCACACCAGGGGAAATGGATGCAGACACAAACGAGGCAAACAATGCCGAGGTCGGTATTAATAAATTGTAATTATCCACATATGATCAATATGTGAATTTTCTTTTTGTGGATATGCAAGTAATGGTAGAGTAAATTTTGGACAAGTTTGAGCTGATGTAATGTATGACTGGTATCACATTTGACTCTAGAGTTATGAAATCTTATATTTCATATGACTATATCTAAAGGCTTGAATTTGGCAATAATGCTTAATTTTTCGGAAGAATTTAAAGATTATGTTTTAGCGATTTCGCGGATGAAATCTTTATTTTAGGGGAGGAGAATGTAATAGCCCAAATTTTTAGGATATAATATTTTCTTGATAATTTATTTTAAGAGATTTGTTGGAAATGATATTTTTATAGAAAAAGAATAGGAAATTTAGATGCACTCTATGGTAAATGTTGGAGGGACTTTTGGGAATTTTAGCAATGTATCAACTGAAGAAATTTAATTTGGACCTAGAAAGAGATAAATTTTTTAAATTTGAGGAAGAAATTCAAAGGGAAGTAAAAGAACAAAACATTAAACACTTGGTGTGCCGAAACGGATTCTTGGACTAGACCATCGAGTTTTGGTGTAATAATCATAAATGTTTCATATGAGGTCCAAATAAGGTAATTCTAATTCGTATAGAATCATTAGAGAGAGATATAAAATTTTCATGTTTTGGGTTTTAGAAGATAAGGAATTTATCAATAACTAAATCTAGTGTGAAGTGGACGAACAGAAATAGGAGTCAACTGGTAACCGAGTTAGATGAGTTGTCTTAGGTTCAACCATGTGACGAAAATTGAGATTAGCTACCATACTTTATGAGATCTTGACATGTGTGGGAACATGTGACAAGTTGATAATAATTCATCTAGAAGCATTGGTGGGTAAGAAAACAAAGGAAAACAAATGGAGAATTCGGAATGGATATTATCGGGTAAGTTTTGATGTGTTTCATTAAATTAATTATATCTCTCTCATATGATATCAGAATAAGGTGATTCAAAATCATGTAGAATTCTAAGAGAATGATCTTAAACTTTTATGTTTTGAGTTTTGGAAGAATCGAATTTTATCAATGACGTATTGGAAAAAAGATGATAGATCAACCCTAGCAACTTTTGGACTTAAAAGGGTTAAGTTGATAGATTTAACATCCTATGATAAAATGGTCATAACTTATTAATGTGATATCGAAATTGAATGATTCAAGAGGCTATGGAAATATAAGACAAAGATCTACAACTTAGGGGTTTTAAGGTTTACGAGATAAGTAATAAATAAAGGACAAAATCTGGATTTAGTTGGCAGAATGAGATTTAGGCAGAAATTTGGCTCGACTCTTGATCAACGTCTGGCTCGAGCGAAATACCCTATTATGTTTGATTTTGAGATTTTGATTAATTGAAGAGTTTATGATTCAAGAAAAGGAAAATAAGATATTGAATTTAAAAAGTGATTAGTCATCCATGATTTTATGATAATTTGTTATTTAAGCATTATTTGTTATGTTATGACACTATGCGATGATGATAAGGTTAAGGACATGAGAAATGAAATGAGAAAAGATAAGGTATGGCCCTTCCATGGGTAATAATAATAGCATGGCCCTTCTATAGATAATAATAGTGGCATGGCCCAACCACGAGTAATAACAGTGGCATGGCCCTTCCATGGGTAATAATAGTGGCATGGCCCTTCCATGGGTAATAATAGTAGTATGGTCTGCCCACGAGTAATAACAGTTGCATGGCCCAACCACGGGTAATAATAGTGGATTATGATAAAATGATATGTATATGATATGACTAAGAATGAAAAGTCTATGTAAGTTCACATAAGAGATAAATTTAATTCATACATAAGTCACACGAATCATGTCATAAACATATACTCTGATTCTTATATGTGACTATTTCACAATATCTATATTTTTATTAAGTTAAATATGTACTTACTGAGATTTTTCTAAAAATCTCATTCTTATATGGTTTCTTTTCTTTTGGAATATGATTTTCACTACAGGGTTGGATGACGGTCATGGGCTAAACCCTAGTTATTCGAGAGACTCGAAGAAACCCTGAAGGTTCCCCGGAGTACTCTCTCTCCATAAAAGTTTATGACCAGTTGGTAGTAATAGGGACCAGCACAGGCATGAAGAAAGAGTTTCCCGAAGTGAAGAAGGAGCCTAGGTTGCTTTAAGTCAAAAGTTTTGATAAATTTGTATTTTGACTGAGAAAACTAACTGGGTTATGCATGTAATGATACAATGATATTTTAAAAATGGATGATATGAATACTAACGTTTTGTGTAATCATGTGATCTCTAGAATTTTTATTTTTACTTTTTCGTTGCGATTTGCCTCAAATTTCGATAAGTACAAGGCTGAGTAGCCAAGTGTTACTTACCATGACACTTCAATTTGGGTTGAATTACAAACGTAAATTACGGGCGTGACATATATATACTTATATAAACTTATATGACACTTATATTATAATACTTATATTATTTATACTTATATTATTTATATTATATTAATAAGAGCTAGGCTATGCAACCTCCCAAACATCACCAAAACTTTTTAAAATTTTACTTTTTTAATATTTTTCTATTTTCTTTTGAGTTTATGCTTCTGTAACTAATTGAGTATTTCTATTCATTATTTATATATTAATTATTTGATAAAAATAAAAAATAAAAAATAAATTACCACATAGTATGGTATGTGGAGGTTGTGTGAATGGTAGGAGGTTCTGTAACTTTTTTCTACTAGTAATGCTTGTAATTATGTTAAAAATTATATATGATACATTTGGCAGCATTTGAACAGAAAGAGAGACCATTCGAAGTTTTAGGGTATATGTTCAAACTATTTGGGTATAGGTTCAAATAGATATTATATAAGGTTTAGAGTTTAGGGTTCAGAGTATCGGTTCGAACAGTTATTGTGATAACTCGGATTTTTAAGTATCCGTTTAATTATAATATGTGGCATGATTAGTTTTCTTTAAAATCGTTTTAAGGGACCTTTGGAAAAGAAATAGGTATGCTTATGGACTGATTTGGAGGATTGAAAGTTAATGTATGATCTTGGAGGTTGATCAAATAAGGAATAAGTATAATAAAGAAAATAAAAGATTAATAAATGTATGTTGGAAGGTTAGGACTAGGGTTGGGTACAAAAGTCTCTTGTTTTAAGGTGAAAAAGCGTCTGACTCGAGATCTTGCTGGACCGTCGCTTAATGTCTGGCTCGAGCGAGATACAGTGAGAGATTTGACGTCTTTTGATCTTGCTAATTTCATATCGGATTTGAGTGATTCAAGAACCTATAGAAATACAAGAGAAATATCTACAACTTTTATATTTTGAGTTTTAAGAGATTTAGACTTAATAAAATACGAAATAGAGATTGAAGTGGCAGATCTGAATTGGAGATAGATAGACATTGACTTTAAAGTTGACTAAGGATTTTGAATAAGATTAAGTTTTTGGATTATTTTCTCAATTATCTTAAGATCTTGACAAGTGTGTATAATTATATCAAATGAGAAGATTTTATTTAGTAAATTTTGTGTGAAACAAGATGGATCATTTATCAAAAACTTGGTGTACTCGGATCATTTATCTGTCGATTTTCAGTAGACAAATCATAACTTGGTCATATAAGCTCCTAATGAAGTGATTATAGTTCCTATAGAACCTTAAGAAGTAGATATAGAAATTTTATAGTTTTGAAAATAAGGAACTTATTAAGGATGAAATCTGGTGTGAAATGGACGGCCCTGGGTTAAGTCCAATTGGTAGCCAACTTTGATTAATTGTATTATATTTAGCCATGTGATGAAAATTATGATTGGCTATCAAACTTTCTGAAGTCTTGACACATGTGGAAACTTGTGGCAAGTTGATAAAAATTGATCTAAAAGCTCTAGTTGGCCCAAAGATATGGAGCAACATGAGAGGCAGAAATCTGTCTGAATATGTCCAAGTCTAACTAAATGAGTTACAAACTAAAGTCTATCCTAACCAAATCTCAAAATGGCCTTCTATAACATGTCAAGTGGTGTCTTAAAAAGTGTAACAAGTGACAAAATGGATAAGAGAAGGGGTTAGGAGACGTCAGATACAAGAAAGGACCGGAATGGTTTGATACATGTATGGTTAGGTGAAATACCAGCTCAAGCTTATGTCATCTGATATCTCTTCAACCATTGATCAATTTTGGCTGAATAAAATGACTTAATATTAACCTTTGGATGATAATATCTATTGCAAACCCTAAAATCTTGGAAGATTATATCTAATCATTTGATCTTGAGGCAAGACACCTCATCTCCATAGCAAATAAGTAGCCGGTTACCCCCTTGGCTACATTCTCTTCTTCTTCAACACATATAGGTCGACCCCCCTCATATATAAAAGTGTTTGAGAGTCTTCTAAATCTCTTGGGAAGTATAGCACACACCCCACTTGATGGAAGGTAATGAAAAACCCTCCTTAAGTCCTTGAACTTCCAAATATCCCCTAAGTGAGCTAAGTGAGTGATTTTGAGGGAATCCTTGCAAGGGCTTGGTTTCATCATCAATGCAAGCTTTGGAGAAACTAGTAAGTATATAATTTAACCTAATCTTGGCATAGAATGAGTGAATTGATGATTAAGTCATGTTTGTTGTTGATTTGAGCTTAAACCTTGCTTATATGATTGAATTGAAATCTATTGTATTTTGAAATGAGTTTTATTATGGTAAAATATTAAATAAAATTAGACGAATCTAAATTTATGTTTTAAGGAGTAAAAATAAGGTTTATGTGAAATAATGACATGTTTTTAGTTGAAAAACCCTAAGAACCGTGATCTTGCTCGATATTTGACTCGAGTGAAGTGCAACTTGAGACTTCATGTGACTCTTATTCAATACCTCGCTCGAGCGAGATACGTTATTTGCTTAATGCTTGACCCTCGCTCGATATACTAACCTGAGACTTCGCTTGATTCTCGCTTGATACTTTGCTCGACTGAGATACCCAATTTGCTTAAATTCAGGGCTTTTTCTAGATAGAAGTGGATGATTCAAATAGGAAGAGTTATCTATAAAATATAAGTATAGTCTATATGATAATATGTTGTATTGGTGGTGCATATCGCATAAAGTTTAAGATTTCATGCATGTTCCAGTATGTGATGAGTTTTAAGAAAGAGTGGTTCAGCATATGTATTTGTGAAATACTCATGAGAATAAGAAAGGAATAACTATGAATAAGAACTATGAATAAGTTAGTCACGTCATGACGGGGACGGCGAGATGTAACGCCTGTATGATTGATGTATCGACGGGGATGGCGGTACGTAACGCCCATCAATGATAAGTAAGAGTCGTGTCATGACGGGGACGGTGATACATAACGCCCGTACTACTTATATAACTAGCGGGGACGATGATACTTAATGCCCGTTATGTTAAGTATGTTCCGTGTCATGACAGGGATGGCGATACGTAATGTCCGAAAGATTGACACGAGACTCATCACAATGGGGACGGCGAGACGTAAGTCACGTAACGCCCGAATGACTGATGAGTTATATGCGATGGGGAGGGCGATACATAACGCCCATCGAAGATAAGAGATAAGTAAGACCTGATAGGGACGGCGATACGTAACGCTTGTCGAAAATATATAATAAGTAAGACCTCGATGGGGACGGCGATACATAACGTCCATTGAGGATAAAATAATAAGTAAAACCCACAAGATTAATAAAAAAGATGAAAAGTATAAGTTTTAAGTATATGATGGTGGGTCAAAGTAAGTTCTAAGTTTGTATGGGAAGAGTGGTCATTGACATACATAAGTCTCATAAAGCATTCCCATAAGTTATATGTCTATAATCATTACTATGTATGATGATTGCTGATGTTATCTATATCTTATTTTGTTAATTATGTACTTACTAAGATTTCTTATAAATCTCACTCTTTTAAGTTTTATCTATCATTCTTTATAGAATGATAGATGTTGTTGCAGGATTAAACAAATTACAATGAGACTCAAACAACACAGGAGATTTTGGGGTACCCTGAGGGTCCTACAGAATACTCTTCTCCGGTTGAGATAATCTCATGTACGTGATCAAGTAGAATAGTAAGATTACTGGAAAACGGTGGGATATGATATTATGTTTTAAGAAAACTAACTGAGTTATAAAAGTCTTAGATACAATATGTTTTTGTAAATGTGAAGTTATGAACGTTATAGTTTTATTATGTCATGTGATCTATTTATGCAAGAGTTAGATCTCTTTACATATATTGGAGATTTATCTCTTTACGCTGTATTTTGTATTGCATTTAATAGTAAGTTTAGATGTATGCCTGCTATTTCTTACATTTATAAAGGGTAGGTAGCCATGTATTACTTATCCGGACACTTCGATTTAAGTCTTAATCGAAGCGAAAAATCAGGGCGTTACATTTATTATATTCATGATATGACTTATATGATACTAATAATATTACAAAGTATAAAATTAGATCCATAATATAAATATTAGTATTATAATACTTATACTAAGTACTTCGTATATACTAAGAAATTATATAGAATACTTAGTATATTAGTATTATAATATATATTTAATCTATTTATACTATTTTATACTTTATTAGAATGCGTAGTGTATTACTTAGCATATTAGTATTATAACACTTATATTAAATACGTACTTAGTATAAGCCAAATACTTAGGATATTAGTTTTTTTTTTCCTAAAAAGTTAAGGTCATATGTCCAATAGTAATTCCTACTCCAAGTTTATTAAAAAATCATTTGGAGATTACAACCACACTTCTAGAGGATTACAATAAACAATAGAAAACCAAACCGGACAAATACAAATAAACCAAACCAAAACACAAAACAAGTATTATTAGAGTACTAGTATTATCATATATATATATATATATTTAATTAGTATATACCCAGCAAGTACTTATATATAATACGTAGTATAATATACTTATTATTTATTATTATTAGTATTATAATGTATAATATATTTGATAGTATTAAATATAACATATTTGATAAAATATATATTTGATAGTATTATAATATATTAGTATTACTTAGTATATTAGTTAGTATAGCAGTATTATAATATATATATATATATATATTACTAATGTAAAATACTTAATATATTAGATAGTATATATTATATTTATTGCTTATTATTATTAGTATTAGAATTTATAATACCTATAAGTATATACTCATAATACACACTTATAATATTAGTATTATAATATACTTATATTAGAAGAACGTTGTAATAGAGTTCTTTCTGCGGGACAGCCACTTTAGTAGTGCACACTACGTAGCTCTCTTTTCTTTTCTTTTTCCTCCTTCCACATTACAATTTGAAATTTTGAATGCAAACCATTAGAGTATTAGCAATGGTCTTGCTATAATTTTTCTTTAAAAAATATATTTTTGCACATTTTCTAAATAATTTTGTCAAATTTGATCAATAATGGAGAGAAAAATGTGGAGAAAAGAAAATATATTTTTCACTTGTCAATAATAATCTTCAAAACCTTCCAAATTCAAAAGTGTACTTTTTGAAGAGAAATTATAGCAAGATTATTGCTAATGCTCTTAGTGAATTAATCACACTCCTGTGTCCCCCTCCCTCCCTCGTGTTGTCCAAGACCCTCAAGCATCATCGTCCCTGTCGGCGGCGGCTCCACCAGCAACGACAACTCATTGGCCTGCCTTTGCCCTTCTCCATCCATCCTGTTTTCAAACAAGAGGGAGAAGTTCACAGGTGTAATATGCCGAAATTTCTAAGATAAAGTATTATTTGGATTCCTTTAAAGGATTATAATTTTGGGTATATTTCTACGATAATAAAGTTGGAAACCTAAATGAGAGTATTAGACTTAGAATAAGTGAGATCATGTATTAGAGAAAATATTGTGGAGGAATCTTTGAGATTTGGAATAAGGTATTAACTAGGGAAATTCATTTTAAACTTATAAGGAGTTGAATTTTCAAGAATTAGGGTGTAAATGCAAGAGGAAGTGATTGAACCAAAGATCAAACACTTGGTGTACATTCTCGGATTAAACTATTGCTTTTTAGTATAATGATCATAAGTTATTCATATGAGGTCCAAATGAGGTGATTTTAATTTGTATAGAATCTTAAGAGATAGATCTAAAACTTTATGTTATGCATTTTTAAAGATTTGGACAATATCAATGACTTATTTCGGAATCAAATGGATAACTTTGGACTGAACTTAAACCAGAACTCGAGTTGGAGAATATGGATCCAAATGAGATTCTATCCTAACCAAACTAAGAAGTGGCCTTCTTGAACTTGTTAAGTGGAGTCCTAAGGAGGTTAGAAAGTAACCAAATGAGTTAGGAGAAGGCTAAGGGGCGTGGCTAACCAGATGAAGGCTGGAAAGGGAGATGCATGCATGGGTAGGTGAGATGACAACTCGTCTCTTATCCTATATGCCTCTACCCCAACCATTGATTAAATGGTTAGTAAAAATATGTCAAATACTGACCATTGGATGATCATTTCAGCTGCAAAGTTTAGGATTTCTGAGGATTTAGTTTGATCAAGAAAAAAGATTTAGAAGGGACACCTCATCCCATGCAAACCATAAACTTATGGTTTTCTTATTCCTCTTCTCTCCTTCACATGAGTCGACCATCCCCCCTATAAATAGATATTTGGGAGTCTTCTGACTCTTTTGGAGAAAAAGAAACCAAAGAAAGCCCTTCTCTAGTCCCATAACCTTCAACTACATCCTAAGTGAGTTTAATAAGAGTTTTGAGGACAAAACTTGCAAAGATTTAGTTTGATCATCTTCAACCAGACTTAGAGAGTGTATAAGTTCATATTCTAGGTTAACTTTAATATGGAGATGGTTATTTAAGAGGTTGGAAATGTGTTAAATGAAGTTAGAAGAACCTAAAAACTATGTATAATAAGTAAAATCAAGTTTATGTGAAAAGATTGCGAGTTTTGGATTAAAAAGCCCATACTCTGTAACTTTGCTCGACTCCCACTCAAGCGAAGGATCGAGCGAAAAATAACTGTAAACCCTCGCTTGACTCTAGCTAGATTTCTGGCTCGAGCAAAGGGCAACCCGAGACTTCGCTCAACACTCACTCGATGTCTTGCTCGAGCGAGTTATAACTCAAGGACTCGCTTGAATCTCGCTCGATACCTTACTCGAGCAAGATACCCAGTTTGCCTAATATTCGCTTGATACTTTGCTCGAGCGAGTTCCAACCCAAGACTTCGCTCGACTCTCGCTCGATATGTTGCTCAAGCGAGAGACCCTATTTTGCTGATTTTAAGATTTTTGTTGGATAAATGTAGACATTGAAATAAGAAGGAATTATATGTGTTATCTAAGTGTATAGCATGTGTAAAAGAATTTAAGAGTATGTGATATGTGATAGTTTAAGAGTACATGCATGTTATAATATGTCGTGAGATTTAAGAAGAGTGGTACATCATGTACTTGAGAAATATTTATGACTGGGACAGTGAGACGTAATACCCGAATGACTAACGTTCTAACAAGGGCGATGATACGTAACGCCTGTCATATGATAATAATGATATGTTTTATCATGGGGACGGCTAGACATAATGCCCGTAGAAATGATATGATTAATGGGGACGGCGACACGTAACGCCCGTGGAAATGATATGATTAGTGGGGACGGCGAACGTAACACCCACTATGTTACGTATGTTCTATGTCAAGACGGGGATGACGAGATGTAACACCTGGAATATTGACACGAGACTCATCATAACGAGGATAGCGATACGTAATGTCTGGGTGATTAATGAGTTATATGCAATGGGGACGGTGATACGTAATACCCATTGGTGATAAGAGATAAATATGCTGTAAAAGAGTTATCTGTGATGGGGACGGCGATACGTAATGCCCATTGAGAATAATAATTGAATAAGTTCTGAAAAGGTGTTGATGGGTAAGAAAAAGGAACATAAATTTCATAAGAGTGAAAACCTGTGTAGGTTATTGATAAGTTGTAAGAAACATGTTTTTGACCATGCTTTGTTAGTTTCTTTTTCTAAAAAGATTAATGATGGTTGTGTCTATGCTTTATTAAGCTAATTATGTACTTACTAAGATTTCTAAGGAAATCTCACTCTTTTGTGATTTTATGTTTCTTTTTTATATGTGTAAATTATATATAGGATGTGATGGCCAACAGGGGGAAAGCCCCGATGACGCAGGAGACTCCAAGGAGTCCTGAAGGACTTTTTAAATACAGTCCTTATGTAGATTTCACTTTTACGTCCTTAGGACTTTCTATATATGATCAGTCGATGGAGTTGTGGTATCACAGTATACCTGCTTTTGCCGAGGAGGAGCAGTATATAGGTTGCTATTTAACTTTGGGATTGAATGGTTCCCTATCTGTATGTGGGGTTTTATTCGACACCACAATGATAGTATCTTCAACAAGACTGTGATCTTAGCTTGGATATATTCTGTTATGAGAGGAAATTTTTCGAAATTAAGAAGGAATCCAAGTGACCATAGAGATGGTCTATTGATATGTATTTCTATTTGGTTGATACTGGTAACTATTTTGGGCATGTATATATTGTACAATGCTTGATGAATGAAAAGAAGAATGTGGAAGTTGCAAGTTAAAATTTATCATATGTGATCTTTAAAGATTTTTATACTTGACCTTATCCGCTGTGTATATTAAAATTCCTAATTTTATTTATTAAGATATTGATATGTACAAGGGTGAGTAGCTTAATGTTATTTATCCTGACCCTTTTACTTACGTTGAATCCCAGACTTGAGTTGAGGGCGTCATAGAGTGGTATCAGAGATATTACGTCTCTGGGTGAAAACCACATTGTCTTAGGAAAAGGAGATCACATGGCACAAGAATAAGTTTAAATTTTTATAAGATTGGAATTGGAGTGAGATAGATGAATAAGTTGTACTCTAGAAATTTGGAAGTTTCTAAAGTAAATATAGCTCATGATGGAGTTTGGTATGTTTAAGGAAGATAATAATGACAAGAGGTCATTCTGCTTCAAAACGAGTAGAAACATCAGCACCAAATCCTCCCCTGATTACTATTCCAAGGATTGAGGAGCAGACAGCACCAAACCCAAACCCACCTTTGGAAGGGAGACCGATGGCTCAGATCCCACCCTTGGAAGGAAGACATGAGGCGCAAAACCCTCCATTAGAAGGAGGCCAGGTGATAGCCGAAGCTATTCGGCAGATGACTAAAGTGGTGAGAAATCAGATAGAGCAGAGTCATTACCGTCAGCAGGATGAGAATAGAGGAGAAACCTAAGGATGTCCGTATGAAAAATTTTTAGTTTACAATATCCTCATTTTATAGGAACGGAAGGAGCATTAAAGGCTGATAAATGGATTACCGATCTGGAATGTATTTTTGAAGTTAGTGGTTGCACTGAGACTCAGAAGGTGCAGTATACTGGACATTTGCTGCAAGAAGAAGCAGAATTATGGTAGGACACAAAACAGAGACTGCTGAAGCTAGAGTTAGGAGAAAATGTAGTGTCCTCATGGGAACGATTCAAGAAAGAATTTGATGATCGATTCTTTTCGGAATCGGTGAAATGGCAGAAAGCATTAGAATTTGTCACGTTGTTACAGGGTGATAGGATGGTGGAACAATATGCAGCTCGGTTTATGGAAATGGCAAGATTTGCCCCACATTTAGTGGCCGTTGAGAAGATGAGAGCGCATAAGTTTCAAGAAGGATTGTAGCCACGAATTTGTATGCAGGTGGCGTGCCTACGAATGAAAAATTTTCAAGAATTGGTGAACATAGCAGCCATAGTTGAGGCTAAACACAGGAGCGTGATGGCGCAAACTTCAATAGCTGGAAAAAGAAGATTTCCTTATTCCGAAGAAAAAGATGTTGGGAGGAAACGAAATTTTAGATTTATAGATGGAGGAAAAGGAATAGCAAGTAATTCATATGTACTGGTTCTGTCCAATATGTACCAAATGTGGGCGTCGACACAAGGGAGATTGTAGAATGGATGCTAGGGCTTGCTTCATGTGGCCGGCCAGGACATTTGATCAAAATTGTCCTCAAAATATTCCTCAAGGCATAGCTATTTCAGATGGAAAAAAACAAGGCACCCATGAAAGCTAAAGTTTATGCAATCACGCCAAGAGAAGTGGACATGGAGGCTGATGAGAATATAGACGCTAATGTTAATACTGGTAACTTTTTAACCTTTTTTCTTTCAATGAATGAATAGGTTATTTGGATCAGTAATAATGACAGTAGGATAACTTTCTTAGGTAGAGTTAAATTGAAGCAATGCATGGTTTATGCTCTATTTGATTCGGGAGCAACAAGATCTTTTATTTCATATGAGTGCATTCAAAGATGTGAATTAGAGGTGGAACCTTTGGGTCAAAAAGTTATAGTAGTCATGCCTGATAGGAAGATAGCAGGATGTCATTGAATTGTAAGAAATTGTTCTTTAGATCTTGGGAGTTCTCAGCTAGTCGTTAATTTGATATTATTTCATTTAATGGAATTTGACTTAATTTTGGGAATGAACTAACTAGTCAAGTATAATGCTAAACTTGATTGTCGTAAAAAGGAGATAGTTTTCGACTTACTAATGAAGGAGAAATTTTGTTACAAGGGGGAGATAATTAATTCTATTTCTTCCATAGTAACTGCCAAGCGAATGAAGAAAAGTATTGAGGAAGGGCCAATAGTGTATGTTATAATAATGTTAAATTCCTCGAAAATTGTTAAGAGTATCAAAGGAATTCCAGTGGTGGAAGACTTTCCCCAATTTTTTTCTGATGACCTGTCAGGATTACCTCTTGACCGAGAATTGGAACCCACTATAGCTCCAGTTCATAAGACACCTTATAGGATCGCATTAGTGGAATTAGAAGAGTTAAAAGCCCAAATTGAGGAACTTTTGAAGAAATGATTTATCAGACCAAGTTCGTTTCCATGGGGAGCACCAGTGTTATTTGTAAAAAAGAAAGATGGAGCAATGCGGATGTATAGATTATCGAGATTTGAATAAGGTCACAGTCAATAATAAGTATCCGTTGCCACGGATAGATGATCTGTTAGATAAACTAAGAGGAGCCATAGTATTTTCAAAAATAGACCTTCAGTCTGGTTATCATCAGTTAAAGATCAGGGAGCAAGATGTACCCAAGACAGCCTTTCAAACACGATATAGATATTTTGAATTTTTGATTATACCATTTGGATTGACAAATGCACCAGCGGTATTCATGAATTTGATGAACCAAATATTTAGACCTTATTTGGATAATTTTTTGGTAGTTTTTATTGACGATATTTTGGTTTACTCCTAAACTGATGAAGATCATCAAGAGCATTTGAGAATTGTAATGGAGATCTAGCAGAAACATCAACTGTATGCCAAGCTTAGTAAGTGCGAGTTTTGGTTATGAGAAGTAAAATTTTTGGGTCACGTGATCTCGAGTGAAGGAGTTAAGTAGTAATCGATTGGCAATAACCAACCAATGCACACGAAGTAAGAAGTTTTCTGGGTTTAGCCAAATATTATAGAAGATTTGTGGAAGGATTTTCTAAACTTTCGGCACCTTTGACAGCACTAATCAAGAAGAATACTAAGTATGTTTGGAGTGAACAATGTGAGAAAAGTTTCCAAGAGCTAAAAAGAAGATTGACTACAACACCAATTTTAGCTTTACTGGAACCTCACAAACCCTGTGTGATATATAGTGATGCCTCGAAGATGGGATTAGGGTGTGTATTAATGCAAGAATGAATAGTAGTTGCGTACGCATCCTGACAACTTAAGAATCATGAACAGAATTATCTCACTCATGATTTGGAGTTGGCACATGTGGTATTTGCACTAAAAATCTGGAGGCACTACTTATGTGGAGAGAAATGTGAGATATTTATGGATCATAAAAGTTTTAAGTATCTTTTTAGTCAGAAAACTCTGAATATGAGGCAAAAAAGATGGATGGAGCCTATAAGTGATTTTCAATGTGAAATAAAATATCATCCTAGATAGGCTAATGTGGTAATAGATGGTAACAGATACTTTAAGCAGGAAAACTCAGACTGAAGAATTATCAGTATTAGCAGTAATGCGAGAGATTCTTGTAGACAAGTTATCACAAGAACTCAAGTTAATGGTGATTCAAGAAATTGTTCATTTAACAGATAAGGAGATCAAGAAAGGACAACGAAAGGATGCTAAGCTGGAGAAGATGAAACAACAAATGTTGGAAGGAAAGGGTCCTCACACTACATGATTTCAGGTGATGGATGTTATACTTTGGAAAAAGGAAAATAGTACCCGATAATTCAGATTTGAAAGAAAGATTGATGAACGAAACTCATGGTACACCATATACTGCCCATCCTGAAAGTACTAAGATGTATTAGGATTTAAAAGAGAAGTTTTGGTGGGAAGGCATGAAGAAAGATACTGCAACCTTTGTAGCTAAATGCTCAGTATGTTAGTTAGTGAAAACTGAACACCAAAGACCAGCTGATAAATTAAAACCCCTACCAATTCCTAAATGGAAATGAGAGGATATATCTATGGATTTTGTGGTAGGATTACCAAGAACATCGACAGGGAAAAATGCAATTTGGGTAATAGTTGATTGATCGACAAAGAATGCTCACTTTTTGCCTATTTCAAACACGGATTCTATGGAAAGATTGACAAAAACTTATGTAAAATAAGTAGTTCATCTGCATGGAGTGCCCAAGAGCATAGTATCAGATAGAGATCCAAGATTTACATCTCGATTTTGGAAAAATTTACAGAAGATGATGGATACCAATTTAAATTTTAGCAGTGTATATCATCCTCAAACGGACGGGCAAATAGAAAGAACCATTCAGACTTTAGAAGATATGTTGAGAGCTTGTATATTGGATTTTGGTAAAGATTGGGAGAGTCTATCACCATTAATTGAATTTACTTACAATAATAGTTTTCAAGCTATCATACAAATGGCACCTTATAAAGCACTTTATGGAAGGAAATGCCAGTCTCCAATATATTGGAATGAAGTTGGTGAAAGCAGCATTTTAGGACCCAAGTATTTACAAGAAGTTAAGGAGCAGATTACAAGGATAAGAAATCAGATAAAAACGGCGCAAAGTAGGCAAAAGAGTTATGCAGATAATCGCAGAAGAGCCTTAGATTTTATGGTAAGAGATTGGGTGTATTTGGAGATTTCGCCTATGAAGGGAGTTATGCGATTCGGTAAGAAATGAAAGTTAAGTTTTCGTTATATTGGACCTTATGAAATTATGAAAAAAGTAGGTCCGATGGCTTACCGCTTAGTATTACCTAATGCTTTGCAAGGAGTCCATAACGTTTTTCATGTATCTTCCTTGAAGAAGAGTTTAAGTAAGGAATCAGTAGCAGGGATGGATCCAAGTCCTGTTAATTTACGTCCCAACTTAACCTATGAAGCGTGGCTAGTGAGGATTGAAGATCAAAAAGAACAGACCCTTCGGAATCGCACAATACTATTAGAGAAAGTAATTTGGAACAATCGTATTTTTCAAGAAACTACTTGGGAACGTGAGGATGTGATGAGAGTTAGTTATCCTCGTTTGTTTGAAACTTAGTTGTATAAATTTGTGTTTTATGTTTGAACTCTGATATATGTATATAAAGCTATTTCTATGATATTTGTGTTCTTTTGGTATTTATAGTTTTTGATGATTGGTTTTACTCAAGATTATGGCTCTAAAAAGAAAAGCATGAATGTTAGTTACTCCTGTAGGTCAGTTAAAGAAAAGATCGGAAATGATTAGAGAGAGATTTCGTAGGGAGAAGCTGAAACATGAAAAGCAGATAAATTAAGTTGGTTGAATAAGAGTGAGAAATATAGAACACATATTACGGACATAGATGAAAAAGGTAATCCAATCTGTAGATGAGATTTGCCAGGTGAGGAGAGGCAACCCACTCAAAAATGGTTGCAAGCAGAAAGGGAAATGTTGAAAAGAGAAGATAAAAGAAATTCCATCATAATGGAGTTATCTTATAGGTCTGAGGATAGAAAATGTCGATGTGAGGAGGGACTAATCATAGAAGAAACGGAATATGAAATACTACGTAAATTATAGGAAATTAGTTTGAATATGTATTTTGATCAGGATGTCAAGATGATCTTTTACTATTGTCAAGATTCACTGTCAAATGAGGAGAAAGTCCCTACTTCTTCAGAAGAATCTACTGCTGCAAGCAACTGAGGTATTAATTCATTGAACCTTTAACTTATATTTTAGCGATTTCGGAGACGAAATCATTTTTTAAAGAGGGGAGAATGTAATATCCTGAAATTTCTAAGATGAAGTATTATTTGGATTTCTTTAAATAATTATAATTTTGGGTATATTTTCTAAGATAATAAAGTTCGAAACCTAAATGAGAGTATTGGACTTAGAATAAGTGAGATCATGTATTAGAGAAAATATTATGGAAGAATCTTTGAGATTTGGAACAAGGTATTAACTAGGAAAATTCATTTTAAACTTAAAAGGAGTTAAATTTTCAAGAATTAGGGTGTAAATGCAAGAGGAAGTGGTTGAACCAAAGATCAAACACTTGGTATACATTCTCGGATTAAACTGTTGAGTTTTAGTGTAATGATTATAAGGTATTCATATGAGATTCAAATGAGATGATTCTAATTTGTATAGAATTATAAGAGATAGTTCTAAAACTTTATGTTATGCGTTTTTGAATATTGGGAGAGTATTAATGACTTATTTCGGAATCAAGTGGATAACTCTGGACTGAACTTAAATCAGAACTCGAGTTGGAGAATATGGATCCAAATGAGATTCTATCCTAACCAAACTAAGAAGTGGTCTTCTAAAACTTGTTAAGTGGAGTCCTAAGGAGGTTAGCAAGTAACCAAATGAGTTATGGGAAGGCTAAGGGGCGTGGCTAACCAGATGAAGGCTGGAAAGGGAGATGCATGCATGGGTAGGTGAGATGACACCTCATCCCTTATCCTATAAGCCTCTACCCCAACCATTGATCAAATGGATGATCATTTCAACTTCAAAGCTTAGAATTTATGAGGATTTAGTTTAATCATGAAAAAAGATTTAGAATGGATACCTCATATCATGCAAACCGGAAACTTATGGTTTTTACTAAGTTATCCCTCTTCTCTCCTTCACATTAGTCGACCATCCTCCTTATAAATAGATATTTGGGAGTCTTCTAAATCTTTTGGAAAATCCTAGCACGAAATCCTTTTGAAAGAAACCAAAGAAAGCCCTTCTCTAATCCCAAAATCTTCAACTACATCCTAAGTGAGCAACTACATCCTAAGTGAGCTTAGTAAGAGTTTTGAGGAAAAAGCTTGCAAAGATTTGGTTTGATCATCTTCAATCAGGCTTAGAGAGTGTGTAAGTTCATATTCTAACTTAACTTTAGTATGGAGATGGTTATTTAAAAGGTTGGACTATACATGTTAAGTATTCAATCCTTCTATTTTTGTTAAAGCATTATAATAAATCTAAGTATTGTTTGAAGTGGTTTTGTTAATGGAAATGTGTTAAATGAAGTTAGAAGAACCTAAAAACTATGTTATTATAAGTAAAAATCAAGTTTATGTGAAAATATTGCGAGTTTTGGATTAAAAAGCCCATGCTCTGTAACTTCGCTAAACTCCTGCTCGAGCAAAGGATTGAGCGAAGAACAACTATAAACTCTCGCTAGATGTTTGGCTCGAGCAAAGGGCAACCCGAGACTTCGCTTGATACTTGCTTGATATCTTGCTTGGGCGAGTTCTAATCCAAGAACTCGCTTGAATCTCGCTCGATACATTGGTCGAGCGAGGTACCTAGTTTGCCTAATATTTGCTTGATACTTTACTCGAGCGAGTCCCAACCCGAAACTTCGATCGACTCTCGCTCGATATGTCGCTCGAGCGAAATATCCTGTTTTGCTGATTTTAAGACTTTTGTTGGATAAATGTGGACATTGAAATAAGAAGGAATTATATGTGTTATCTAAGTGTATAGCATGTGTAAAACACTTGGCAGAATTTAAGATACATACATATGTGAGTATGTGATAGTTTATGTTATAATATGTGGTGAGATTTAAGAAGAATGATACATCATGTACTTGAAAAACATTCTTAAGAATAAGAAAGGAACAACTAAGAATAAGATATATGAATAAGTTAGTCACATCGTGACGAGGACGGCGAGACGTAACGCCCGAATGACTGATGTGCTGACAGGGACGACGATACATAACGCCTGTAATATGATAAGAGTGATAGGTATTATCACGGGAACGGCGAGACGTAACACCCGTAAAAATGATATGATAAGTGGCGACGGTGAGATGTAACACCTGAAAAATTAACACGAGACTCACCATAACGGGGACGGCGATACATAACGCCTGGATGATTGATGAGTTATATGCAATGGGGATGGCAATACGTAATGCCCATTGGTGATAAGAGATAAATATGCTGTAAAAGAGTTGTCTACGATGGAGACGGCGATACGTAACGCCCATTGAAGATAATAATTGAATAAGTTCTAAAAAGGTGTTGATGGTTAAGAAAAAGGAGCATAAGTTTCATAAGAGTGCAAACCTATGTAGGTTATTGATAAGTTGCATGAAACATGTTTTTGACCACACTTTGTTAGTTTTTTTTTTTTCTAAAAAGATTAATGATGGTTGTGTCTATGCTTTATTAAGCTAATTATGTACTTACTGAGATTTCTAAGGAAATCTCACTCTTTTGTGATTTTATGTTTCTTTCCTATATATGTAAATTATATATAGGATGTGATGGCCAACAAGGGGAAAGCCCTGATGACGTATGTGATCATTAAAAGTTTTTATACTTGACCTTATCTGTGTATAATAAAATTCCTATATTTTATTTATTAAGATATTGATATGTACGAGGGTAAGTAGTTTAATATTACTTATCCTGACCCTTTAACTTACGTTAAATCCAGACGTGAGTTGGGGGTGTCACAACAGGAACTACTCGTCGCCCAGCACCTAATTCACCATCCCTCCACCAACGCCACTATGAGACCCACCCTCCCCCACTTCATCTCTCGGTCATCTCAACCTAACACTACTGGTCAGCACCATCTCATGTGAGTATCTCTTCTTCCCTCTGCCTCCCACCCTGACTCTCTCACAATCTCCCTCTGCATGGGTTTTGCACGAAAATTGTTACATTTACACATACAGTTGCCGCCATCGTCGCCATCTAGACTCCAACGTCAACATACACAGCCTCGGTGAGCCTCTGGTCGGCCACAAAAACCCTTTATCTCTCTCCACCTTTGCATTTGCCCTAACTTGTCTTATGCAAAATCCCTAGATTATTGGAACTTGTTTGTTTTAGTATGGCTGTGTAAATAAATATGTTAATGATAAAATTGATACTACAATTCAATCATGTGTTTTTTAATAGAAATGTAGTTTTGATCCTCAACTACCTGATTAGGGACCTGCAGATGATTGCATTTTTATTTTTGGAGTATACTCAACTAGTTGGTTAATGAGTGCTGTTTGAAGTAAGTTTTATTGTATATCTTTGATCCTGCCATTCATGTTATTCATATATCCTTGATATCGTACAAGGATATATCCCTTAGCCATCTAAGATTTTAGGTGGAATTTAATAGGCCTTCGATTATTGTATTTCCACAGTCATGCACATACTTCCCTTGTCAATCAACCCTGCAATGTTATAACCTCTGCTATGGATTTCTTTCATGTCATAGGCTGTGAACAGGTGGGATACTATCTACACATTTTAATAGGATCATGGGCTCTCGGTACGATCACCCGCATTCAGACTTTGTTGAGCCTGGCCACAAAATCTTTTGGCTCAGTTCTTGATGTAGGGATAGCTTCACTTATGGTAATTCCAATGACATTGGATGTATGCTTTACAGTTTACTTCCCAAATATATTAGCAGTTCAGCATAATGTATTTTCTGATATTCTGGGCGTGATTTGTGGGTGCAGTTTCCACACTTGATAGATTTTATGGTGTTTAATCCTTGAAATTATCTACAATGATTTTGAGGATGGATGGAGAAGCCTTCATTTTTGTTTTACTAGTTTGTCTACAACAAAATTGGGCTTGGTTTGAAATTCCAAAAGGCTGCATCTTGGGTTAGATGCCTACCTGATTATGTGTAAAACAATTTCTAATGCATGATCGCATGGCCAAACTAGTGTGAAATTCTTTGACTGACATTGAGTAACTCTCTCTTGGCATAAATGAGTTAGATCATAGGTTCTCCCTAAAAAACAAAAAAAAATTAAGTAAAGAGTTTAACTTCCCTTTATCACTTACTAGGAAACAAATCCTCATATTTTATACTTCTGGCTAAATGGGACAATTTAAGCATCACCTACTATTTTTTATGGTAATTTTTTGTCCTTCTAAGTGTACATATGATAACTGCTCGTCAATTTGAATCCCCGACTGGGAATGTTCAGTTGCACTTCGCTATTTCTGTTCTGAGAACATAGTGGAGTAGATGTTATTAACTCCAGACTCAAAATTTCAATCTTAAAACTTTTACTGCTGAATATCTGCAACCCAACTGAGAATCCTTTGTATCTTGATCACCTTTATACATTTACTTATTTGGCGAAGGTATGGGCGAGTATTTTGTGTAAATTTATATGTGTCGGACCAAGATCATGGCTAGTGCTTCTGTTCCTTATTTGTATCACAAACTCTCTATCCTTGCATACTCTCTGGTTCTGGTTCTGATGGCAATGTTATATATATGTGTGTGGGGGGGGGGGGGGGGGGATTGATTACAATGATTAAATATATGTAGAGACATATACACTGAATATATACACACTGTAGGTTTTATTTGTTTTACACACTGAAATTTAAATGTTTTAAACCAGTTGACATTCTTGCTTTTACACCTTCCAAAATTGGAAACATGTAAGATGAATTAGATTTATATAGTAAGCTCCAACACTATTTTTTTTCCCATGAAACTATATACATTCGTACGATGAAAATTTTAAATCAGCTGATTATTCTGGCAACAGAGTTATTCGTTGAGAAAAAACATTTTAGGAAATTGATATAGACTGCGATGAAACAGCTAATTGACGCGATGGAAATCAGTACTGAGCTGAACTTCTTTGATTCCTGATTTACTTTAGTAAACGTTTGGTTGTTCCAGAAAAAGAAGATAAAAAAAAAAAAAAGATTTATAGTGTGGTTTATCTCATGGAACTCAGAGGTGGAGATTAATAGATATTCGTGGATCATTGAACAAGACAATGGCTATATAACAAATGTTGGCTCAAGATATAGAAGCAAAGTCTTTGTTTTTATTTCATGGTGCATAGGATGGAAGCAAAATCATTTGAGAATTGAGAGAAAGGAAAAGGGAGGAAACGCTTGTTTTGTATTTAGAGATGAGATTAGATAAAAGTTAAAAAAATTATATATATATTGTTATAATATGTATTTTTAATATTATTTTTGTTTTAAGATTTGAAAAATGTATTTTGAAATTTAAAAAAGTTTAATTTTTTATTATATTTTATATAAAAATTTAAAAAAATATAATAATAAATTTGAGATGTGTTTTAAAATTTTAATTTTATCTTAAGAAAGAAACGAGACAATGTAAAATGGGGAGAAAGGCTTATGGTAGGTCCTATTTCTAGAGTGCTCATATTCATGGCCGGCTCAATCCTTAGACATATTAGACAATCCCTAAAGCTCCCTAGAGAAAAAAGAAAAAGCCTCTTAAAAAAGGTTTAAAATAGTTTCTTTTAAAAAAAAAAATCTAATTAAAAAAAATCTAATTAATTCATCAAGAAAATAAAAGTATTAAATAAATATTATATATATCATTATTAGTTTTATAAATATTCTTCAGAATAATTATAAATAGTAATGAAATAATTTAAATTAAGATATTTTATTAAGTTTTGAGTGAAAGAAAAGTTCACTTTAAAAATATATGAGAATACATAAAAATAATTGTGTATCCTAATAACCCTTAAAATTCAAGAGCACGTCTTATAAAAATAAATTTGATAAAATCTTCTCTAAATTAGATTTTTTTAATAAAGACTAAGTCGATTATTAGTTGAAAAAATAATATAAGTTTTTATTAATAATTTTACTTAACAAACAATAAGCATTATTTTTAAATAAAAATATAGTATAAAAATCAAAATTAATTATTTTAATTTTAATTTTTAAAAAACAAACTTTAATATTTAAATTTTTGTCTAACACCCTTAATTTTTTGAGCCGGTCCTGCTCATATTTTATATTTTGAGTGATAATTTAAAATTCAAACGCTAAGGAAAACACATAGATGAACCCAGATCTAATAGCCAGTTCATATTATTCCAAACAGTTCATCTTTTGGAACGGGCAAATCTTTTGTCTTGGGTTTTATCGGCACCCAATAGAAAAGTGACATATCAGAAAGATCCATAATAAGTTGCTGCACCTCATTACACAGTATTACAGACACATATCCCCCTATCCTGTGTATATCTATTTGCCTCGGAAAAGAGAGAATATTTAGCGAGAATATTTCTTTACAAAATCGAGTTTAACCCTCCCTGCAAATCGAGTTGACAAGTCCAGCGCTCCTGCAAATCTCATTCACGGCCCCAAATTATATTGGAAGATTGATAGAGATTTTTTGCAAAACCGCCTACCAATGTCGGGAAAGGCCAGACTAAGGTGGAGAGAGAGGCCGGAGTGAGGGGGAGAGAACGATAGTGAAACGGAGAGGGAAAGAGGGAGAGGAGAGAGAGAGAGAGAGAGAGGGGTAGATGGAAAAATGGACTGTAGTGCGGTGCGGATACAAAATGAGAGTTTGCGGTGTCTATGTGGCAGACTATTATTTTTACAAAAATTATAGAGATTACTCTTCGTTATATTATATTCATTTTCATATAAATAATATATATGTACTATTAATATAAAAATAAATGTGATGAGTATGAATATCTTTAACATTGCTATTATATTTTTAAAAATGGGCAAGAACCGGTCAGAAGATATTATCTATTCGAACTAGCTAGAACTAAGGGTTATTTACGCAAAGGACTGGTTGTATATGGAATATACTGATGAGTATATCAAACTGCATTTTAAATATTTTATTATTAGATTAAAATATTAAAATATGAATAAAATTAATAGGATATAATTTATGTTATTAAATTTAATTTTTATTCATATTCCAATATGCTTAATTATATTTTTATGATATTTTAAATTTCAACTATTACATTATTAGTAGGTAAAAGACAATTTGCACATGGGCCAACTTCAACTTGATCACATTGGGCCGCACTTCCATGTATCTTTGTAGAAAATGGAGAAGTAAACGCATGAGACTTCATAAACTAGTGGGAGATAAAATTAAAAGTTTTTATTTTTATTTTTTTTTAAAATTTATTATTATATTTTCTTAAAATTTTTATATAAAATATAATCAAAAATTTAACTTTTTAAAATTTTAAAACTACTTTTTAAAATTTTAATATAAAATTAATATTAAAAAATTATATTACAATAATATATTTTTTTTTTAATTCCATCTCATCTTGTATCTAAAAACAAATAAAGAAATCCTTTTCATGGTTGCCGTGCACCTCACAAGTGTCTGAGGGCTTCAATTTGGACATGGAAATTCATGTAATAACAGACGGGCCCAACTCACTCGATCTTCATGCGGTATAGAAAAGAGAGGGACCCGCCGCACATTTCAATTGGGCTCTACAAATACACTTTGCTCCTTTCCAATTCACATGAGCCGCAGGATGGACCTAAGCACTCAAGGGACCCGCATCACTCATGTGGCCGGATGAGTTTTAATTTAAGTGGGTCACCGCACCAAGACATAACACATATACGAAGGGGACTTCATGCACGAGACATAGGCCTGCGACTTCAATTCGGGAGGACATGCGATATCCAAACGCAGCGTTTTGGTTCACTAAAGAGACCTCCAACTTCACACGGCATTTGCAACCTCTTTGCGTGATACGAAGGGCTGCACAGAGCCGTTTCAAGCGCACACGTACAGGACAGAGACGGGAATTAGAACGAATAATATTCACTTGGTGCCGCGGGATGCATGTTTATTTTTCTTGAGAATTTTATCTTTAAGAATTATATGTTGTCCATCATGTAAATAGGCAATTAAATTCTGAAATCAGATTAAGGATGAATTTGTACATTTAATGGTCCTTTTAATTTATGTATTCGATTTTTAATTTATTCAGACTCTTTTGTTTATTCATTCTCTAATTACGGTTGGTATTTTCTCTTACGAATAATCATAGAATTTATTTCTTTTATATATTCAAACTTGCTTTTTCTATCAAATGGTTTAATTTTTTGATTATGTTTAGAACAATTAATTATTTATATTGATTTAATTTTTTATTACAATATCACCTATTAAGTATATTGTCGTCATTAAATTTTATCGATAAAGATAATAATTTATGTAGTTTAAAAAGTGGTGAATGATTTATAATATGGTTTTATGATTTGGTTTAATTTAGTTTATACTTCTATATCTTCTAATTGGAAAATTTGGATTTGACTTCTCAATTGTGTTATTCAATGAATTAAAAATAAATAAAAATATTTGATTTGTATAAGGAATTCTCGAAACTCTCCTATTCTTAAATTTGAGTAATTTTTTTGTTAATCATTTTGTTTCATTTTGAATTGCATTTAAAATTAATCCTTGTTTTCTCATTGATCATTAAATATTTTCTTTAGTATTATGTTTTTATTATTATTTTTTAATCTATCTCATCGTGGAATCAACACTCCAAAACGGTGATTGAACTTTGTCACTTTGAAGAGTTGTTATGCAAATTTAGGTGGAGTCATTGGACCTTGGCACTTGGCAATACTTTGACTACTGTAAGTCACTGAGTCCGTGACTATAAGAATGGAAGTGACAAAACTTTAAGGCATAACCTACAATAATAAATTAAAAAAAAATAGAGTTACAAATATAAAACTATAAGACTATAAGTTATAAACATGAAAAAAATATTAAAAATACTAAGTTACTAATTAAGATTAAATTGGAGCATTAGATTGGATTTTAGAAGACGGGCATTAAAGAATTTAAGTCTTGACATACAAAATGATATTGTCATACACAATAAGAAATGATAATATAAAAATTAGAAAATATCAAAACTCATAAAAAAAATTACAAAATAATTAGAATACTAGATGTTAACATTACAAATATTGTAAAATTATAAATGTAAACAACAATTAAGAGAGAAATTGTGTAAAGTGCAAATCATAGTGATAGACTAGTTGGTCATACTGCAGCAGAGGTAGCTGTTGAAGGTATCCCAAGTGTTGGCATAGCAGTCGCTACAAGTTATAACAATTAAATGTAAAATTAACACCAATTAATCTTAATTAAATAAACAAATAATATAAATTGATTTCAAGTTACAATTTACCAGATCCAAGCTGATCAGCACCCTCATCCTCGACCTTGACTGGATCACAATCAAGAACCTCTGGAATATGAATTTCAGCATCTGTGATTTAATTCTGTGTGCAAATCAATGACTCAACAATGATAGGATCTAATGAGCTCCAAAGGGATCCAATATTGTCTCTCCAGTGCTGAAGGCCGACTTTGAGACTACTGTATTGATTGGAATGGCCAAGATAATGCGAACAACCTTTAAAAGTACAGGATATTTAGGGACATTTATCTTCCACCAAACTAATATATCAAAATCTCGTATAAAAAGATGAAGATCCAATGATAAATATCTATCTATGTCTGACTGGACATCTGTGGTGGAACCCATAAAGGCCAAGGGCTGGTCTCCATCTTGTCACCCTAGTTCATTTTACATTTTTTCCCACGCCCAGCATCTGCAACTAGTGAGGGGGTGCCTATGACTATAGGTGTTGCAATACTATCACTTCCCATGACGGTAAACTCATCAAATAATCTAACAAATATTTTTTGAGCTCGAGATGCAACAGACGACGCACAATCCTTACCCAATGGCATCAGTCAACCTAAATACCATACCTTTAACCTTAAACCGTGGGTCAAGGCACATGCAACATATAATAAGATATTGGTTTTATTAAACTCTCCCCCAAATACTTGTCGAAATTCTCCATCATTGTCCTAGACATCTCCCGCAATGTGGTGTTACTACCCGCTGCAATATTATCCAATTATTCTTTCACCTTGGCAATTTGTTGACAAAATTAATGTGCTATGGGATACAAAGAACCAGATATAACTTTGGTAATATCGTAAAAAACCCTATGAAACTCTACAAAATAGATACAACTTTCCAATCATCAGACATAAAGTGTCCCAATTTTTCATCAAAATACTTGAAATATTGTATGTCTTCATTATCCAATGTATCAATGCCTACT
Source organism: Platycarya strobilacea (assembly GCA_036898215.1). NCBI lineage: Eukaryota > Viridiplantae > Streptophyta > Magnoliopsida > Fagales > Juglandaceae > Platycarya > Platycarya strobilacea. Next base: position 38,708,114 of record CM072554.1, read on the forward strand.
TATACTCCTAGGCTGCCTCCAACATAAAAAATGTTGAGTTTCACCTTGTGGACAAATCAGTGCAAAGACATTGTTTACATATTATGCCCACAATAGTTGTAGTAAATTTGAATCTAGCCAATCTAGTAGGAGAAGATCTAACCCATCTCACAATAGTATTGACCCGAGCAACCGAGTCATTAAAATTATTCAAGTCATCACCCACAATCAAAGTAAGAATATGTGCTGCAAAATCATACATACAAATAATCCCCACCCAAAATTGTTCTACTTGCATTATTCATGAGAATCGTAAGATATCTCATTGAAACATCATTAGTCTCGGCATTATCAACCATGTAGGTCAGAGCTGATGTCAACCCCCACTCTTTTACAGCAACCTCTAAGGCATTTCCCATCGTTTCACTTTATGATCAGTGGTTTGACAAAATTTGAAGATTTTCTTATACAATGTCCAACCCCCATCAACCCAATGCATAGTTATACACATAAAATCAATATTATTACAAGAAGTCAAATAATTAGTGGTGAGGCAAACTATCTCCCTCGCCAATTAGCTCCTAAACTTTTCTTTTTCTGAGAGGTAAAGTCTTCTAGCATCTCTTGCCACAGTGTGATGGAAGCAATATTAAATCTTGGTTCTAAGTACCTAGAATAGGTTTGGAACCCTTTCTCATTACCACTTGGAAGGGCATCTCATCCATAACGACCATGTGAGCTAAGTGTGTTCTAGCCTCGTCAGGATCGTACTTTGTGTACCTCTTTAATGCCAACGCACCACTACTCCCCTCACCCATTTTTTCCAAGCTAATTTCAAGCCTAGATTGGCTCTTCTCTACCAAAGATTTCAAAATTGAGGATTCTTACACTGCTCCTCCAAGTGCAACTTTATTTGGGAAGTGTCATGTCTCTTGTAGTGGCACCCATAAACTTTGCCACAATAGTTACACTTGGCTTCTACGTCATTGGGTCACCACTTTCTATTTTAGTGACATGAGTCCAAATTATGGATTAGACTTTCTTGTTAGGCTGCTTGGGGGTTGGTCAGGTGGTAATGGTAGGGGTAGGGGCCTTGACCAAAGAGTTCTCGACTGAAGTGAGAGTAAGGTTAGGGATAGTGGTAGTAGTAGTGGTAGCAGTTAGGTTAGGGTTGGAGGTACCGAAAGCCCCCTCTGGGGAGCTCGTACTAGAATCTTCTAGACTTTCCATTTACAACAAATCTGGAATTATTGCAAAATGCAAACAAATAGTCATACAAAATTTAAAATCAAGATAAGCATGAGACTCACTTTTTTTTTATTAAAAAAAAAAGCGAAACTCATCTCAAGTTCTCAACCTACTAAATCATACATTTCAACTTAAAAAGTTAAACAAACCTCAGCTTAAAAAAGTTAAATTAATTTCAATTACTCATAAATTATTATTATTCATAACTCAATTCAAATTTCACCTCATCTCAACATTCAAAGTTAATGAAAATTATTGCTAGATTATTTTTTCCTTGCATTTGTCCTTGATTGTGACAAGAATTGTGAATAAAAATGATAATTTTTTTGGTAAGTTACCAAGTATCCATAAAAATGATGACAGTTGTTGTTAGTTGCTAGTAAGCTTATTCTTGCATTTGAGAATCAAAATGATGGATACTTATCAAAAAAGAGAATTGAGACCAATTTTATATAAGACAATTATTTTTTCTTTCAATACTTTCAAAATTTTGGTATTATATACTAAACTATTATACAATACTATAATATTATATTATTATACAGGTAATATTATATTATACTATTATTTAGGCCATTAGGATTCTCAGATCAAATATTGAGACCAATTTAAATTATTTAATCACAAGAAAATCAAAATCAAATTAATTGATCAACATGAGATGAGACGTCTCCAATTTACGTCTAGGATTTAACGTAAACTGAAGTGTCAGGATAGGTAATACGTAGTTACATACCCTTCATACTTATCATACATAACTTGCATGCGTCTGGCTTACTAATCAAGCACAAGGAGTAATGTAGTGGAATAAGGTTGATTTCCAGAAAATGTAAAAAAATCTAACTTTGCACTTAGATCATATGGTACGACATAACTAAAATCCTTAAATATATTTACAATAACATCGAGTGTCAGCTATACATAAGTTACAGGTTCAAAATACATATACATAGATTTTCATGTTTCCTTTATGCCTCTTCCCCAAGCTAGCCCTTTCTTAAGTTTTTTCTATAGTATTGTCTTATGTCCTTCATCGCATGTTCAAAAATAGGAGAGGCATAACTTTCAAAAGTGGGTCTACATAGGGAGAGAACTCGGTGGGCCTCTCATGGCTCATCGGAAACTCTCGGGGAGTCCAGTTCTCCTAGCAGGTCATACCTACCTACAACTAAATCTATCATTCCGAACGGAATGATAGAAAATATTCAAAGAATAAAATTTCAAGGAAATCTCAATAAGTGCACAAGTAAAATAAATTAGCAATAACCATATTCACAAATATCATGCATATACACATGGTATGCGCATAAGACCTATTAATCATGACTCGTACATTTCTTATGCATGACTTACATTCAAATTGTGCAGTTTTTTTAAAAGGCTTAGTGAACATAGGTGCACACTTTTCGTGTCGTAATGTATCTGTTCATGAATAGTTTTATTTCATATTTACATTTTTGTTCTTATAAATCTTAGTCTTAATCAAAACGGAAGATCGAATCTTCTTCACTGTCGGGTGTCTTAGCATGACAATAGTTACGTATCGCCTTCACCGTCAACTTTCATATTCTCGTCAATCATACGATAGTTACGTATCGCCTTCACTGTTGTAACGAGCCTTATCATATTATGGCAGCAGTTACGTATCGCCTTCACCACCAGTCATATTTGTCATACGGGTGTTACGTATCGCCGTCTCTATCATGACGTACACATTCTTATTATAGTGAGTGTTACGTATCACTATCCCCACTAGTCATGTCAATCGTACAGGTATTACGTATCGCCACTCCTACTTTGACATGACTTCTTATCATTCGACAGGCGTTACGTATCGCTATCTCTATCGACATGACTTTTCATAATCTTATTCTTTTCTTGATCTTTCTTTCTTTTTTTGTAAAATATTGTGACTCAACACCTAAAAATCTTATGACATACTTGGGTCAACATGTACTCTTAAACCTTTTTATACATGCTACATATTTTCATGGAACCCATGATATGCAAATTATGCACTCATATTCCACATATAATTCTTCTTTACTTGAATCATAGTCATTTCAACCAAAAGAAAATTTTGGAATTAAACTAACAGGGTATCTCGTTCAAGCAAAGTATCAAGCGAATATCAAACGAACTTTCTGCCTATGTCTCGATCGAGCCATAAGTCAAACGAGAGTCGAGTAAAATCTCAAGTTAGGTGTTTTTCCAACATAAAACAAGCCACCTTTCTACACAAACCCTATTCATAACTTACTAACATATACTTATAAATTCTTTTCTTTTCTTAGTTACACTCATCCCTCATTTGATAAAATTCAAAAATCATACATCAAATTTCAATCCTCCAAGCCAGGACATATGCATACCTATTTCCTTTCCATGATTTCCATTCATTCTCTTTATTCATGTTTTATCCTTCACAATCTTATTCATGACTAAATCCTTATTTCAACATAATCCATACCATATTTTAGTGTTTAACAAAAATCAACAAAACCATAGCTTAAGTAATCAAAACTTTCAACATTTGAACCTATACCATATTAAGGCCGAAACCCTTTATTTTCAAATTCCAATTTCTTTTGTCCTTTAAACTTTACATATTTTTGTCTATTCTTTCCATCATAGATATCGAAGATAAGGTCTTGATTCTTAATAAAATTTCCCTCTCTTGTCTTATAAGAATTCACAATCCATGCTCACCTATGGTAAACTAACAATTACTTATCACTTTGTATTGGAAGAGAACATCTATGACTATAAAACTATCATTTAAGAAATTTAACACTAAAATTAAGGTATTTGTACACTTACCAATTTTTCCAAAGCTTTTTACTAGAAATCGGACTTGGTTTTGGCAATCTTCTCATATATGTTTCCAAAATATTCTTGTTGAAGGTTTTATGAGAAGTTGGTGATTTAGACAAGGGTTTAAGGACTTTTTTTCTTGGTGTGCCGTGAGTTCTAGTAGAGGAAAGGGTGAGCAACTCTTCTCCTTTAGGGTGTCGTCTATATATATAGTGGGAGGGTGAAGAAGACATTCTCAAAGTCCCAGTGTTTCCTTTAGCCAATTGCTACATGTGAGATCTTGAGATTTAGGTAGTCATTTACCTTTGCTAGTAGGCTTGGTGGGCAAGCAACTCATCCAAGAGCTTAGCTTAAGCCACCTAAGAGAGATGCTGAATTATCAAATTTACCAATATCTTATCACTTAATAAAATAACCTAAAATCAAATGGCATGTGTAATTGGTTCCTTGCACCTTTGGAGTGGTTCGAAAATCTTATAGAGGTAAGTCCCCTTTTTGCCACTTGTTTTCATGATATGATACCTAAATAGCTTGAGAGTGTTTCTAAAACTTGGTAAAGTCGGTAGCCACGTATCTCAATTGGCTTCCTTATAAAATAAGGTTGGTGCATGTGTTTCCTACATTCCATTTATTATGTCGGCTTTCAACCCGATTTTGACCTTGATCCCGTTAATATCTCCTAAACTCCAAAACATAAAAGTTATATATCTTTCTCTCATAGTTCTATAGGAACTGAAATCACCTTATTTGGAGATACGATGGAAGAGTTATGACTAATTTACAGAAAGACATTGAAACTGCCTAAAACAGACCAATTCGGTTTCACCATGTGGTGCAGAATAACTTGGGCTTTAATATTGGTGAAAGAATGATGGAGTCCCATGAGGAACTTTGTAACACCCCCGATTTTTTGTCTCAATTAAAATGTAAATTAAAGCGTCCGAATAAGTAGTATAGGGCTACTTAGCATTCATAAACATAAGGAAAAGTATGCATGCATCTAAGATTACTAATTAAATGCAATGTGAAACACAGCGGAAAGAGGTAAATCTCTAATATATGCAAAGAGATCTAACTCTTGCATAAATAAATCATATGGTATAGTAAAAATATAACATTCATAATTTGATATTTACAAAAGTAGAATGTATCCAAGACTTACATAACCCAGTTAATTTTCTTAAAATAAATATCATACCCACTGCTATCCGATAATCTTGCTATTCCACTTGACGACATGCGCGTAAGGTCATCTTATCAAGATAGGACTATTATGTAGGACTCTCAAGGTACCTCAAAGTCTCTTGTGAGGTATGAGTCTCATTGCAATATATCTAATCATGCAACAACATCTATCGTTCTATAAGGAATAATAGATAAAACTTAAAAGAGAGAAATTTTCAAGAAATCTCAGTAAGTACACATTTAACATAACAAGACATAGATAAATCTTAATATTAAAGCACATAACAGGACAACACATACAAGATATGAAATGACTTATGGGGCTCATGCATATGAGTGACATATGAATGACAAATTTATATATTCTATGGACCCATTCTTATCATACTTAATTCTTATTTCTTATATTATCTTTCATAATATTGTGGATCATATTTATTTCATACTCTTGATGGACATTTCGCATCGCCGTCCCCGTTGGGTTTTCTTAGCATGAGGCATCAGCTTGGCCATACATAAGCTCATCAATCTTTCGGGAGTTATGTATCGCCATCCCCGTCCTGACGAGGCTCGTGTCAATCTTCCAGGTGTTTCGCATTGCCATCCCCGCCCTAACACGGAAATACTTATCATAGCGGGCGTTACATATCGTCATCCCTGTTAGTCATGTTAGTCTTCCAGGTGTACGTATCATCATCCTCGTCGTAACACAACACTTAACGTATCAAATCATGTCAGTCGTCCGAGCATTACGCATCGTCGTCCCTGTCGTGACACGATTATTTGTCTTATTACATTTTCTTAACATATTTTCTTAAAATAGATGTCATGACTTGTGACGACACATATACGTGACAAAATGCAATATACTTATAAACTTAGACTTATGACATGCATGTTTCATGTCAAATGAATCTTATAACATGCGAATTCATATCACAGTAAGACACGTCACGTGTAAAAGTATTTAATTCACATCAATTCATAATGTCAATATATAACGAAAATGCTTAAATAACAATAGAAAGTATTAAAATATCATCAACTCAAGGTTGGCCAAAACTCCCATAGGACTAAACCTTATCTCCTTATTCCAATCAACCCGAAATTCACATATACACCTATCCAACTTTCCTTAATTTCAATAATCAATTCAAGTCTATTTACCTTGTTTTCTCAAATATTTCCTTAATAATTTATAACATAATAATTCTTGAAAGTTTTCTAAGTAAATTAGAGTTTCTAAACTTACCCTAATTATTAAAATCTCATTCAAGTAATTAAAAATAAGTTACTAAGAATTTAGAATAAAAGAAATACACCAATGAAATCAATGCCTACTATGATAAATTTTGTTTTGCCCCTTCAATCCCAAGTTGCCCTTTATTGAGTTCTTATCTCTTAAATCTTAAAACACAAAAGTTGTAGATATTTATTTTATATTTCCATATCCTCTTGAATTATTCAATTCCGACACCACACTAACAAGTTATGTCTGATTTACCAAAGGATGTCAAATATGCCAATATTAACCCTATTAAGAACGAAATTTCCTAGAGTTGGTTTATCAATTTTTTTTTTCAAATCAAGATCTTATCTCTTCACATAATCATCTTAATATAACATCATAGAATATATTTCTAAGGTCTCATAATTTTCCTAGTATTTTTCCATAGCAAAAACCATTCCAAAAGTCAATAGCTTTCAATTTAACACATAAACAATATTTAAGCTCAAACAAGCATCAAATTAAATGTATAAATCAAGCCACTTATACTATACCGAGATTATGTTAAGTAGTGCATTTAAAAATTTTCTCCAACCTAAAATTGGTGATAGAACCAAGCTCTTGCAAGGATTCCCTCAAAAGCACTCAATTAGCTTTTTTAGGTAGTGTATTGAGGTTAAAGGTTTGATGAGGGTTTTTCTTTGTATTTTCTCAAGGTAGGACGTGTGTTTCATCATCCAAAAGGGCCTTAGAAGTCCCATGCACCTATTTATAGGGAGAGGGGCGATACTTTAGGCAAAAAGAAGAGATAACATTTGCAAGACGTGTCCGGTTCTCTCTTGGTGCCGTGTGATAGTTTTCCTTCCCCACTTTGGCTCATGATCACACCTAAATTTTATGCTTGGTGAGTCATACTGGTATCCATGGGTCATTTTGTTGAGCTGTCTAAATATCTTATTGATCAATGGCTCAAGTAGACCCAATTCAGGTGGGATAAAGATAAAGTAGTATGATGGTTTCTTTGGATGAGGTGTATCTGGCCAGTTCTATCCCAAATAAGTCCTTGATCAGATTCGATTAGGCAAAGATTCAAAATATGAAAGTTTTAGATCATCATCTTAATATTCTATAGGATTTTGAATCACCTTATTTTGAGATCAAATGAGCTAGATATGCTTAATTTACCAAAATACGTCAAAACCACTCGAGAACACCCAATTCGAGTTCTCCATTTGTTTTCCTTTATTTTCTTACCCTCCAAGGCTTCTAGATAAATTATTATCAACTTACCACATATTCCCATACATGTCAAGAGGTTTAAAATCCAGAGAAACCAATTTGATTTTTGTCACATGGCAAAGTCGGTGCACTTTGCTTAAGTCAATTACCAGTTGACTATTATTCTTGTCTGTCTAATTCATACTAAATTTGTTCCTTGATAAATTCCTTATATTCAAAAAACCAAAACATAAGAGTTATATATATCCCTCTTATGGTTCTATAGGAACAGAATCACTTCATTAGGAGATCATATGACCAAGTTATGATTATTCTACTGAAAGTTGACAGATCAGTCCGAGAGCACCAATCCGAGCACACCAAGTATTTGATAAATAATCCCTCTTGTTTCACACGAAACTTCCTAAATAAAATCTCCTCATTTGACATATTTCTACACACTTTTCATGATCTTAAGATAATTTAGAAAATAATCCAAAGACTTAATCTTATTCAAGGTCACTAGTCAACTCCAAGTTAATACCCATATATCCAATTCCGTTCTGCCACTTCACTCCCAATTTCTTATTTGATTAATTCTATATCTCTTAAAACTCAAAACATAATAATTATAGATATTTATCTTAAATTTCCAAATGATCTTAAATCATCTCAATCTAATATAAAATGAGTAAGTTATGTCCATATTACTAAACGATGTTGAAACTATCTAAATTTGCTTAATCCAAAAATATCATAGGGTATATTCTTTACTCATACCACTTGACTTTCTTTGTAAATTTCTTTCAATTTCTATACAATATTTTCTTGAATATTCAAAAACCATATCTTCTCATCATATTTAGTATCTCCCATAATCTTTTCTCCAATACCAATAAAAGACTCATGAAAATTATATACATATATCCAAAATTTCAAAGGTTACCTAAAATAATCTTAAAGAAATATAATCATGTCAAATATGGACATTAAAAGCATACTTAAAATTCTGAATGATCACAAACTTTATCATCCAGACACACTTCTGATTTTCAAGGACAATCTTTATGGCACCACAAGTACAAGTAGGGATGGATTCAAAATTAACTAGTTCATCAAGTAATCCCTTCAATTTTGAAAAATAGAGGCTCACTGAATTGTTGTCTTTAGTAAGAGAGTTAATGGATTGCTTTAGTTCATAAATTCTGGGTCCATTATTTTGTGCAAAACGTTGGTCCAACTCATGCCATACATCATGAGTTGTTTCAGCATACACAACACTATTTTTGATTTCAAGAGACATAGCATTTTGATGCTAGGTTACAACCATGTCATTACAATTAATCCATGATTCCAACAAGGCATCATTTGGAATGGTGCTTCACGCAGGGTTCCATTGATGAACCCTAATTTCTACTTGATTTGAAGGGAGCGACGAATAGTACGAGCCCAAGAATAGTAGTTTTTGACAGTAAGAAGGTGGTTTGTGAATAGCGTTCCAGGACCATCATTTGGGTTAAGGAAGTATGGGCTAGAAAGGTCTTTAGGTTTGGTAGTGGTCGGAGGATTTTAATTTTCAAAAGCCCTTATGGCTTTGTACCATGACGGTTTTGATAAAACAAAGAAATAGAGCAAATAAAGCAGGGGAAAAAGATTGTATAAAGTGCAATCTATGTATTGATAGTCTTTTTTTTAACAAATACAGTAACGTGTGTTTGTAAACACTACAAAAAGAAAATGAATGAAGGAATCTAATTCTAACAAACTTCTGTACGTAAAAACAAAATAGAATGATAGCTCATCCATTTGAACCCATTCTAGAAGCTTCTCTTGATTCCATATTTTGCTAATGATCTATAGCTCAGTTGTGAGAATTTGTGTCTTGCATTGTTGATGTGTGATGCTTTGGTGGCAGTTGTTGTGTATATCCCAACACTTAACAAAGCCCTTGGTGTGCGTAATATCGCCTGGAAGCATGTTAGTGCCCCTCAACAAGTCTTTCTTCTCAGGTTTCCTATACGAAATGAAAATTCAATTACTCTAATATAGAACCTAGAAATCGGAGGAGTGCTCGAGCTAGTAATAACCTTGCGATGCCAAGGTCAAGCACGAGGTTGAGGGACATGAATCAGAGCTTCTCTTTGACATCGTCCATCAAGAACATATCATCCATGATGTTTATGGAGTGGTGGTTTAAGGCTGAGGTCGTAGTGGTACAGGGCTGAGGTTGGTGGTTGGGCTGAGATGGCTGAGGTCAAAGAAGATGAATGAGGGCTTGGGTTGCGGGGAAATGGTGGCATGAGGGGAATGAGGGTTGAGAGATGAAACATGTAGACTAGTTCAGTGGTGTTAGTGAACCCGGTCTACACATCATGCATGCAGTGTAGGGTGCTCCCCGCCTTATTGGGGGAGGAGCCTTACTACTTTTGTTTCCTATCCTCACATGGACAGGGGTTTTTTTCACCTCTGCACCTTACCACCACTACATAGAGGTAGGGTACCCTGCCCTTGCACTTGTCCTGCCTGAACCATTTCTTTTTTTTAGGCCATTTTCGGCCTAGATCAGTTTTCTAAGCCATTTTTACCCCAGAAATACAATCAAATATGATTTAAATACACAAGTACACATTAAAATTTATTAGTCTATTAAATAATAAATAATAGCCATCACTAAAGTCTAAAGCACTATGACTAAGCTATTAGAAATTTACAATAATACAAATTAAGAGTTAGACAACTAATAAATTATTAAAGAAATACAAAATTATCAATAAATCTGAAAAAAATAGACCCTACAAATTGTGTTATTAACTATTAACATTACAATTTACAACTACTACTTCTAAACTAACAAAATAATAACATTGAAGAGTTGTCAAGATATTGACAATGGCTTCACTAATGTGTAACATTCCAGACTTTTATAAGGAACCCCGTTCATATTTCGTGTAAATGTTATGTTTCTTATGGATTTTTGATTAAGTATTGGAAGGATTCTTTAGGCTCTTTTCTATTTTACTTTAAGAATTGGATCTTGGTGTGTGAAGTTAGAGAGCACACAAGAATAAAATATAAGGAAAAGCCCATGGAATTCGGCCCTTAAGGAATTTTGGCCTTGGAAGGCCTACATTGACCTATTGGGCAAGGAGGAGGCTCCACTTGGCATTGGAAATGAGTTTTTGGTCATTTTGGAAAGAGGCTAAAGTGACACTTGTCTATCATGCATTGGATCCTTAGCAGAATAAGAAGAAGAGGCAAAATAGACATAGGGTTTCGGATTGGAAGGTGTTAGGCACCACTTTTAAATTGCACAAGCTCCTAAGTGGACATTTCTCAAGCTTAGGACAAAAGTGACTTTTTAGATATCCAAAAAACAACCTTGAAAATGATCAAAAAGTCACCTTAGGTGACTTGACATTTTTTACACCAAAAGGGGTTCTGAGAGTTACAAGAAACTTTGCATGGAAAATTACACATGGAAAAGACAAAAGTGATCATTTTTAAAGGATTTACATTAGAATACTAAGAGACTTTCAGATTACCTACGTCACACGCCACTCAAGTTGATTTTCTGAAGCAAGAGAGTTTAGGCTATTTTTAGTATAAAAACACAATTTTCTTCTAGTTTGTGGTTTTGCATGAAAATCACTCACTCATCTGATCTTTTCCTTTCTATTTACGTACACACCCAAAGTTCTAATTACATCACATTCGAATCAAGAGCTTAATTGTAATAGTCTGCTAGAAATTCAATGGTGGAATATCTATAGGCTTTAGGAATCCTGTGAAAACTCCGTAAGATTTCACGAATTGGCTAATTCCGTATATTTTAGTTTGTCAGCATGGTCAGTGTTACCATTCACTATAGCTAGAAGTGTCGGAATGCGTTATGGTCTACGTCATTAGACTCAGTTGATTATTTAGGTTTTTATGACTCAATAATCATATTTTCAGTTTTTGGTTGATATGCTTGTTAGAATTCGCACTTTGATTTTTTTTAAAGCACTTCAGGGTTGAATTTCAGTAGAAAAATTGCTCTTTTAGCTTAGTTTTATTATTTAGAATTTTTCAGTGTAAAGTTTAGTTTTCACTTTTCTAGAATAATGGTAACCTCTTTACTAACACCTAGTGTAGTATTTTCAGAATCACACTGTGGGATGTCTAAATTAGGTTGGAGAAGTTTTATTCAGACACTTGGCAAGATTTTAGCCATACTTGATGAGTAGTATTTGACACATTGCACCAAGAGGAATTAAGAGATGTTTTGAGAAGGAATCAAGGTGTGAGACCGAGCCACCTAAGCAAAACCTTATATTTTATCTGACCATCCAAATTGTGCCAAACCAAAGAGGGTTCCAACCCTATTAAAATTCTAAATAGTGGGAATCCAATTGAAACCCAAAAAGCTTGACTGAAATCAAAATTTTAAATGGTTTTCCCAAATTCTAAAGTTGGCCTCTAAACCTATTTTTATCCAATGTTTAGTATTATCTTAAATTACTTGATTAAATAACTTCCATATGCTATTAGTTCCTCAAATTTATGTCATTATATCATTATTCAACATTTTAAACTTTGAAAATTTGATTGGGCCAAGTAAAATTGAATTTGGGCTTAATAGTATCTCAAACATTAATCAAACCCCATTGAATTCCCAAATTGATGCCTACTTGGTAGAGGCCCACTAATGCCCACGAAATTGGCCACCTTAGCAAAGTTTCTTGAGAAAGTTTCCTTCCTCCACATGACAGTCCATCTCTTGCTCTTGGCTACACTTAATAGTGTCATGATGTGAAGTACAAATTTACCTTACCTCCCTCCATGCTTCGTAGATGTAGCAGTCAACTTACTTCTTACCATTTCTTACTTTATGTGACCTAATCACTTCTAATCAAAGGTCATTCTCAAGATCATATCTTCCCCTCCAGGGGTCTATGGTCCTGTAAGATCCCATTAATATCATTTCATTATCTTTTTACTCTAATCTTAATGAAAAACCCAAAATAGCTCTCTCGAATAGATTTCTGTCTATTCTAGCATGATGCTTTTGGACCCTTTGTAAGTATTTTCTTCCTATAACTCCTTCATGAATGTTGTTTTTATTTGAGTCTAGTTTTCGTGAATATATTGTTTGTTTCATTTCATAGTCATTTGATTGCTCAAAAGTTGTTTTAAACATGGATAGATCATTTTGGGTGTTAAACTGGAGAGTGAGTTGTATTTTGGAGTTTCGACCAAGTTATTGAATATATCTTGGTCCCAAAATTTTATGGAGTATTGTTAAAATATGTTTATGAATTATCATTGTAATTTTGTGGCTTGAATAAAATTTTTGATGATAGTTTTCTTTGGATCTAGAAACTTGAAACTGGAAGTGGAAAAACAGTTTTTGTTTTGAGTAAGTTTGAATATTTCGTGATCTAATCCGATTCCAATGGTTTGATAATTTTATTGAATGATCCTAAACCTCTTATATACACGATAGAATGTTATTTTGAAAATATTTGATATTAGTTTCAAAGATATAAATTTTATGCAAAGAGATATTTGGATAGGTCAAAGAGATGTTCTTAAAATTTATGTTTTTCGTTGATTTTTAACCATTTGATATTGAGTTTGGAGCTTGGATCTATTTTAGGAATTTTTTTTAAACTATGTGATGTTTAGGTTTGAAGATCACTTCTTTACAAGTCATGGATCAAGAGGTTGATCAAAATAAGTTGGAAATGAAAATCCGTTTTTGGACTTAAAGGAAAGCCAAGAACTTCAAATGTGTTTTTGTAATTTTTATGGCATTTGTTTGATGATTCAAAGTATGTTTGTTCTTAAGAATATGTTATGAATATGTTAAAGGTAATATTTAGATTTTTGAAGCTTTTGGAGATGCTTTGAAATAGATCAAATCATTTGATTCAACAGTTATTCTTTTTAGTTAAAAATGTTAGGTCTTTTTCTAAGAAGTTTGGTGTTGATAACTAGCATATTTATATTGGTGAGTACTATGGTGAATGAGAATTGTAGAAAGTTGATACGCGCTACCTAGTACTGTGGTCAAGGTTATGCATTGTCGAGTGCTATGGTGAAGGAGTATAATCTGTAATTATGTTATGTTAAGTTCACGTTCATGTTATATTTCAAGTTTACATTTATGCTATGTTTTAAATGCATGTATGTTCAAATTCAAGTTCATATTATATTTATGTTCACATTCATGTTATATTCAAATTCACGTTCATGTTATGTTCAAGTTTATGTTTATGTTATGTTTCAAGTCCATGTATGTTCAAGGTCACGTGCATGTTATGTTCAAGTTCAAGTTCACGTTATATTCAGATTTAAGTTGTTTCAAGTTCAAGTTCATGTCAAGTCATGTTAAGTTTAGTTCACGTTTTAGTTTAAGTTATGCCAATTATGTCATGCTATATGTCAAATTATGCTATGATTATTAATGACTTTGATTATGCATCCATGCTTTTATTGTCATGCATGCATCATTAACCTACGTGAAAGTTTTTTGTTAACTTGCTGAGATTTGTAATCAAATCTCATTGTGGTAGTCTCATTACCATTCCTCCTAAATGGTAGATCTTGTTTCAGGACTCAAAGGAGAATTGAGATTCGACCAATTAGATACGGTCGATTGAGCGATAGTGCGGCGTCAATGTTAATATAGTAGTTAGTTTAAATTACTACTTACTATAAAGTTGCATCTCTAGTACTCTTTGATTATAGCCATGTTGGACTAGCGTTATGAACTCAGTTGTTTATTATATCCTTTTGTATGAAAGATATTTTAAGTATTTAAGATATTTTTAGTTTGGTGCATAGTATTGTTAAAGAAAAAAAATTATTTGCAACAATTCTTGCATATTGTTAGATGCATGCTAAGTGTATTGCATCTTTATTTTTCATGAACGGGGGCAGATAACTTTGTGTTGCATGTCTTGACGCTTCAGATGTCCATCCGATCTCAAGTGAAATCTGGGGCCATCACATTAATATGGAAAACCAAGAACCGTTGGTTAGGACAGTGCAAACCAAGCTTCCTCTTCAAGATTTTTGGCTTGGTGAGTAACCTTTCTCTACATATTTTCCTAATAGATGTTGGAAGGTTGTGTTAGTGATCTAGTGGAAGCTTTTTCTAAAAAGAAGTCAATTTATGGTGTATTTGTTGGCTATGGGTTTCAGATGACAACAAATGAACTTGGTGTTGGTAGACAAGTTTAGGCTTGACAAAAGTTGGATTTTTATCATTTCCATAGTACTTATAGTTCTTGATTAAGCTTGAAACAATCTTTTTGGTTGGATGAAGTTTCTTGTACGAAATTTCAAATTTTAGGGTTCACAACGCCATCTTGAATCAATAATACATGTCTCGATTTTCTCTGTCAAAGTATGTCGATCTATAGGAGTCGATATCCTAGGATGTGATCTTGATCATAACCATGTTAAGAAGAACTTGATTATTTAAGGTTCTAAGAGTCACAAGTACAAAGGAAATAAGATATCTTATATAAAGTTCTAATTTTTAAGGTTTGATGACCAAACATATATTGGATGATGATTTCTCTTAGATTTGGTCATATGTTGCATAAATCTAAAGAATGAGCTCACTTTGTAGTTCGAGGGATTAATTTTGGGTAAGATGATTTTAAGTATGACATTAAGACAAGTGAAATAATGATTTTACGTTTCTTCTAGTAACATATTCTCCATGGTAAGATGATTGAGGATATATATTTTGAGACTAGAAATGGGTTTAACAGATACTAAACAAAGTTATAAAGTTTGAAGGAATTCTGTTCTTGATGGCTATATTGAAGGTATAGAACTTAACGTTCAATGTTTTTTAGTCAAGGGGGGTTAAAATGAAACTCTTACTAGACTTTTTAAGTTTAGAGTTTTATGAGTTTATGCTTCAATTGAGGATCTTTCTAATGTTAATACATTTCTATTTCAGCCCATGAAGATTAAACTCTTTATAAGCAAAGAAAAGTTTGTAAGTAAATTCTTGACCTATCTTTGATAATGGTGGTATATATTATGTAAACTTCGGTTGCTATATTGGTTTGAGTAATGCTATAATCTCTTGTCTATGTTTCGGCCCATGTGATATGCTATGTTTTTTATTTGGTATTTGAACTAAGTTGTACTATGTCATGAGATGAATGATTTGGCCATGTGTATTGAAGTATTGCTTGTTGATTATTTGATGAGGAAATGATGTTTGGTGGCTAATAAGCTTCGTTCTATGTATGTTTTTACATAAAAATGTTGTGAACTTGTGTGATCTTATGCTACTTGTATTCGACCTTGATGGAGAAATGAACCATGAGATGTGTTTTAATGTTTTGATTAAAGAGAAGCAAGATGGTAGCCCTAGTAGGTTCAGTTTTACCTTGTATGGTAACTTTGCATGTTTGTTTGGATGCAAACTTAAGTGGATACTTGAGATATAAGATGAAATGATGGAAATGAACACTTTAGAACAGTTTTTTAAATCGTACCGTACCAGCCGGTATGGGTGGAATATGCTATATCAGCTGGTCGTCCGGTACAGTTTAGGATTTCAGACATTCACTTCTTTGTTTTTTTTACTATTTTTTACCTCAATTCATACTCGACTAATTACATATATATATAATTATTCATATATAGATTATTATTTTGAATATAATTTATATATTTATATATATAATTTATTTATGTATAGAGTATTTTGAAACTATACAAAAAAAAGGTACTGATATTGAAATATTTCGTTCCAGTGCCTTGGCCAGTACGTCCAGAGGTACAATCAAAACATTAATTTAGAAGGCCTATGAGTTTCGGCCAAGGTTTGTTTTTTTATTTTTGGACTCTAAGAATCTCATTTTAATGTAACTAAGCATGAAATGAATATGTTTAAATGAAATGGTCCATATTTGTATGTTTTAATATTTTCAAGCTATGTTATGAGATGCATGCTATGAATTGGACTGTGTTATTCAACTTCTACAAATTTTATGGACAAGTATATGTTTGATCATGAGTCTATGTCATATATTTGGGTCCATGTTAAAAGAACGAGTTGAAATGTTATGTAATGACCCGAATGCTAGGACGGAAAAATGCCCTAATGGAATTCCCTGTCGACTCAAGAGTGTTTAAAGTCAAGTGGAACTACTGGGTCGATAAAGTATAGTCGATGAACCTCGAATAGCTCTTATGGAATGATACTGGAGTGAGGTCGCACCTAAATCTACTGGGTGCAAATTACAATGAAGTCAAATATGCAAACTACCATATGTGAATATGTTATGTTTATGACATAGTCACCTCGAGGTATCTATATATAATAATGATACTTCATGAATAAGGCATTTGAGCTTCATGATATGAAATATTATGATGTGAAATGATATAATATGAAATGCCATAATATGGTAAGCTATGAGATGAAATAATGTTGAAAGAATGAGACTTGGTCTCCATGTTATATGTTACGATGTGATATGAGTTGGCATGATATGTTATGATATGAACAAGAATCCAAGCTCAAATGATATGAATACATGTTAAGAGTTTAAAAAAAGGAAAAATCATTTTTACAAGAAAGTCTATGACACATAAGTTAAAGTTCCAAGTCATAGGTACATATCCATGCATTTGTTTGTGTTTACTTTTATATGCCTATGATATCTGTGGTATATTGTTCGTTTACTTATTGAGTTTTCTTGAAATTTTATTGTGATAGTTTCCACTACCATTTTCCTGTCGAAATGATAGAAGTTGTGACAGGATTAAAAGTAGCGAGTCAGGATGATAATCAAGGTTAAGGATGTGCTCAACTCGAAGAAAGAGTGGATTTAGTCATGATCGACTTGGAGATGCTAAGATTAGAGGAATGCCTTAATGATTTCTTTGTTAAGGCATTTTTAGAGGAAACTTGTTATATTAAAGTGTATCAAGGAGTTTGACACTCCAGTACTGAAAAGTATGATTTAAAGTTATGAATTAAGTTGAGATAGTAGTTTTATTCTGGTACAATATTTTGTTAAATGAAATTTTTTTGCTAGGGTTTATTGCATACTGATAGAATATAATAGGCACATCGCATCTCAACTATCAGTATGAGGAGTATGTGGCCTTGCATTGCATGTCCCGATGCTTCAGTCATCGTCAAATACCAAATGGGGGCTAAGGGCGTCATAGAAGTGGTATCAGAGCTATTACGTCTGTGTAAATGCACATATCACTTGGAAACTGTACCAGAATATAGGTTTTAATTATTCAAAGGTGTAGGCTTGAATTATCATGAGATACCAAGCTTGATGGAGATTGATGTCTTAAAGTTAGGAGGTATGAGAATATCCATCATAGAATGAGGACGACATGGTTTAGCGGGCTAGAATCATGGAATAAATGCTGAAATCACAAATTGAGGAAGTTAACAACCTTGGATCACCCCATGAGGTTTCAGATTTCTAGAACTTCAAACTTTAAGGGACGATTTCTTTTAAGACCTAAGGTTTTAGGCTCGACAGGTCTACTTGGGAAGTCTCCCTAAATTGGAAGCTAAGGAACCTGCCACAATGAGACTCGATGTTTGATTAGATCTAAGTTGTGAATTTGGAGACTTTAAAAGATAAGTTATTTTTTACGAGGTCTAAAGATATTAACTTTGCAAACCATCAATAATGATTACATATAAGGTTATAGCGTGTGTGCAATTTGGTGAGCAATCTTTATCAAAATTCAAGGTTATAGATTTGAAGGGCATTACTTGGATATAGTTACAAAAAACCTTTGGAGATAATGTCCTATTTGATGGTGTGGGATAAATCAAGCTTACTTGGGAGTACAATCGACTAGCATGCCTATTTGGAGTTAGCTTCAACAATGGTGGAGTATAATCGACTAGCATGCTTGTTTGGAGTTAGCTTCAACAATGGTCTTGCTAAGTTTCAATGGTCTCCAAAATTGACATGGATTACTACAAGTTTTGATGCTAGTTGGAATTAAGGCGAAGAGCTTTTAGGCAAATGTTATTAGATGGAGGATTATAGACAATCATTGTAGGCTAATCGAGACGGTTTGGGATTTGCTAGAGTGCAATACCTGTTTTGGATAAGATGTGTTAGCTTCTGGTTAGATTGGCACATCTAACGAAACCAAGGCATTAAGTATATGTGTATATGTATGCTCTGCTTCATGTACTTGTTTTATTTAGTTATCTTTTGGATAGGCTACGTTCTTGTTCAACTCAATGAAGTCATTTTGATGACACTAGTGGTATCTATAAATTATCCATATATGGGATAGACCCTAAATACACACCTTGGGTCTTGATTGGTGAACAATTTATTAAAGAAGTTAGATTTGGCAGTCAGTCCAATCAAATGGAGGAAGGTACTGAGATCGACATGGATGTCGGTGATGTGGCTATTTTTAAGGATAGTGATGATAATTGAGAGGATATAAATGAGATGTTAGGGATATTGGCGCATACATATTTGGGGTTTGGGATAGAGAAGGAATATCATCACAATCCTTTGAGAGAAATGAAAACTTTGCAAGACTGTGAGAGGATGCACCATGAGAACTATATGAGGGGTGTACCCATCATAACAAATTGTCATTCATGGTGAGACTGCTTTGTGTTAAGTCTATATGCCAAATTTCTACAAAGGCCATCAATATGCTAGTAGAATTATTTAAAGAGGTTCTCTCACAAGATAATGTTGTGATTTGTAAATTTTACGAGCAAAGAAAATGAAGCGAGGGTTAGCACTTGATTATAATATCATCTACACATGTAAGAATGATTGTGTATTCTTCTAGGAGAAATATGTAGAATTTGATTTATATTCATTGTGTCATGAGTCAAGAGGAACATAAGATAAACATAATATACCCGATAAATCATTGTGTCATGAGTCAAGAGGAACATAAGATAAACATAATATACCCGATAAATCATTGTGTCATGATTTATATTCCTTGACTTCAATGATTGTTTACTTCTCGAATGAATGCGAAAGATATGACCCAGCATCATAAGGAAAGAGTTCGAAATGATTAATTACTCTTGCATCTCACAGATTCCTTACAATCGATGAAGTTTGATGGTGAGTATCCATGATTCGCTGAAGAGCCTCGGAATGTACACCTTAGGTTGACAACTAATGGTTTTAATTCATTTGGCAACATGAACACTTCTCATAGTATGTGGCCTGCTATATTAATGTCTTATAATTTTCCACCATGGATGTGTGTGAATGATGCTTATTTTATAATGACTCTATTGATCCTAGGGCCAAGATCACTAGGGAGGGAAATATACGTATATCTACCATCACTGATGGCAGAATTGAAAGAGTTGTGGGAACAGGGTATCACTACATATAATGTGGCCTTGTTGCGGGATTTCAAAATGCATGTTGCAATGCTGTGGAGAATAAATGATTTTATAACATATGAAAACTTGTCTATGTGGAGCACAAAAGGTTAAATGGCTTGTTTTGTTTGTAACGAAGATTCATAGTCTTAGTAGTTAAACAATGGGCAGGAATTATGTTTGATAGGATACCGTCAATTTTTACCTCATGATTATAAATGGCGTTCAAATAGAGTGATGTTTGATGGAATGGTTGAGGACAAATGACCACTGCTAGAGTATTTTGGTAGTGATTTTCCAGAAAATACATTTGGAAGTGATGGAAGAGCTCAAAAGTGGAAAGGACAAGCAGTGGACTTGAATTGGATGAAGACAAGTATTTTTTTTCGAGTTGCCATATTTGTCGACCTTGACATTGCTCCATAATCTATACGTTATACACATTAAAGAAAAATATATGTGAGAATATTTTGAGTACTCTGATGTCAATAGAAGAGAGGACAAAAGATAGAGCTAACTCTCATAAAGATTTAAAAGAGTTGGGGATAAAATCGGAGTTGCATTTACAAGATATTGAGTCTTCAACCTATATTTCCCTCGAATGGTATACACTATCAAATAATGAGAGAAAAAAATTTTGTGACTAGTTCATAATAATCAAATTACTCGATGGTTATGCCTCAAACATTTCAAGATGTGTTGGAACTCATAATTAGAAGATAACAGGTCTTAAAAGTCAAGACTGTCATATATTTTTACAACGTCTGTTAGCAGTTGGTGGGCATGGAGAGCATACTCGAGATGTTCATATAGTTCTCATAGAATTAGGGAGATTTTTTAAAGACATTTATAATAGAACACTTAAAGTTAAGACATTGTTAAAAATAGAAGCCGACATTGTAGTGATATTGTGCAAATTGGAGAGTTTGTACCCATCTTCCTTTTTTGATGTAATAGTTCATTTAGCTGTACACTTACCTCGTGAGTGCTGGCCTGGTTCAAATTAGATGGATGTATCCTATTGAACAATTTTTAGGAAAACTTAAGCGATTTGTGGGGATTAAGGCTTGTGCAGAAGATTCGATTGCAGAGTCATACAGTGATTTTTGTGGGGTTGATACCAGATCTACGAGACCAAGTCGAAATTAAGAAGGTGGACTGTAAGACCCTGCTCTCGAATATAGCCTTTTTTAAATTATGAAGGTGCTATTAAAACTTTTCTTTATAAATATGTACAAAATACGAAAGTTTTTATAAATAAATAAAACAAATTTTATTAAACGTAAAGTTTAAAGTGAGTCAGCAAAAGTATTTATTTAAAATTTTATATATTTTATTTTATTTAATGAAAACTACACCTATCATAAATATTTTATTTAATAAAAAATCATAAAACTACACCTATCATAAATTGTCTAGGCTTATGCGTCACCTCCTTGAGTCAAATCCTGTCTTGCAGTTGCATCCTTATAAATATCATCACCTTTAATGATTTCATAATGGAAACATACAAACATTCAAAACAAAAAATAAGTCAAATAATTAATAAGCAACACATCATACAATAAATATAATGATCATCTGTTTTCTTGAAAACATGCATACTCATAGATACATACACTAGTAAGAACATGAGCTTTTGTAATAGCCCGACACCAATTTTTAGATTAGAATATTATTATTATTTTAAAATGTGTTTTAAAATAAACTTTAAGATAATTATTTTATTTGTTCTTTTCCTAACCGTATTTCTCTTTATAGGATTTAACCAATTCTTTTCTAATTAAATCATCCTCATCTTAGAATCCTTATCTTAATTTGAAACCATCTCCAAAATTCAATTTAGCTTCTAGATTAAAAACCAACCCCAACTCCTATCTCATAACCCAAAGCTAACTCGCTATTCAAACTCACCTACACGTCATATCCCTCTTGGTAATGGATCTCCTTGGCCGACTCAAACACTTCAATCTCAATCTCCTATCATATTTCAAACACGGTTTCCTCATCACTCACATTTGTTCTCTTCTTCATCATCTATAAATACACCTCACAGACCCCTTCACGTTGCACCTTCCCTCATGCACATGAAAACTCAAGCTGCCGCAGCCTTTCCTTCGCAGCGACGAAGCAGCAATCCCAGAAATAAAATCCCACATCGCCAACTAGCCACAACCCCACCCATGCACGTTACCTCATTCCTTCATCTTTAAAACAGCAAGCCAAGACCCCCTTCAGGAACTAACCAATGCCTCCCACACAGCCTTCCATCTCACGGCTAACCAGCCCATGCACGATCAGTTCATGCCAAGATATCGCCATTGCCATAGCACCTAACTAGAGAAAAACAAACCCCACCACCCACGGCACCAGGCTGAGAAGCCCACTGCTTGGCTACAAACCACCGTGTTACACCCATAGCAAATCAACGCTTGGCCCCTATTTTAGCCACCCGAAACAAAGCATCATCTAGTCATTTTCCCCCCAAATCGAGGCCTTCTTCTCACCTAAAATGCCACCCACAGGCCACAAAAATTTTTGGTAAACACCTTAGCAGCTAACCTACTCGGCAGCCACTAAAAAACCCCAAGAAATTCTTGTTTCAGCCTCTATTTCTACCGATAGGCATCACTTGGCATCCCTCCACCCAGTCAGCCACTCTCTTCACCGGAAACTCCACACCGGTGCCCAGGATTTTCGGACTTACCTAGAAATCGCCGGACTCCTTCGATAAAGCCCAGAGCTGTTGTCATTCTTCTTCCCCCTTCAGTAAACTCTCTGTTCCCCCGAACTGCCCCTGCTTGGTTTCCTTTGATGTTTTCTTTCAGTTCATCAATCCATGTCGTAAGCCTTTAAGGCTTTATTTGTCCCTTAACAACTTATTGCATCTTCTAGATTTCTTAATTTAAAATGGGCCTTGGGCCTTAAAGCCCATTTCAATCTTGCACTTTTATCCTATGGATATTGGACCTTGTTTTCTAAAATAAAACCATTGAATCAATTCTTTTAGTATTTCAGAAGCTATTTTTAAACCTTCCTATTATTTTAAATAGTTCTTAAGTATATTTTTTAAAAGTGTAGTTTTAGTCTATTGTAATTATGATTTTAAACGATTAGAATTTGCCATGACATTTGTCTAGTAGATTAGTAACGATTAGTGTCTCGTACAGGTTGCGAGATAAGATGTGAAATCAGGAAGCAGTACTAAGAGGTAAGTAGCATGATCATACTTTTCACGTATGTATGGTAACCATGTTTTATGAAAATTATTATGTATGTATAGCCATCATTGAAAGCCCTTTTTACGTATCTAAATTATGAAAAATTTTGAAAAGTCATGCATGATTTATGAAAAAGTTGCATGAAGATATTTATGAAATATCATGATTTTATGCATTAAAGTTATTTATGAAAAGTTATGATTTTATGTGAAAGTGCATAAAATTATTTATGAAAGATCATGAATTCATGTGAGGAAGCATGCATCACAACAAATTATGAAAAGTATGTGATTTCTTTTGAAATTTATATTATGATAAGTAAGTATGATAAGATATGTAAGCAGCCTATGTATGATATGCAGTCAGTACCTATGTATTGGCATATTGTATTGCCAGGTCATACATGCTGGTAGTGCACCTAGTATGTCTTCCTTATATATGGATTCCACAACCCGCGGCTACTGGCAGAATCAGAATCTTTTAGATTCGCTAACCCGAACTCACTGGGGTCAACAGTGGGTAACGACCTATGATATGATAAGATACGATATGATATGATAAGCAAGTTACGTTTTTTATGAAAAACTCATGATTTATGAAAGCTCAGGTGTCAACATTATGAGAAGCTTATATTTTCAGCATTTATGGAAAAGACATATTCAACATTTGTGAAAAGATCATGTTCATGCTATTATATATGTATTTATGAGTATGCATTTAAACCGATAATTATTATTTTTACCGTATGATGTGTTATTTATTGAATATTTGACTCATTTTATTTTTATTTCTATGTTTCTATTTTTCCTTTTTAAGAATCATCACAAGTGATGTGGACAAGTAGCTAGCAGAATTTGACTCAAGGGGGCAATGCAGAGGCTTAGACAGTGTATTAGTTTTATTTTATGGTTTTCAGTGAATAAAATATTTTTTTGTAAATATATGAGTGATTTCAATATATTTTTAAGCAACTGATTCCGCTGACTCTCTTTAATTTCTTTTTAAAAACTGTTTCACTTATTCAAAAATGTTCGTACTTGGTGTATTTTTGTAAAAAAAAGTTTTAGTAGCACACTGACTCCCTAAATATTTTTTAAAAGTGCTTTATTTGGGAGCGGGGTGTTACAGCTTTCCATAAATGCATACATAAATAATGTGAACATAAGCATGAGCTTATCTTACTAGGTCATTACCCATTGTTGACTCCCGTAAATTAGGATTAGTGAATCTAAAAAAATTCCACCAATTTTGCCTGTGGCCACAGATTGTGGAATCCATACATAAAGAAGACATACATGGTACACTATCGACATGTACAACCTGGTAACGCAATATGCCCATAACATAGGTATTATCTTCATATCATACATAGGGCGTTACATATTTCATTCATATCATACTTGTTATATCATAGATCTCAAAAGAAATCACATTCTTTCATAACATGTTGTGATGCATGCCTCTTCATATGAATTCATGATTTTTATAAATAATTTTATGTATAAATCTCACATAAAATTATGACTTTTCATAAATAATTTTAATGCACAAAATCATGACACTTTATAAATACCTTAATACATAAGCTTTTACGTAAATCATGCATAGATTTCTATAATTTTATCATGATTTGGGTACATAAAAATTGCCTTCCAATGATGGGCATACATACATAATATTTTTATAAAAGCATGTCATTTATTATATATGTGTAGAAGGGTATAATTATACTACTTACCTCTAAGCGATGCTTTCTAGTTTCCACGTCGTAGCTCATAACTTATACAAGACATTAATTGTTACTAACTTCCTAAAAAGTCGTGTAGTGCCATTTCTAATTACTTAAAATCATGAATAGAGATAATTTAATAATAGACCAAAAATATACTTTAAAAAAACTATAAAAAAAACTATAAAACCTTTTAAAAATAGGAAGAATCGAGGCCTAATTTAAGACAACAGTTCACTTAAAATTGCTAAAACAGTTTCTGAAATAAGAGAATGAAACCCATCCGATTAAATACAAGTCCACTAAAATATAACTAAGCCTAGCCCACAAAAGGAATCAGCCTACATAAACTTACAACAGATTAGTAAGGCTTTAGTCGTATGGGCTTAAGGCCTAATGGCCCATTATAAATCGAAGAAAGTTTAGAATCTGACCAGGAAAAATAGGGGCTCAAAACTAAGGTATTAAAAGGGCATGATGGTAATATCAGGATTTATGTGAGGGCCATTTGGGAAAGTATGAAACAAAACAATTAAAACATGCTTATGTGCAGAGGCCAAAATAAATAACGAAGGCTGCAACATGAGGCCAAGACTTGTGTGATAGAGCAATGGAGGCAACTCATCGAGAGAGTAAGGTGCAATGGTGCGATGGTGCTTTGGTGGCTAGCTGAGGTACACGGTGACATTGGGTGATTGGAAAGGTGGCATGACACCATGAGAGAAAAAGAGAGAGTTAGAGAGAAAACTGTCTAGCAAAAACAATTATAAAGAGGAGGGTAGGGAACAGTCATGAGCTTACTAGAAGAGTGGGTTTGCCAGGACAAGGGTGACCAACAATCTTGGGCAACGAGGAGTGTGCTCCGACGATGATGGGCTCTTGGTGGGTTGCGGGTTACAATGGCACATGGTGGGGATGAAAAGTCCTCTGTTTTCGTTGGCTTAAATAATGGCCTTTTATTCACTGGGTTGCCGAGTGATGTTTTTGGGTAGGTGATTTATGTGTTGGTTTATATTGATTTGGCTTTGCTTTGATTGAGTTGAAGACGATTTCTTGGGCTGCTACGAGGGTGGTGTTCTATGTTAAAACTGAGAGAGATGGCCAGTCAGTGAACCAGGTCGTGAGAGAGTGAGTTCCACTCTGGCATTTTCTGTGTATAATCTGAGAATTTTCGTGGGTATTTTTTTATACATGAGAGGGACGGAATAACGTTAATCATAAATAGATTGAGTTGAATAAGAAATTGGGTGTTGGTTTTCATCTATAAATCTATGCAAACTGGAATTGAGGGATAATCTCGGGTACTAAATATGTGAAAGGATAAGAGTTTTGAGTTTGAAATTTTATCAAGAGACTAGGCTAGATTTTGACATGGTTATGCTTTCGAAATACTACTCCCACAAAAATGAATGCTGAGAGATAGGCTTTTTGACCTGTTTGAGTTGAAGATAATTCAAATGACCGAGAGGATTGAGGTGTTTCAAATCAAAATAATTCTAGTTCAAATAGATGAAGAAAATAACCCTACTTAAAATATTATTGATGATGATAATAATAATAATAATAAATAATAATTTAAAATTAAATCCTAATTTTGGGTGGGGATGTTACATGGACAAACGGGAGTCTCATCATCATTTTTTGTGTTTCTCCAAATTGTACTTTCCATAGGCGCACAATGGGCTATGACCTATGTGGACGAAAGTTTGATAAAGTTCGATGGTATGTTTTCTATTAATTGTGCAGAAATTGAACACTACTTGAAGTTAGTAATGAATCTTCATATCAATAAAATTTTGCATATTCAAGTCATATGACCTAGTATTACTAGGTACAAATTAATAGTTAACATGAACATGCGTAATGAACATTTACAACTACTTCCCACGTGCGGTGTAATTGATATAGAAGCGAAGCATGAAGAGGAATTCGCCACATGTTTTAAACATACGGTATTATTCAAAAACTAAATTTAGTAGTATCTACAAACTTCATGCCAGTAAGCTATATTTTTTTCTATTGATATTTAATATATAATTGATATATTTATCTACATCTACTAAAATATGTTGAAAATTCTAGTAAAATCTTACTAGAACTATATGCATTGGCATGTTGTCCAGCCAGGTGGGCTATCCAATACACAGGATCTTTGGTGTGTGGATATAGATTTCACACATGTAATAGAGAACGATACCGAAAAACTCAAAATTGTGGGGTTGCAGTCGAAGGAAGCTATGTGGATGATACTATTGACTTCTTCGAAGTTGTAGAAGATATCATACGTGGGAAAATATATGGTCTGGTTGTTTAGATGTACTTGGCGTGATGTTTCAAATCCTATGTTAGAAGTGTGTAAATATGAAAATTTTGTAAGTGTGAATACATCTTGCACATGGTACGAGGATGATCATTTCTTTCTCGGTTGTTAAGCGAATTAAGTTTTTTTTAGATGATCTAGAGTACAAGAACCCATGGCGAGTGGTGGAGAAGTTGCAACAAGAAATGTATATGATTACATTATAGAGGGAGACGAACTACATGAAGAACTTGATAATCCAACAAATGAAGAATCATATCAAGAAAACGAATTAGACATCAATCTTATTGTTGACTTAAGCTAATATGACATGGTTACACTGTGTTTAGAAGACATT
This sequence comes from Platycarya strobilacea, assembly GCA_036898215.1. NCBI lineage: Eukaryota > Viridiplantae > Streptophyta > Magnoliopsida > Fagales > Juglandaceae > Platycarya > Platycarya strobilacea. The sequence continues at coordinate 38,735,772 of CM072554.1, forward strand.
GAACCAGAAGTAATTGAGGGTGGAATGTCGGAAGAATATGAATCCACTAAAGTGTTTAGTGAGGATGAGGGCGACTGGTCTAGTAAAACTAATAATAAATTAATCTAATATTTGTATAAATAGAATTCTTATAAATATCCGTAACGTTTGTACATACTACATATAATTTATTACAATTTCGATTACATATGCCTCCCAAACGTAAAGTAGTGCGTGCACCATTCCCACCCTTTACCAACGCACCATGTGGTTCACCTGCCATCAATAGTGGGCCAATATCACCAAACCTAGAATAACGTTTTTTTATCAAATTAAAGCATCATTTAAAACATGTTAGTGAGTAATATCTATTTTAAAACTAAAATAAAATAATTACGTGATTTGTTCTAATTATTATACATGTAGCTATTGTAAGCTAGCGCTGAGGTCGATACACTATGAGGGGTGTCTGCATAGGAAAAATAAGAACAATAGGTGAAATTAAAATTGATATTCCTGATGGTCACACCGTAGGGTCTGAGGAAGAGGCAACTTGATTTGCTATTTATGTTAGTACCCTTATTTGCAGTATGTTCTGATGGCTACATCTTTTATGGCTAATGTTCCCTAAGATTTGAAAGATTACATAAAAAATCATTGCCTGGTAATGAGTTACATCCCAATGAACTAAGTATTAAATTTTAAATTAAAGTTTTAAAATTAATTTTATTTATACTAATTGTTTATAATTTTTTAAAGGATAAGTTTAATCTTGATTTTAGCCGGCGAGAGAATTAACTAATGGTTGAGGAACTAATGTTGAATGCATACTAATGGTACAATGGTCGATACCATGCACACTATAAGAAGTTCAGCACTACAATAGAAGCGCGCCAAAATCCATTCTAAGTAATACCACTGAACGAGTAGGAGGAGATATGTGATATGCTTGAAGATCCTTCTTATTAGAAAATTTCGCAACTATCTTCTTTTAATAGTATATGATAGATGTATTAAACATGTACTTATAATACTTTTTTTAGCAACAGAGTATTGTTAAAAATTGATCAAATTTAACGATATAAATTTCTTGATCTTTTCATCGTGTTTCGAAAAAATGATCAGTACTATTAGTCCCTATTAAATATTAACATATGCACTTTTCTCATTCGAATTCTAATATAGATTTCTTTTGCAGCAATCTGAAAGTCTTGCTAACTATGATCTGACCCAATTATATGCTAAATCATATAAAAATCGTGATGGTACTGGACCAATATCAAATCAAAGGCAAATTATATAAGTTTAAATTTAATTAATTCAAGTCTAATACAGTATTTTGTTACTTATACTAACTTTAATTTTTTTTTGTCGGACAAGATGATATCTCCTAAGGAAACTACTGTAAATCCATCTAATGAATCATTTGTCAACGATACTCAAATCCCTTCTCAAGTTTATGGATCACGTTTTGAATATTTGAGGGGCTTAAGATATTGCATGAAGCCATCCTCAACATCGTCATCCTCTTCTAAAACCAAATTCAATTATGACAGAACAAAAGAAGTAGAGGAAGTACAACTTGAGATAGAACTTTTGAAATCTAAGAAATAAGAGTTGTTGACCCGACTAGATAGAGTATTGGATTCAAAGGCGAGAATAGGAGAGACTAGAGTTGAACAATTGAAAAATGTTTAAACAATGGTAGATGATGTCTCAAAACTCTATACCGCCACCAATCTTAAAACTTATTTTTCCCTTTAAATGGCTTTTTATTGTTTTGTTCCACAACATTTGAAAAATTGTGATGTTTAAATGTAATTTTTGTAATATTAGTATGATCTTTTTAATTAAATTTGAATATGTATGATTAGTACTGTAATACTCGAGCCCATTGCTAAACTTGTGTTTGTTTTATTTGTAAATTATTATTAATATTATTATTATTTTGTTATATATATATATATATATGTTATTTGGTCTCGTGCATCATAGTGGATCCTTTAAAAATATCAAATTCTAGTATTTCTATTTTCACGCTCTCACCACACATGCACGTTACTTTTTTTCCCTCACCATGCTACTCGGCTAACGCCCATTCAGAGGAATCAGCAGCAACCATTGGCCTCCATACACGTAAGTTTCGCAACATGCAGTGTAACGCCCCGGTCCTGCAGGGATCCGAGAGTTACTACCTATCACAACACTCGTATTCAACACCATAATTAAATACTCCAAATTTTCAAATATCATATAGCACTTGGTCTTGAAACTCATTTCCAAAATATTATCAATACCCAAAAAAATGCTAACTCACTAGAATAAAATAATATTTTCTTACTAAACCTTATCAATATTCATATAAATTCTCTATACTTAATCAATCATTCTTAAGTCATCTCACCTAATACTTCATAATCCGATCTTTGGCTGAAATATCCAAACTCATATAAAAAATATTTAGAGATAAGGGGTGAGTTTAACCACAACTCAGTAAGCAAGGAACATATATTAGAGTGCAAACATGAGCATTTTTTAAAGTACAATATGTAGAGCAAAACATTCTTTAGTTTTAATATGCAGAACAAAACACATTTTCAAACGTAACAGAGCGATGATTTTTAAATTATAATAAAATACAGAATACTTTAGCATAACAAACTGAGCATCATCATCATATCAAAACAGAGCATCTTACAGAGCAGAGATCAACCCCCGTAGCAGGGTTGTGCTAATCTGGGTAGCCAAACCAGGTAGAGACAGAGGTGAAAACTTTCCCTTAATCATTATCGTAGTCCCGAGTGTGCACACAGGAAAGTCCACAATAAACCACTTTGTTTCCAAAATGGGTGCACTCAGAGACAGAGAAATTGGTACCAACCCAAACAGAGCAGAGACAGAGCAGAGTAGAGCAAAGCAGAGACAGAGTCAAATACAAATTAGTATATCATGCCAAAGGTTTTTAGAGCCATATTAAAATATTACAGAGTTCCAAAATATTTTCATAAACATTCTCACCAAACAAAACAGAGTTTAGAGCATCTTTATAAATCAATGCACAAATATTTCAGATAATCAATATCGTTCTTTTTTGCATTTCAGAAACAACATGACGAAAACTAAGCTCATGTCTGCACAATGAATGATAGAAACATTTTTTTTTTCTTTCATATAACTTCATGAGTAATGCAAAGAAATGACTGAGGTTGGTTTTTCTCAAGTTCTCATTTCATAACAAAACATGCATAAATTTTCAGAAAGTCAATCTCAGTCTATATTTGGTACAAAGTCAAGCATAGGAACCCTGCTTACTTGGACTTATTAGCTTTTCAGAAATATCCTCAATAAAACTGAACACAGATCAATCGTCACCTATAAAAATAATCATGTAACCTGTATAAATTTCTGAATGAACACGAACCTCGAAAATAGATCCTGCTATATAAAATCCAATATCTTTCTTAAAATCGAAACAACCTCGAAACCATATATATCAACTCTCCCCCAAAATGCTTGAAACTAAATTCTTCTAAAATTATAAAATATTATAAATCCTCCAAATTCTCGCTTAGTGATTACTTAATCCAAATTTTCCAATCCAAACCAAGTCTCCTTCAAAAAATCACAAATTCAACCCACTGAGGTATTGCAACACCAAAGATCTGGATCAAAAAGATTTTTAATTCAAACCTAAATTAATTTAGAAAGCATCACGAAAGAATTAAAACCCAAGCCTATAATAAATCCCAACCCAAAACATTTTAACAGAACTAAAAGAAAAGCAAGCAGGTTATCGGTTCAAAAACACACCATAAACACTAGCCCAAAACGACATGCATACCTCAAACCCAAGACCTAAACCTTTAACTATCATAAAATATCATAACAACACACTCAAAATAACAAAACCTAGGAGAAAGAAAACTTTAAAAGTCAATGTTTGCTTCTAGGCCAAGACGACCAAATTATAAAATCCAATAAAATAAATACACCTATACGAAACTTATGGAAGAAACAAGAGAATGTTTTCTATCTTTCCAAACAAGGCAAAACCAGAAGGGGAACTCACGCGGTTGAAACTTACCAAGAGGAGACCGAGAAGCAGCGGGGTGAACTGCCGGCATTTCTGGGTGGTTTCGGTCGTCCAGCAAAGCCTTGAGAGAGGCGAAAACAAAGGCCACGGTGTGAGTAGCATTGCTCTATTTTCAGAGATTAAAAACAGGGGACCCTTTTCATTCAGTTTCATGCGGTGGTGCAAGGTGGGTCATGATTAGACGATGGTGGTGTGAAGGGTAGCGTTGTCAAGATGTGCAGAGGCTTGGTGGCCTTTGGGTTGGTAAAAGGAGGGCTGGTGATGTGCGGTTGTTGCGAGGAGTGCAACGAGGCCGTGGACTGGAGTAACTACGTGGTTTTCCTTTTGGTTCTGGTGCAATTGGTTGTTGGCTCTGAGCATGAAGGATTTCGCGGCGGACTGTGTGAGAGGATCCACTTAGATGCAGTCGCTAGTCTCAGTGATACTAGGCTGAGGCTTGGGCTACAAGTTCAATGTCTGGTCTCTCAATTTGTTTAGGTGCTATCTGTGTAGGTGGGGAACGATGGGATAGGGTAGCAACGTGGCTCAAGATGGGATATCCTTACCTTGTTTCGATGGTGCGAAAATAGAGCACCAGTCCAGATTTTTGAATGGTTGAATGCGGAGGGGATCAAGGGTTACAGTGGTGATGTTTTTCTCAAGTGGGGATGACTGTAATAGTGGTGACTTGGGAGGACTGAAAGGCTGGCAATGGCTGGTTTCGGTTTAAGGAATGTTTCTCGAAAATTTGATGTGGCTGCATGCGGTGGAGGTGGTGAGAGGAAGTCATGCTGGAAATGTATTTCAAGAATATCACGGTTGTTCTTGGTGCATGGCAGTGGGAAAGTTAGGGAGGCTTGAGCTGGGGTGTTGTGCGAGGGATGAACAAGGAGGAAACGTTGCTTTAGAGAAGCAGTAGTAAGCTAGGAGAAGGTTGCGGCATCTTTTGTTAAGAGGGATAAAGTGTATTTATAGGTGATTTAAAACAAGAATACTAGAGGGAGAAAGCAAGACGTCCAGGAATGGAAGTTATAACTATAAATGAGAACTACAAAATTTTAGAGAAAATAAAGGAAGAGATGAAGGAAATACAAATATGAAAATATACAGTTGCCGTGAAAATAGTGGCGTGGGATTTGGAAACGTGCATAGGAGTGGGAGTTGATTAATGTATATATGGTAAATGTGATGAGGATAGCTAGCAAGTTTTGAAACAAAACTTCCCAACAACGTGTTGCGATATTCATATAATATATATATACATACGTAAATCATAGAAATATGAGTTTTATAAATTTAAAGAGAAAAGTACTATAGAGTAAAATAACTAATAACTCTAGCCATATGAAATAGGTAACAAATATTCGAAACTAAAGATAAGTAAAGAAATAAATAAAACACTAACTTAGGAAATGTAGTGCAATAAATAAATACTATTCAAAAAACTCCAATAACTTTTTGAACATATTAAACCAGTTATTGAACATATTAAACCAATAAAATAATAAAGCAAATTTGCGTCGGAGCGAGATGTTACATGCAGCATACAACCAGCCCCTATCTTGCAACAGCAAACCAAGAGGAAAGATGCATTTCAGTCTCTCTAACCTCTCCCATAATTGTCCTCCCATAACTTGCACAATATCTTTCTCACATTGCAACTATTCTCTGTGCATAGTAATCTCCGTACTTTCATACATATTCGATAACTTCTTCCACTTCTCCACAGGCTCTCTCTCTCTCTGTCTCTCCCGTTCTCCTCGTATCAATATTTATTACTTTATTTTATTTTCTGTTCTACCCACCAAATGGTTTCATCTCCATCCTCTTTTTTTGTTTCCCTCAATAGTTTTCCTTTCTTGATATAGTTTACCCACGTTCTTATTTCAACAACTGCTCTCTCTCATTCTTTCCTCCCTCTTTATTTTTATGCCCAACACCTCTATCAGATTCTCTTGTGAATTTCACAGTAACAACAACATCTTATGCCCTTGAAACCATGAAAGTAGACCTTACGGACAACCAGTCACAGCATTCCTCGCGTGAAGAAGACGGCCTTATTCTTCTCCATACTAACCTGCCAAGTCACAACCACCGTGAATAAAATCGAAAAGCCTCCTTTTCATGCACCTAAAAATAGAGCAAAGACGGGTCTGGTTGTCTATCCAAACCTCTCTCGTTCTCCCATTGTCATGCACCAAGAACAACCACAGCCATTCTGTTTCCCCCACCGTTCTTTGTCTCGCATGCAAGAACGAACCCTCATGCACCACGTCATAGCCAATCGGCACCACCACCTAACACCCCTTTCCCAAGCACCATGAACCCACCACGGATAAAACCACCTTGAGTTTCATGCCTTTCAGTTTGCACCCAAATAAAATCCGCCCCTGTTTTCCATACTCAAAATAAAGCAACTGTAATAGCCCAAAATTTTCTATGGTAAATTATTTTATAGAAATTATTTTGAGGAGATTTATTTAATGCATTTATTTATTAGGAAATTAGAATGGGAGATTTAGTTGAGGAAATGTGAGATTTTACTTAGTATTGAGAATTATGCACTTTCGGATCAATCTGTCGAGTTTTAGGAAAATGATCATAAGTCAGCCATATGATGTCTAAATGAGGTGATTCCAATTGGTATAGAACCCTAAGAGATAGATATAAAACTTTTATGTTTGAAGTTTCCTGAGATTCGGGAGGAATCAATAGCTTAATTGGGAATCAAATAGGCAGTTCTGGAATGGGCTTAACTGGAACCCGAGTTGGGTAATTGAACTAGATTGGGGCATGTAACCAAATAGGCAACTGGTTTTAGGATTCTCTGGGATTAGGACATGTGTAGGGATAGTTAGGAATGAATGGAAAGTTGATTTGGGAGTCAATTGAATAGTTGGGGTGATGGAAACCCAAAGGAGCCAAAATCTGGTTGATTGGTGACTAAGTGGATCAAATTTGGCTCTACCTTAACCAAACTATGAAGTGACCTTCTATAACTAGTTGAGGGAAGACCTAAGGGAGTTGGGAAGGAACCAAAGGGGTAGGAAAATCTGGAAGGGGCGTGTGACACAAGGGGGAGAGCTGGAGATGAGAGATGCATGCATGGTTAGGTGAAGTGCCACCTCACCTCTTATCCCTTTAGCTTGCTTCTCAGCCATGGATCAAAATGGGCAGCCAAACCACCTCAATTGTGAGCCCTTGGATGACTAATCCAGCTGCAAAGCCTAGGATTTGGGAGGCTTAATCCTCATCATTAGATTTTGCCTAGATGGACACCTCATCACATGCAAATCTGCCAACTAGGGTACCTTGGGTGCAATTCCTTTTCTCTCCCTCATGTTGGTCGACCACCACCCTATAAATAGAGCCTTGAGAGCTTCCTAAGCTCCTTTAGAAGGAGAGAGCACTTGCCTTGTGAAGCCAAATCAGAAAACCCTCCCCAAACCCTCAAAGTGATCACTTGTGAGTGAAGTGAGTGTGTGTGGGAGCAAACTTGGAGAAAGTGGGTTGGATCAATTCCCTAAAGCTTGGAAGAACTTGTAAGTCCATATTCTAGCTTAAATTAAGCATGGAACTGGTTTATTGGCATGATTGAGTTATGTTTCATAGTAGTGAACACATGAGAACATGTTTAAGTGTAAATTGAACACATGAGTAGGGTTGATGGTATTTGTCTTGTTTTTATGTTCAATAAAATTGTGGAAACTTAGATTTAGGATTTTAAGAAGATAAATAGAGTGTATGGAAAAGATTGGTGTGTTTTGAGTGGAAAAACCCTTAGACCCGTAAGTTCGCTCGACCCTCGCTCGACATGTGAGTCGAGCGAAGGCAAAATGTGAACCCTCGCTAGAGTTTCGCTCGACACCCGCTCGAGCGAGTCCCAACCCGAGACTTCGCTCGACACTCGCTCGACAGGCCGCTCGAGCGAGATACCCTATTTTGCCTAAACTTAGGGTTTCCTTGGAATAGAAGTGGTGTTTCAAATGGGAAGGGTTGTGAGTGAGATGACTCATGTGTATAAGAGAAAATAAAGAAAGAAAATAATATATAAAAGATGAGTTAGTCACGTCATGATGGGGACGGCGATACGTAACGCCCGTATGACTGACGTGCCGGCAGGGACGGCGATACGTAACGCCTGTCGAGATTAAGTTAGTCACGTCATGACGGGGACGGCGATACGTAACGCCCGTATGACTGACGTGCCGGCAGGGACGGCGATACGTAACGCCTGTCGTGATATGAAATTGTGATCTCCACGGGGACGGCGAGACGTAACGCCCGTGTGATTGATCCTTGCGGGGACGGCGAGACGTAACGCCTGCAGTACTATGTGTATATATTTCGTGTCATAACGGGGACGGCGATACGTAACGCCCGGATGATTGACACCAGACTCATCATAACGGGGACGGCGATACGTAACGCCCGGATGATTGATGAGTGTATGTGATGGGGACGGCGATACGTAACGCCCATCAGTGATATGAAAGAATAAGAATTTTAAAGGGGAAAATAATGTAATTTAATATAAGACAATGGGTGAGTTGAGAAAAGTGTCAGTTAGACAGTGGTCTTGTGAGGAGTATGTTAGGGTATTTTCCCTTGTCAGTTGTGGTGGTAACTGTGTGGGTGTTTTCCCTGTTTCCTTTAAGCTGTTTATGTACTTACTGAGATTTCATTCGAAATCTCACTCTTTTGTGGCTCCATATATTTTGTGCATATTATTTCATACAGGATTCGATGACCAGCAGGGGGACAGCCCCGACGATACAGGAGACTTCGGGGAGTCCTGAGGGACTTTCCGATTACAGTCCCTTTTTGGATATTTCTTTTGTTTCCTTCGGACCTCCTATCAGACCCACCGGAGCTGGGAGTCTTGACGCATCCACTTTTGTTGAAGAGAGGAGACGTACTGGATGCTGCTTAACCTTAGGAGTAGACGGCTTGTTGTCCATGTGTGGGGTTTGTGTGACTCCACTGGGACAACAGCTTCAGCGAGACTTTAGTATTAGCATAAATAGGTTTCGCTATGGGAGAGAGTATCCCGAGGTTAAGAGGGAGAAAGAGTGAGGTGAAGGAAAGTTTCTTTTGGGATGAATGTAATATGTTTTGCTACAGTTGGATTGTGTATATGTTTAAAGTACAATGTTCAAGTTCAATAAATGTTGTATATATGTACTTCCGTGTGATCTTTAGAAAGCCTTATATTGCAAAACCTGATCCGCTGCGAATTTAGTAATTTATGCTTTTAGTATTGTCAAGTACGAGGGTGAGTAGCCGAGTGTTGCTCATCCTGACACCTTGATTTACGTTAAATCCCAGACGTAAATTGGGGGCGTCACAGATTGGTATCAGAGCGATTACGTTTCTGGGTAAAACCTACGTGTCCTAGGAAAAAATGGATCACATGGTACTAGTATAGGCTTGAATCTTTATCAGATTGGAGTTTGGAGTAATATGGATGAATGTTTGGATTTTAGGAATTTGGAAGTGTCTAAAGTGAGTATGGCTTATGGTGAAGTTGGGTGTGTCTCAGGAAAACAATATGCCGAGAGGTCGTCCTCCCTTGAAACGAGTAGACGCAGTAAATCAGAGTCCTTCTCTGGTTACCCCTCCACGTACTGAAGAGCAAACGGCACCAAGCTCACCGTTGAGAGAAGTACAGACACCATCGAACCCACCGTTGGGAGAAGGACAGATGGCACCGAACCCATTATCGGGAGAAGAGCAGAGGACACGGAATCCACCCTTGGAAGGGGGACCAGTAGCGCAAAACCCCCCATTAGAAGGAGGCCAGGCAATAGCTGAAGCTATTCGGCAAATGACGGAAGTGGTGAAAAACCAAATAGAACAGAGCCGTTATCATCAGCAGAATGAAAATAGAAGAGAAGCTCAAGGGTGTCCGTATGAGAAATTTCTAGCGTATCGATACCCGCCTTTTATGGGAACGGAAGGAGCATTAAAGGCAGATAAATGGATTGTAGACTTGGAACGCACCTTCGAAATTAGTAGTTGCACTGAAGTCCAGAAAGTGCAGTATGCTGGACATCTGTTACAAGGAGAAGCAGGACTGTGGTGGGACACAAAGCGGAAGCTGCTAAAGTTAGAACTGGGAGAAAATGTAGTGCCTACATGGGAAAGGTTTAAGAAAGAGTTCGACGATCGATTCTTTCCAGAATCTATGAAGCGGCAAAAAGCTTTGGAGTTTACTATGTTAATACAAGGCAGTATGTCGGTGGAACAATACTCGGCGCGATTTATGGAACTGGCGAGATTTGCTCCGCATCTGGTGGCTACTGAAAAGATGAGAGCCCAGAAGTTTCAAGAAGGACTGCAGCCACGAATTCGTATGCAGGTGGCATGTTTACAAATTGAGAATTTTCAAGAGTTAGTAAATGTAGCAGCCATCGCGGAAGCTGAACAGAGGAGTGTTATGGCACAGACTCAGACATATGGAAAAAGAAGATTTCAATTTTCTGGGGGAAATGATGCTAGGAGGAAACCAAATTTTAGATCCACGGATAGAGGAAAAGGAGTAGCAATTAATCCAAATGTGCCGATTTTATTTCCGCAATGCGCAAAATGTGGACGTCGACACCAGGGAGACTGTCGAGTGGACCATAGAAATTGTTATAGATGTGGTCGGCCAGGACATCTGATCAGAGACTGTCCTCAGAATACCTCTCAAGGAGTAGCTCTACCCGGAGGAAAAGCCAAAGCTCCTGCGAAAGCGAAAGTGTATGCTATCACGCCTGGAGAAGTAGATATGGAGGCAGATGAGACAATAGATGCTAATGTCATTACTGGTAAATTTCCAAGTCCCCTCTTTTAGTTAATAAATGGATTCTTTGGGAGTGGTAATATAATAATAGTAGAATAAAATTTTCTCTAGGTAAGCTTAAGCTGAAGCAATGCATGGTCTATACCTTGTTTGATTCGGGAGCAACAAGATCCTTTATTTCCTATGATTGTGTCCAAAAGTGTGGTTTAGAAACGGAATTGTTGACCCAAAAAGTAATAGTAGTCATGCCCAATGGAAAAATAGCAGGATGCCATCGGATAGTGAGAAATTGCCCCTTGGAGATTGGAAGTTCACAGCTAGTCGCTGATTTGATACTATTCCATTTGATGGAGTTTGATTTAATTTTGGGTGTGGATTGGTTGGCCAAGTATTATGCTAAACTGGACTGTCGTAGAAAGGAAATAATTTTTAGCCTACCCAAGGAAGAGAAATTTTGTTACAAGGGGGAAATGTTGAAGGCAGTTTCCTCCATAGTAACTGCTAAGCGAATAAAGAAAAGTATTAACAAAGAAACTAAGGGCTACTGGGTAATCATGTTAAACTCCTCAGAGGTGGTTAAAGGTATTCAAGGAATTCCTGTGGTGGAAGACTTTCCTCAAGTCTTTTCTGATGATCTACCGGGACTACCTCCTGATCGAGAAGCAGAATTTGTTATTGAATTGGAACCGGCCACAACTCCAGTTCATAAGGCTCCGTATAGAATGGCACCAGTGGAATTAGAGGAATTGAAAGTGCAGATTGAGGAACTTTTGAGAAAAGGATTTATCAGGCCTAGTTCATCCCCATGGGGAGCACCAGTATTGTTTGTGAAAAAGAAGGATGGGACAATGCGAATGTGCATAGACTACCGGGAGTTGAATAAGGTTACTATTAAGAATAAATACCCGTTGCCACGGATAGATGACCTGTTGGATCAATTAAGAGGAGCAACTGTGTTTTCAAAAATAGACCTTCGGTCTGGCTATCATCAGTTAAAAATCAGGGAGCAAGATGTACCTAAGACGGCTTTCCGAACCCGCTATGGGCACTTTGAATTTTTGGTTATGCCATTCGGAGTGACGAATGCACCAGCAGTATTCATGGATTTGATGAACCGGATATTCAGACCATATTTGGACAAGTTTGTGGTGGTTTTTATTGATGATATTTTGATCTACTCTCAGACCAACGAAGATCATAAAGAACATTTGAAAATAGTAATGGAAATTTTGCAGAAACACCAACTGTATGCCAAACTTAGTAAGTGTGAATTTTGGCTACAAGAAGTTAAATTTTTGGGTCATGTTATTTCAAGTGAAGGAGTCTCTGTGGATCCAGCGAAGATAGAAGCAGTGATGGAGTGGCAGCAACCAACCAATGCACATGAGATACGAAGCTTCTTGGGATTAGCTGGATACTATAGAAGATTTGTGGAAGGATTTTCCAAACTGTCTGCACCTCTGACAGCATTGACTAGAAAGAATGCTAAGTACATTTGGAGTGAACACTGTGAAAAGAGTTTCCAAGAGCTAAAGAAGAGATTGACTACAGCACCAATTTTAGCCTTGCCAGAACCTCATAAACCTTATGTGATATATAGTGATGCCTCAAAAATGGGATTGGGGTGTGTGTTAATGCAGGAAGGAAGAGTAGTTGCGTATGCATCCCGACAACTTAAGGATCATGAACAGAATTATCCCACGCATGATTTAGAGTTAGCAGCTGTAGTATTTGCTCTAAAGATTTGGCGGCATTACTTATATGGAGAAAGGTGTGAGATATTTACGGACCATAAGAGTCTCAAATATCTTTTTAGCTAGAAAACCTTGAATATGAGACAGAGAAGGTGGATAGAGACTATAAGTGATTTTCAATGCGAAATCAAATACCACCCTGGAAAGGCTAATGTGGTAGCCGATGCCTTGAGTAGGAAAGTTCAGACAGAAGAACTTTCAGTTTTGGCAGTGATGCGAGAAATTCTGGTGAACAGATTATCACAGGACCTCAAGCTAATGGAGATTCAAGAAATTGTTCCTTTAGCGGACAAAGAAATTAAGGAAGAACAACAAAAGGATGCTAAGCTGGAGAAAATAAAACAGCAAATACTGGAAGGAAAAGGGTCTCCACACTTTATGATTTCAGGCGATGGAATGTTGTACTTTGGAAGAAGGAAAATCATTTCGGATGCCCCAGAATTGAAAGAAAGGTTGATGAAAGAAGCTCATGGTACACCATATACTGCTCATCCTGGAAGTACTAAGATGTATCAAGACTTAAAGGAAAAGTTTTGGTGGAAAGGAATGAAGAAGGACATTGCGACCTTTGTAGCGAAGTGTCCAGTGTGTCAGTTAGTAAAAGCTGAACACCAAAGACCAGCCGGTCAATTGCAACCTTTACCAATCCCCGAATGGAAATGGGAGGATCTATCTATGGATTTTGTGGTAGGATTTCCAAGAACATCTACGGGAAAGAATTCGATTTGGGTGATAGTGGATCGATTGACGAAGAGTGCTCACTTTTTACCTATCTCCAACACGGATTCCATGGAAAAGTTAGCAAGAATTTATGTGAAGGAAATAGTTCGTTTACATGGAATACCCAAGACTATAGTATCAGACAGAGATCCTAGATTCACGTCTCGATTTTGGCAAAGTCTACAGAAGATGATGGGTACCAATTTAAATTTCAGCAGCGCATACCATCCTCAGACGGACGGGCAAACAGAAAGAACCATTCAGACTTTGGAGGATATCTTGCGAGCTTGTGTATTAGATTTTGACAAAGATTGGGAAAGTCTGTTACCATTAATTGAATTTGCATATAATAATAGTTTTCAAGCTACTATACAGATGGCGCCATATGAGGCACTTTATGGAAGGAAATGTAGGTCTCCTATTTATTGGGATGAAGTGGGTGAAAGTAGTGTTTTGGGACCCGAGTATTTACAAGAAGTTAAAGAGCAGATCATCAAGATTAGAAATCAGATAAAGACGGCGCAAAGTAGACAAAAGAGTTATACAGATAATCGTAGAAGGGCTTTAGATTTTATGGTGGGAGACTGGGTATACTTGAAGATTTCACCACTAAAAGGAGTCATGCGATTTGGTAAGAAGGGGAAGTTGAGTCCTCGTTATATTGGACCTTATGAAATTCTGGAAAAAGTAGGTCCAGTGGCTTACCGTTTAGCTCTACCTGATGACTTGCAAGGAGTTCATAACGTCTTCCACGTATCTTCTCTGAAAAAGTGTTTGAATGATCAACCAGTGGCGGTAATGGATCCGCGTCCTAGTAATTTACGTTCCAATTTAACTTATGAAGAATGGCCTGTACGAATTGAAGATCAGAAAGAACAAACCCTTCGGAATCGTACCATAATGTTAGTGAAAGTACTTTGGAACAATCCTGTTTTTCAAGAAGCCACTTGGGAACGTGAGGATGTAATGAGAGATAATTATCCCCACTTGTTTGAAACATAGTTGTAATAATATATATTATAAATTGAATTAACTGTCTTGCATCTGTATGATAATTGTGTTTTCCTTTATATTTATATTCATTAATATTTAACCTTATACAGGATTATGGCTCCAAAAAGAACCGCACGTATGTCAGTTACCCCCGTAGATCAATTAAAGAAAAGATCTGAAAGAGTTAGAGAGAGATTTCGTAGAGAAAAATTGAAACAGTGGAAAGCTGAGAGATTGAACTGGTTAATTAAAGTGAGAAGCACAGAACCCACATTATGGATATAGATGAAAGAGGTAACCCTATAAGTAGAAGAGCGTTACCAGGTGAGGAAAGACAACCCGCCAGAAAATGGTTGAGAGCAGAGAAAAGATTTTTGAGAAGAGAGGACAAAGGAAAAGCTGTCATGATAGAATCATCTGATGGATCTGAAGAGCGTAAACGCCAGTGTGAAGAAGGACCTATAATAGAAAGGACAGAGGAAGAGAGATTCCATATGTTGCAAGAGATTAGTGTGAATATGTACTATGACCCCGATGTTGACATGATATTCTATCACTCTCAGGATTCACTAATTAATGAGGAGAAAGTACCCACCTCTTCAGAAGAATCTACTGCTAGTAACCGAGGTATAGATTCCTTAAACCCTTAATTATTTATATCTTAGCGATTTCGAGGACGAAATCCTTTTTAAGTGGGGGAGGATGTAATAGCCCAAAATTTTCTATGGTAAATTATTTTATAGAAATTATTTTGAGGAGATTTATTTAATGCATTTATTTATTAGGAAATTAAAATGGGAGATTTAGTTGAGGAAATGTGAGATTTTACTTAGTATTGAGAATTATGCACTTTCGGATCAATCTGTCGAGTTTTAGGAAAATGATCATAAGTCAGCCATATGATGTCTACATGAGGTGATTCCAATTGGTATAGAACCCTAAGAGATAGATCTAAAACTTTTATGTTTGAAGTTTCCTGAGATTCGGGAGGAATCAATAGCTTAATTGGGAATCAAATAGGCAGTTCTGGAATGGGCTTAACTGGAACCCGAGTTGGGTAATTGAACTAGATTGGGGCATGTAACCAAATAGGCAACTGGTTTTAGGATTATCTGGGATTAGGACATGTGTAGGGATAGTTAGGAATGAATGGAAAGTTGATTTGGGAGTCAATTGAATAGTTGGGGTGATGGAAACCCAAAGGAGCCAAAATCTGGTTGATTGGTGACTAAGTGGATCAAATTTGGCTCTACCTTAACCAAACTATGAAGTGACCTTCTATAACTAGTTGAGGGAAGACCTAAGGGAGTTGGGAAGGAACCAAAGGGGTAGGAAAATCTGGAAGGGGCATGTGACACAAGGGGGAGAGCTGGAGATGAGAGATGCATGCATGGTTAGGTGAAGTTCCACCTCACCTCTTATCCCTTTAGCTTGCTTCTCAGCCATGGATCAAAATGGGCAGCCAAACCACCTCAATTGTGAGCCCTTGGATGACTAATCCAGCTGCAAAGCCTAGGATTTGGGAGGCTTAATCCTCATCATTAGATTTTGCCTAGATGGACACCTCATCACATGCAAATCTGCCAACTAGGGTACCTTGGGTGCAATTCCTTTTCTCTCCCTCATGTTGGTCGACCACCACCCTATAAATAGAGCCTTGAGAGCTTCCTAAGCTCCTTTAGAAGGAGAGAGCACTTGCCTTGTGAAGCCAAATCAGAAAACCCTCCCCAAACCCTCAAAGTGATCACTTGTGAGTGAAGTGAGTGTGTGTGGGAGCAAACTTGGAGAAAGTGGGTTGGATCAATTCCCTAAAGCTTGGAAGAACTTGTAAATCCATATTCTAGCTTAAATTAAGCATGGAACTGGTTTATTGGCATGATTGAGTTATGTTTCATAGTAGTGAACACATGAGAACATGTTTAAGTGTAAATTGAACACATGAGTAGGGTTGATGGTATTTGTCTTGTTTTTATGTTCAATAAAATTGTGGAAACTTAGATTTAGGTTTTTAAGAAGATAAATAGAGTGTATGGAAAAGATTGGTGTGTTTTGAGTGGAAAAACCCTTAGACCCGTAAGTTCGCTCGACCCTCGCTCGACATGTGAGTCGAGCGAAGGCAAAATGTGAACCCTCGCTAGAGTTTCGCTCGACACCCGCTCGAGCGAGTCCCAACCCGAGACTTCGCTCGACACTCGCTCGACAGGCCGCTCGAGCGAGATACCCTGTTTTGCCTAAACTTAGGGTTTCCTTGGAATAGAAGTGGTGTTTCAAATGGGAAGGGTTGTGAGTGAGATGACTCATGTGTATAAGAGAAAATAAAGAAAGAAAATAATATATAAAAGATGAGTTAGTCACGTCATGATGGGGACGGCGATACGTAACGCCTGTCGAGATTAAGTTAGTCACGTCATGACGGGGACGGCGATACGTAACGCCCGTATGACTGACGTGCCGGCAGGGACGGCGATACGTAACGCCTGTCGTGATATGAAATTGTGATCTCCACGGGGACGGCGAGACGTAACGCCCGTGTGATTGATCCTTGCGGGGACGGCGAGACGTAACGCCTGCAGTACTATGTATATATATTTCGTGTCATAACGGGGACGGCGATACGTAACGCCCGGATGATTGACACCAGACTCATCATAACGGGGACGGCGATACGTAACGCCCGGATGATTGATGAGTGTATGTGATGGGGACGGCGATACGTAACGCCCATCAGTGATATGAAAGAATAAGAATTTTAAAGGGGAAAATAATGTAATTTAATATAAGACAATGGGTGAGTTGAGAAAAGTGTCAGTTAGACAGTGGTCTTGTGAGGAGTATGTTAGGGTATTTTCCCTTGTCAGTTGTGGTGGTAACTGTGTGGGTGTTTTCCCTGTTTCCTTTAAGCTGTTTATGTACTTACTGAGATTTCATTCGAAATCTCACTCTTTTGTGGCTCCATATATTTTGTGCATATTATTTCATACAGGATTCGATGACCAGCAGGGGGACAGCCCCGACGATACAGGAGACTTCGGGGAGTCCTGAGGGACTTTCCGATTACAGTCCCTTTTTGGATATTTCTTTTGTTTCCTTCGGACCTCCTATCAGACCCACCGGAGCTGGGAGTCTTGACGCATCCACTTTTGTTGAAGAGAGGAGACGTACTGGATGCTGCTTAACCTTAGGAGTAGACGGCTTGTTGTCCATGTGTGGGGTTTGTGTGACTTCACTGGGACAACAGCTTCAGCGAGACTTTAGTATTAGCATAAATAGGTTTCGCTATGGGAGAGAGTATCCCGAGGTTAAGAGGGAGAAAGAGTGAGGTGAAGGAAAGTTTCTTTTGGGATGAATGTAATATGTTTTGCTATAGTTGGATTGTGTATATGTTTAAAGTACAATGTTCAAGTTCAATAAATGTTGTATATATGTACTTCCGTGTGATCTTTAGAAAGCCTTATATTGCAAAACCTGATCCGCTGCGAATTTAGTAATTTATGCTTTTAGTATTGTCAAGTACGAGGGTGAGTAGCCGAGTGTTGCTCATCCTGACACCTTGATTTACGTTAAATCCCAGACGTAAATTGGGGGCGTCACAGCAACCGCCCTCCATGTCGAGCCACAACCGAGTTAGCCAGCCACCCCTACGACACCACGTACCGCCAAAGACCCCGAAAGGTTTTGCCTTACATCGAAAAACACCACGAGAACAACTCAGCCATAGCCCCAAACATACTCTATTTTATTACACCCGAAACAGAGGATCTCCTTTTCTTATTACCGTCAGCTACTAGCCACCATTTCTTGCCGGAAACCTCCCAGAATCCACTGACAGAACCACCCCATCACGCCGTCGCTTTTTCTCGGTAAGCCCCGGCCCTTGGTTATTTATTCCTCTCCATCCCATTTTGTGTCACAGCTCACTCTCTTTCTCTATGTGTTTCATATCTCTCTCTTTCTACCTCTCAGTGATTGGTCGTGGAAGTTTTCTTTTGCCTCTCCAACTCTGCCGTGACCCCTTTCCCTCTCGGTGAGTCTCCCTTGATTTGTACCTGGCCTAGCATTGGTTCGGTTTCATGCAAGTTCTGGTTTTTTATTTCTTTGCGTAGAGTTGCATAAGGGGAAGGTTAGCTCAACATTTTACAACTTCGCCCTCAGATTTAAAGATGTGTTTTAGTGTTATAATGGTTTTGAGTGGGTTTGTTTTTGGTCCGGCTTGTGTTTTAATGGTTCCCTTTTATTTATTTATTTTTTTCATTTGTATTTAGTTAAATCAGTTGGGAGTAAATGTTTTTGTGTTGGTTTCATGCTTAATTTATTTTAGACTCCAGTTTTAAATTATTTCAGGTTCACCTTTAAACTATTTTGAGCTTGAGTTGTAAATTATTTTTGAATTGGATATTGGGCGTTACATTATCTTTAGTAGGTTGGATTTTGATTTTGTTTTAGAAAGAGACTTAGATTTGACTTGGAAATTGAGTTAAGTGTTTATTAAGTAAAAATTGAGATTTTAGAGATTTTCTAATATTTTAAAGTTTTGGAAGAATTTAGTAGATTCCAAGCATTTTGGAGAGAGTTGATACTCAGGTTTTGAGGATTTTTAGATGTTAAGAAAAGTATTGGATTTTATGTCTCAAGTTCTATTTTCGAGATTTGTGATTATTTGAAAATTTATGAATTACTTGATTATTTTATAGGTGTCAATCATTATTTGTTCAGCGTAGTCTGGAGAAATTCTAAAAAAAAAAAAACTAAGAAGTCTAGATAAGCGGGGTTCCTATGCTTGACTTTACACCAATTCTAAGATCAAGGTTGACTACCTGAAAATTTTGCATGTTTTTGTTATAAATGAGAACTTGGGAAAAACAATCTCGGTCAGTTATCTGCATTACTCGTGAACCTTATACGAAATAAAGAAAAATGTTTTCTTCATGCATAGTGTAAACATGAGCAATGTTGACATGTTTCTGAAGTATAAAAGAGTGAGTATAAAAATTGATATTTTATTTATGTGATGTGAAATATATTAGAATTGTTGTTGGTTATCAAAAAATAAGATGAACAAGTTTGGTACATGATTTGATATAACATGACATGATATGATATGGATATGAAAACCTTTGACATTCTTATCTGTTTGTTCTACTTTGGAAAATGGTTCTGATATGATGATATGGATTCACGTGATATGGTTCGTACTACTATGATATAATAGGAGTGCAACTACTTTAGAAACAAAGAGATCTTTTATGTGTTCTTTTCTATGTACACACTCGAGATTCTGAGAACGAATAAGGGAAAATCTCACAATATGATACCGCCTAGTTTAGCCACCAGGGATAGCACAACCCTACCACAGGGGTTAAACATGGTACATGTTTTGGTATGATGATAAGATGAGATTGTACAGTTACTTGTGCTAAAGCGTTTTTGATAATAAATAGTATTTTTTTACATGTAAAAGGATTGAAAAGTCGCTCTATTTTATTGATAATATATTTTAGAAATATGTATATGGAAATAAAAGGTTTCTGGTTCATGCATATGAAGTGTTTTTTGAAAATTCTTATGTTTGCACTCTTGTATGTGTCATCCACTTACTGAGTTGTGGTTAAACTCACTCCTTATCTCTAAATATTTTTTAGATGAATTTGGACATTTTTCAGTGGAGGTTCAAATTATGAAGCTTTGGGTGGAAGACTTAAGAATGATAGATTAAATATAGAGAGTTTATATGAGTTTTGACAAGACTTATGTTGCCCAGATGACTAACACAAGAGGGGGGGTGAATTGAGTTGTATTTAAAAAAAATAACGATTATAAATCAAATATATAATATAAAATATAAACAAAATATGAAACAACAATAAATATAAAGAGTAAGGGTAAGAGAGAAGCAAACTCAGTATGTTAACGAGGTTCGGCCCCACTGCCTACGTCCTCGCCTCAAGCTACCTCTTGAGGATCCCCAAATCTACTATTCAATCTCCTTTAGGTGGAGATAGAAACCTATTACACTTTTGATCAGCACCGCTCCAAAGAATCCGTGTAGAACACCCTCTACACTTCCGATCACCTTACACTTGGTGATTTAACTATTCCCTGTGTAGAACACCTTCTACACGTCCAATCACCTCACACTTGGTGATTTAACTATTCTCCGTGTAGAACCCCTTCTACACACACAAGAGTTATACACACCCTTTTACAAATATAAGAGTTGATAGTAGGTAGACTATCAAAGTACACTCCTCAATGAGTGAGATAGAAACAATACAGCGCAATCTATATTTCTCTCAACAAGAACAAGAATTAAGGCTCAAAACTTTAGAAAAGAGAGAATGAGAGCTTTGAAAAAATGATGCAAAATTTAGTAATAGATGTGTAAGCTCTTGTTTTGTGTTTTGCAAAACTCAAGTGAGCTATTTATAGGCAAATGAGTTTTCAATTTCAAATTTGAAAAGATTCTCATGTCAAAAACATCATCATCCACTTTTCAAAAATTTCAAATCTAATCTTTTTACTTTTTTCATGTGACAAAAGGAGCACACTTTACTTTTCAAAAATTTCAAACATAATCTTTTACTTTTTGCATATGACAAAAGGAGCACATTTTACTTTTCAAAATTTTCAAATAAAGACATCTACCTTTTGCATAAGTCAAGAAAAGCATCCACTACTTTTAAAAATATTCAAATAAAACATGCACATGTGAAAGATGACAATCAAGTATCTTAATATTTTCAAAGTTCAAACCTTTAATCATGTCATGCACATGTGAAAGATGACAATCAAGTATCTTAATATTTTCAAAATTCAAACCTTTAATCATGTCATGCACATGTGAAAAATGACAATCAATCATCTTTCAAAATTTTTAAAATTCAAATATTTAATCATGTCATGCACATGTGAAAGATGACAATCAATCATCTTTCAAAATTTTCAAATTTAATTTTCAAAATATTCATGCACATGTGGAAAATATATTTTAATGCTTTATGATAAAATATTAATTTTGAGCCTTAATCCTAATTTCAAATTTTTAAGAGATTTACAAAATTATTCTATGATTTTAATGTGAACTTATTCCCTTCTTGCTCATGCTTGCTTCCTTGATGTGCTTGATTCTATTGTGTGGACAACTTGAGTTTGAAACTCCTTTATTCTTTGAATTCATTTGTTATCATCAAAATCCATATGTAGATTTATATGAAACTTGAAATCTTGAGTTCAACAATCTCCCCCTTTTTTATGATGACAAATGCTTGATAGAACTTGAAACCTGTATGAATACTTAAACTCCTCCTGAGAATGTGCGTTAGTTTTTCAAGCAAAAATATAAATATAATTCCAAGCATATATAACAAGTTTAGCAATTTAAACAATGTTAATGTTCTAGTCTAAAACTTCTCCCCCTTTTGGCATCATTAAAAAGGAATCATAATTAACTCAATAAGATATATTCCTACAATAACCAATAGACAAATAAAACGCTGCGTTAGTAGAGACTGTAGAAGTTAGAACAACCCGTGTCCGACAAAACTTGCAAACGTTAAAGCCGAATTTTATCATCTCGGTGCGGAAGAATATTTAAATCCGCTTGATGTTATTAACGAATTAGATGTTCCAGAGATTTGAAGTTGAATAATTAAAATTATTCGTGTCCGACAAAGACAGCAAAAGCTGCAGGCCTAGCTCTGGCAATGCGGTGCGGAGCCATGCATGTCCGACAAAACCTGCAAATATTGGAAGTCTAACTCTGGCAATTCGGTGCGGAGCCACGCGTATCTGACAAAACCTGTAAAGGTTGGAGGCCTAGCTCTAGCAGTCGGTGCGAAAGCAGATTTAAATCAATCGCCTGATGTTGTTGACAAACGAGTTTGAAGGCTCTAAGTTTCTATAAAAAAATCATTTTCACCTATCGGATACCAAAAAAAAACATCGCTTCTTGACCTAAGTTCTATTTCTCCATAACGATAGAATGGCCGAACAATTCTCTTCCACTAATGTTCCAGACTTGAATCAGGAACCCTTGACGCATCAACCATCAATCTTCTCTCCTAAGGCCGTCAATGCCATGATAGAAGCACAGAACCGTTTTTCTAGTAAGAAAACTTTTGACAATATGTGTCCAGCATATCTTATATTTCTTTTGACTAATAAGATTTGAAGAGACAATAATTTGTCTTGTTCTTTATGCTATCTCTATAAAATCAGTTTTAAAGTTCATCCGATTTGCATCAAATCTTATATTCATTTCTATAACTCATCTGCATTCCTTCAATATTCTTGCTTTAAGTTTTCAATTCTTTTCTCAATGGCTCATTCTTCTAACATTCCTCTAGATGCATCCATGAGATATTCTACATCTCAATCTCATGTCCTTTCTACAGCTACCATTGGAGCCATGTTACAGCAAGAGAACAATAGTTTGGCTAATAAGCCAGACTCCGATGCTATCTACGACTTGGTGAGTCTCGGGACTCGCTACTCATCCTCTATTGTCACATTTTCCCAGCGGCTACAAGTCAAAAATCATGAGGTTGAAAAGCTTAAAGAACAAATTGTTGTACTTCAACGAATTGTTCAAGAGTCTCACACAAGGGAAGGAATCCTTCGGCAGAATAATAAAAAGTTGAAATCTCTATTGGATTCTTCATTCCGCTTGCCAGTTCCCATGGATAGGGATGACATGATATTGTATGAAGAGAATGAGCGTTTCAAACATGAGGCTAAGAACCTCAAGTTTATGTAAAAGTATTTAAAAAAATATCTCTCTATTTTTATGAACTCTGATCTATCTTTCAAGAGATATTCATAACATGCATTATACCTATTTCTCTTCTAATCATACATAATCTATCTTCTGGTAAGGGTTTTGTGAATATATCTACTAACTGATCGTGTGTATTTGTGAACTCCAGTACTATATCGCCTTTCTGCACATGATCTAAAAAAAAATGATATCTTATTTCAATATGCTTAATTCTAGAATGTTGTATTGGGTTTTTTCTTTAAAGATTTATAGCACTTATATTATCACATTTGATTGGAATGTGATTATACATAAGTTTAAAATCCTCAAGTTGTTGCTTCATGTAAAGAATTTGAGTACAACAATTATCCGCAGCAACATATTCTGCCTCAGCAGTAGATAGTACAACAAAATTTTATTTTTTTTACTAAACCAGGAAACTAGTGCACGACCTAAGAAATGACATGTTCTACTAAAACGTTTTCGATCATCTTTGCAACCAGTATAATCGATACTTAAATAACTAATAAGATCGAAAGAAGTGTGTTTAGGATACCATAACTCTAAGTCAATGGTACTAGCAAAATATCTAAAAATCCGCTTGATTGCAATCAAATGAGATTGTTTTGAAAATGATTGAAAACGTGCACATAAACATACACTGAACATAATATTAGGTTTACTATTTATCAAATATAATAAACTACTAATCATACCTCGATATACATTTGAGTTAACTGGCTTACCGCTTTCATCTTTATCAAATTTAGTGGTCGGATTCATTGATGTTCCAATTACCTTCGCACGTTCCATCTCAAATTTTGAGTAACTCTTTGATATATTTTGACTGATTAATAAATGTTCCACTTTTTGCTCGCTTGATTTGCAATCCAAGAAAGAAATTAAGTTCTCCCATCATGCTCATTTCAAATTCTTCCTGCATATTCTTAACAAAATCTTGACACATATTCATTAGTATCACCAAATATTATATCATCTACATAAATTTGAATTAAAAGAATATCATTCTATTCATACTTGATGAAAAGAGTTATATCGATCTTTCCTCTTGAAAAATATTTTTCAATAAAAAAAAACTATTTAAGAAAACACTTTTAACATCCATTTGAAAAAGTTTGAAATCTTTATAACAATCATATGTAAGTAGCATTCGAATAGCTTTTAATCTTCCGACTAGTACATATATCTCATTATAATCAATTCCTTCTTCTTGATTGAAACCTTGGGCTACAAGTCGAGCCTTATTTCTAGTGATGATTTTAGACTCATCTTTCTTATTTCTAAAAACTCATTTTGTTCCAATAACAGCATAATTTTTAGGTTTAGGAACAAATGTCCATACATTATTTTTTTTCAAATTAATTTAGTTCTTCTTGCACAAATAGAATCCATAATTTATCAATAAGAGTTTCATCAATATTTTGGGTTCAATTTGAGATAGAAAAAGTGTGTGATTACAAATATTTCTAAGAGATGATCGAGTACTTACACCTCGTGAAGGTTCTCCTAGAATTTATTCCACTGGATGATCTTTCACATGTTTCCACTATTTGATTGCATCTTGTACTAAGTCTTGATGATCTTTCCTTCTATTTCTATGATCTTCCCTTTTGAATTGTCTCCAAATATCACACATCCTTTTTCTTTAAAAGTGAAGTCAATGAATTTAGTTTTGTCTTCTGTCACGTATCTTTAGCATCCGTTATCTAAAAATCATTTATTTTTACCTGTAGAATACTTCATGCATACCTACAAAAGCAATTAAAAACAATTCCTGGTACCCAATTCTTTGGGTCCTTTATTTATTAGTATTAGAAGAAATAAGATTTTTAGGTACCCATATGGCCCTAATAGTTATTGTATGTTTTCTTCTAATAGGACAAGCAAAATAATTATGACCATTTCTATTACAAAAATTGCAAATAGCATGTGACATATATGAAGAACTTGAGTGATTATAATAGTATCCTTTTTTAACAAAATTATTTTTATGAAAAAAATTTTGAATATTGGATTTTGATGTAGAAGGATTATCAAAGAAGTTTTTATAAGATTTGTATTTTTGTTTTGGCTTATATCCCAAGCCTGCCTTATCAAAAACACATCTTTGACTACCAAGAAATTTTTCAAAATTTCTTTTTCCATTCGTAAAGTTTTCAATAATATTTTCTAAATCAGTTTTATTTTTCTTCAACTCAAGATTTTCATCTTTCAAAATAATACTTTCTTTTCTTAAAATATCAATTTCGTTTGTTAAAAAAGAATTTTTCTTTTTCAAAGCAGTATACTTGATACCCAATTTTTCAAATTCCTCATATACCTCTTCTAAAACATTTTGCAATTTTTCATATGAAGGATCTTCAATATTATCAAAATTTGTTACCTCAATGTCATCTTTAGCCATAAGACAAAGATTTGCTGATTCTCCATTGCTTGCTTCACTATCTGAGCTACTTGAATCATCATTCCACGTAGCTTTTATTGCTTTTTTGCTTTTGTTTCGATCTTTCTTTAACAGAGGACAATCTGACTTGATATGACCAGGTTTATTGCATTTATAACAAATTAAAGTGTCATTTTTAACTGAATCTTTCTTGGAAAACTTATTGAAGGATTTCCTTGGAGGAGTTTTATTTTTCTTTAAGAACCTCTGAATTCTTCTTATTATCATCGCAACTTCTTCATCTTTGTCGTCATTTTCCTCATCTTCATCACTTTCACTTTCATGTGGAACAACTTTAAGTGCCAAACTCTTCATTGAATTTCTTTCTTCTTCTCCTCTTTTCAATGTGCACTCATGAGTGATAAGTGACCCGATGAGTTCATTCACTTCGAGCTTCTTGAGGTCTCTAGCTTCAAGAATCGCTGTCACTTTTGACTCCCAACGTTTTGGTAGAGAATTGAGAATTTTTCTTACTATCTCCACTTTGGAATAAGCTTTGCCAAAAGCTGTCAAACTGTTTATGATGTTAGTAAAACGAGTGTACATACTAGAAATAGATTCATCATCATTCATTTTAAACATTTCATATTCATGAGTAAGAATATAAATTTTTGATTCCTTGACTTGAGAAGTTCCTTCATAAGTAACTTCCAAGTTATCCCAAATTTCCTTTGCTGTAGCACAAGTCATTATTCTATTAAATTCATTACCATTGAAAGCATTATATAATAAATTTATAGCAGTTAAATTCAAAGTATAAAGTCTATCGTCTTCATGATCAAACTCTTCTTCTTCCTTTTTGACCTTTACTCCATCAACTACTTTTGTTGGGATATAAGGTCCATTTACAATGCATTTCCAGATTTCTCGACCTTGAGCTTGAAGGAATATTCTCATTCTAACTTTCCAGAATGAGTAATTGTCTTCGCAAAAGAGTGGAGGCCGACTGCTAGATTGACCTTCATCAAATGAAGCAGCAATGTTAGCCATAAAATCTTAACTCAAAAGATAGTTAATCTTATAATAGAGCTCTATCTCTGATACCAATTGTTGCCCAGATGACTAACACAAGAGGGGGGGTGAATTGAGTTATATTTAAAAAAAATAACGATTATAAATCAAATATATAATATAAAATATAAACAAAATATGAAACAACAATAAATATAAAGAGTAAGGGTAAGAGAGAAGCAAACTCAGTATGTTAACGAGGTTCGGCCCCACTGCCTACGTCCTCGCCTCAAGTTACCTCTTGAGGATCCCCAAATCCACTATTCAATCTCCTTTAGGTGGAGATAGAAACCTATTACACTTTTGAGCAGCACCGCTCCAAAGAATCCGTGTAGAACACCCTCTACACTTCCGATCACCTTACACTTGGTGATTTAACTATTCCCCGTGTAGAACACCTTCTACACTTCCAATCACCTCACACTTGGTGATTTAACTATTCTCCTGTAGAACACCTTCTACACACACAAGGGTTATACACACCCTTTTACAAATATAAGAGTTGATAGTAGGTAAACTATCAAAGTACACTCCTCAATGAGTGAGATAGAAACAATACAGCCCAATCTATATCTCTCTCAACAAGAACAAGAATTAAGGCTCAAAACTTTAGAAAAGAGAGAATGAGAGTTTTGAAAAAATGATGCAAAATTTAGTAATAGATGTGTAAGCTCTTGTTTTGTGTTTTGCAAAACTCAAGTGAGCTATTTATAGGCAAATGAGTTTTCAATTTCAAATTTGAAAAGATTCTCATGTCAAAAACATCATCATCCACTTTTCAAAAATTTCAAATCTAATCTTTTTACTTTTTTCATGTGACAAAAGGAGCACACTTTACTTTTCAAAAATTTCAAACATAATCTTTTACTTTTTGTATATGACAAGAGGAGCACATTTTACTTTTCAAAATTTTCAAATAAAGACATCTACCTTTTGCATAAGTCAAGAAAAACATCCACTACTTTTAAAAATATTCAAATAAAACATGCACATGTGAAAGATGACAATCAAGTATCTTAATATTTTCAAAATTCAAACATTTAATCATGTCATGCACATGTGAAAGATGACAATCAAGTATCTTAATATTTTCAAAATTCAAACCTTTAATCATGTCATGCACATGTGAAAAATGACAATCAATCATCTTTCAAAATTTTTAAAATTCAAACATTTAATCATGTCATGCACATGTAAAAGATGACAATCAATCATCTTTCAAAATTTTCAGATTTAATTTTCAAAATATTCATGCACATGTGGAAAATATATTTTAATGCTTAATGATAAAATATTAATTTTGAGCCTTAATCCTAATTTCGAATTTTTAAGAGATTTACAAAATTATTCTATGATTTTAATGTGAATTTATTCCATTCTTGCTCATGCTTGCTTCCTTGATGTGCTTGATTCTATTGTGTGGACAACTTGAGCTTGAAACTCCTGTATTCTTTGAATTCATTTGTTATCATCAAAATCCATGTGTAGATTTATATGAAACTTGAAATCTTGAGTTCAACAATTTAGTAAGAAAATATTTTTGTATTCATGTGACGTAACATTTATGGAATTGATGATATTGAGGAAAGTGATTTTGGAACCAAGTTTTATATAATATTGGAGAATTTTGAGTTTTTAATTATTCTGTTGAAATGTGAATTTTGTGATAGGAAGTAACTCTCATACCCCTGGAGGACCGGAGCATTACAAGTACCGTTTGAATGAGAAATACACTGTTTGAATGGTAAATTATAATTTATAAATTCATTCGAAAAACAACACCCATTCGAGCAAAACATAACCCATTTGAACAAATTGCGAGAAACATAGTACTTACGACCGTTCGAACAAGAAAATATTTGTTAAACAATATTAAATCTATCGAAACCCCGTTCAAATGGTCAACATTTCTGAAAATTTAAATATATGTTCAAACGGACATAATTTGTGTTTGAACAAAAATCTGTTCAACGCTCCATCCATTCGAACAGTAACAAAAATGGCCATTTGTTAGAATTAAAATTTCTTACAGTTCAAATGGTTCATATAAGTTTTAATGGATCAGGTACCATTCGAATGATTTTTTTTTACGAAAATGGTTCGTCAAAAAAAGATCCATTCAAATAGGTTTGGACGATTTGGCAAAATTTTGTCCCTAAAAATTATTTTTTGAGATGTAAATCAATTTTCGTCTATAAAAATATTTTAAGACAGTTTTTTCAAGATAAATTAATTTTTCAATCCAAAAAATATATTTTTTGAGATAAAATGACTCGTCTAAAAAAACTCATTTTTTTGTAGTGATATGAGTTCAATGGAGGTAGGAGGTAGATCGATCTATAAATTGATTTTAATATATATATATATATATGGTCCAAACAAGTATTATAAACTTTAAAGATCGAAATCTAAATTTTTTTCTCAAATCCATCAACCCAATTAAACGAATTATATATTAAAGTGTGTTTGAAACGAGTTTTTTCATCTAGATAGTCATTTGAAAGCTATTAATTGTTTAATTTGTCCGCTCTCGACCCCCCGCACAAATATACTCCCTTAACCAACCAAACTGCCCTGTACATACGGGATGAGAAGTCATGATTTGGTGATCTGCTTGCAATTAAGGGCGACAAGAATATAAGCCATGCATCACATAGTGCAGAATATGAGCTTGCCATTATTTAATCAACAAAATGATCGGAAGCATAAGGAAGTTTGGTTTGCAGTCTTATTATTACAAGCATTAATTGAGGGAGATAGATCAGTTACCATATTAGTACATATGGATCGATCCAACATGGAAGACACGAGGTACAAGCTACCTTCTCAAACTAAGATGACCAAAAACAAAAAAGAAAGCACCATGCAATACATGATGCGGGAAAGGGTACCTTTTTACGCACTTTCTTTTTCAGAAAATAAAGGTACTTATTTTATATATATATATATATATATAATATGCATCTCATGTTTTTGTTAACATGATCTACTCCTTGCTGATCTTCAAAAGAGTATCATCTATCTCTTTGGTAAGCGCACCTGCAAACTGAACCAATTCTTTTGGATCTGGAATATCCGCGTTAAGTTTCTCATATTCACAACTCCAACGGCCCAAGCATCCCTCTTTCTTTGGAATGGCCTGAAAAATGAACTTAAAACTTTTGTATGCCTCTTCGACTATTACTCCTCCGATCAGATTGTAAGTAATCGATAGTTTTTCGTCGTCTAGGCTCTCGACGATTTCCTTGGAAATTACAGTTTTCCCCCCTAAGAAGCAAGACCAAAAAAATGCAAGTAATATATTCCATTATCCCATTCGAAAGTCCAAATTACCCCTAAACATGAACTTTAAAAAAGACATTATAATCATTGTAAATTAAAAATTTTAAAATTAAGAAAGAAAGAGCAAATGACCATAGAGATAAAATTAAAGGGTCTTAATGGTGTTAATGTTTACTTCATAGGGCGTATACTAGTTTTTAGTAGTTTGTGGTGTGATCATTGAAATTGATAATCCAGTGAGAAGATTAATTGCAAATAAAAAATTTCAAAATGCGAACAAGACGCGAGACATATATATATATATATAAATGAAAAATGCTAGTGTGCTTAATGAATTTATCCCCTCATTTTGACATCTCCTATATTTTAATTTTTTAATTATTTTTTACTTAATGGTTAAGAAAATGGATATTAATGTATTGATATATTTTTTTTATTTCTAAAAAGTATTTAAAGATGTTTAAAAGATATAGAGAAAAGAAAAGAAAAATAATTAGAAAATGGCATTAGTCTATAGGGCACGCTCAATGGTCACCACTGGATGGCAGACTAGCATTACCCTATATATAATATACAAGATACAAAAGTACCAATTATAACCATAAATGTGACAATTATATAGTGAGAGAACTTAGAATACAGTATATTATGTAATGAGCAACAAACTTACCGAATGCGAGATGAAAGTTGATGACAGCACCCACATCTTCCCAATTACCTTCTACTAACTCAACCTTGGGTATAGAGAGAGGGCAACGTTTTGGTACATCGTACAATCGTTTCCCCAAAGCCTCATAAAAAGGACGAGCTGGTGACTTGGCCTCCACTTCAATACTTAACTTACCACACAGATCAGAAGAAGACATTTTTCCTTTCAATTATGAGTTTTCAGTATTAATCTAATACTTAGTAGGAGGATTAACGAAAGACTGTGTGTCCAGGCCACTAATGCTCTTCGGCTTTTATAGGAAAAAAAATGGACTGGCCTATCTTCTTCTCAGTCAAAACCGGGGGCCATGTGCTCAAGTGCGTACTGTAGTGCGTTAAAAAAATCAGAATCGGGCCTTTGGAACAGAAAGCTAGCCGACGTTGATCTATTGATAATTAAGTTTGAAAAATCAAGGCAAAGGCTACAATTTCTCGTACTACTAGTCCTGGATACATTTTAAAGATCAAACAGGTACATGCACTCATGAGATGATGATGACTTGTGCCAGATTAATTTGAACATGCTGTCTATTCCCTTTCACAATTACATATTAATTTTTTTTTTCTGTTGAATATTCTTCAAGACATTTTTCATGTGTAGACCGCTGGCCGCCTCCGAGTCTTTTAAAGAGATGTCTCTATGAGTCACTCCACCATTTTAGGGTCTTGGTTTTTTAGGAAGACTAGCTCGGGTTTGGAGATTATATGTATTAGGCTTCGATTAGTTTACTTAGGTTTAAATAATTTTATAAGTTGGATCAAATAGAAAATTTAGGTTTAAGTTATTAGGTTTAGGGCCTAACTTGAAAGGGACTTGGTGAAAATAGTGATCAAGGACCCTGCATGCATGGAGCAAAGCAAATCCATTATGTGTGGCTGAGGAACCAATGCCAAGATTTTATTCTCATATCTTTTAATATATATAATATCTCGATACCCATCTTCAATGTGTCACCAATGTACTTTTCCAACACATCAAATAAATTAGTGGCATTTATTTAAACGTACTATTGGTGACACATTCATGAGTAAGTTGATGGCAATTAACGAAACCCTGCTTTTAATAAAAACAGTGGCGTTACCATAAATGCTGCTTTTAGTACGTTGTTAGTGCATTGAATAAATTTTTGAAATGCCGTTATTTAAACACCACAACTAATTAAATTCACGGCGTTTAACTAAGCGTAGCCATTAAATAAAATGACTGTGTTAACATAAACATCACTACTAGTACGTTGCCGACGAATCATATAAATTGGCAGCATTTATTTAAACGCTACTAATAGTGCATTGGTGACACATTAAATAACTTAACGGCATTTGTCAAAATGTCACCACAGTTCATTGTCGATGTATTTTTTAAATTAACGAGATGAATATAAACGTCGTTACGTATACGTTGCCGGCACGTGCATTAATTAAAGAGGTTCAGAACGCACCAATAATTTGATATTGACGACAATAAAAAAATATTATATATAAATTAATCATAAATATGATATAATGGGTCATTATTCATAAAATAAAAAAATACAAATCAAATTACATGAAAGTTCTTCTTGATCGATAATTCTTCTTCTTCACATTGTGTTTCTTATTAGCTTTCCTACCATTTCGTTCATGAGTAGTTCTTCACATGAAGAGTAATATTTGTCAAAGGAAATGAAGTGGATGATCTTGTGGTGTAAAAAAAAAAAACAAGAAATTAGTACAAAAAGTTATGAAGCAATTATTCTTAAACATTAATAGTTTGACCATATAATGTGTATAGAAACTCAAATCAGAGAGAGTTAAAATGAAACTGAGCATTTGCTTCACCACTTCGCAGCCTCTACTCTGTAGCAGCCAAAACACACTATCACTGACAATAAAAAACTTCAAAATATAAGAAGCAACACATCTGAGAAACTAATCAAATACTAATAAATCCAAACAAACTACTAATAAGAATAATCTAAAAACATAAACACCCAACACCCCAGCAGATCAACGAGCACTAGTAGGACACGCCCTAGCGAAATGCCCACACTCGCCATAGTTGTAGCAACTCCCGCCGCCACCTCCTCCTCCACCTCCACTCTGATACCAGTCCCTCACAAAGTGCCCACTTCCTCCTCCACCGTACCCACCACCACCCATTACAAGAAAACTAGCTATCCGTGGCCAACTATTCTCTGCCAAAATGGTTATTCTTTATTAATTTTTACAGCAAATAGTCCGTCAAGGATACTAATTTTTTTTTTAGTGACCATATCCCTCACCTCCTCCGCCACGTCCACTTCTACCTCTGCCCCCGCCTCTACGGCTTCCCTACACCGGACCCTCAAATGGGTCGGTAACATCAACAACCTTGGTGCGGCCGTTGTTACCTGATTTGATTTGGTACTCCATGGTCTCCCCTTCACCTAGACTCCGAAATCCCTCGGATCTAATTGAGGACTAGTGCACGAACACCTCCTTCTCACCATCGTCCGAGGTTATGAACCCGAACCCCTTCTGGTCATTGAACCACTTCACAATCCCGCTCAGCCTCTTGCCCATTTCCCTCGCTACGACCAAAGAATCACCACTGTGATAACTCAGATTTTTAAGTATTCTTTAAGATTATTTTAGAGAATCTTTAGAGCCTTCTGGATGTATGTATATAGTTCCTATGAATCTTTTACTGGCATTAGAGGAAAAATCATGGGAGACACTAAATATGATAAGAAGATATGATTTTTAATATTCAAGAAAATTTTGTATAGAAATTAAAGAAAATTTATAAAGAAAGTCAAGTAGTATGAGTAAAGAACCTTATGCTATTTTCGGATTAGGTTGATTTAAACAGTTTCAACGTCCTTTAGTAATATGGACATAACTTACTCATTTTATGTCAGATTGAGATGATTCAAAATGATTTAAAAAGCTAAGAGGAATATATATAATTATTATGTTTTAAGTTTTGAGAAATATAGACTTAATTAAATATGAAATTGAGATTGAAGTGGCAGATTTGAATTGGATAAATAGGTATATATTGATTTGGAGTTGACTAGTGACTTTGATTAAGATTAAGCCTTTGATATATTTTCTCAATTTTCATAAGATCTTAACAAGTGTGTAGAAATATGTCAAATGAGAATATTTTATTTAGAAAGTTTCGTGTGAAACAAGAAGGTTCATTTATCAAACACTTGGTGTGCCCGGATTGGTGTTAACGGGATTATCTGTTGACTTTCAGTAGAAAAATCATAACTTGATCATATAAACTCCAAATGAAGTGATTCTAGTTCTTATATAATCTTAAGAAGGATATCTAGAACTTTTATGTTTTGGGTTTGTGAAGATAAGGGATGTATCAAGGACGAAATCTGGTGTGAAGTGGACGGACAAGAATATGAGTCAACTGGTAACCGAGTTAGATGAGTTATTTTATGTTTGGCCATGTGGTGAAAATTGTGATTGGCTACCAAACTTTATGAGGTATTGACATGTGTGGGAACATGTGGCAATTTTATAAGAATTTATCTAGAAACCTTGTTGGGTAAGAAAACAAAAGAAAACAAATGGAGAATTCGGATTGGATGTTCTCGGGTGGTTTTGATGTATTTCGGTAAATTAATTATATCTCTCTCATATGATCTCAAAATAAGGTGATTATAAATCCTATGGATCACTAAGATGATGATCTAAAACTTTCATTTTTTAGTTTTATGAGAATCGAAGTGGATCAATGGGTAAATTGGGCTGTAAGTGGATTGATCCGAATTGAGTGTAAACTGAAGCCCAAAATTGAATCACACCACCGACTTAATTTAGAAGCTCGAATTTGATTGGTTCTCTACATGTTTATCTTCTAGATATGTGTAAAAAGGTTTGTATTTGGTGGTGGAAGAGTTTCTAGAAGAAAAGTTTGACCATAACCATGGGAGAAGTAGGAACAAATTTGATTGGTGGAGAACCAACCAAATTAGCCAAATTGCCCCTTCATTCTTAACCAATAACCAACCAAGCCTTAAGGAGATTCTTCCAAAATATTTTAAGGATGTCTAGGAGGACTGGGACATGTGGTAAAAGGTGAAGAAATAATCTAGAAACTGTGAGGTGCAAGGGAGAGGCCAAGTGGCCGGTTTGATCTTATCATAGATATGTTCAGATTTTGTTTTATTCTTTTTACCTATGTGTTGTAAATATTTGAACCATTGATCTAAATTATTTTAGAGGAGGATTAAGCTCAGCCATGGGATGAAAATGTCAAAAAATCATTAGAGGTTTAAGGGTGATCATGAGGCCATGCACCTAGGGGGGACAACTCACCCCATTCAGCTAAGGCATTGCTAAAATGCCCTCCCCTCTTCTCAAGCCTCCAACGCTTTCTCATCCTTATAAATAGGTACACAAGCTTCTACTCACTTTCTTTTAAAAAGATCATTTGGCCATCTTGAGAAAAAGTCAAGAAAAATACCCAAAATGCCACTCACAACACCTAAACCTTAAAAAGGAGCTAAGTGAGAGCATTGGAGGAAAAGTGGTGCAAGATCAACTCTAAACATCCAATCTAGCGTTGTAAAGATTTGTAAGTGCACTAATTAACATAATCTTGGTGTAGTAGAAGTAGCCTAATTTATAGATTTAGTTTGATGCTTGTTTAAGCTTATGTATTGTTTATGTATTAGCTTGAAAGCTCTTGACTTATGGAGTGGTTTTTGTTATGGAAAAATATTAAGAATAAATTTAGAACCTTAAGAATATTTTTTATGATTATATATTAAGAGGATTATGTGAAAATATCAGGTCATGTTTTGGAAAACAATAATAGATCAACCCTAACAACTTTCGGATTTAAAGAGGGTTATGTTGACAAATTTAACATCCTACGGTAAAATGGTTATAACTTGTTAGTGTGATGTTGAAACTTAGTGATTCAAAATGCTATGAAAAACTGAGACCGATATATACAACTTTTGTATTTTAAGTTTTAAGAGATCTGATTACACCCAAAGAATAATGCGGTTGTTTGCAGTATAGCTTTGGAGTGTTGATTCCACAAGGAGATGGATTGAAAAATTGAAGACTAGTAACGAAATTAACAAAAAGATTTAGATCAGTGCGAAAAGTAAATTTTAGAACGTGACGTAAATTAAAACTAAATGAGTAATTTGAACAGTATAAAAATGAAACAAAAAGTAAAGTATCGAGAATCATTTGTATATAATTGGTATTTTAATTATTTTCGATTCATTAATAACTCAATTGAAAATTCTATGTCCAAATTTTCAATCGGAAAATAAAACATTAATAACCAGATTTAAATCAAATATAATCTTTCAAAAAATCATTCGTCGCAATATAAGAACAGAAATTGTTATCGATATTAAGGAAATTCAACGTCGACAATATACTCGTAGAGCAATATTGCAGTAGAGAATTAAATTAAAATAGATAACCAATTGAACCAAACATAATCAAAGGATTATTATATTCAATAGAAAAAGCATGACTGAATCTATAAATGAAATAAATTCTTAGATTATTTGGTGACGAAAACATTTATAATAAATTTTGAATGACTAAACAAAAGAGTTTAATATTTGAAGAACACAAATATGAATAAAAAAAAATTATAAATATCATCATATATACAAATTCATCCCTAGCTCTACTAGAAAATTAGTTACACATATTGAAAATATACAACAAAAATTCTTCAAGGGATAACATGGAAGAGCCAACCATTATTTTCTTCTCTCTTCTTTGGTTTTTCTTTTCTTTTCTCAAACTCTCGAAAACAATGTCTCTTCCAAGGCATCCAAGCACACTAAGCATGGTCTTAGAACACACACCCCTCCCTTCTATTTATAAGCATCCTTCATGCAAGTTGTCATGACAAAATCATCACAATTTCAACCTATTTTGTCATGTGCCATTCTTGAATCCAAGTGATTTGTGAGTTATCATTTTGATCATTTGTTTTCCCACTATGCATGAGCTGGATTTTGCTTGTAGGTTGAGTGTTTCAATTTTGCTTCTCTATCCATTAGTTGTCTTATATGACTTAATATCTTGTGGTCAAATAATTTGTTTTGAAGAAACTTGAGTGCACTTCATCTTGCATATGAATTGATCATTGAATTTCCAAGTTAGTGTAGGAGTGCTTGCTGGAAAATATTATAATGACATTTGGATTTGATGCAAGTGGCTGAAAAATATCCAGGAACATCAAGTGCAAGTGCGTCCA
Source organism: Platycarya strobilacea (assembly GCA_036898215.1). Taxonomy (NCBI): domain Eukaryota; kingdom Viridiplantae; phylum Streptophyta; class Magnoliopsida; order Fagales; family Juglandaceae; genus Platycarya; species Platycarya strobilacea. Next base: position 38,772,514 of record CM072554.1, read on the forward strand.
CTTGATGGTCAATTTTGTCTTAGATTGAGTGGATATCTCTTCAAACATAAAACATAAAAGTTATAGATATTTTGCTTGCGGTTCTATATCATCTTGAATCAGCTCAATCGGAGATTGGATGCGAGAGTTATGCCCATATTACGAAAAAATGTCTGAACTGTCTAAAATTCTACAATTATCTTCATTTGCTCCTAATGCCTCTATTTGTGTCCTAAATCAAAATATAAGAATAATGAGTATATTTAGGCATCAAATAAGAATAAAGTATTAAACATTAAGAGAGGAAAATATGACATTTTATATTCTCATCAATATATTAAATCATGCTTATATCTATTTCAAGATAAATGACCATTAATTTTAATAACATGAGTTATATCCATTATTTTCTCATTTCTTTTAATATTTAAATAGAGTATTTAGAGTACATTTTTGTGCACTCATCAAGATCATAACTTTATAAAGGATGAAATTGGGAATAAGTGACAAAACAGAGTAGGTAATACTTCAAAAAGGGTGTTTTTCTTTTATTTTAAACTTCTAGTGACTTTTTTAACAAGTGTGGTAAATTTAGAAATTTCAATATACTAGGAGGATTTTCTAGAATTTTTATGCTAAAAAGATAAAATAAAAAATAAAAAAATATGTTGAACTCAAGGTTTCAAGTTTCGTGTAAATCTATACATGGATTTTGATGATAACAAATGAATTCAAAGAATAAAGGAGTCTCAAGCTCAAGTTGTCCACACAATATAATCAAGCACATCAAGGAAGCAAGCATGAGCAAGAAGGGAACAAGTTCATATTAAAATCATAGAGTAATGTTGTAAATCTCTTAAAAATTCGAAATTAGGATTAAGGCTCAAAATTAATATTGTATCATAAAGCATTAAAATACATTTTCCACATCTGCATGAATATTTTGAAAATTAAATTTGAAAATTTTGAAAAATGATTGATTGTCATCTTTCACATGTGCATGACATGATTAAATGTTTGAATTTTGAAAATATTAAGATGATTGATTGTCATCTTTCACATGTGTATGACATGATTAAATGTTTGAATTTTGAAAATATTAAGATGATTGATTGTCATCTTTCACATGTGTATGTTTTATTTGAATATTTTCAAAAGTGATGGATGCTTTTCTTGACTTATGCAAAAGGTAGATATCTTTGTTTGAAAATTTTGAAAAGTAAAGTGTACTCCTTTTGTCATATGCAAAAAGTAAAAGATTAGATTTAAAATTTTTGAAAAGTAAAGTGTACTCCTTTTGTCACATGCAAAAAGTAAAAAGATTTGATTTGAAATTTTTGAAAAGTGAATGATGATGTTTTTCACATGGGAATCTTTTCAAATTTGAAATTGAAAACTCATTTGCCTATAAATAGCTTACTTGAGTTTTGCAAAATATATAACAAGAGCTTACACATATATTGCTAAGTTTTGCATCATTCTTTCAAATCCCTAATTCTCTCTTTTCTAAAATTTTGAGCCTTAATTCTTATTCTTGTTGAGAGAGATATAGGTTGCGCTATATTGTTTCTATCTCACTCATTGAGGAGTGTACTTTGATAGTTTACCTACTAGCAACTCTTGTATTTGTAAGAGGGTGCATATAATCCTTGGGTGTGTAGAAGGTGTTCTACACGGGGAATAGTTAAATCATCAAGTGTGAGGTGATTGGAAGTGTAGAAGGTGTTATACACGGGGAATAGTTAAATCATCAAGTGTGAGGTGATTGGAAGTGTAGAGGGGGTTCTACACGGATTCTTTGGAGCGGTGCTGCTCAAAGGTGTAATAGGTTTCTATCTCCACCTAAAGGAGATTGAATAGTGGATTTGGAGATTCTCAAGGGGTAGCTTGAGGCGAGGACGTAGGCAGTGGGGCCGAACCTCGTTAACATACTGAGTTTGTTTCTCTCTTACCTTTATTCTTTATATTTATAACTGTTTCATATTTTGTTTATATTTTATATTATATATTTGATTTATAATTGTTAATTTTTTAATACAACTCAATTCACCCCCCCTCTTGTGTTAGTCATCTGGGCAACAATTAGTATCAGAGCTAAAGCTCTGTTATAAGATTAACTATCTTATGGCTAACATTGCAGCTTCATTTGGTGAAGGTCAATCTAGCAGTCGGCCTCCACTCTTTTGCGGAGACAATTACTCATTTTGGAAAGTTAGAATGAGAATATTCCTTCAGGCTCAAGGTCGAGAAATCTGGAAATGCATTGTAAATGGACCTTATATTCCAACAAAAGTGGTTGATGGAGTAAAGGTCAAAAAGGAAGAAGAAGAGTTTAATCGTAAAGACGATAGACTTTATATTTTGAATTTAACTGCTATGAATTTATTATATAATGCTCTCAATGGTAATGAGTTTAATAGAGTAATGACTTGCGCTACAGCAAAGGAAATTTGGGATAACTTGGAAGTTACTTATGAAGGAACTTCTCAAGTCAAGGAATCAAAAATTTATATTCTTACTCATGAATATGAAATGTTTAAGATGAATGATGATGAATCTATTTCTAGTATGCACACTCGTTTTACTAACATCATAAACAGCTTGACAGCTCTTGGCAAAATTTATTACAAAGTGGAGATAGTAAGAAAAATTCTCAACTCTCTACCAAAACGTTGGGAATCAAAAGTGACAGCGATTCTTGAAGCTAGAGACCTCAAGAAGGTCGAAGTGAATGAACTCATCGGGTCACTTATCACCCATGAGTACACATTGAAAAGAGGAGAAGAAGAAGGAAATTCAAAGAAGAGTTTGGCACTTAAAGTTGTTCCACATGAAAGTAAAAGTGATGAAAATGAGGAAAATGACGACAAAGATGAAGAAGTTGCGATGATAACAAGAAGAATTCAGAGGTTCTTAAAGAAAAATAAAACTCCTCAAAGGAAATCTTTCAAAAAGTTTTCCAAGAAAGATTAAAGTAAAAATGATACTTTAATTTGTTATAAATGTAATAAGCCTGGTCATATCAAGTCAGATTGTCCTCTGCTAAAGAAAGATCGAAACAAAGGTAGAAAAGCAATGAAAGCTACATGGGATGATGATTCAAGTAGCTCAGATAGTGAAGCAAGCAATGGAGAATCAGCAAATCTTTGTCTTATGGCTAAAGATGACATTGAGGTAACAAATTTTGATAATATTGAAGATCCTTCATATGAAAAATTGCAAAATGTTTTAGAAGAGGTATATGAGGAATTTGAAAAACTGGATATCAAGTATACTGCTTTGAAAAATAAAAATTCTTCTTTAACAAACGAAATTGATATTTTAAGAAAAGAAAATATTATTTTGAAATATGAAAATCTTGAGTTGAAGAAAAAGAAAACTGATTTAGAAAATATTATTGAAGACTTTACGAATGGAAAAAGAAATTTTGAAAAACTTCTTGGTAGTCAAAGATGTGTTTTTGACAAGGCAGGCTTGGGATATATGCTAAAACAAAAATACAAACCTTATAAAAATTTCTTTGATAATCCTTCTACATCAAAGTCCAATATTCAAAATTCTTTTCACAAAAATAATTTTGTTAAAAAATGATACTATTATAATCACTCAAGTTCTTCATATATGTCACATGCTATTTGCAATTTTTGTAATAGAAATGGTCATAATTATCTTGTTTGTCCTATTAGAAGAAAACATACAATGACTATTAGGGCCATATGGGTACCTAAACATCTTGTTTCTTCTAATACTAATAAATAAAGGACCCAAAGAACTTGGGTACCAGGAATTGTTTTTAATTGCTTTTGTAGATATGCATGAAGTATTATACAGGTAAAAATAAATGATTTTTAAACAACGGATGCTCAAGATACGTGACAGAAGACAAAACTAAATTTATTGACTTCACTTCTAAAGAAAAAGGATGTGTGATATTTGGAGACAATTCAAAATGAAAGATCATGGAAATAGAAGGAAAGATCATCAAGACTTAGTACAAGATGCAACCAAATAGTGGAAACGTGTGAAAGATCATCCAACGGAATAAATTCTAGGAGAACCTTCACGAGGTGTAAGTACTCGATCATCTCTTAGAAATATTTGCAATCATATTGCTTTTCTATCTCAGATTGAACTTAAAAATATTGATGAAGCACTTCTTGATGAATCTTAGATTCTAGCTATGTAAGAAGAGCTTAATCAATTTGAAAGAAATGATGTTTGAACACTTGTTCCTAAACCCAAAAATCATACTATTATTAAAACAAAATGGGTTTTTAGAAATAAGAAAGATGAGTCCGGAGTCATTACTAGAAATAAGGCTCGACTTGTGGCCCAAGATTTCAATTAAGAAGAAGGAATCGATTATGATGAGACATATGCACCAGTCGCAAGATTAGAAGTTATTCGAATGCTACTTACATATGCTTGTTATAAAGATTTCAAATTTTTTTAAATGGATGTTAAAAGTGTTTTCTTAAATAGTTTTTTTTTTCTATTATTGAAAAATGTTTTTCAAGAGGAAAGATCGATATAACTCTTTTCATCAAGTATGAATAGAATGATATTCTTCTAATTCAAATTTATGTAAATGATATAATATTTGGTGCTACTAATAAATGTGTCAAGATTTTGTTAAGAATATGCAGGAAAAATTTGAAATGAGCATGATGGGAGAACTTAATTTATTTCTCGGATTGCAAATCAAGCAAGCAAAAAGTGGAACATTTATTAATCAGTCAAAATATATCAAAGAGTTACTCAAAATTTGAGATGGAACGTGCGAAGGTAATTGGAACATCAATGAATCCAACCACTAAACTTGATAAAGATGAAAGCGGTAAACTAGTTGACTCAAATGTATATCGAGGTATGATTAGTAGTTTATTATATTTGATAACTAGTAGACCTGATATTATGTTCAGTGTATGTTTATGTGCACATTTTCAATCATCTCCAAAAGAATTACATTTAATTGCAGTTAAGAGCATTTTTAGATATCTTAGTGGTACAATTAACTTAGGGTTATGGTACCCTAAGCACACATCTTTTGATCTAATTAGCTACACAGATGCAGATTATGCTGGATGTAAAATAGATCGAAAAAGTACTAGTGGAGCATGTCACTTCTTAGGTCGTGCACTAGTTTCCTGATTTAGTAAAAAATAAAATTCTGTTGCACTATCTACTGCTGAGGCAGAATATGTTGCTGCGGATAGTTGTTGTGCTCAAGTTCTTTACATGAAGCAACAACTTGAGGATTTTAAACTTATATACAATCACATTCCAATCAAATGTGATAATACAAGTGCTATAAATCTTTCAAAGAATCCAATACAACATTCTCAGACCAAACATATTGAAATTAGATATCATTTTCTTAGAGATCATGTGCAGAAGAACGATATTGTATTAGAATTCACTAGTACACATGATCAATTGGCAGAAATTTTTACAAAACCCCTACCAGAAAATAAACTATGCATGATTAGAAGATAAATAGGAATTATGCATGCCATGAATATCTGCTAGATACTATTATTCCATTATCTTAAATGGCTTACAGAAACTTGAGACATTTAGCCTCATCATTCAAATGCATTTGCTCCTCATAAATCATCATGCCATCCTTGTCTAAAGGATTAGGCAATCGAAATGCAGAGGCAAGTAAGGATTTTAAATCCTTATTCTGTTGTTTACTATTTTTTTGTTAGACTCTTGAACAAGTCGTTGAAGAATATCGATCTTCTTATTAAGCTTCTCTATCTCGCGGGTTTTGGACTGCAACCGAGCGGAAAAAGCAATAATGGAAGATAGGTATCGAGTCCCGAGATCCACAAGCTCGTAAATGGCATCATGATCTGATTTATTAGCCAAATCATTATTTTGCTGCTTTATGGCACTTACGATAGATGCAGAAATAGATTGATCACGAGAAGTACTGAAGGAGAATTGATGAGCCATTAAGATTTTGTAAAGTGAGAATGAAGATGAACTACAACAATGAAAAGAAGATTTGATGCGGATTAGATAAAGCTAATGATTGCTTTTATAAAGATGGAAATAAGTAGAAGACAAACTGGCATCTCCTCATATCTTACTTAGTCAAGCTTACAAGATATGCCGAATGCATATTGTCAAAAGTTACCGAACTAAGCTAGTGAGATTAATTATAATTGTCCCTGTTTCTCTCTTGAAACGCTGCCATTATCTGCTAATGTTGACTCTGTGCTTGAACTCTTACTCGTTCCGATTCCTCTATTTGAAGTTTCAAAACACGAGCTAATTCCGTCAAATCTTTATTTTCTTGCTTTAACCTCTTATTCTTTCTGCCTTTATTTGCAAGCTTTTGATGCAGAACAGATATTTGATTGTTAAGTCGATCAACCTCATTTGCCCTCGCTATTAATCTCCGAGACATGGTCGTAACAGAGGCAGCATATTGAGCACTGAGAGTTCTTGATACTGCAACAACCTCAAAATCAGTTCTATTTGAAAAATGCATTTCTGCTTCTATCATAGTGTTGACAACCTCATGAGATAAAATGACTGGTTGAGACGGTTCCTGATTCAAATCCGGAAAATTATCAGACGGAATTTTTTCCGCCATTCTATCGTTTTGAATAAACAGAAACTGGATCAATGAATGGGGTGAAAATTTATTTAAGTATCCGACAGGTGAAAACGATCTTTTAAACAACAACTTTCAAATCTCGATAATATTTAATTTTTCAACAATATCATGCGGATTTAAATCTGCTTTCGCACCGACTGCTAGAGCTAGGCCTCCAACCTTTGCAGGTTTTGTCAGATACACGTAGCTCCGCACCGAATTGCCAGAGTTAGACTTCCAATATTTGCACGTTTTGTCGGACATGCATGGCTCCTCACTGCATTGCCAGAGCTAGGCCTGCAGCTTTTGCTGTCTTTGTCGGACACGAATAATTTTAATCATTCAAGTTCAAATCTCTGGGACATCTAATTCGTCAATAACATCAAGCGGATTTAAATCTTCTTCCGCACCGAGATGATAAAATTCGGCTTCAACCTTTGCAGGTTTTGTCGAACACGGGTGGTTTTAACTTCTACAGTATCTACTAACGCAGCGTTTTATTTATCTGTTGGTTATTGTAGGAATATATTTTATTGCGCTAATTATGATTCCTTTTTAATGATGCCAAAAGGGGGAGAAGTTTTAGACTAGAACATTAACATTGTTTAAATTGCTAAACTTGTTATATATGCTTGGAATTATATTTATATTTTTGCTTGAAAAAACTAACGCACATTCTCAGGGGGAGCTTAAGTATTAATATAGGTTTCAGGTTCTATCAAGTATTTGTCATCATCAAAAAGGGGGAGATTGTTGAACTCAAGGTTTCAAGTTTCGTGTAAATCTACACATGGATTTTGATGATAACAAATGAATTCAAAGAATAAAGGAGTCTCAAGCTCAAGTTGTTCACACAATAGAATCAAGCACATCAAGGAAGCAAGCATGAGCAAGAAGGGAACAAATTCACATTAAAATCATAGAGTAATGTTGTAAATCTCTTAAAAATTCAAAATTAGGATTAAGGCTCAAAATTAATATTTTATCATAAAGCATTAAAATACATTTTCTACATGTGCATGAATATTTTGAAAATTAAATTTGAAAATTTTGAAAAATGATTGATTGTCATCTTTCACATGTGCATGACATGATTAAAGGTTTGAACTTTGAAAATTTTGAAAGATGATTGATTGTCATCTTTCACATGTGCATGACATGATTAAAGGTTTGAACTTTGAAAATTTTGAAAGATGATTGATTGTCATCTTTCACATGTGCATGACATGATTAAAGGTTTGAATTCTGAAAATATTAAGATGATTGATTGTCATCTTTCACATGTGCATGACATGATTAAATGTTTGAATTTTGAAAATATTAAGATGATTGATTGTCATCTTTCACATGTGCATGTTTTATTTGAATATTTTCAAAAGCGATGGATGTTTTTCTTGACTTATGCAAAAGGTAGATATCTTTGTTTGAAAATTTTGAAAAGTAAAGTGTACTCCTTTTGTCATATGCAAAAAGTAAAAAATTAGATTTAAAATTTTTGAAAAGTAAAGTGTGCTCCTTTTGTCACATGTAAAAAGTAAAAAGATTTGATTTAAAATTTTTGAAAAGTGAATGATGATGTTTTTCACATGGAAATCTTTTCAAATTTGAAATTGAAAACTTATTTGCCTATAAATAGCTTACTTGAGTTTTGCAAAATATATAACAAGAGCTTACACATATATTGCTAAGTTTTGCATCATTCCTTCAAAGCTCTCATTCTCTCTTTTCTAAAGTTTTGAGCCTTAATTCTTATTTTTGTTGAGAAAGATATAGGTTGCGCTGTATTGTTTCTATCTCACTCATTGAGGAGTGTATTTTGATAGTCTACCTACTAGCAACTCTTGTATTTGTAAGAGGGTGCGTATAACTCTTGGGTGTGTAGAAGGTGTTCTACACGGGGAATAGTTAAATCACCAAGTGTGAGGTGATTGGAAGTGTAGAAGGTGTTATACACGGGGAATAGTTAAATCACCAAGTATGAAGTGATTGGAAGTGTAGAGGGTGTTCTACACGGATTCTTTGGAGGGGTGCTGCTCAAAGGTGTAATAGGTTTCTATCTCCACCTAAAGGAGATTGAATAGTGGATTTGGGGATCCTCAAGGGGTAGCTTGAGGCGAGGACGTAGGCAGTGGGTCCGAATCTCATTAACATACTGAGTTTGCTTCTATCTTACCTTTACTCTTTATATTTATAACTGTTTCATATTTTGTTTATATTTTATATTATATATTTGATTTATAATTGTTAATTTTTTAATACAACTCAATTCACCCCCCCTCTTGTGTTAGTCATCTAGGCAACAAAATAAAATATGGATATAAGAGAGATGTTCAAGAAACAAATAAATATGCTTAAACTGTGTATAAATCTTGGTTTAAGTGAAATAAGTTAAATAATTAAATAAGATTTAGTCTCCTACGATGTTCAGCAAGCCTTAGTTTAATAATATTATGATATGTTATTTAATTATCTATGTATCTTTCGTTAAGTTTTGACGTTGTGAATTTATGTGACGTATGTGCATGTATATTTGAGATATGTTCTTGTGACATGTTTTTATATGTTATATAAGTTATGAAGTCATGAAATATGCATGTCATAGTCTACGTTTATGGGTAAGTTACATTTCATCACATATATGTGTCGTCCTAAGTCATGACATCTGTTATAAAAAAATACGTTAGGAAAACTTTACAAGTAAAAAGAATAATAAGTCAGTCACGTCATGACGGGATGGCGATATATAATGTCCGTATGACTAACGTGCCGATGAGGACGGTGACACGTAATGCCCATCGTAAAGGTAAGAGTTGTGTTACGACGGGGACGACGATACGTAATGCCTATCGAGGATAAACATTAAGTAAGATCCACAATATTAAGAAATAAGATGGAAAGTATAAGTTTTAAGTATAAAATGGTGGGTCCAAGCAATGTCTAAGTTTGTATGGGAAGAGTGGTCATTGACATGCATAAGTCTCATAAAGCATTTTCCTAAGCTACAAGTCTGTGATCATTGCTATGTATGATAATTTCTGATGTTATCTAAACTTAATTATGTTAACTGTGTACTTACTGAGATTTCTTAGAAATCTTACTCTTTTAAATTTTATCTATCATTCCTTATGGAATGATAGATGCTGTTGCAGAATTAAATAAATTGCAATGAGACTCAGACAACACAGTAGATACTCTTTTTCGGTTGGAATGATCTCTCATGTACGTGATTAAGTGGAATAGTAAGATTACTGGATGACGGTGGAATATGATATTTTGTTTTAAGAAAACTAACTGGATTATGTAAGTCTTGGATACAATATGGTTTTTTATAAATGTGGAGTTATGAAGGTTATAGTTTTACCATACTATATGATCTATTTATGCAAGAGTTAGATCTCTTTGCATATATTGGAGATTTACCTCTTTTCATTGTGTTTCGCATTGCATTTAATTAGTGAGTTTAGATACATGCATGCTATTTTTTATGTTTATGTAGGATAAGTAGTGTTGTGTTACTTGTCCGGACGTTTTTATTTACGTCTTAATCAAGGCAAAAAATCGAGGCGTTACAACCACCAATAACAAGTCCTAGTAAACTTCAAGGGCGAGTTTTCGAATTCAAGACCTGAAGCCAAGCACCGGGGCACAACTGAGGTCAATAACAGATAAATCAAGCGTTATAAGTTTGTATTGCTTTTGCATTTGAAGTAGCTGTTCTTGCCCCCATCACATAAGCTCACAGGGAGAGACGAGAGAGAGAAGTAAAATTAAGAGTGAAAAATAGTAAAAAGAAAAAAAGAAAGAATGTAGGGTGGAGAAGAAGAGGGAGGAAGAACATCTTGAATTTTGTCTTTAAAAAGAGGCCAACACTTATATATGGGAGGAAATGAGGACGCAAATGGAGGTTTAGCTTGAGTAAGAGGGAGGTATAAATTTTCATGAAAATTTGAAGGGAGTTGGCGCCAATTGAAAATTTGAGGAAATGTTTAAGTTGCAAGTGGGCATCTTGCTGCACATTCATTTTTTTTTTTAATTTTTGCTTTTGAGCGTCTTTTATTTCTAATTACATTATAATATTATATATAATATAATATTATAATTTTATTATATTATATTATATATAAAATATTGCTATTATAATTTTATGTTAATAAAACATATAATAATGTTATCATATTTATTTGGGCATATATTTTAAATATAATATATATATTAGTAACATCTTATCACTTAAGAAATTCTCTTCTTTTGATAATTGTATTAATAACATTATATTAGTAAATTACCCTCAATTTTCAATATGAATATTTATTTGATCCTATGGTTTAAATAGAATATATATTAACAACATCTTATCGCTATATTAATATCAAATATATTCGTTTTGATAATTATATTAGTAAATTAATCATTCTAATATACATTATATACTTTAAGTCTATATGGTCTTATACTAACACTCGTTACTATTAGTAATATACTTAGTCCATATATATAAATTATTATATAAATCACTATAGTATTAGGTATACTGATAATATATCACTTATGACACCACTAACTATACCATTAACTTTGTTTGTAAAGAAATTTTTTTTATAAAAAGGCATGAATTTTATAAATTGTATACTATTGATCTATAGTAGAGTTTTATTTCTCTCTTTTTTTGGAGGAAGAAACTTGAGTTCTTTGCTTGTTGTAATGAATAGTTTCTCAGACTCTTTGTTTGAGAGATTTAGAAGTTGTGCTCTAACAATACTTAGTTGATTGTATACTGAGTATTTTCTTAGTTTATATCAGTCATATTTGTAAACTTCATGCTTATGGTTTCATGAAGTCTATTTCTCAAAAAAAAATAAAATAATAGTGATATAGTAATTCTAATACTATTAATGATATGGACTTATTTATCAGTATAATAAGTGATATAGTAATACTAATGTTATATCACTTATTATACTATTAGCTATATAAAGTGATATAGTAATACATATATTATTAATCATATACATTTTATACTTAATTTAAGTCTATAGTCTTAATATACTAACACTCTTTTACTATTAATAATATACTTTAAGTCTATATATAAAAATTATTATATAAATCACTATAGTATCTGTGAGGACCCGTAATTTTATTATCTTTATAATTTAATATTTTAATATTAAATATGCATTGTTTGCTAATATAATTATTGTGTTATAAGTTGATTGATATTAATATTATTTTAGTATGCTTATGTTTAAAATATTTAGATATTTCATCTTTATTTAAAGATTATTTTCATGTGTATTGGTAAGTTAACTTATTTCCTCATATTAATTTATTGTAATGTATTTGATTTAATGTTTGAATTTAATCTCTTACTTTACTATGTTCGTATTTAAATTGAAGTATTGTAGATTATTTTATTTTAAAATATATGTGATTTAAATTAATTTATTTTAGGTGTTTTCGGAAATAGGCATTTAAACATATATAGTGTATAAGTTTAAGTTGTTATGGGTCTTTTGTTAGCCTAGCCCGCAGCCCAACCCAAGCCCATTTGAAACCCAACACATGACCTCATTACATAGCCTTTTTCATGCCAAAACGTCACCTTTGAGCCATCTAATTTAAGTTAAACTCCAGACCTTTTCCCTTGTGCGCCGGCTTTATTCATGCGAGAAGAAACGACAACGTTTGAGTTATTTCATAAGCATTTTCAGCCTTTTCTTTTCGCATGACTCAGCTTCTTCCTCTTCGGTTCTTCTTCATCCGTTTTCCTTTCATTTCCCCTGTTTCTTCTGCTGCAACCCGTGACCTTAAAAGCATGAAACTTTGCAGCCTTTTTCATCACGATTTCACTCACGCGTTACTCCATTAATTTTCCAGTACATAGTTGATCAGTTCCCCTCTATTTCCATCCAAGATTGAAGCTTCACGTGCCCAAAAAATCTGCTTGAACCATGCGTTTACAGCCTTGTATTGTCACCGATTTTTCATCTGAAAAGCTGTAGATTCTCCTCCTTTACAGCTTGTTTGTTTTGGCTCGGTTGTAGTGTTCTTCAAGTAAGTTTTTTCCGCTCTAAATCATTCGGTTTTGTGCCTATTTAAAGTGTCGACATCCTTTGTAAAACCGCATATGTAGCTTTCTGTTTCACCCATAAATCCGGCCCTTTAGCATCTCTTTAGATCATTTCTTCTCGTTCTCTTCAACTAGAATATCACATTTTCAAAACCCCCCATAAATTCGAAAATTTCAATGGGTTTTAATCGCATGATATGATTGGAATGTTTGTGTCATAACAAGGATGACGATACGTAACGCCCGTATAACTGGCATGAATATGGGGGTAAGCAGGGATGGTAGTAGAATCTCGCCTGCAATACCCGTCTATTGTGTTAATTGGTTTTATGTAGATTATTTTCTGTAAAAAATTGATATGTTTTCTAAAGGATTTACATATATCTTTTTTCTGGGAAATGAAAGTTGATTTTATTGAAATTTTATCGTGGATCAAAATGAGATTTTGGCATTTCGTGTCGTGTTCATGCGTTTTGTTATTGCATGAGTATATTTTATATCTTGGAGTTTGTTTGGGTTGTACTTACCTGCGATACCATTTCTGGTGTCATAATTTTTGGATGCAGAATTTTGTATAGGCTGAGTCTGAGGAGGCAACTCCGCTGTTGAAGTATTTATATTATAATTTGTTATTTTGAAAAATTGTTTTTCCTTTTTTTATAAAATATGTATTTGTATAATTTGTATTTCGGATTATTGTATTAAATCTCCTGTTAGAGAATTTGTGTTAAAATAGTTTGTAAAATAATTCTAAAAACATTCTGGTACTAAGATATTGACTTCAAATATCCGTTGTTTTTTTTTATGCATGTCACGTGTTCACACACTTAACACTTGATGTTGCGGATGCATGACCTGTGTTGTCAGCATCCCGACGTCTCGATTCCCATGTTTATTTTAAGGTAAATTTGGGGGCGTTACAATATCAGTTATGATACTATATCTTTTATGATACTATTATCGTATTACTTATAATGATATAGTAATTGTAATTTTATATCACTTATAATACTATTAACCATAGTGATATAGTAATGCTAATACTATTAATAATATACATTATATACTTTTATGTCTAATACTATTATACTATAACTAATACTATATCGCTTATGATACTATTAACTATATATAGTAATAAAGTAATACTAATACTATTAATAATATACATTATACACTTTAAGTCTATATTGTGTGATCCCAGACTTTGTATATTTTTACATATTATTTTATTCTTGTTTTTGATTGTGTTAAGTTAATTTAATAATATTATTGGTTGAGTTTTATTTGTTTAAATTATTATTTTAACTATTAGTTAGTTAAATATTAGTTTTATGTTATTTTTATATTTAAATTTTGAATTACGTTGTTTTCCTTATTAATTTTAATGTGAGGTAATTATTTTAATAATTGGAATTAAATTTATTTATTTCATTAGGAGTTTATTTGATGTGTTTTATTTATTTTAATTAAATGTGTTTTAGAATAGGTTTATATATATATATATATATATATATATGTTTATGTTGTGATTTTAAGTGCTCTTGTGACCCTAGTTGTGAGAATTGAACATCATTTCTTTTCCTTCATTTTTTCTTTTTCCTTTTTCTTTCTCTCATCTTTTTCTTTTTTCTTTTCAACTTTGTTTTTCATTTCTTTTCTTCCCTGCTTTCCCACCCTAGCCCCGCGCGATTAGCCCCCCCCTCCCTCTATTTTCCCGTTCTGCCTCAAGCCCAACTAACCTCCACTGTCGGCCGCCAGCCTTCACCGACCACACCGCCGGCCTCCCCACCCACCGGCGAGTCCACCGGTACTGGGGGTCTCACCTCCAACCACCTCACCTTCCTTACACAACCACTCACCTGCAAATGTCTTTTATGGCTTTTCTTGCATTTTTCGGCCACCGCCGACCACTCATGTTGCCGGCGACCTACTAGCAACCTCCCAGTGACCTCTGATGTCACCCCTAACCGCCAGAACCACCCACAATAGCCCCAAATGCCCCAATCCGAAATGGGTATTTCAAACACTCATATACGGTTTTCTCCACCTAGCGCCGCCGTCCGGCCACCGTGAGTCTCACCTCCACTACCAAAATATCTTCCTTGCTTAGCCGACCACCCCCTAACTCAGCTCGTCAAATCACGGCCCCACCTTCCTTATACAACCCCAAACCTGAAAAACCCATTTTGAGTCCAATTTGCCACTTTCCAAGGGTTGAACTGCCTCACCACTACCTTCATGAGATTCCCTACCTTTCAATGAGTATTTTCCTAAATTTTGGTGTCAAACCGAGCAATCTAGTCCAACATACGAAGTGCCCGCTATGAGCGTTGTGGATCGGCGCTTGTTTGAATATCTATGTTTTTACCCGCCGTAAGTATTTTCCAAATGAACTTTAAGATCGGATGGGATGGTAACGCTCTTGTGCCAACTCCATGACTCCTCTGCTGGCAGGAGCTAGGGGATGCCTGATCATGGTACGTGCTGGATATGGTTAGTTAGGCATCGCCCGTTCTGAAGTCACATGCGTGATCGTTACCTATGGTGTGGCAAAAAGAACTAGGGTGTGCGGATGGTCCCTAGGGGAGGCCATGGTGCATACGGTTAATAAAATGGATATTGAGGCCATTTTCTGCGAAATTGGAGAGTTTTGATTATGTGTTTTACGTGGACTATTTTATGGGAAAATGGTTATGGTTTTAAGGGATTTACATGTATAATTTTTTGATAAAATAATGGATATTTTTATTGGAGTTTATCTTGAGCCAAAATGGAATTTTGGCGTTTATAAATTTTTTTTTTTTTTTTGAGAAAAGATGATATTTGAGTTTCATGCATATGGTGTTATGTTCATAAGTATTGTTGTTACATTAATATATTTTATATCTTGTTGTTTGTTTGGATTGTACTTACCTGCGATGCCATTTTTGACGTTGTAGACTTTGGATGTAGGTGTCGAGGAGGCTAAGCCTGAGGAGGCAGCTCCACTGTTGAAGTATTGTGTTATAATTAATTATCTTGGAAAATATTTTTTCCTTCTTATAAATATGTATTTTTTTATGATGTCTTTCAGATGACTGTATTAAATCTCCTGTTGGAGAATTCATGTTAAACTGGTTTATAAAATAATTCTAAACATTCTAGTACTTAAATATTGACTTTATTTATCCGTTGCTTTTATTTATGCATGTCACGTGTTTACACATTTAGTACTTAACGTTGGGAGTGCGTGACTTAAGTTGTCAACATTCTGACGTCTCGATTCCCGTATTTATATACGTGGGAGTTGGGGGCGTCACATACATGATCTTATACTAACACTATTACTATTAGTAATATACTTTAAACCTATATATAAATTATTATATAAATTAGTATAGTATTAGTTATACTAATTATACTATATTAGTTATGATATTATTAACTATAGTGATATAGTAATACTAATACTATTAGTTATACTATTAACAATACTATTAGTATACTATTAACTATAATATATACTAATACTACTAAATCACTATAGTTAATGAGACTGCAATGCAATCTCTCACTCTAGATTGCAAAAAGAATTTCTCTTGATACATTCTACTTGGAATAGTTATTTTATATAAATATTCTTCATTTATTTTAAATAAGGTTAAATGATGATATACATCATATATGTATATATGCATATAAACATTATATTATATATTAATTTTTTTTACAAACACTATTAAATATATGTATACAAAATTATGATATATTACAAATATTATATTATATTATAATGTAATGTATATGCATTACATTAATATTATATATATTAATGTACAATTATATATTACAAACATTATATTTTATATGTCTACAGTGAGTTCTAGAAAATCTCCAAGATCCTTAAATATATACTTTTGTTTTAAGGATCTGCATCCATAACATCACCTATGCGTTGGTTATTATTTTCTTTTTTTAAGATGCATATATTCCTTCTACTGATCATACTATAGGTTCAACTTTCATTAAACTTACTATTCCCAAACTTGTAAAACTTCAGTCCCTTCACATTCTCACATTATATTATATATTAAAAAAATTTATAAACACTATATATATGTATACAAAATTATGATATATTACAAACATAATATTATAATTAAATGTAAATGCATTACATTATATTAAATATGTATAACAATATATTAAAACATTATGTAATTGTATTACGCGACAACATCTGGTTTATCTAGCTATTAATGCGCGCAAACGTTTAGTTCTCGATTGCGCCGGTTTATCTTCCCCACAGATCAACAACGCCTCCAGTCCCTTCATTTTTTCCTGATCAACCATCTCCTCCTCCACATAGCAAACCGACAGCAAGAGACGTGAACTGGGACACTGCCGGTTGTCCATCCTCTGTTTTGCACCCTCAAAACAGAGGACTCCAAAGCAGTGCGACAACCAAGGATTGGCAGCTTCAAAACTCCCACGTAAGGTGGTCTAACACTGTTTGATGATTACACTATTAAGTTTTTGCCGAATGAGTAGTGCAACTTAGTTTCTGCTTTAAATTACTACTACTTATTTTGTGCAGAGAACGTTGCTGATATATTTCTCTTTTGTGTGTTTTTATTTGTAACTTCGATTATATGCTTGATTAAGGTTTCGTTATGATCATAATTCAGGTTTCATTCGCTGCTTCTCTGTGTTATGAACTTATCAAATATAGGTTTCCGTCTGCAGGACATTGCCAACTCTGAGCTAGCTCCTACACATCCAACCCGGCTTGGGCTTGCTCTGAACTTCTGTGTTTCACTACGAGATTCTGATTGGGCTTGCAATCTTGCCAAACAGGTTGGGGAACCTAAACATCATTATCTTCATATTAATATATGTATGTATATATATATATATATATTTGCATAGATGTCTTGTACTTTTTTTTCCTAGATTGATCATCTCTAGCTACACAAGCAAGCAAGTGTTATTTTTTATCGAAATGAAAAAAAAAATTTAACTAATTGTTTCTTGGGTTTCCAGTTCAAATAAATGGCAAGGCTCTTTTGTTAGTCTTAAGGTGGTTGTGTTGTTTTGACCCCGATCTGGTGGACTGTTCTGCCTTCTCAAGGCCTAAAAGTAGAATTGTCGAGAACCTTTTTCTTTTTATTATTCATAAAAAAATAAAAATAAAAATCTTGTTTGATCTAGAAAATATATTGCTATACTTCCGAGTATAGATTGCTTGATTTAGAAAATATGATTGTTATATTGCCCTTGGAGAACATAAGATAAAATAAAATATATGTGCTTCAAGCTGGTTGGTGAAAAGAAAAGCAAAAAACTTGTGCTGCAAGTCGTTTTAATAGAGATTGGGCTGGGGAGTCTCTTAGCTCAACAAGAATTGGGTTCTGAACGGGCCATAGCCAGGAGTTGTTAAACATGACAGAATTTGGGTTCTTCCATGCCCAAAGTCATACCAGTTAAAGATTTTTTTTACTTTATTTTTATTCGGAATAAAAAAGGGTAGGATGGGAAAACCTAATACAAGGGATACAGATGGCAGAAAGCCATAGGTGGAGATCCATACCCAAAATTTTAATTCAACTAGAAAATTCAATGAAATGTTAGTTTAAGGCGGATGAATATTTATATTTAAATTCAGGATATAGTGCATATGCCAAATCAGTTTGCATGAACACCAAGAACAAGATGGTGAACTTCTAGGTAGCTTCCTCAAGCTGCAAACCCACGGTCCCTTCTGTCCATGAAGGTCTTGATGAACCAATATATCCAACACTAAAAAAAAACATCCTTTATCAACAATATATTCAACAAAGAAATAGTAGAAGAGAAGGAATAGTGTTTAAAAGAACTGTTTTTTTGTCTTATACAGGTACAAAGAAAGCAAATGGCAGCAAACTAAAATAAGAACAGATTATCTTTCGTGCAAAATGATTTTTAACATATAAGAAAACAACATAAACAATATCTTGAGTCTTGACAATGCAAATTATAATTGATTTGCATATATGTTAGACGTGAGTCTTGACAATGCAGATCATAATCTTGAGTATAAACCTATGCTAGAATCTAATTATAAATTATATCTCATATCATGTCTAAATACTATTCTCATAATTGATTTGCATATATTTAAGTGTTTTTCTGTATAGGTTCTATAGGTTAAAAAAAAGGGCAAAGACTACCATACCACAGTTGCGAAGACAATCTACAAGAGTACGAGCTATCCATAGTGATGCGCAATCATACCCATCTTTTGATAAGGCAGCCTGATTACGCCCAGAGAATAACGCGGTCATTTGCAGTATAGCTTTGGGGTGTCGATTCCACAGGGAGATGGATTGAGAAATTGAAGAACAGTAACGAAATTAACAAAAAGATTTAGATGAGTGCGAAAAGTAAATTTTAGAGTGTGACGTAAATTAAAACTAAATGAGTAATTTGAACAGTATAAAAGTGAGATGAAAAGTAGAGCATCGGGAATCCTTTGTACATAATTAGTATTTTAATTATTTTCGATTCATTAATAACTCAATTGAAAATTCTATGTCCAAATTTTCAATTGGAAAATAAAACATTAATAACCAGATTCAAATCAAATGTAATCTTTTGAAAAATCATTCGTCACAATATAAAAACAGGAATTGTTATCGATATTAAGGAAATTCAACGTTGACAATATACTCGTAGAGCAATATTGCAGCAGAGAATTAAATTAAAATAGATAACCAATTGAACCAAACATAATCAAAGGATTATTACATTCAATAGAAAAAGCATGACTGAATCTATAAATGAAATAAATTCTAAAATTATTTGGTGATGAAAACATTTATAATAAATTTCGAATGACTAAACAAAAGAGTTTAATATTTGAAGAACACATATATGAATCAAAAACAATTACAAATACCATCATATATACAAATTCATCCCTAACTCTACTAGAAAATTAGTTACACATATTGAAAATATGCAACAAAAATTCTTCAAGGGATAATATGGAAGAGCCAACCATTATTTTCTTCTCTCTTCTTTGGTTTTTTTTTCTTTTCTCAAGCTCTCAAAAACAATGTATCTTCCAAGGCATCCAAGCACACTAAGTATGGTCTTAGAACACACACCCCTCCCTTCTATTTATAAGCATCCTTCATGCAAGTTGTCATGATAAAATCATCACAATTTTAACTTGTTTTGCCATATGCCATTCTTGAATCCAAGTGATTTGTGAGTTGTCATTTTGATCATTTGTTTTCCCACTATGCATGAGCTGGATTTTGTTTGTAGGTTGAGTGTTTCAATTTTGCTTCTCTATCCATTAGTTGTCTTGTATGACTTAATATCTTGTGGTCAAATAATTTGTCTTGAAAAAACTTGAGTGCACTTCATCTTGCATATGAATTGATCATTGAATTTTCAAGTTGGTGTAGGAGTGCTTGCTGGAAAATATTATGATGACATTTGGATTTGATGCAAGTGGCTGAAAAATATCCAGGAATGTCAAGTGTAGGTGCGTCCACTTGATGGTCGATTTTGTCTTAGATTTAGTGGATATATCTTCAAACATAAAACATAAAAGTTATAGATATTTCTCTTGCGGTTCTAGATCATCTTGAATCAGCTCAATCTGAGATTGGATGAGAGACTTATGCCCATATTACGAAAAGATGTCAGAACTGTCTAAAATTCCGCAATTATCTTCATCTGCTCCTAATGCCTCTATTTGTGACCTAAATCAAAATATAAGAATAATGAGTATATTTAGGTATCAAATAAGAATAAAGTATTAAACATTAAGAGAGGAAAATATGGCATTTTATATTCTCATCAATATATTAAATCATGCTTATATCTATCTCAAGATAAATGACTATTAATTTTAATAACATGAGTTATATCCATTATTTTCTCATTTCTTTTAGTATTTAAATAGAGTATTTAGAGTGCATTTTTGTGCACTCATCACACCCCCAACTTACTCATTGCTAGTCCCTAGCAATGTTCATGCAAAATGATGAGAAAGATCAAAGAAAATCACACATAGGGGCCATCAAGATACATTTTTCAAATTTACATATCAAAACAATCTTAGAAATTCAATAACCCTTTCACAAGTAATTCAAATATAGCAATCCACAGAGTGTTTGAAAAATGCAACATTAGAATATCTTAAGCAAAAAGGTTCAACTTCATAACTCACGGGGTATAGAAGTGTTTCATGTATGGGTTCTCTCTATGGAGTTGACAAAGGTGTACATTTACTCTCATGGAAATTTAGCCAATTATATATAAGTAACAAGTAAACATTGATCTTATGATAGGAATATTAACAAATGAGATTTCCACCATTCTTTCTACAAGCATACTTAGGATCGGAAAAATCAATACAAAGGATTGTAATGTGGTTTAGGGTTGGGGTTCATAAGAAGAAAATGTGAAGAGATTTCAAAAACTTCCAAGTATACACAAAAGGGAATCTGTTAAATTTTCAGTAGACTATACTTTCCTTTTGATATACTTTTCAATTTTTTAGATTTTTGGTTAAGTACACTTTTCCATCTTCTTTTACCACTGGTGTCTTCACAATTTGATGAACTCTTTCATGAATAATTTGATGGACACATCTAGCACCATACCATTTTTGTCATGGTTTTCTTTTTTCTTTTTTCTTTTTTCTTTTTTTTTAAATGATAATTTCACACCTAGTACACACTTGGAAATAAAATGGTAGGAAAATATAGTGTATAAGCTATACTCCATTGTGGAGAGGTATGGATGATGTAGATATGAAAAGAAAAGGCCATATGTGTATATTGGCTCAAAATTAGCTGCTAGGGATCTATGATGAAAATGCTTAGCTTGAAAGGCTCAAACGTTAATCCTAAGTTGACTTTCGTCATATCCCAAGTATATCCACCATCTTACCACAAACCATGTAATGATATTCTCAAAAGAAGTGTCAAATTCAACAGATCAATGGATACTTATTACAATTTCTGTATTTGTAAGCTCTCAATTCTCACAAAATTCACACGAATACTTGAGCAAAATAATTCTTTAGTTACACGTGTCAAATCACCATATTACCACAAAGTTTGGAGAAGTGCATAAATGGTTCTGTGGATGCTTTAGCAAAATGATTTAAGATGGGTTTGTTGAATTCACCAAGATGGTTATGAATGAGCATGAGTATCATGTGTGAAAAGATGCCTGCGCGAAAAAAATTTGACAATTTTTTATATTTTGATTGAAATATGCCACAGAGTTTAAATGATAAATTTGTATTCCCACCCCCCAACTTAAATGAAACATTGTCCTCAATGTTTAATAATCAAAATTGGATGGGGAGTAACTAAAAAGGGTAGGATACACCTGATGTGTGATGTAGATAGCTCGCTAAGCGTCAAAAGTAGTGATCTGAAATGACAAAATGATACTATCCTGCAAACAAAAATAAATAAAATAGTAGTAAATAAAAACAAAACAAAACAAATAAGATGATAATAATAATAATGATGATGATGATGATAATAATTATAATAATAATAATAATTATTGTTGTATGCTGTGGTCAAAGTTGGTAGACCAAGTTTACAACCGGACTATCTTCCACTCATAGAACTGTTCCTCCTGGGTAAAAAATGAAACGCTTATTTTTCCAATAAGCTCGGTGCTCGAACTTCACAGGTAGGTGGCAAGATTTAAGATTAACTTTGATTACTTGCCCACTTGAAGGAATCTGTTTTTCATTTTTCTCAAGAAACTCCTCAAACTTCGGTTGCCAAACCTGTGTGCTATAATCTTGAGTATTGTCAAAAATTGTATAAATTTTAGCTACATCAGACGAATCACTGATAGGATTATACTCAAAATCAACAATAAAATTCTCAAGGGGATCAGAGTCATGAGTTGTGAAAACTTCCCTGTCTATGAGTGAGTCAATCATATATATCTGCTGGCACTCGTGATTCTTCACAGTTTCTTGTGCCATATGTTGACCATGAGGTACAGACTGAGCTTGAGAATGGAACTTACCTTGCTCATTTACACTCAAGAAACTCATTATTTTAGACACCTGGCCCTTTATCTCCTTTTGTTCTTCAACAACCTGCATAATTAAAGACTCAAATTTTTGGTTAGTCTTACCCTGTACTTCAAGAAATGCATGCAAAGTGTATTCTAAAGAATTTCTAAAAGATTGAGGTGCATGGTATGGTGCAGGATATGATCTAAAAGGTTGTGCAGGCTGTGCAAGCTGTTGGTTTTCAGACTTCCAGCTGAAGTTGGGTTGATTACGCCATCCTCTCATGTTAGCATGTGTAGGACAGTCTTGGGCATGATGATCTACCCCACCATAGACAACACATGGTTCAAAAGAGTCTGCATGATTAGCCATGTGTGTTGGCTTTGAGTTTTTCGTTTTCAATAACTCTAATTCTCTGGTGAGCATTTCAACCTTAACCTTAAGGTTATCCTCTTCCCTTAGATGGTAAATACCACCACTCGGGTTTCCTGTAGGTCGTGACCTGTTTGTGCTATCAGTAGCACTAGGCCCAGTCCAAGTATGAGCTTTTTCAGCAAGTTCATTGAGGTACTCTATGGCCTCATCAGGATTTTTCTGTAAAAATTCTCCATTGCACATCATTTCCACGAATTGACGTTCCCTAGGCGTAAGCCCTTCATAAAAATAACTCACTAAGCGCCAATTCTCATATCCATGGTGGGGACACATACTCAGCAATTCTTTAAAT
The DNA here is from genome assembly GCA_036898215.1 of Platycarya strobilacea. Classification (NCBI taxonomy): domain Eukaryota; kingdom Viridiplantae; phylum Streptophyta; class Magnoliopsida; order Fagales; family Juglandaceae; genus Platycarya; species Platycarya strobilacea. The sequence continues at coordinate 38,795,930 of CM072554.1, forward strand.
CTTTCCCAAGACTGGTACAAAGTCTCACTATCCTTTTGTGCAAAGGTAGAGATTTGTCTTTTTAAATCATTGGTCTTATGTTGGGGAAAGTATTTATTGAAAAACACTTGAGTCATCTCACTCCATGTTCCAATAGACCGTGGTCTTAGTGAGTACAACCAACTCTTAGTTTTATCTTTCAAAGAAAAATGAAAGAACTTTAGCCTTACCGTTTCGTCAGTGGTATTTTGACTGTGAAATGTTGCAACTACTTCCTCAAATTTCCTAATATGAACATAGGGGTTTTCATTTTCTAGACCATGGAAAGTCGGAAGTAATTGTATCATTCCTGTTTTAAAATCTACATGACGAACATTAGGTGAGAACATAATATAGGATGGTGTGGCTGTTCGTGCGGGATGAAGATAATCTTGGAGGGTTCTAACAGGTTGGTCCACGTGTTCACTCATCGCGTCAAAATTGGAAGAATTATCAAACAAGCGATTAGAAAAATTAGATTCTGAATCTAATTCTAGCATGGGTCTACTAGCAAACCGTCCAAAAGCATCTCTGTACCTACGCATGCAAAGTAAAGAAAAGCGTAATACTGAAAAAAAATAATTCTGAAAAGAAATGTAAAATAAAATAAAGATGCAGAAAGCTAAAAAGAAAATGAACGAAGCTACCGCTCTTTTTTTTTTTTTTACAAACTACTAAAAAAAACTACAAATTCTTCTACCGTCTCCCCGGCAACGGTGCCAAAATTTGATTACGCCCAAAGAATAACGCGGTCGTTTGCAGTATAGCTTTGGGGTGTGGATTCCACAGGGAGATGGATTGAGAAATTGAAAAATAGTAACGAAATTAACAAAAAGATTTAGATGAGTGCGAAAAGTAAATTTTAGAGTGTGACGTAAATTAAAACTAAATGAGTAATTTGAATAGTATAAAAATGAGATGAAAAGTAGAGCATCGGGAATCCTTTGTACATAATTAGTATTTTAATTATTTTCGATTCATTAATAACTCAATTGAAAATCCTATATCCAAATTTTCAATTGGAAAATAAAACATTAATAACCAGATTTAAATCAAATGTAATCTTTTGAAAAATCATTCGTCACAATATAAGAACAGGAATTGTTATCGATATTAAGGAAATTCAACGTCGACAATATACTCGTAGAGCAATATTGCAGCAGAGAATTAAATTAAAATAGATAACCAATTGAACCAAACATAATCAAAGGATTATTGCATTCAATAGAAAAAGTATGACTGAATCTATAAATGAAATAAATTCTAAGATTATTTGGTGATGAAAACATTTATAATAAATTTTGAATGACTAAACAAAAGAGTTTAATATTTGAAGAACACATATATGAATCAAAAACAATTACAAATACCATCATATATACAAATTCATCCCTAACTCTACTAGAAAATTAGTTACACATATTGAAAATATGCAACAAAAATTCTTCAAGAGATAATATGGAAGAGCCAACCATTATTTTCTTCTCTCTTCTTTGGTTTTTCTTTTCTTTTCTCAAGCTCTCAAAAACAATGTATCTTCCAAGGCATCCAAGCACACTAAGTATGGTCTTAGAACACACACCCCTCCCTTCTATTTATAAGCATCATTCGTGCAAGTTGTCATGACAAAATCATCACAATTTCAACTTGTTTTGCCATGTGCCATTCTTGAATCCAAGTGATTTGTGAGTTGTCATTTTGATCATTTGTTTTCCCACTATGCATGAGCTGGATTTTACTTGTAGGTTGAGTGTTTCAATTTTGCTTCTCTATCCATTAGTTGTCTTGTATGACTTAATATCTTGTGGTCAAATAATTTGTCTTGAAGAAACTTGAGTGCACTTCATCTTGCATATGAATTGATCATTGAATTTCCAAGTTGGTGTAGGAGTGCTTGCTGGAAAATATTATGATGACATTTGGATTTGATGCAAGTGGCTGAAAAATATCCAGGAACGTCAAGTGCAGGTGCGTCCAATTGATGGTCGATTTTGTCTTAGATTGAGTAGATATCTCTTCAAACATAAAACATAAAAGTTATAGATATTTCTCTTTCGGTTCTAGATCATCTTGAATGAGCTCAATCGGAGATTGGATGAGAGAGTTATGCCCATATTACGAAAAGATGTCAGAACTGTCTAAAATTCCACAATTATCTTCATTTGCTCCTAATGCCTCTATTTGTGACCTAAATCAAAATATAAGAATAATGAGTATATTTAGGTATCAAATAAGAATAAAGTATTAAACATTAAGAGAGGAAAATATGGCATTTTATATTCTCATCAATATATTAAATCATGCTTATATATATCTCAAGATAAATGACCATTAATTTTAATAACATGAGTTATATCCATTATTTTCTCATTTATTTTAGTATTTAAATAGAGCATTTAGAGTGCATTTTTGTGCACTTATCACAGCCCATTCATTACCCTCTATTGATGGGCCGCCCCCTTCCGTTGATAGAATGGTGGAGTCGTCACCTTCTGTAGATTTTCCTTCCCAACCATCATTACATTCATAGCAAGAGACCCGAACTTCTACGTCAATACAAATGGGAGGCCAACCATCAACACATACAAATGAGAGACCGAACCATCATTATCTTCACAGCAAGGGTCCCAACCTTCTACACCGATACTAATGGGAGGCCAACTATCAACACATACGGAGATCAGCAGAGAGACCCAACCAGAAACATCTGTACCTAATAATACCACACCCATAAGCAAAAAATGTCGACTTGTCAACCAACATTGAAGATAATTTTGTTGTTATTGTTGGTATGATTTTGTTTTTCTTACTTACTTATTTCACTATGACTGCACATTTACAAAATAGTAACAATGTCACTAAATCTAATTTTGTAGTTAGTAATGGAAACAGAGTAAAGAGAAAATTGTACACATTGAATGACTTTTGGCATCTTCCAGAAGGGGAGCGAATTGAGATGGAGCTCAATCTGCTTGGTCAACCCATCAACAAGCAAGACTCAAAGGTGGTAAGATTTCATGGTCTAATTGCAAGAATTAATAATTTGGTTCCAATAATTTACAAGGAATGAAGGTCGGTGCCTAAAACTATAAAGGAGGAAGCGTGAGATCTTATAAAGGTATAGAATTTGTATTAAACCATTGTTATTAATTAAATAAGTATATTTTAAAATTTTGTTATAAAACTACTCACTCACTTGTGTATCATATATTTTGATTGTAGGGCAAGTTTAAAATTCCTGATAATAGAGTGGATGCTTTAAAAAAATGGATACTAAGGGATATGGAGAAGAAATAGAAAGATTACAAACATGAGTTGAAGAAAAAATTACTTCGTGAAAAAGACACATCTACAGCACAAGTTGTGGCAAGGGCAAGTTCTGACTTGGTGGACTTAGAGCAACTAGTAGAGTTGGCCAATCTTTGGTTCGATCCAGAATATATGGTAACAGTGCACATTCCTCTTATAGCTTTAGAATGTCAACCAACTAATTATTTTAGTAATAATTTTCATAATATTTGTGATGTTGTAGTCAAAATATAATAAAAATAAAGAGTGACGTAAGAAGCAGGTGATTGTCCACAGCAGAGGATCAAAAAGTTATGCAAGATATGCGCATGATGTGGTATATATTTTAATTAGCATTTATTTACTATTGAATATTTGTTAGTTCTTTGTTTTCAATATATGTATTTAATCTAGAATATTGGATGCACGAAAAATCATTTGGGGCACTACCAAGTTGAGCCCAATTGTTTGTCAAGACCCACAAGCAAAAGGATATCACCCACTATAATGATGAGACGAGGAAGAAAGTGGTATGTTTACTCAAATTTATTACTTTTTAGTTTTAATAGATTTATAAGATGAAGAATGTATATTTTTTATTATCTATTACTGGATGAGATTGAGGTACTTTTAACACAAGACACAAGTATAGTAGAATCGAGGTTTGGAGGAACTATTACTTAGGCATCAAATGATGTTTATTCTAAAGTTATGGGCTCAGAATGACCTGGATGTGTGCGTGGGTTGGGATTTGGGCCAACTTCTACAAGGATAACTTGTCAACATTCATTATCAACTTCTACGCAAGAAGATATAATATCCAAGGAAGAGTTTGATAAAATGCGGAACGAATTAACTGAACTACGAAACTTAGTAAAAACATTTGGAATGCACAGGTGAGCACTCCACATATGTTTAGTTGATATTAATCAACCTTAGTTTGGAATATTTGCACCCTCATTTGAGTTTATATTCAGGTTTCAGGACAAAATCAAAAAGAGAATGAAGAGGAAGAGAACGATGAAAAAGAGGAAAATGCTGAAGAAGAAGAAGATCAAGAGGAAGATGAGGAGGAAGAAAACGACTAGAATGATGATTAAGGGGATTATAAATGACGAATATAGTATATTAATATTTTAATTTAATGGTATTTGCAATTTTTCTTAGTTGAGACTATATTTGTAGTTATTCCATATAGCGACATTTGGTCTTGGATTGCTAAGTTGGAATTGGGATGGATTAAAAAATTTTTGAATTTAGGAGTTAAGATAAGTAGTGGATTACGCATTAGTTTTACTACTCTTTTTTAGAAGTTGTTGGTATTAATAAGAAACCCTTTAAAAGTTGGGTTCATTATCCATTCTTTGATTGAAAAATCAAAGAATGTATGGCAAGTATCATCTACTCATGCTATCTTTGGTGTAAAACTAAATAGCTGTTCAAATTCCCAGATGTATGAAGACAATCATGATTTGATAAGTATTAGTTTCAAGTTCGTATAATATTTAGACAATTTTGACACTGGTAGCTACGAAACTCTCTCATATTGGTAAAATTAGCAATTTATAAAGAAATATTAATAGTCAAGTCCAGGAATTTATATATTTTTCTCAACCCAATAATTCATAAGATTCCCAACATATTTTAATATATATATATATTTTTTTGCACTTTCTGCATTTTTTCCTTCCGAACATCTTTTATTTTTAATTACATTATAATATTATATATAATATAACATTATAATTTATTATAATATATATAAAATAATAATATAATAAATATAACTAACAATAGGGAGTGATATAGTAATACTAATTCTATTAGCTATAATAATACTATTAAATCATTATAGTTGATTCACATGATGTCAATGGAGTCTTAAAATACAAAACTTACAATAAAATTTATTATATGTACGCACATTTATGTGTACGTGTGTATATTTACATACCCACATTATATTATATATTAAAAAAAAATTATAAACACTATATATATTAGATATATGAATACAGAATTATGACTTATTACAAACATAATATTATAATTAAATGTATATGCATTACGTTATATTAAATATGTATAACAATATATTAACACATTATATAATTGAATTACGCGACAACATCTGGTTCATCTAGCTAATAATGCACGGAAAATATTTAGTTCTCAATTTAGCAGCGTTTGTTTAAACAATATCAACACCAAAAAACTTAATACTTTACCAATATATCTATATATTATTATCGGTGTAACATTCTAAACATAGGAAAATAAAGTTAAATTTACCAGCATAAAATTGTTCAATTATTAGCATTTGTTTACACTCTGCCAGAGCATATACTATTACCGGCGTAACAATATAAACGTCAGGAAATTGATAATTTACCGATATAAAACTAAAAAATTGATAGCATTTTTCTAAACGCCGCCAAAGCTATATATTACTATCGGCGTAACAATATAAACGCCAAAAATCTCAATAATGTATTGGCGTAAAAATTAAGCATCGGGAATTATATAATTTTACCGGCTTAAAACAAACGTCGAGAATATAAACGCCACAAATTCTGTATTTTCCTGTAGTGTGTGTCTTCTTTCTTCATTATATTGGCAAGTTAAACATGTAAGTAGAAATGGCAACTTAGAAGCACATAATCTAGCTAAGGCGGCTTGCCCGTTAGCGAAAGGTGAGCCTATTCTAGTTCTTTAATCAAAAGTGTAAGCTCCCTTTGTTCTTACTAATTGTTGCCCAGATGATTAATACAAGAGGGGGAGTGAATTGAGTTATAGTAAAAAATTAACAATTGTAAATCAAATACACAATATAAAATATAAACAAAATACAAAGCAGCAGGAAATATAAATAGTAAGGGCAAGAAGAAGCAAACTCAGTATTTTAACGAGATTCAACCCCACTGCCTTTGTCCTCACCTCAAGCTACCCCTTGAGGATCCCAAATTCACTATTCAATTTCCTTCAGGTGGAGATAAAAACCTATTACACCTTTGAGCAACACCGCTACAAAGAATCCGTGTAGAACACTCTCTACACTTGCAATCACCTAACACTTGGTGATTCAACTATTCCCAGTGTACAACACCTTCTACACACACAAGGGTTATACGCACCCTCTTACAAATACAAGAGCTGATAATGGGTAGTTTATCATAATATACTCCTCAATGAGTGAAATAAAAAAAATACAGTGCAAACTATATATCTCTTAAAATGAACAAGGATTAAGGCACAAAACTTAGAGAAGAAATAATAAAGGCTTTGAAAGAATGATGCAAAACTTAGCAATTAATGTATAAACTCTTGTTGATTTTTTTTGCAAAATTAAAGTGAGCTATTTATAGGCAAATGAGTCTTTATATTCAAATTTAAAAAAGTTTACATGTCAAATAAGGTACTATTCACTTTTCAAAAAATTCAAACAAAAACATCTCATTTTTATATTTGTCAAAGACAACTCCATTTATTTTTCAAAGAAATCAAACCTAATCTTTTACTTTCCATACATGACAAAATGAACATGATTTATTTTTCAAACCAAATCATCTTCTTTTTGCATATGTCAAATAAATACACAACCACCCTTCAAAATTTTCAAACAAAAAGTATCTATCTTTTGCATTTGTCAAAAAAACACACAACCACCCTTCAAGATTTTCAAACAAAAGCATCTATATTTTACATTTGTCAAAAAAACACACAATCACCATTCAAGATTTTCAAACAAAATATGCACATGTTAAATATGACAATCAATCATCTTACAAATTCAAATCTTTATGCATATGTGGAAGAATAAATAATTTTCAAAATTAAATATTTTAATAATAATATACAAATGTAAAAAATGTAATTTGATACTTTATGAGAAAATATTAATTTTGAGTCTTAATTCAATTTCAAATTTTAAGAGATATACAAATTTACTCTATAAGCTTTATTTGTGGACTTGTTCTTCTTCTTTCTTATGCTTAATTTCTTGATGTGCTTAGCTCCCTTCATGCGTAAATAACTTGAGTTTGAGTCTTGAATTTATTTGTTATCATCAAAATCTATACGTAGATACGAGACTTGAAACCTTGGGTTCAATAATCTTCCCCTTTTTGATGATGACAAATACCTAGTATAAATCTGTGACCTGCAGTGATACTTAAGCTTCCCCTGAAAATATACGTTAGATTTTCAAATAAAATTTAAACATAATTCTAGCATATATAATAGGGTAGTATAATACTAGTATAAGACTTCTCCCCCTTTTGGCATCATTAAAAAGGAACTACAATTGGCTTCAGTAAGATTTCTTCCTGCAATAACCAATAACCAAATAAAACGGTGAGTTAGTAGAAATTATAGAGAATTGAATAATTGGAACCACCCGTGTCCGACAAAACCTGCAAAGGCTGGAGGCCTAGTTCTGACAATTTAGTGCGGAATGAGATTTTGTAAAGAGTTGAATAATTTGAGCCACTCGTGGCTGACAAAACCTGTAAAGGCTGGAAGCCTAGCTCTAGCAATTCGGTGCGGAATAAGATTTAAATCTGCTTGACGTTATTGACAAACCAGATATTGCAGATATTTGAAGTTATGATAGTTTGTCTTGTTCTTATTCCCGTCTCTATAAGAGCAATCCTTAGTTTTATCTATTTTGCATCAAATCTTCTCATTTTTGCAATTCGTCTGTATTTTCATTCTATAATTTTGTAATAACTCATCAATTTTCTTTCAGTACTTCTCGTGATCAATCTATTTTTGCATATATTGTAGGTGCCATGAAACAGCAAGAGAATGATTTGGCTAATAAATCAGATCATGATGCCATTTATGAACTTGTGGGTCTTGGGACTCGATACTCATCTTCCATTTTTGATTTTTCTGCTCGATTGCAGTCCAAAACTCGCGAAATTGAGAAGCTTAGCGAAACGATCTCTGTACTTCAACGACTTGTTTATGAGTCAAACAAAAAAATAGTACAGTTAAGGCAACAGAATAAGGATTTAAAATCCTTGCTTGCCTTTTCATTTCGATTGCCTAATTTTTTAGACAAGGATGGCATGATGATCTATGAGGAGCAAATGTATTTGAATGATGAGGCTAAACGTCTCAAGTTTCTGTAAGTCATTTGAGATAATGGAATAAAAATATTTAACAAATATTCATGGCATGCATCATTCCTATTTCTCTTCTAATCATGCATAGTCTATCTTCTGGTAGGGGTTTTATGAAAATATCTGTTAATTGATCATGTGTGCTTGTGAATTATAATACAATATCGCCGTTTTGCACATGATTTCTAAGAAAATGATATCTAATTTCAATATACTTAGTTATAGAATGTTGTATAGGGTGTTTTGAAAGACTTATAGCACTTGTATTATTACATTTGATTGGAATGCGATTGTACATAAGTTTAAAATCCTCAAACTGTTGTTTCATATAAAGAACTTGAGCACAACAACTGCCTGCAGCAACATACTCTGTCTCAGCAGTAGACAATGCAACATAATTTTACTTTTTACTAAACCATGAAACGAGTGCATGACCTAAAAAATGACATGTTCCACTAGTACTTTTTCGATCAACTTTCCAACCAGTATAATCTGCATCTGAATAATTAATAAGATCGAAAGAAGTGTACTTAGGATACCATAATCCAAGGTAAATGATACCAGCAAGATATCTAAAAATACGCTTGACTGCAATAAAATGAGATTGTTTTGGAGATGATTGAAAACGTGCACATAAACATACATTGAACATAATATCATTCCTACTAGCTGTCAAAAATAATAAACTACTAATCATATCTCAATATACCTTTGAGTCAACTAGCTTACCGCTTTCATCTTTATCAAGTTTGGTGGTTGGACTCATTAGTGTTCAAATTACCTTCACACCTTCCATTTCAAACTTTTTGAGTAACTCTTGGATATATTTTGATTGATTAATGAATATTCCACTTTTTGCTTACTTGATTTGCAATTCGAAAAAGAAATTAAGTTCTCCCATCATGCTCATTTCAAATTCTTCCTGCATACTCTTAACAAAATCTTGGCACATATTTTCATTAGTAGCACCAAATATTATATCATCCACATAAATTTGAACTAGAAAAATATCATCCTGTTCATATTTGATGAAAAGAGTTGTATCAATTTTTCCTCTTGAAAAACCTTTTTCAATCAAGAAACCACTAAACCTTTCATACCAAAGTCTAGGAGCTTGTTTGAGTCCATATAATTTTTGTGAGTTTAAAAACATGATTAGAAGATATATGATTTTCAAAACCTAGAGGTTATTCAACATATACCTCTTCATTTATAAAACCATTTAAAAAAGCACTTTTAATATCTATTTGAAAAAGTTTGAAATCTTTATAACATGCATATGCAAGTAACATTCAAATAGCTTCTAATCTTGCAATAGGTGCATACGTCTCATCATAATCAATTCCTTCTTCTTGATTGAAACATTGGGCTACAAGTTGAGCCTTGGTTCTAGTGATGATTCTGGACTCATCCTTCTTATTTCTAAAAACTCATTTTGTTTCAATAACAACATGGTCTTTGGGTCTAGGAACAAGTGTCCAAACATCATTTCTTTCAAATTGATTTAGCTCTTCTTGTATAGTTAGAATCCATGATTTGTCAAGCAGTGCTTCGTCAATATTTTTGGGTTCAATATGAGATAGAAAAGTAGTGTGATTGCAAATATTCCTAAGAGATGATCGAGTACTTACACCTCGTGAAGGTTCTCCTAGAATTTGTTCCACTAGATGATCTTTCACATGTTTCCACTATTTGGTTACATCTTGTACTAAGTCTTGATGATCTTTCCAGATGACTCCAATGTCACGCATCCTTCTTATTTAAAAGTAAGGTCAATGAATTTAGTTTTGTCTCCTGTCATGTGTCTTGAGCATCCGTTATCTAAAATTTATTTACTTTTACTTGTAGAAGACTTCATGCATACCTACAAAAGTAATTAAAAAAATTATTGGTACCCAAGTTCTTTGGGTCATTTATTTATTAGTATTAGAAAAAAACAAAATTTTTGTTACCTATATGGTCCTAATAGTTATTGTATGTTTTCTTCTAATAGGACAAACATGATAATTATGACAATTTTTATTGCAAAAATTACAAATAACATATGAAATATTTGAAAACCTTGAGTGATTGTAATAATATTTTTCTTTGATAAATCTATTTTCATGAAAAGAATTTTGAAAATCTGATTTTGATTTAGTCGGTTTATCAAAGAAATTTTTATAGGGTTTAAGTTTTTCCTTTGGCATGTATCCCAAGCCTACCTTATCAAAAACACATATTTGACTACCAAGAAGTTTCTCAAAATTTCTTTTTCCATTTGTAAAGTTTTCAACAATCTTTTCTAAATCAGCTACTTTTTTTTTTCAGCTCATCATTTTCATATTTTAAAACTATATTATCTTTTCTTAAAACATCAATTTCATTTGTTAAAGAAAAATTTATCTTTTTCAAAATGGTATACTTGATACCTAATTTTTCAAGTTCCTCATATACTTCTTTTAAAACATTTTACAATTTTTCATAAGAAAGATATTCAATATTTTCAAAATTTGTTATTTCAAGATCATCTTTAGCCATAAGACACAAATTTACAGATTTTTCATTGCTTGCGTCGCTGTCTGAGCTACTTGAATCATCATCCCAAGTAGCTTTAATTGCTTTCTTGCTCTTATATCGATATTTTTTTAGCAGGGTATAATCTGCCTTGATATGTCCTGGTTTTTTGCATTTATAATAAGTTAAGGAGTCGTTTTTACCTGTATCTTTGTTGGAAAACTTTTTAAAAGATTTCATTGGATGAACTTTTTTTTCTTTAAGAATCTCTGAAATTTTCTTATAATTATTGCAATTTATTCATCTTTGTCATTGCTTTCCTCATTTTCATCACTTTCACTTTCACTTTCACTTTCATGGGGAACAACTTTGAGTGTCAAGCTCTTCTTTTGCTTTCCTTATTCTTCTCCTCCTTTCAATGTGTACTCATGAGTAATAAGTGACCAAATGAGTTCATTTACTTCGAGTTTTTTAAGATCCCTAACTTTAAGAATCGCCGTCACTTTTGATTCCCAACGTTTTGACAGAGAGTTGAGAATTTTCCTTTCTATCTCCAAGCTGGAATAAACTTTTTCAAAAACTGTCAAACTATTTATAATGTTAGTAAAACGAGTATACATAGAGGAAATAGATTCATTATCATTCTTTTTGAACATTTGATATTTATGCGTAAGAATATAAATTTTGGATTCTTTGACTTGCGAAGTTCCTTCATAAGTTCCTTCCAAGTTGTTCCAAATTTCTTTTGCCGTCCTGCAAATCATTATTCTGTTAAATTCATTGCCATTGAGAGCATTATACATAAAATTCATAGCCATTACATTCAATGTATAATGTATATCATCTTCACGATCAAACTCTTCCTCCTCCTTGTTAACCTTTACTTCATCAACAATTTTTGTTGGCTAGATTTCATAACCTTGAGACTGAAAGAATATTCTCATTTTAGTTTTTCAGAAAGTATAATTGTCTCCACAAAATAAGGGAGGCCGACTACTGGATTGACGTTCAGCGAATGTAATTGCAATGTTAGTCATATAATCTTAACTCAATAGATAATTAATCTTATAACGGAGCCCTTGCTCTGATACCAATTGTTGCCCAGATGACTAACATAAGAGGGGGGGTGAATTAGGTTATATGAAAAAATTAACAATTATAAATCAAATGCACAATATAAAATATAAACAAAATACGAACCAGCACGAAATATAAAGAGTAAGGGCAAGAAGAAGCAAACTCAGTATTTTAACAAGGTTTAGCCTCACTGCCTACGTCCTCACTTCAAGCTACCTCTTGAGGATCCCACATTCACTATTCAATCTCCTTCATGTGGAGATAAAAACCTATTAAACCTTTGAGCAACACCGCTACAAAGAATTCGTGTAGAATACCCTTTACACTTACAATCACCTCACACTTGGTGATTCAACTATTCTCTATGTAGAACACCTTCTACACACACAAGTGTTATACGCACCCTCTTACAAATACAAGAGCTGATGGTGTGTAGAGTATCACAGTATACTCCTCAATGAGTGAAATAAGAAAAATATAGCGTAAACTATATCTCTCTCAAAATGAATAAGGATTAAGACACAAGACTTAGAGAAGAGAGAATAAGGACTTTAAAAGAATGATGCAAAACTTAGCAATTGATATGTAAGCTCTTGTTTTTTTTTTTGCAAAACTCAAGTGAGTTATTTATAGGCAAATGAGTTTTCATATTCAAATTTGAAAAGGTTTACATGTTAAATAAGAGCAATATTCACTTTTTAAAATATTCAAACAAAAGCATCTCCTTTTATATTTGTCAAAGACAACTCCATTCATTTTTTAAAGAAATCAAATCTAATATTTTACTTTTCATACGTGACAAAATGAGCATGATTTATTTTTTAAACCAAATCATCTTCTTTTTGCATATGTCAAAAAAACACACAACCACCCTTTAAGATTTTCAAACAAAATATTTATCTTTTGCATTTGTCAAAAAAACAAAAAGCATCCATCTTTTACATTTGTCAAAAAAACATGCAACCACCCTTCAAGATTTTCAAACAAAAGCATCTATATTTTGTATTTGCCAAAAAAACACACAACCACCATTCAAGATTTTCAAACAAAATATGCACATGTCAAATATGACAATCAATCATCTTACAAATTCAAATCTTTATGCATATGTAGAAAAATAAATAATTTTTGAAATTAAATATTCTAATAATATTAAGCAAATGTAAAAAATACAATTTGATGCTTTATGAGAAAATATTAAGTTTGTGCCTTAATCCAATTTCAAATTTTAAAAGATGTACAACATTACTCTATAAGCTTCATTTATAGACTTGTTCTTCTTTTTGCTCATGCTTAATTTCTTGATGTGTTTAACTCCCTTCATGCGTAGACAACTTGAGTTTGAGTCTTGAATTTATTTATTATCATCAAAACCTATACGTAGATACGAGATTTGAAACTTTGGGTTCAACACTACTGATAGATTGGATTGGTTTTCCCTTAAAATAACAAAAAATAGTGAAGATAGTGATCGGGCTAAAGCCCGGCATGGGTTCGACCTACCTGTTTACAATTACGGACATTGGGCGTGAAGGAAGTCGGACAAGGAATGGTGACCTCTATAAGCCGACAGCGCCTTTCACAGCTACACTTATATCGACGCTGGCTCCATACCCAAAGGTCTTTAGGGATCGGGATGGGAAATGCTTCGAGCAAATCCATTAATTATGTCATGATCTGTGGATGAGGATTCAAGACCAAGATTTTGTTCTCGTATCTTTTAATAAATATAATAACTCAATCCCCATCTTGAATAAAATATCTACATAATATCATCAATGGTAATGCACTTTGAAAATATTTTTATTAAAAGAATATTTGTCATTTTTTTTCCTTCACTCATGTAAGTGAAAAATTGCAAGATTTTCTTAGCAATCAAAGAAAGCCTAGCTAAGTAAGACTAGCAAAATAAATGGAAGTAAATATATACCCATTTATTTTAATCACGTGTATTGATGACATAATGCATGTCCTGTACCAGCTGGTTTGAATGAGTTTGTCTGACAATTTCTTTCCTTCTAACGCAGGCAAGCATACAATTAATCCTCAATTCTAGGTCTCTTCAAGAAAATTGTGTTTTTTTCTTCTTCTTCTTTTTAACATTCTTCCAACATTTTCAATGTAGGCCGGCCACTGAGACAATCCGAATATTCTAAAGAGATGTCTCGACGAATATCTATGCCAATTTTGTTGAAAGGATTAATCTAAATTAATTAAAATCCTATATGAAAGTTTAGAGAGATCCCAAATTTTCAGCAAAACCATATAATTAATTAAGATATAACAATGTTAATGAGGGGACGATAGACGTTGTGAATATAATTATATGTAGGTCATAAATCTATCGAAGAATCAAATGGAAAAACCTTAGTATTTAGGGAAGTCCCACTTCGATCTTTACTAACACTAGTCGCTAATTATATACAGCTACTACATTGACTTCGTACGTACTTCTGTTGGGAATTTGGACCATCCAAATTCCCTCCACCAATATCTACTTTTGACAGAATATAAAGAAAAATAGAGAAATAAACACAATACAAGAATTTATGTAAAAAACTCTCAAAACAGGAGAAAAACCACCAGACCCAGAGAAGAAAATACACTATGTGAAAAATTGTTACAACACACAATTTTTCTCCTTATTCCAACAACATCCACAAAAACTTCTCCCACTAGTAAAACTTTAACTTTCACCTCTCTTCCTTTTACATACAAAAAGGACAATAGAGGAATTTTACTAAAATCAAAAGTTACTAGATAAGTTTCTAATTGGTGTAATTAAACCAAGGAGGCTGGTCTCATTTTATAAGCACATGGTCTTGCCCCTTCATTAAACTCACCGATGTGGGATTCCAAACGGAGCAAACCCAACAATCTTCACCTTGTGACTTTGACTGATCCCATAGACACGTTCCACCGCAATGAAGATCTTTATAGCTTTCGCTATCATGCTCAACCATAAAAGCATACTCACTCGGAATAAACCAATTACAATCACTTCACTTGGCCCATGTCGAAAATAACCTTGCTGAAAAATTATGGTACAACTCCCACATTTAGCTTTCCTGGAAGTTCATCAGTCATCGACATGAATTTCCACCACACACCTTGCATCAATGCCAAACCAATGCCCATGTGCAAACTTGTGGAATAGCTAAAATTAACATTTCCTCTTATCATGACAACTTTGAGATTAGCAGCATGCCATGAGGATATATATATCCCTTTTTCTATAGAGAGAGACACAACATTAGAATCAAGACCAGTATCTCCATTTACTGACTTGGAACCATTTGCCGAACCGGCTCCACCTCTTGTTGACAACTTTTCTTGACATCCCAGATTGTCTACATCTCCAGCAAATTGCTGACTTCATGGGTTGGTCGACGGCTTGTGTAATCCTGATGGAATCAAAATATCCCTAACTTGCACTTTCCATAAGTCAAAATTGATTCTCCCATCAAATTTGTCTACCTCCATTCTTGACATTGCCTTGATGAATTTTACCGTAGAAATGAATAGTACCCACTAAGTAAGTTCTCAGAAAAGACTGATCTTTCCTAGACAGAACTTCAAGATTCCCAAGAAAGATTAAAGGGTCACAACGGATACATTTAAAATTTTCAATCTCTTAAACAGAATGTCCTTAGACCGTATGTATCCATACTACTACACCAAAACTCCACTATGCCAAAAGAACCTAGTGGCTTTGATACCACTTTTTGGGAATCTGGACCTCCCAAATTCCTCCGACCAAGATCTACTTTTGACAGAATACCAAAAAAAAAATAGAGAAATAGACACAACACAAGAATTTACGTTGAAAACTCTCAAAATAAGAGAAAAACCACCAGACTCAGAGAAGAAATACATTATGTGAAAAATTTTTATAATCACACAATTTTTCTCCTCACTCCAATGACACCCACAAAAACTTCTCCCACTAGTAAAACTCTAACTTTCACCTCTCTTCCTTTTACATACAAAAAGGACAATAGAGAAATTTTACTAAAGTCAAAAGTTACTAGATAAGTTTCTATGACGCCCCTAAATTTTTTTTAAAATAAATACGAGAATCAAGGCATCAGGATGCTAACAACACGGGTCATGCACCCCCAACATCAAGTACTAAGTGTGTGAACTCGTGACATGCATATATAAAAACAGTAGGTAGTTATAGTCAATATCTAAGTACCAGAATTTTTAGAATTATTTTACAAACTAATTTAACTCACATTCTCTAATAAGATATTTAATACACTCATCCGAAATACAAATTTAACAAATACATATTTAGAAAAAGGGGAAACAATTTCCCAAGATAACAGTTTATAATAAGAATACTTCAACAGTGGAGTCGCCTCCTCAGACTCAGCCTCCACAAAACTCTACATCCAAAAACTATGATGCCAAAATGGCATCGCTGGTAAATACAACCCAACCAAACCACAATATATAAAATATATTTATACAACAACAATATGCATGAAGACGATACCATGTGTATGAAGCTTAAAATCATCTTCCTCAAAATAAATAAAATAACCACACACGCTAAAATCTCATTTTAATCACATTAAAATTCTAATAAAAACTATCCATCATTTCCTAGAAAATAATATCCGTAAATCCAACCATACCGGGAGTTACGTATCGCCGTACCGGATATGACATACACACATCACCAATCATAATGGGCGTTACGTATTGCCATCCCCATTATGATTTCTACACTCATTTCATACCACGTGTTACGTACCGCTGTCCCCAATATGAAATACACACCCAATGACTATAACGGGCATTACGTATCGCCATCTCCGTTATGTCATATACACACCATCAATCATAATGGACGTTACGTATCACCGTCCCCGTTATGAAATATACACACAATGATCATAATGGGCATTACGTATCGCCATCTCCGATATGTCATCCACACACTATCAATCATAATGAGCGTTACGTATCGTCGTCCTCGCTATGTCATCCATACCCACTGATCATAACGAGCGTTACGTATCGCCGTCCCCGTTATGATTCAGCCAAAAACTATTAAAATCCATAAATCCAATAACCACATCTCATATTAAAATCCAAACACCAAATATACACATGATCAAGCGTGTAATTACACATGTAAACCACTACACACAAAATAACCAACAATTAATAAATTCCAACATCAACCAATAAATCCAAATGCCAAAAAAATACAATATTTGTTAATGCAAAAATATATTTAAATCTTAAAGTTCATTTGGAGGATACTTACAATGCTAAAATATGATTTTCGAAGGACCACGAAGGTGCAAGCGACAGCGGCAAAGCAACGTAACAATGTAAAATGGCAACGATTGTGGGTCTCAAAACCCAACTTTTGATCTGCTGTCATACCAAGATTGATATGAATAAGAACAATGATACTAAATTATAAGAATTATAAAAAAAAAAGACATAACAAAGTCATAAAAAGTTTTGCTATTGTGTTAACGAAAATCTTTTTATGAAAATATGAACGTCTTTGTAAAAAGGTGCATGATGCATAAATCATGCATAAGTCATGTCATAAGTCTCATGATCATGATACACATATTAGTTATGGATTTTAATATAGCTTACCGGTATATTATGTTTTATGTTTTATAAAGTTATGGGTTTTAATATAGCTTACATTGTGATATTTACAAAGATTTAGATATCTTTGTCGATTATTTGGAATTTACCTTATATAGTTGTGACATTACATGCTGCTAGTAAGTTTGATGCATGCACATTATTTTCGACATGAACGAGGGGTATGTAGCCTAGTTTTACATGTCCCGACACTTCAGTTTACGTTAAATCCCAAATGTAAATTAGGGGCGTCACAACTACTCTCCTTCTTCCTTTCTTCTTCATTTATTTTCTTCTTCTTTCCTTGGTTTTTCTCTTCTCTACATGGAGTCCACAAGCACCCTTGTTTTGGTCGCGATTGCTGCCCTTTTGCTGTTGTTATTGTCATTGCACTCCACCTTGTCTCTTCACAGTAAGAGCTCTCTCTCTCTCTCTCTCTCTCTTTGCGATTCATGGGCATTGGAGTTAAGTTGTTGTCTAGTCGTCAGTGAAGCTCTGTCGAGCAATAGTTATTGTTTTTCCCTTTGTCGCCATCTCGCAACTCCACGCCTTATGCTTCGTCCGTCGAACCACCCCTTCCGCTCAATCATAGTGCTGTTTGTGAAACCCTAGAAACCCATCTTGGCCTAAATGGACCAAGACGCATGACTTTGAAACCCATCCCCAAATTGAGCTCCCTCTTCCACCTTAGCTTGGATTTGAATTCCGTACACTTTAAACACTACCCTAATACCTTTAGGAGTTGGTTGGTTGTGCATCACCATGCTCCGCCTCCCAACCAACATGACTTGCCATCACAGCCCATCCCAAGCCACTTTACATGGAGACCCACACCCCTAAGCCCAGAAAACCACTCTAATCAAATAGCTTGAATCTCGAAATCGTTGCTGCCCTACCCTTGCGTCATTGCTGCCCCGTCACTGTCTTGCTACATTTGGCATCACCTCAGTGAGTCAGACATGCCACTTGTTGGATTTAATCTTCTTTATATGTTTGTTTGTTAATTTAGCGATTTCGTGTTTGTCTGAGACTCGGTGCGCGTACTCATCTAATTGTAGGATACCGTGGACCGGTGTGTGTATGATGATTGAGATTGTTGATCCATACTGTAAGTAATATTCTAACGCAATTTTAGAGTTTAAAATAATATTTCTGTATTTATATTTTCTATTGCCTGGTTGGATGGAGTGTTGGAATTTGTTGAAGTTTGGTTGGTTGGGCATGTGGCCGATAATGGAAGATGGGTAAATACATGTAGTTGGTTGTGAAACTATTTGTGAAATTCTTTGAGAAGCCATGTTTCTGAAACCTTGTTTGTGAAACTGTGGTTGTGGAGTTGTGTTGGTGCTTGTTGTGGTATTGTGCATTTATTTACTGAGTGGTCTGCCATGTCGTCCAATACTTGTTTGTCATGCATAAGCACTTTTACTTAAGTGCTTGAATTATTTAATTGTGCGGTGATACCATGCTTTGTGCTTGGGAAATTGGGTGATGTGTTGGTTGGTATATGAGTGTGTGGATGTCATGACCCAATCTGGGATTGGGGTGATATGTCCCTTGGGTTTTCGTTGGGCAACAGTGGGATCGGATGAGACGATGACGCTCTCATGCTGACTCCATGACCCCTCTGCTAGTGGGGGATAGAGAATGTTTGGTCATGGTAGCGAAGCTGGGCATCGCTCGTTACAAAGTTATATGCATGATCGTTATCCATGGTGTGACAAAGGGAGCCAGGGTATGCAAATGGTCTTCTGGGGAGACCATGGTGCATGCATAATAAATTGATTGTATAGTTTGTGTGGATAACGACCCCAAGCTGAGATTGAGTATTATTTAAGTGGAGCTTCTCTAGTTACTCGGGAGCGTGATAATATGATGTAACGTTCTATGGGCTGTGTCAGGCGATAGTTGGGTCCATCAAAATGGTAATGCTTTTGAATTGACTCATAGCCCCCCTGCTGGCGAGGTTAAAGAATGCCTGGTCACGGTATGTGCTGGGCGGAGCTGGGTATCGCTCGTTACGACATTGCACGCACGGTTATCATCCGTGGTGTGATGAATGGAGCCAGGATATATGGATGGTCTTGAGAGGAGATTATGATGTACACTTGTATTTGAATTGCGTCATGAGTCGAAAACGGAGTTTTTGGTGTGTGTGAGTAAATGTGTCATTTTCGGGGAAAAATGGGTAGAATTATCATTGCATGTTTTATTGGGGTTGTGAGTGTGTTGGCTACTTGAATGTGTTTTTAAACACTTGCATGTTGTTTGGTTGCTTACTTGTTGAAATGTCCTAATCTCATGTGGTGTTTCCTTTCCACATCGTGTTTCGTTTCATGGAACCATAGTTTTGTTGCAAAGGTAGAGTTTGAGCTAGTGGTACTGGCTTCGTCAGAAGAGTGATTGACTGAAGATTGATCTCCTCCCGTATTCAACTATGGTTGTAGTTTACCTTTAGTTGTATTTCAATAGATGACTATTTAAACCTACTTGGATGATTTTATTTGGGATTGTAAGGTTTTAAATTTTCTAATACTTAGTTCAACATGCCCTTTATTTTTCCATTGCAATATTTTTGTGTTGCACATATTGTATGTTTGCACACATTTGCACATGATGAATAAGGGTGTGTGACCCGTGTGGTCATCATCCGGGTGTCTCAACTTCTACTCGTACCCATGTCGAGGTTGGGAGCGCCACAGTGACAGTGTGAGACTGCGCATCGAACGACATCATGGATATCGCTGTGTAAAACTCCCAAACCATTGAGGGATAAATAGAACCCCTCAATGCGAGATGGGTATTTAGCCACCGGAGGTTAAGATCGATCTCAAGATTTGTTGCTCCCAGAAAAGTTTGTCAAACTCAATAATCATATCCTCCCGCTTAGGCGTAACTATGCAGGCTTCCATTCAAGTAGTTTTCGAGGTGGCTCTTTCCCTTCATCTCTTTCTAGTAGTCATTTAGTGAGCCATATATGTCCTACACATATAAAATATAAAAAATAGGAGAAAAAAATAAGTCACAATATTAGTAATGGTTATATCTAAAATTTATAAAAGATGTACAGATGTAAGTTTGAATGAAATATCAACACATTCGAATGTAATTTGCAAAACGTTCCAATGAATACAAACATATGTTTGATTGTGGATGTCAGCTATATCGTTTGAACATAATATCACTTACGTTTGAATGTGAAGTACACATTTGAATCTAAACTAGGATCACATTCGAACGTGAGATCCACATTTGAAATGGAACCATTTCAATTTGATGTTTACGTTTGGACGTAAAACCTTAACATTCGAATGTTGTTACTAAACATCCGAACGTAAGCTTCCAACGTTCAAATGTGACCTTCCGGCTTCCAAGATTCAAATTTTCACATTCGAATGTTAGGTTGTAACGTTCAAACGTTACGACACGAGAATGACATTCTCCAAACTCCATTTCTAGGAGTTTTGGGACCAAAAGCCACCACAGAATTGAAGTATACACTTACAAACAATATTCCTACGATTGCCATTTGACCATGGGAGTCCTATGACATTTAATCTATTTTTCAACAAAGTCTCTAAATTTAAGAAAAAAAAACACTTTAATAGATGGACTAAGGCTACCTGCCTTTTATTGACGATTGCAATTGTGTTGACAATGGCGATGTGGTTTAAGTGGTAGAGAGAAAATGAGAGAAAAGTGAGGAAAATGAATTCAGAGCTGTTAGGAACACTATATATATATAGTTAACATTCGAACGTTCTTAAATGAATGTTTGAACGTTGTATTGTAACCATTGCAAACATTCGAATGTTTAGATAAGAAGTTCAGATGTATACAATATACATTCGAACGTTAGGTTGAATTTTGTAAATAACAATTATACAATATTAATATAAAATAGTGGTAATATATATTAATAGCATGTATTATACTATTAAATTGAATACTAGTATAGTATATAGTAACATATTAATATATACGATAGTTGAGTGTGATTTAACCATAGGGTTAACTATATAATATATATAGGGCCACTATATAAATAAGTAACTATAGTATTAACTATAGTGCTATCTCTAGTAAAGTTATATTATGGTGCTCACTATAGTGTTAACTATATAATATATATATATATATATTTAGTGTTAACTATATAATATAAAATATAACTATATTAAATTTCTTCGGACCTCTACTAATAGTCGTGATTACATTAAGTGTTCATGTTAAGAATGTAAAAATTTGTGTTCTATAGGATTGGATGAAGCTGAGAGTGATATTTTTGTGAACGGCATGGATCTAAGTTATACATGATGGGTACTCCATGATGACGCGTATGAGCTGATATCGGATGCTTACTTCGATCATACAAAGTATATGCAAGACATGAATGATGATTACGAACGGGATGATGCTAACGAACGATATGAGATGAAAGAGATGTTGGGTTTATGGATGTTTATGGATGAGTTTGACAATCGTGCCTCAGGTGGTCGAGGGACTGATTTAGATATTTTTGCCACAATGTGGGAAGATGTAAAGTGCGACCTTTATTCTGACTGCACAAAGCACAACAAAATATCCTTTATTGTGTGGTTACTTCACATTAAATCATTGTGTTGAATGTTGATGAAAGTATTAAACATGATATTAGAGTTATTTAACAAGGTGCTTCCCAAAGGGTCTACAATATCAAAGAACTTTTATGAAGTGAAATAGTTGAAAAAGAACTAGGATTTGAGTACAAATCCGTACATGCATGCAACAATTATTGTGTTTTGTTTTGAAAGGAGAACGAGAAAAAACAAGCGTGTCCTATATGTAAAGAGTCGATGTGAAAATCTAAGAAGAACATGCTAGTGAAGGTGTTGCACTATTTTCCCCTGACTCACTGGACTAGCAGTCTTTTGATGAATAATACCTAGAGTTTGGGAACAAAGCTTGTAACATGCGCATGTGACTCACAACTAATAGATTCAATACCTTTGACAATATGAATACAAGTTGTAGCAGATGGCCCATTGTGTTGATACCATACAATCTTCCCTCATGGAGGTGCATGAAGGCGGCAATTTTTTGTTAACTTTACTAATCCTTAGTCCAAGATCACTTGGGAATGACATTGATCTATTCATGTAGCCATTGATTGAGGAGCTGAAAGAGTTATGGGAAACAGGTGCCAAAGCGTATGATGCATCAACAACGACATCTTTTCAGATGCATGTTGCGGTGATGTGGATAATAAATGACTATCCTACATATGAGAATCTGTCCAATATGAGTACTAAAAAAAAGTTGGCGTGTTCGACGTGTAATTAAAAAACTGTTAGTGAGTGATTAAATTTTTCTTAGAAGATGTGTTTCATGGGCGATCATCGTTATCTCATAACAAATGATGTATAGAGAAGAGAATGAGCTAAATTTGATGGAATAGTGGAGAAAAAACTTGCACTAAAGGAGTTGTCTGGGGACGATATAGTGGAACATCTGCTACTTGTTAGAGCAAAAAATTTTGGCAAAGGTTGGGGAAAGAACAAGAGAAAACAAGGCGTAGCCGAATTGAATTGGACGAAACATTTTTTTTTACTTGTCGTATTGGCCATCCTACATGTTGCGACATATTTTGGATGTTATACACATTGAGAAGAATATCTGCAAAAATATACTTGGAACATTGATGTGTATTAACAAGAAGACGAAGGACACGATCAAGATGAAAAAAGATCTTGAGAGAATAGGCATTAAACATAATCTACATCTAAGGGTGGATGGCAATGGGGAGTCATGTTGCATGCATGTTTTACGATGACAAAAATGAAAGAATGGATTTTTGCAAATGATTGGAATGTGTGAAATTTTTAGATGGTTATGCTCCAAATATCGGCAGGTGTATGAACCCGGATGACTAAAAAATCAGTGGCTTGAAAAATCAAGGCTGTCACGTATTTTTATAGAAGTTATTGCCGATTGGAATCCATGGTAAGCTGACATCTAATGTACGTGTCATCATTATTGAGCTCTGTTTGTTTTTCAGGGATTTGTGCACTGGGGTGGTTAATCGTGATATGCTACAAAAAATAGAAAATAATATTACCACTATCTTATGTAAATTCAAGCAAATATTTTCGCTATTATTTTTTGATATGATGTGTCCAATTGAAATATATTTGAGTCGACTAAAGTGTACAATTAGGATAAAGCCAGGGCTAAGGGTTCAATAGCATAGACCTATATATACAATGAGTGGTTGACATTTTGCTCACTCTATCTTCACGGTGTTGAGATACGATTTAATTGTAAAAAGCAAAATTCTGATTTTGCTACTCCGCTTCCTCGTGAGCTATCAATGTTTTCCCAAAATGTAAGATACTTGGGTGCACAAATGGGTTATAATTTTTTCGATGAAGAGTTGGATAAATTTTGGTGGTACATATTGAATAATTGTCGAGAGATTGATAACTATCTCAAATAAGGTTCTCATCCAATTGATGCACATAAATAGATCTAGTCAAACTGGAGTAGTTATTATTTTTATTCATAGTATAATATTCTTTTTCAATAATATAGAGTGAGCACCAAGACAAACTTAACATAGAAGGTGTAGAGAATATGGAAGTAAGACATGAGAAAGACTTTTTCAAGTGGTTTGAATAATGTGTATCAACTATAATTACATATATGTTGAATTTTCAAACTCTTAAGCATTCTTGGTAACTTATTAACAATAATATTGTTTTATATTGCTAGATATTGAAACAATGTGCTCATGATCCCTAGTCAATTTTTCTTGAATTGCATGCATTGAATCGTGGTCCCTCAAATAGAGTGGTGTGATACATCGCATGTACAACTTAAGGTAATAGATTCCATACTTTGAAACGTGAATGAAATAGAAAAATACAAAATTGTGGTGTGTTGGTCGAGGGGAGTCATGAGACATATAATATTGATTATTATGATGTCATACGTGATATTATTGGACTGAAATATCTAGCTAGGTTTGTAACATATATTTTTAGATGTGATTAGTGAGATCTAGGCGATGGTCGGGTTTTGATGCATAGGATAATCACTTCATGACTGTCAATACTTCATTAAAATGGTATGAATATGATCCACTCGTATTGGTTTATCAAGCTACACAAGTTTATTACTTGGTGATCCAGTGAAAGGCATTCATGCAAATATTGGAGAGATAATGAGTCGTACAAAAATTTGTATCTAGGAACATATATAAAGCATGAATGAGTGCAGATCACAAGAAAAATGGAGATGAAGGTGATGCTTCAATTGTAAAGGCATATCAGGAAGATAGAGAGGATATTAACGTATTTGTTGACCTCGATGAACTTGAGATACTACCCTTATGTAGAGATGATGTCGCATCTGTCCATCTTGATCCATCCACTATTTTAATACTAAAAAACATATATAACTAAGACTATACTATTGTATATGTTAGTTGATGCATCATCCTCTCGATGCAGCTGTGGTTATACTCGTAGAATCCCTCTAGAGAAAAATAGAAGGTAAGGGAAAAATCAAGATTACCATTCCTGATAATTCTACTAAGGGAGTGATGATGGTGCGGCAGCACTTTTCTCTTATATTGGTACACTAGTCTGAGCTTACATTCCATTTCATGTGCGACAGTGGCGAGTTATTCCTAACGAGATTAATGAGTACGTTTGGAGTCGTGTACTGGTGAGTTTACTTTACGAGCATATCTTATCAATCTAAATTAGTATATCATATTCTTAACTTAATACACTTAGTAGGATGAGTTCGTTCTCGATTTTACTCATAGAGAGGATTTGAGAACTGTGATATATCATACCGATTAAGGTATGATATATTCATCATTCATAAAAGGAAAGTGTCTTGATTCCAACTAGTTCATTTATTTTTATTTGTTTATTGTAATGTACCTACAATACACAAATAAAAATAAATAAAAGGGCCGCTCATTACAGATTTCTTGGATCATAATGTACCTACGATACATAAATAAAAATAATGTACTAGTTGGAATCGAGACACCTTCCTTTTATGAATGATGAATATTGTGGCACCCTCAAATCTCACTTGTGATTTGGTAGGACTCGTGACACCGGGATGATGACCACACGGGTCACACACCCCATCGATAAGTGCTCCAAGTGTGTGTGCATCATACATCAAGTGTGCAAGTAATATTCGCAGCGAAAAAATACAAGCATAAATCTAGCACTAGAAAATTTAAAGTTTACATCCCAAACAAAATAATTCTCCAAAAGGAGATTATACAGTCATCCAATAGAATAAGAGTAGGAATTAAAGGGATAAATAGCAACAATAAGGGTTCTGAATCCCACAATCCTAGTATCATCAATAGATCACTCCTCTAGCAGAGTTTGCCCCTCGGGTTCAATCTTATTCTTTGCATCAAAATCTATGATTCCATAATACGGAACTGCAAGTGAGAGCAAAACCATCATGAGATAATGAATCTCAGTGAGTAGCAATTAAATAACACTTCAAGTTTTAAGGAAAACAACACACAAGCAAGGGCAATCATCATGCTCTCAACCATGCATAATTAAACAAGACCAATCTATTCTTTCCTAGAAAGGAACACATCTATCCGTATATGCCAAAAATTCAATTTTTAGCCTATGACACAAACGATATAATTTATTAAGTATATACCATGGTTTCCCCTAGGGAACATCTATACATCCCCACTCCTTTTGTCACCCTAAGGGTAATGATCATGCAAGTGACTTTATACGAGCGATGCCCAGCTCCATGTCCAGTGCATACAATGACCGGACATTCCCTAACCCCCGCTAGCAGAGGGGTCACGGAGTTGGTACGAGAGCATTACTATCTTGTTTGATCCCGTTGTCGCCCAGCGACAATTTAAGGGACGTCACATCAATTTATTATGCTCTCAAGTGACTAAAGGAGCTCCACCGAGATAATTTCCTTCTCGACATGGGGTCGTGATACGCACACATCCACATGCTTGACAAATCACACCATCCAATTTATAGACATAAACCACAACATCACAGCACAGTTAAATAATGACAGAAATTAAATAACGAGTGGTGCATGATGTGCAATTATTCGATGACATGACAATGATACAAGAAAGGCAAACACAATCAATCATATAATTAAATCAACAATCTAATTCACAACTAATCAGATTATGGGATTATCCCATCCTCCATTTCATGGCCTTGGGCCCAACTAGCATACTCCCATTTTATTAATATTAATAGTTAACCAACACTTTGACTTGCAATAAAAAGTTAGCGCACAAATAATTATTAAAAAAAAATCTTAGGTAACAATTGGTCGGCTACTCACTATGTGGTCAAATAAGATTCTGGAGGATCGAGCGAGCTCTAAGATACGGTCCCATGTATCGACAAGTAAGCACATCGCTACATCACATACACGCACCAACATTAATAAAATAATAATTATAATAAATCAGTAATAAGCTATAATTTAAATAAACAATTATATGAGTGGAGCGGCTTGCCGAGGTGTCACCGAAAGTGGTGGTGCGGCTACAAAAATAGTAACAGACACAAAAGGGGTAGTAACGGTTTGGGGGGGGAGGGGGAAAAAGGGCTGTAGCTCTCGAATTTGGGTGGGTTTTATGGGTTAGTGTGACTTGAGCTAGGATTTGGTAGCTCAAGGTGGTGGGACAAGGCAAATGGGCAACCACACACAACGACAAGGGTTCAATAACTTCCAACCATTACGGGAGGTGATTGAGAATGAGGGAGGATTTGGACCACAAAAGGGGATGAGGGAAAAAACTCGAAACCTTGCGTGAGAGAAGAGTAAGACTTGGTTTTGGGATAGTTTTTTAAGGGAGGTGCAATGCTATTTATAGGCCAAGGGGACAACACTATGCATGTAGCCATGGCTGCGATTGGGCGTAGGAAGGCTAGTCATGGTCATTGTGCGGCGTTCAATAACAAGGGAGGGGAGGGCATGTGATGTTGAGGCTGTGATTTACAACCCTTTATCAGACAAAAACTAGGGGAAAATAGGGGGAGGAGTTCACAGTTTTGGGAGAAAAGGGACGACTTATAGGGCGTGGGTTGTGTTCACCAAGGCCATAGGGTGAGTTGGGTCTGCTGCGTGGCTCTGTGGGAAAGGAGAAGGTGTGTGGCACTGAACTTTGAAGCTCATGGGTTTGTAGGTGGGAAGAAAACCAGAAGAAAGAAAGAAAAAGAAATAATAAGAAAAAGAGAAGAAGGAGGCACTGGCTTGAAGTGATGGAACCCTAGTGTTTAATTCCCATTAGTGCCAAAGCGGCATTGTTTTAGTGTGCTAAAGGGGTTGGCTTCAACCTAGGTCATAGGCCGGGCCCTCCACTCTGAACTAACATAGCCCCAAAACACAAAAACACACTCACATAGCCTCACACAAGCCCATGGAAAAAAATAACTCACAAACAGCCCAAACCAAACAAGTCCGAGAAGAAAGGCCCATTCGAAAATAATTAAATAAATTCAACAAACCATCACATTAAAATAAATTCCAACATAATAAAAAAAAGAGACTAAAATCAAAAATTAAGTAAAATGCTACAATAAACAAAATAAAATAAAATAACTCCATATTTAAACATATGAATATCCAAATAATAGTAGCAAAATAATACATATAAATACAAGGGTGATAAAGTTACAGAATCTCACATCTATATCATACCTCGATCAGTGGAATTGGTGCATAAGTGGTCTTTAAATATTAAAACTCTTTTGTTCTATTATTCTCAATTTATTTGTGATGTTTTTTCGTCTTCAAATAATTATAGAATCTATTTCGTTTATGGATTCAGTCATGCTTTTTCTATTGAGTAAATTAGTTCTATAATTATGTTTGGAGCAATTGATTATCCATATTGATTTAATTCTCTGCTGCAATATCGCCTCTTAGGTATATTGTCGTCGTTGAATTTTCTCAATATCGATAACAATTTATGAGAGTTAAGCGTGAAGAATGATTTTTCAAAGAGTTACATGTGATTTAAATTTTGGTTATTAATATTATATCTTCTGATTAAGAATTTGGACATAAAATTCTTAATTGAGTTATCAATGAATTAAGAATAAATTTGAATACCACAAATACACAAGGAATTCCCTACACTCTACTTTTCGTCTCATTTTTATAATTTTCAAATTACTCATTTAGTTTTAATTTACATCACACTCTAAAATTTACTTATCACACTCATTTAATCTTTTTGTTAATTTCGTTACTGTTCTTCAATTTCTCAATCTATCTCCTTGTGGAATCAATACCCCAAAACTATACTGCAAACGACCGCGTTATTCTTTGGGCGTAATCAAATTTTGGCACCGTTGCCGGGGAGACGGTAGAAGAATTTGTAGTTTTTTTTTGGAGTTTGTTAAAAAAAAAAAAAGAGCGGTAGCTTCGTTCATTTTCTTTTTAGCTTTCTGCATCTTTATTTTATTTTACTTTTCTTTTCGTAATTTTTTTTTTCAGTATTACACTTTTCTTTACTTTGCATGCGCAGGTACAGAGACGCTTTTGGACGGTTTGCTAGTAGACCTGTGCTAGAATCAGATTCAGAATCTAATTTTTCTAATCGCTTGTTTGATAATTCTTCCAATTCTGACGCGATGAGTGAATACGTGGACCAACCTGTTAGAACCCTCCAAGATTATCTTCATCCCGCACGAACAGCCACACCATCCTGTATTATGTTCTCACCTAATGTTCGTCACGTAGATTTCAAAATAGGAATGATACAATTACTTCCGACTTTTCATGGTCTAGAAAATGAAAACCTCTATGTTCATATTAGGGAATTTGAGGAAGTAGTTGCAACATTTCACAGTCAAAATACCATTGATGACACGATAAGACTAAAGTTCTTTCCTTTTTCTTTGAAAGATAAAGCTAAGAGTTGGTTGTACTCACTAAGACCACGGTCTATTGGAACATGGAGTGAGATGACTCAAGTGTTTTTCAATAAATATTTTCCCCAACATAAGACCAATGCTTTAAAAAGACAAATCTCTATCTTTGCACAAAAGGATAGTGAGATTTTGTACCAGTCTTGGGAAAGATTTAAAGAATTACTGAGTATGTGTCCCCACTATGGATATGAGAATTGGCGCTTAGTGAGTTATTTCTATGAAGGGCTTATGCCCAGGGAACGTCAATTCGTGGAAATGATGTGCAATGGAGAATTTTTACAGAAAAATCCCGATGAGGCCATAGAGTACCTCAATGAACTTGCTGAAAAAGCTCATACTTGGACTGGACCTAGTGCTACTGATAGCACAAATAGGTCACGACCTACAGGAAACCCGAGTGGTGGTATTTACTATCTAAGGGAAGAGGATAACCTTAAGGCTAAGGTTGAAATGCTCACTAGAGAATTAGAGTTATTGAAAACCAAAAACTCAAAACCAACACACATGGCTAATCATGCAGAATCTTTTGGACCATATGTTGTCTGTGGTGGGGTAGATCATCATGCCCAAGACTGTCCTACACATGCTAACATGAGAGGATGGCGTAATCACCCCAACTTTAGCTGGAAGTCGGAAAACCAACAGCCTGCACAACCTTCTAGATCATATTCTGCACCATACCATGCACCTCAATCTTCTAGAAATTCTTTAGAAGACACTTTGCATGCATTTATTGAAGTACAGGGTAAGACTAACCAAAAATTTCAGTCTTTAATTATGCAGGTTGTTGAAGAACAAAAGGAGATAAAGAGCCAGGTATCTAAAATAACGAGTTTCTTGAGTGTAAATGAGCAAGGTAAGTTCCCTTTTCAAGCTCAGTCTGTACCTCATAGTTAACATATGGCACAAGAAACTGTGAAGAATCACGAATGCCAGCAGATATATATGATTGACTCACTCATAGACAGGGAAGTTTTCACAACTCATAATTCTGATCCCCTTGAGAATTTTATTGTTGATTTTGAGTATAATCCTATCAGTGATTCATCTGATGTAGCTAATATTTGTGCAATTTTTGACAATACTCAAGATTATAGCACACGGGCTTGGCAACCGAAGTTTGAGGAGTTTCTTGAGAAAAATGAAAAACAGATTCCTTCAAGTGGGCAAGTAACCAAAGTTAATCTTAAACCTTGCCACCTACCTGTGAAGTTCGAGCACCGAGCTTATTGGAAAAATAAGCGTTTCATTTTTGACCCAGGAGGAACAGTTCTATGAGTGGAAGATAGTCCGGTTGTAAACTTGGTCTACCAACTTTGACCACAGCATGCAACAATAATTATTATTATTATTATATTTATTATCATCATCATTATTATTATTATTATTATCATCTTATTTGTTTTGTTTTGTTTTTATTTACTACTATTTTCTTTATTTTTGTTTGTAGGATAGTATCATTTTGTCATTTTAGATCACTACTTTTGACGCTTAGCGAGCTATCCACATCACACATCAGGTGTATCCTACCCTTTTTAGTTACTCCCCATCCAATTTTGATTATTAAACATTGAGGACAATGTTTCATTTAAGTTGGGGGGTGGAAATACAAATCTGTTATTTAAACTCTGTGGCATATTTCAATCAAAATATAAAAAATTGTCAAATTTTTTTCACACAGGCATCTTTTCACACATGATACTCATGCTCATTCATAACCATCTTGGCGAATTCAACAAATCCAACTTAAATCATTTTGCTAAAGCATCCACAGAAAATTTTTTATGCACTTATCCAAACTTTGTGGTAATATGGTGATTTGACACATGTAACTAAAGAATTATTTTACTCAAGTATTCATGTGAATTTTGTGAGAATTGAGAGCTTACAAATATAGAAATTGTGATAAGTATCCATTGATCTGTTGAATTTGACACTTCTTTTGAGAATATCATTACATGGTTTATGGTAAGATGGTGGATATACTTGAGATATGACGAAAGTCAACTTAAGATTAACGTTTGAGCCTTTCAAGCTGAGCCTTTTTCATCATAGAACCCTAGCAGTCAATTTTGAGCCAATATACACATATGGCCTTTTCTTTTCATATCTATGTCATCCATACCTCTCTACATTGGAGTATAACTTATACACTATATTTTCCTACCATTTTACTTCCAAGTGTGTACTAAGTGTGAAATTATTATTTAAAAAAAAAAACCATGACAAAAATGGCATGGTGCTAGATGTGTCCATCAAATTATTCATGAAAGAGTTCATCAAATTGCAAAGACACCAGTGGCAAAAGAAGATGGAAAAGTATACTTAGTCAAAAATCTAAAAAATTGAAAAGTACATCAAAAGGAAAGTATAGTCTACTGAAAAATTTAACAGATTCCCTTTTGTGTATACTTGGAAGTTTTTGAAACCTCTTCACCTTTTCTTCTTATGAACCCAAAACCTAAACCACATTACAATCCTTTGTATTGATTTTTCCGATCCTAAGTATGCTTGTGGAAAGAACGGTGGAAATCTCATTTGTTAGTATTCCTATCATAAGATCAATGTTTACTTGTTACTTATATATAATTGGCTAAATTTCCATGAGAGTAAATGTACACCTTTGTCAACTCCATAGAGAGAACCCTTACATGAAAAACTTCTATACCCGTGAGTTATGGAGTTGGACCTTTTTGCTTAAGATATTCTAATGTTGCATGTGTCGAAACCTCTGATTTGATAAAAATAGTTTGGAACACATACACACTCTGTGGATTGCTATATTTGAATTACTTGTGAAAGGGTTATTGAATTTCTAAGATTGTTTTGATATGTAAATTTGAAAAATGTGTCTTGATGGCCCTTATGTGTGATTTTATTTGGTCTTTCTCATCATTTTGCATGAAAATTGCTAGGGACTAGCAATGAGTAAGTTGGGGGGTGTGATGAGTGCACAAAAATGCACTCTAAATAGTCTATTTAAATACTAAAAGAAATGAGAAAATAATGGATATAACTCATGTTATTAAAATTATTAGTCATTTATCTTGAGATAGATATAAGCATGATTTAATATATTGATGAGAATATAAAATGCCATATTTTACTCTCTTAATATTTAATACTTTATTCTTATTTGATGCCTAAATATACTCATTATTCTTATATTTTGATTTAGGACGCAAATAGAGACATTAGGAGCAAATGAAGATAATTACGGAATTTTAGACAGTTCTGACATCTTTTCGTAATATGGGCATAACTCTCTCATCCAATCTCCGATTGAGCTGATTCAAGATGATCTAGAACCAAAAGAGAAATATCTATAACTTTTATGTTTTATGTTTGAAGAGATATCCACTCAATCTAAGACAAAATCGACAATCAAGTGGACGCACCTGCACTTGACGTTCCTGGATATTTTTCAGCCACTTGCATCAAATCCAAATGTCATCATAATATTTTCCAGCAAGCACTCCTACACCAACTTGGAAATTAAATGATCAATTCAGATACAAGATGAAGTGCACTCAAGTTTCTTCAAGACAAATTATTTAACTACAACAAATGAAGTCATACAAGACAACTAATGGATAGAGAAGCAAAATTGAAACACTCAACCTACAAGCAAAATCCAGCTCATGCATGGTGGGAAAACAAATGATCAAAATGACAACTCACAAATCACTTGGATTCAAGAATGGCACATGGCAAAACAAGTTGAAATTGTGATGACTTTGTCATGACAACTTGCATGAAGGATGCTTATAAATAGAAGGGAGGGGTGTGTGTTCTAAGACAATGCTTAGTGTGGGAGGATGCTTTGGAAGAGCCATTATTTTGAGAGCTTGAGAAAAGAAAAGAAAAACCAAAGAAGAGAGAAGAAAATAATGGTTGGCTCTTCCATATTATCCCTTGGAGAACTTCAATATGTGTAACTAAATTCTCAAGGAGGGCTAGGGATGAACTTGTGTGTGTGATGGTATTTATAATTTATTTTTGATTCATGTATTTGGTCTTTAAATATTAAAACTCTTTTGTTCTATTATTCTCAATTCATTTGTGATGTTTTTTCGTCTTCAAATAATTATAAAATCTATTTCGTTTATGGATTCAGTCATGCTTTTTCTATTGAGTGAATTAGTTCTATAATTATGTTTGGAGTAATTGATTATCTATATTGATTTAATTCTCTGCTGCAATATCGCCTCTTAGGTATATTATCGTCGTTGGATTTTCTCAATATCGATAACAATTTATGAGAGTTAAGCGTGAAGAATGATTTTTCAAAGAGTTACATGTGATTTAAATTTTGGTTATTAATGTTATATTTTCTGATTAAGAATTTGGAGATAGAATTTTTAATTGAGTTATCAATGAATTAAAAATAAATTTGAATACCATAAATACACAAAGAATTCCCTACGCTCTACTTTTCGTCTCATTTTTATACTTTTCAAATTACTCATTTAGTTTTAATTTACATCACACTTTAAAATTTACTTATCACACTCATTTAATCTTTTTGTTAATTTCGATACTGTTTTTCAATTTCTCAATCCGTCTCAATCTAAGTGCTTTTTGTTTGACTTCCAAGTTTGAAGCTCTTACGTCTCTATGTGGTCATATTTAACAGATTCTATAGTTCTATGGCCTTGCTAATCAATTGAACAAATTAACAATCAGGAGGAAGAATATGCATTTATCATTACTAGGTTGCGTAACTTCCACATTCTTCTCAAACGAAATGGATGTGGTTAGACTCTAAATCGGCTCTAGTAAAGTATTTTTCAATCTAAAATAATCTTAACAAAATTGTATAAAACCATTAAATTATTTCTATGAAGAACACCCAAAAATACTCACACTTACAGATCTTGAAGTTCCCACAAAATGTACCTGCAAAACACCCAATGCTCAATGGAGATGTGGAGAAGAAGACACACGGATGACGGCGGACCGGCAACAACCGGTGAGCCAAACTGTTGGGAAGGGGGAGGGGAACCACCGGTGGGTTGAAATGCACAAGGATGATGCCGAAAATTCAAATTGTTCACTGATTCGGGCTGAAATGCTGGGAAGGGGGAGATTATAAACAGTCTGGTCCCGTTTTACTATAGCAATTTAAAAAAAAAATGCCACATGGGCAGGTGTGTGCAATAGAACATTGTAGCCGCTACAGTGCAACTTAAGTATAGCAAGACTCAAATCGAAAACAAAGACACAAAACAAGCATATGCTTTTCAATAACAGCAGGCATACAAATGGATAAATATCAACTCCCCCCGCACGCTTCAACTTTGTGCTCTCAACATACGCAGACGAGGCCATCTCTGGCTATGCTTGAGCTTTACGCTCTTTCCATACGAAGGTTGAGCCTATCTCCCGCTGTGCTTGAGCTCAACGCTCTTACCATACGCGGTCGAGCCCATCGCATGCATTGCTTCAATTCTACGCTCTCACCATACGCAGTCGAGCCCACTCTTGCCACTATTAAGCTCCGTGCTCTCACCATACGTGGTCAAGCCCAACACCCGCAGTGCTTGAGCTCCACTCTCTCATTTTGTGCAATTGGAACTTCTTGAATACCAGGACATTATTTTCTTCGTAATTACTTTAATTGCAAATTTACTTATAAGATTATTAAAGTCCTTGATTGGGACATGTAGCCTTTTAGAATTGTTGGATATTAAGAAGGGGAAAATGGATTGGCTCAAACCCAGCCATTTAAATGCACTAAAAGACAAAGGAATGTGGAGGCTAGCAGACATGAAGAGATTAGGGAAGGGTGGGTTGTAGTAATTAGGGTGTAGGGGGTGTGGGTGTCAGGGGAAATAGGAGAGTTGACAGAAAGCAAGGTGCAAGGGGCGCATCAGTGAAGATGACACACGCAACAAAGGTGTCTATAAAAACCTCCAAATGCACAAGGTGAATTTTTCTTTTGCCTCTCCTTCTTCTTCTTCCTCAAAGACTCGATTTCTCAAAAGAAGGATCTTCTTCATAGCAAATGGCGCATGATTTTTTCATGTTCAGTGAGATACAAGATACTGTAAAATATGTGTTATAGTGGATTTTTCTCTTCAAATGCCCATAGACATAGGCATTACGCCAAACCTTGTAAATCGTGTATCCATTTCTATATATTTTATCTGCTATGGAAGTACACGCCTCCATTGCACTGTTGCACCAAAACACTGTTAGGAGTTTCAAACAACACCGATCAAGATCCAGATTGCCTTAGTGGGTTGGGAATAAATCATTCTCTTTCTGACTTCTTGAACAATATTTATCATGTCAACACAAGGCAAGAAACTAACAAACAGACAAATTTTGATTTCATTTAAATTTGTATAAAGAAAGTTGTCGAAAAAAAAATTATTTTAATTTTTTGGAGATCAATTGAAAATGATAATCACTTTCTAGAACTCATCCCTTGTCTTCCTTTCCCTCGTTTTTTCCCTAGCCCATACTTCCTCTGTGCTATTATTAACCGTTGCATTGTTTATGATTTTTTGGGACTAGGTAATCATAGAGAGTAGGTCCTTCAAAAACATTAATTATTTTTTAAAAAGTTACTTACAATCTTAAATGAGAGATTGTATGTAATTTTTTTGATATGTAGAGATAAAAAAAATATTTTTTAAACAAAATATTATTATATTTTAAAAAAAGTTTAAACATAAATATATAAACTTACACAAATAATTTCTCTTTAAAAGCTGTACTTAGAAGAACACCTTCAATAAACGACACACTAACTCAAACAATTTTTCTTTTTCTATTTTTTTTTATTTACTTTTGCAAGCTTGGAGAGAATATTCTTGTACGAAAATAAAGATAAACGTGGTACAACCGTACAAGTCATAAAGAGAACCTAATGGAGCATAACAACTTCTGAAAAATTCACTTCATTTCAAAAATGAAAGTTACATAAGGATCCCCTGCCCTCCCCTTTTCTTTTATTGAGAAAATTCATTTCATGTCAAAAATGAAAGTTATATATGTGACCCATAAAAAGAAGATTCTAGTTACAAATCCAACTGCTCAATTGTTAAGAGTATCCTTGACCACAAATTTTTTTGTGATGGGTATTGTTTAAACTACTGGAAACTCTCTACAGACAAAATAGAGATTTGTCTGAGTGTGTACAAACCCCTTTCTACACAAGATTTGTCTGAGTAGAACAAACTCATCCTTTATAAGAGGAAAGAGCGGAAATCCCACCCACTACCTTAAAAAACGAGGAGAGGGATAGCTCACCCACATCCTCTAAAGGAGGAAAGGGCAACTAAAAGTAATTTAGTCCAAATTATTAAATCTAAAATAACTAAGAACAGAAAATACATATACAGAAAACCAACAAAATCGAAAAATCAAAAGATACGATTTTCAACCCTGGAGGAAACTAAAAACCAGCATAGAAAAAACATTGGAAAACACCAAAAAATGAGGCTGACATAACGCGTGAGGGACACAAGCCACCCTAGGGAGATTCGACACATGAACCCTTCAACCTCTGCTACTGTTGAACCCAATAATACCACATATGGAGGCAGTAGGGCTCTCGGGGGTGGCGACGCATGGAGGCAATATGCGCACTTCAACCCGGGCATGAGGGCCAGATTGGTACTCTGATAGATCGGTGGTTGGCGAATCTCGTAGTGAGGTGCGTGGTGGTTGGAAGTTATCGGAAAACAGTCCCAAAGCCACTTTTCCTATCTTGGCCTAAAAAATAAAAAATATATATAAAAAAAAATGCAAGAAAGAGTAAATGAGAGAATTAAAGAGATGGAGGTAGGGAGGGAAGGGGGGAGGAGCAATCTCCTCCCCTCTCAAGCTCATTCCCTTTCAAGAGAGCATTCTTTCTGGTTAATCTAGAGAGAGGTGAGAGGGAATACTTTTAGAGCGACTTAAATAGGAAGCTATCCTTATTCAAATCATTGCTTTGAGCAATATTAATTATCAGGATCGTTGACTTAGTATTATGGAAGTGTTATTGATATGTACAGACAGGTTTGGTTTTTCTCATTGTTGTCTGGGTTTGGATTTTTGTAAATGTATTTTTTCAAGTTATTTGCTTGATTATAAATTGGTTTATTTGTAATCACGATTATCTTTGGTCATAAGTGAGTATTTTTTAATAAATTTAATCCGGATTTATTCTTAGACATACCTTCGACTGTTCATAACAAAAAAATAATAAAAAAATAAAGCCTGGACTCCTCGGCTTGTACTTCACGATCCTGCTCAGTGTCACATCGATGCTTGGGAAATGTTTGGTGAACGCTAGAAATTCGGGCGATAATTATTGCCGAAAATTATATCATCTTGCTACCGCCGCGTACAACATTTTCTTAAGAGCTTGAGCGTTCCAGAGATAACAAATAGCCGGAAATAATTATATTGCCATTGATTTATGGCTTTTTCTTTTAGTCCATGGTGTGCTAGCCTTGTTTTCAGTAAAGTCATGCTCTCTTGAATTCTCAATCATCTTTGTACAGCGTTCTCAACCAGACCTCAATCTAGCTAGACTTAGATTAGATGCGTGGTAAATCTGATTTCTCTCGATCGAGTCAAGCAGATATGAGTTCAATGGAGACAGGAAATAAATCTATAAATTAATATAAATGTATATATATATATATATATGGTCCAAACAAGTATTTTAAATTTTGAAGATCCAAATCTAAATCTTTTTGCTCAAATCCATCAGCCCAATTATACGAATTATTAAAATGTGTTTGAACCGATCAGTTTTTCTTCATCTAGATAGTCACTTGAAGCTATTGTTTTGTAGGCATGCTCTCGACCCCGCGCATTATATAATTCCCATAACCAACCAACCTGCCCTGTACGTACGTACGGGCCGATGAGATCGAAGTCATGATTTGATGATGTGCTTGTTAATTTAAGAGATGATAAATTAAGGGCAAAAAGAATATAGGCCATTACATAGTACATGCAGAATATAAGCTACTATATACGTACGATATGATAAAGTGGAAGCCCAATTAATTAGAAATACTAAATCCACAAAGGAGGATCTTGATTGGTGATTTCAATTGTGGATTTTTAATTTTATTTAATTTATTTAATTTAGTAATTAAATATGTATTTCTTAATCATGTTATAATTATTTTTAAATATTTAAAAATGTTAAAAAATACAAGAAAAAAATTGCACTCGCGGGATCTAAGTGGGGATCCCACTCTTATTTAATCAATAAATGATCGGAAGCATATATAGGTAAAGTTTCAATTCGTTTGCAGGTTTATTTTAAGAAGAGATTCAGAGAGATACATCAGATACCATATCAGTACATATAATGGATCGATCCACTGAAAGACACGGCTACTGATGGCTACTGATGATCAAACTAGCTTAGATGACCAAAAAAAAACTAACATTAATACATGATCATGCAGGAAAGGGTACCTCTTTACGTACTTAATTTCTTTTTCAGAAAATAAAGGTACTTATTTATTTATATATATGCTATGTGCATAAGTGATGTTTTTGTTCACTTTTTCTCCTTGCTGATCTTCATGAGAGTTTCATCTATCTCTCTGGTTATAAGATCAGCAGCCAACTGAAGCATTTGTTTAGGATCTGGAATCTCCGGGTTAAGTTTCTCATATTCAACAGTCCAACGGGCTAAGCATCCCTCTTTCTTTGGAATGGCCTGGAAAACGAACTTGAAACTTTTGTATGCCTCTACCAGTAATCCTCCTATCACCTTGAAAGTGATCGACATACTTTCATCTCTGCTCTCGAGAATCTCCTTGGAAATTACAGTTTTACCCTCTATACAGCCACACCCAAAAAATAAGAGAATCGATGAGAAATATATAAGGGCAAATGCTCATTAAGCCATATATATAAGAATTACATAAAATAATTTCACAAATTAATATGACTTGATTTATCAAAATATAAAATATTCTTATTATAAAATAGATTTAATGGATCAGGAGAATTCATGTCAGTTTATGAAATTATTTTATAGATATAGTAGTACTCAATATATAAATATTAACATGTGACATTTGAGAGAGTTCATATGCAATAATACTAATTTATGTGTCCAAAAACTTTTGTGCCCTTACCGAATAAGAAGTGCCAGTTGATGACAGCACTCACTTCTTCCCAATTACCTTCTACTAACTCAACCTTGTGCACATAGGTGGGACAAAGTTTTGGTACCTCGTACAATCGTTTCGCGTTAGCCTCATATAAAGCACGAGCTGGCGACTTGGCCTCTACTTCCATGCTTAACTTACCACACAGATCAGAAGAAGACATTTTTCCTTTCAATTATAAAGAACTAATTTCAGTAAGACTCTTAGTACCGTAAGAGGAATGAAAAATGTCTTCTATTATAAAGCCACTAATGCTCTTCGGCTTTTATAGGGAAAAAAAATGGACTACCGGGTTCAGTGGCCAATCTTGATCTTCCCATTCAAAGTCAGGAGCCACGTGTTTAAGTGCGTTAATAAAGTTAGAATCTTACGCGGCTTTGAAACAGCAAGCTAGACGACGTAGATCTTTTGATAATTAAGTTGAACAATAATCAAGGCTGGCCTGCGGCACAATTTCTCTAGTACTAGTACAAGTCCTGGTTACATGATTTGAAAGAACCAGGTGTACATGTAAAAATATTCATGGTCATGTAATGGATTAATTTGAACAAGCTGTCTAATGTCTAATATTCCTTTCACAATATCATTTTGTCTGACCTAGCCACCTATTCATCTTCTTATTTTTTCTGTTGACTATTCTTCAAGATATTTTTCATGTAGACCGCCTGGCCTCCGAGTCTTTTAAACAGAAGTCTATAATCTCTGTGCCATTTTGACAAATGAAAAACTGCAAAAGCATATAACTAAGATATAACAGCGTAAAAGTCATTATAAAAAAATTGTTTATTTGTGGTATGTTTCTTCAATCAGAATGATTTTTTTTTTATTAAAATGGTCTTGTTTGTTTTCAGAAATGAGACGAGATGAGATAAGATAAAAGTGAAAAAAATAATAAAATATTATTATAAGATATTTTTTTAATATTAATTTTGTATGAGAATTTGAAAAAGTTCAAATTTTTATTATATTTTTTTATGAGAATTTGAAAAAATATAATAATAAATTTGAGATATATTTTAAGATTTTGGTCTTATCCTCCAAAACAAACAAGGTACTTAGAAGCATAGTAGTTATATTGTCATAAATAATTTGTTATAAATACTCATTTTTTTTTTTGTAGTGAGCATAGAGCTTAGTAGTTATATTGTAGGGTGGGACGTTTTGTGTTCAAAGAGAAAGGAGAAGATTGTGTAGAGACATGGAACTAACTGTCTCAAGAAGTCTCTTGGAATTTGTTTTTCAACTACGTACCCGGCCGGTTAATTAACGGTGACTAATATAGGACCATGGTATCTCATTTTGTTTTCGGTAAGATTAATGGAGAAATGACAATTGAATAATGGTAGTGGTTGGATTTCTTGCGTGATTTTAATTATTTATGTTTTGTCAAAGAAAGGAGAAATTTTATGCTGGACTCATAATATGAAACAATATATTTCGACTAATGCCATTATTTTACGAGTCAATTAAGTCATAATTATTTTATGCTATTTAATTAGTTAGATATGTTTTTTTTGAAGACTAGTTTTGTGACGACCCAGAATTTCCACCTTAATTTATTTTATTTTAATTAATTATTATAGGGGTAATATAGGTATTCTAATTATTTAGGCAATTGAGGTTTGGCTTAGATTTGAGCTTTGGAGACCAGATCTAAGTATTTGGCCCAAGAGAGGAGTGACAAGCTCATAAGCTCGTATGATTGATTCATAAGTCAACAAAGCCCATGTGTGATCTTAAAAGAACTCTAGTGAATCTTCAAGAACTAGTAGATAAAAGGAAGAAAATACTAGTAATTGGATGGTTGACTATTGGCTTTCTTGGAGGATGAGGTGTTAGAATCTAGATGAGATTTTCTCAGCAGTGGGGGACTTGGTGGGCATGTAAGGCAAAGAAGAAGTCATCCATTTTAGTTTCCTTAGGATCATACCAAATCTAGTTGAATGACACATGAAAGATTTGATAGGAATGGAAGTGGGGAAGAGAAAGGGATTTCGGTCGAGGCCTAGCCAAACCCCTTAGGGTGTTTTCCCATACAATCTCTTCCAAATCTAGATAATTGTTAATTAAGAGATCTTGTAAGATGAAGTGACCTTGAGGTAATGAGTGTTTAGTCAAAGGGGGGAGCATCATTGGAGGGAAGAGTGACCAAATGAAGGGAGAAGGGTTTCGGGTATGGTGTAGCCGAACACCCCATTTTGTGTCTTCCTAGGTCTTTCCCAATTCTAGGTGATTTGGATACATGAGATTGTGTAAGAGTGTGTAAGGCATGTGTCTGTAAGAGGAAATGATTGATGGAACAAGACGATATATTATTTTTAAGTGTTTATTGAACTATTCTTATATTTAAAATTTTATTATTATTTTATTTTAACTTTTTATGACAATAATTCTAAAAAATATTCCTAATATATTAAGGTTCCTAAAACTTTTAAATAATTCACTAGAACTTTTAAAATGAAGGAAAACTCCATTTTTTAAAGGTTACCTACTCTGTTTTGTTACTTAATTCCAGTTTCGTCTTTCATAAATTTCTTATCTCTTAAAACTTAAAATATAAAAGTTCTAGATCTACATCTTAGCTTTTCATATCCTTTTGAATAAATCAACTTCGATATTACACTAACAAGTTATGACCATTTTACTGAAAGATGTTAAATCTGTTTACTTAACTCCTTTGAAGTCCAAAAGTTATTAGGGTTGTTCTATCATTTTTTTCCAAATCATGACCTCATATTTTCACACATTCCTCTTATTATATGATCATAAGACATATGCATAAGGTTCTAAATTTTTTCCTAGTATTTTTCTACAACAAAAACCACTCCATAATTCAAGAACAAGCATCAAATAGGCATCAAACTAAATCTAAAAATTAAGCCACTTATATCACACCAAGATTATGGTAAGTAGTGCACTTACAAATTTTCCAAAGCTAAATTAGTATTCTTGAATGGATTTTGCACTTCCTTTCTCTCCAAGGCTCTTACCTAGCTTCCTTTTGAGGTATGTGTGTTGTGAGTGAAATTTTCGGTATTTTTCTTAGCTTTCTCTCAAGGTGGCCGAATGATCACTCTAAAAGGAAGTGAGGAGAAATTTGTGTACCTATTTATAAGGATGAGGAGGCATTGGAGGCTTGGGAAGAGGGAAGGGCATTTCAGCAATGCCTTAGCTGATTGGGGTGAGTTGTCCCCCCCTAGGTGCATGGCCTCATGATCACCCCTAAACCTCTAATGATTTTTTTGAAATTTTCATCCCATGGCTGAGCTTAATCCTCCTCTAAAATAATCTACATCAATGGTTTAAATTATTACAGCACATAGGTAAAAAAAATGGAACAAATCCTAGCATATCTAGGATATGCTTAAACTGGCCACTTGGCCTTAATCTGACTCCCATGTTTTTAGATAATCTCCCCCACATTTTTCCACATATTCTAGCCTTCCTAGACATTCTTAAAACATCTTAGAATAATCTCCTTAAGGCTTGGTTGGCTATTGGTTGAGAATGGAGGGGCAACTTGGCTAGTTTAGTTGGTTGTCTTCCAATCAGATTTGCTCCCACTTCTCCCATGGTTATATACAAGTTTTTCTTCTAGAGACTCTTCCACCACCAAGTACAAACCTTTTTACACATGTATAGAAGATAAAAATGTAGAGAACCAATCAAATTGAGGCTCCTAAAGTAGGTCGGTGGTTTGATTTATTTTCGGGCTTCAGTTTATGCTCAACATAGATCAGTCCAATTCCAGCCCAAATCCAGCTCAGATAACCCATTGATCCACTTCGATTCTCTGAAAACTCAAAACATAGAAATTTTAGATAATCCTCTTAGTGATTCATAGGATTTTGAATCACCTAAATACAAGCTCAATTTACTGAAACATGTCATTCTAATTCGAGAACCCACTTTTAGGCTATCTAAGTGTTTTTCCACTCCACTTCCAATTATTCTATAAATGAAAACTAAAATATTTTAATTTATACCTTTTTTTTAAAAAAAAAATTACTTAATTTTTTTTATCATAATTCCCATATTTCATTTTCTACTTAAGGTGTTTCTAGTTTAAATTTTCCTTCCAATTACCATAAATTTCTAAAATTCCCTTAAATAAAAATATTAAATTTCTAAATGAATCTATTCCTAAGATTATATGTAAAAAGGAAGGGTTATTACATTGAGGGTCCCGTGAGAGAAATTCTTAAACATCCATAGAAACTTCATCCGAAGAAGAAGAATAAGAGTACAAAATCATATAAATTAAATTGTCAATATTATATTATTAAAAATAACGTTATAATTACAATTTTTTATTTGTTTATTCGTTTTCAAGGATGCCGCCAAAAAGAGCACGAAGAAATGTAGCACGCCTTCCAAGTCCTAAACCAACTCTGGACTCACCCTCGGAGGAATGCACACCTGAAGAAATGAACATGCAAGAAATGGATAACTAGTCGACACCTAATAGTAATTAAATATTGTTGGTAATTAATTAGCTATATTTCAATACTCAATAACATATATAACTAATATCATGCTATTGTATATGTTAGCTGATGCATCGTCCTCTCGACGTGGTCATGGTTGTACTCGTGGTATCTCTTTAGAGAGAAGTAGACATCAAGGAAAAATCAATGGCACGATTCCTGAAAATTCCTCTGAAGGAGTTGATGATAATGCGACAGCACTTTCCTCTTATATCGATACAGTAGTTCGAGCTTATGCTCATTTTTATGTGTGATCATGGTGAGATGCTCCTATTGAAATTAAGGATCACATACGAAGTCGTGTGCTGGTGAGATAACTTTACAACAATGTCGTTTCATTCTCAGTAAGCATATTGTATTACTTAATTCACCCCTTAGGATGAGTTCGATCTTGATTTTACTCGGACCATGTTTCATTACTTAATTCACCCCTTAGGATGAGTTCGACCTTGAGTTCGACCTTGTTTCATTCTCATATGTAAGAACTATGAATGGACTGATGGCTACATTATTCTCAAGCCACAAAAGCCAGTGTCATGAGCACTTCAAGAAGTTTGAAACGTTGGAAGAGGCTGCCAAATTCCCTTTCCAGAAATGAAGTTAGATGATTGGGTGAAGTGTTGTGATCTTTTTGCATTCGTTGATTATCAGGTATTTTAAATTACTTAGTTACTTACATTTGTATTCGTTCGTAATTAATAATAACATTATTAATTAATTTTGTAGAGCTTAAGTTCGACGAAAACTCTTAATAGATCCGCTTTCACTGTCCATCATCGTGC
This sequence comes from Platycarya strobilacea, assembly GCA_036898215.1. NCBI lineage: Eukaryota > Viridiplantae > Streptophyta > Magnoliopsida > Fagales > Juglandaceae > Platycarya > Platycarya strobilacea. The sequence continues at coordinate 38,840,928 of CM072554.1, forward strand.
TGGTTCAAGATCATTCCATCGTCTTGCTGATAAGGTGGTAATTAATAACTTTTAAAAATTCTACTCTTTTTATGATATTTAATGTTATTTAATTACTAACATAAAAATTTTCATTTGCTAATGTGTCTTTGTTAGAAACGTGAAGATCCTGAAACTTTTTCCCTTATTCATATCGATGCTGCTGCTCACACTAATGAACATAGTGAGTGGATGGATCCTGCTGCTCAAGAAAATCATGTAAGCAATTTTTTTTTTTTTAAATACATTATGCAATATCAAAATAATAATTTATTTTTGTTTGTATTTTAATTAATTTTGTTGCTTAATGTGTGTTTTCTTTCTATTTGATGGACAGAATGTTGGAGATGCATTCAGCTTGTGAGGAATCCTCATCTAGTGATATCAACAATTTCATGGAAGTGCTCGGGCCCAAGTCTAGCATGGTCAAAGGATTGATACGTTCACTTAAGCATTCAGTTTGTTCATCCTCCACTAGCTCCTCGACTTCAAGGGTTAATAATCTCACCAGAGATTTAGAAGCAGTACGACGAGAAAACAATATTATGAGGTTGAGGCAGCAGGAGTTGGAGTCTCTCTTGGAGCGATATACTGATCTAGAGATGCGCATGCAGGAGCAACAGAGAGAGTATGAGAAAAGAATGCGCACTGCAGTCCAAGACCAAGTGCAAAGAGAGATGGCGGCCCAAATGGAGCGTGTTATGTCATTGCAGCAGGATCGCAGTCGACGAGAAAAAAAAAGAGATAAATTTAATCATTTTTTTACTATTTATAAATTTTAGTATCCAACTTTGATATGCTAAGACATTGTATGCTTTTTAATATGTAACATTGTATAATTTTGTATACTTTTTGTTGTTTTATTATTTGAAACATGATACAATTTGTATGCTTTTTAATTTTATTAAAATTTACCATTTCTGACTAACGTTCAAATCTATACTTCCAACATTCGAACCTTTATTACAAGCAAGTTCGAATGTACAAAGTAAACGTTTGAGTTAATGACAAAACGTTCGAACTAACTGAACAAACGTTCAAATGTTCATCAAATTAACGTTCTAAGTTCTTACGCCATGTTCGAATGTTTATTAACAAACGTCCGAACATCAACATTACGTTCAAATATGAACTACATTCAAATGAAAATATTAACGTTCGAACGTTAAACATTCAAACATCAACATTACGTTCGAATGAAAATATTAACGTTCGAACGTCTAACGAAGTATTATGTCATTCGAACATCATTTTATACGTTCGAACATGACTTTTGGTGACACATTCTGACCGTCACTAAAGATTCTAATGTTCGAACATTGCATCGAACGGAACGAAATGAACTGTCACAAAAATATTATTTGTGACGGTTGAACAGTATAGTGTAGCGAATACTTATCTGTGATGCACTTACTGTGACGGTATTGTGACGGTTTCAAATTGTCACCAAAAATATTTCGTCACATTTTGGCCATTTTTTGTGACTTTTTTATCTATCACAAAATCTCAAATTTTTTTGTAGTGAAGCATCCCTCTTTCTTTGGAATGGCCTGAAATACGAACTTGAAACTTTTGTATGCCTCTATGAGTAATCCTCCTATCAACTAAAAAGTCACAGATAGTTTTTCATCATCTACGTTCTCGTATATCTCCTGGGAAATTACAGTTTTCCCCTCTACACATAAGAAAGAGATAGAGTGAAAATCACCGAAGAGAGAAAATCAAAAGGTATATATTATATATTATATATTATATATTGGTATATATCAAACTTAAAAGTTTTTACTAGTTAATTTGTACTGGCCATGTGATCATCGAAATTGATAATTTAGGGAGACGATTGCGAATAAGAAATTAGAAATTAATATAATTAATTACCAAACTTTTGTGCCCTTACCGTATAAGAGATGCTAGTTGATGACAGCACCCACTTCTTCCCATTTTACCTTCTACTAATAACTAATTCAACCTTGTGTATATAGGTAGGACAAAGTTTTAGTGCCTCGTACAATCGTTTCGTGTTAGCTTCATATAAAACACGAGCTGGTGACTTTGCCTCTACTTCAATACTTAACTTACCACATGGAGAAGAAGACATTTTTCCTTTCAATTATTATAAGCTGAAGTGTTCAGTGTTGGTGCCACGAAAATCGGCCAACAGGCCAAGGCAAGAAAATGAGTCATTCCCAATCTACTGGAAGGAATTAGGTGTTGTTTGGTGCCCCCGGCAAGACTTCAGTATGGTAGTATGTAAGTAGATAGCATATAAACAAATAGAGAGAGAGACAGTAATTACGTAGTTCGGCATAAGGCCTAGTCCACGGGTGTTTGGGGAAAAATATACATAAATCAGCTGGGACTCGAGTCCCTCTGAGAAGGTTGAAGGAGACAATCCTGGGTAAGAAGTCAGCCAGAGAGTGAGAGATAGAGAGTAAGAGCCATTCGGAGAGAGTTACTACCTATCACAACACTCGCATTCAACACCATAATTAAATACTCCAAATTTTCAAATATCATATAGAGCTTGGTCTTAAAACTTGATTCCAAAATCACTTTCCTCAATATCATTAATTACATAAATACTACATCTCAAGAATACAATAACGTTTCTTTACTAATACTTATCAATATTCATGTTGAATCCAAGGTTTCAAATTTTGTATCTACATGTAGATTTTGATGATAACAAATAAATTAAAGTCTCTATCTCAAATTATTTACGCAATGGAGCGAAGCGCACATCAAGTATAAAAGAACAAGTCTACAAATAAAGCTCATAGATTATTTTGTATATCTCTTGATAAAATTCGAAATTGGATTAAGACTCCAAATTACTAATTTTCTCATAAAATATCAAATTACTTTTCTCACATATGCAAGATATCTTTAAATGTCTTAGTTTTGAAAATTATATTTTTCACATGTGCATAACATCATCAAACAATATAATTTTGAAAATTATATTTTTCTTATATAAAATTTTGAATTTGTAAGATGATTGATTATCATATTTGACATGTGCATATTTTGTTTGAAAGTCTTGAAGGGTGGTTGTATGTTTTTTTGACAAATGCAGAAGGTAGATGACTTTGTTTGAAAATCTTAAAGGGTGGTTGTGTGTTTTTTTGACATATACAAAAAGAATATGATTTTGTTTGTAAAATAAATTATGCTCTTTTTGTCATGTATGAAAAGCAAAAGATTAGGTTTGATTTTTTTGAAAAATGAATGGAGTTGTCTTTGACAAATGCAAAAAGAAAATGTTTTTATTTGAATTTTTTGAAAAGTGAACAGTGTTCTTATTTGACATGTGAATTTTTTCAAATTTGAAATTGAAGACTCATTTGCCTATAAATTGCTCGCTTGAGTTTTGCAAAAATCATAACAAAAGTTTACACATCAATTGCTAAGTTTTGCATCATTTTTTCAAAACTCTCACTCTCTCTTCTCTAAATTTTGTGCCTTAATCCTTATTTATTGTGAGAGAGATATAAGTTGCACTGTATTATTTTTATCTCACTCATTGAGAAGTGTATTCTGATAACCTACCCATTATCAGTTTTTGTATTTGTAAGAGAGTAAGTATAACCCTTGTGAGATCCCGAATTTACGTGTATTTTTACACGTTATTTTATTCTCGGTATTAATTAATTTAATTTATTTTAATAATATTATCAGTTGTGTTTTATTTGTTTGAAATATTTATTTGAGTTATTTGTTAGTAAGTGTTAGTTTTATGTTGTTTTTATAATAAATGTTGAGTTACGTTATTTCTTTATTAATTTAAATGTGAGGTAATTATTTTAATGAGTGGAATTTAAATTCCTTTATTTTATTATGTGAATTTATTTGATGTGTTTTTATTTATTATTTTATCATAAGTAATCTCGGCATTTAAATTAATTTATTCAGCTCTATGTTTTGGAATTCTTTTATTAGATCAACACTGTGAACCGAGTTGTAGGGACTGGATCTTGTTTATTTCCTTCTCTTTTTCCTTTTTCTCTTTTTTCTTTTCTTTTTCTTTTCTTTTTCTCCTTTCTTCCCCTGCGTTCCCCCTTGTCTCGTGCGTGACACAAGCCCCCCCTCACTTCCGTTTGGTCCAACTCAGCCCAGCCACCCACCAACAACCGCCACCCTTCACCGCCCACACCACCAACCTCCCCACACACAGGCTAGTCCACCAGCACCGGTGGTGCCACCTCCGGCCACTCTACCTCCCCCACACGGCACATAACTGAAAATGGGTTTAATGGATTTTCACTCATTTTTCGACGCCGTTGCCGGTCCCCTTGGCCTCTGACCACCACCATTAGACTCCCCACCCTCTGGTGAGCATAACCCACCGTCGGTAGCCACCCCAAATTCTTTCTCTCTCCTCCACCCGAAATGGGTCCTAAATGTGTTGTTCTTCGCCGCGCTGCCGTCTGGCTACCGTAGGCCTCACCACCACCACCAAAAGACTCCCCTTGCCCAGCTAGTCATACCCCTAGCTCAATTTCCCCAACCATTGCCTCACCTTCCCAGTACAATCTCAAACCTGAAAATGGGTTTTCACCCATTTTGACTCCGATCCGCCACCTTCCGATGGCTGTGCCGCCACACTACCACCTCTATGAGATTTCCCACCTTCCAAAGAGTATCTCCCTAAATTTTGGTGTCAAACCGAGTACTTTAGCCTAATGTACAAATGACCGTTACGAATGTTGTGGATTGACGTTGGTATTTGTTGGTTGATTTAAATATATTTTTTCATTAACATTTATGTGTTGGTTGATGTTGGTATTTGTTGGTTGATTGGATTATTTAAATGTTGGATATTTGGTGCATAGTTGTCTGCATTGTATATTTACGCGCATGCTCATGGAAATATTTGAAAATTAGATTTTTGCATGATTTCGGATATTCGTGCATTGGAAATGGAAACTGGATTTTAAATTGAGTTTATGGATTTTAATGGTTTTTGGCTGAGTCATATTGGGAACGGTGATACGTAATGCCCGTTGTGATCAGCGTGTGTGTGTATGACATAATGGGGATGGCGATACGTAATGCCCATTATGGTCATTGTGCGTGTGTCAGTCATAATGGGGACGGCGATACGTAGCGCCCATTGTGATTGATAGTGTGTGGATGACAGAACGGGGACGGCGTTATGTAATGCCCGTTGTGGTCAATGGGTGTGCATTTCATATCAGGGACGGCGATACGTAATGCCCAGTATGAAATGAGTGTGTGTGAATCATAATGGGGACGGCGATACGCAATGCCCATTATGATTGGTGTGTGTGTTTATCATATTGGAGATGGTGATACGTAACGCCCGGTATGATTGGTTTTGTGGATGTTATTTTATGGGAAATGATGAATGATTTTATTGGAATTTTATTGTGGACTAAAATGAGATTTTGGCATGTGTTTATCTTATTTATTTTGAGAAAGATGTTCTTTTGAGATTCATGCATTTGGAGTCGTGTTCATGCGTTGTGTTGTTGCATGAGTATATTTTTGTCTTTTGGTTTTGTTGGGTTATACTTACCTGCGATGCCATCTTCGCATCGTAGTTTTTGGATGCAGATTATGTAGAGGCTGAGCCTAAGAAGACGGCTCCGCCGGTGATGTATTATTGTTATAAAATTGTTATCTTGGAAAATTATTTTCCCCTTTTAAAAATATGTATTTGTTTAATTTGTATTTCGGATGACTGTATTAAATCTCCTGTTGGAGAATTTATATCAAAATGGTTTGTAAAATATTTATAAAAATCCTGGTACTTAGTTATTGACCTAATATATATATATCTACTGCTTTTATTTATGTATGTCACGTGTGCACACACGTTTGGCACTTGTCGTTGGGATGTGTGACCCGTGTTGTCATCATCCCGACGTCTCGATTCTCGTGTTTATTTTAAGGGGAATCCTCTTAAAATAAACACAGGTGGTATAAGAGCAATTCGGCTCTAGGGTAAATCTGCAAGTTACCTAGGAATTATACCAGAAAAAAAAAATTGTGGTTTTAAAAATTTATTTGTTTTATGATTTGGTTATTTTATTTTATTCTATTATTTTATTGTTCTCTAAGTTTTCCTACTAATTTATATGGTAAGATTATCGATATTTATTTCGTTGTGTTGTGCTTTTTATTTTAATGTTTATGTTGTTTATTTTTTTTCATAATTAACTTAGCTCTGATTGATTGGTTTGCTTTGTTTTATTTTATTTTAATATTTGTTCAATATGGTAATTGGGTAGTAGTTAAGATTTTAGTTAGTTGATTTTATTTGGTTAAGTTGTCGAGTATTTATTTAATTATTTATTTATTTTACATATATGCATTTGTTTTTGTTTAAATTGGAATTTGAATATTTCGGATTAGATTATTATTTTAAATCATCTTTTTATTGATGTGATATTTTAAATAATTGTGTTGTAGAATTCCTTATTTTAAATTTTATTTATTTTTCTTGTGAGTTATTTTATTTTCTTAAACTTTTATTCAATTATCATCAGATTTTATTTTAATTTTAGTTCATAGGTTTCCTACAAGATAGTTTTGAATTTTGTTTATTATCTTTTTAATTTAAATTATGGCTTTTGTCTTTTAAATATTTCTGAAAGTTTGAAATTTATTTAGATAAAGATTTAAAATGAATCGGTGCTATGCTTTCTTTTTTAGCCATATGATTTGATGTACGTTTTAAAATTTATTATCTTTCCACCTTTTCGCTTGTTTTATTTTAAAAGTTTATCTATTTATTTTGATGTGTGAGTTTGCTTTGGTGACTTGTTGGTATTTATTTGTTAATTAATTATTTAATTTATTTTATTATGGTTCGTTTCTTTTAAATATCTTAAGCCTTGAAGATTTCTACAATAAATCTTTTTAAGAGTTGGGTTTTGTGGAGAATTTCAAAACTTCATATGTTATTTTATTTGTTGTTCTTAATTTAATTCAAACTCCTTGTTTTATTTAATAAAAGTTTTTGGCGATTTGTGTTTACCAAAAGAAGTGGTCTTGTTTTCCTAAATGAATAGCTTTTACTTACTTGGTTATTTGATTTTTTTCCCATTATGTTTTTATATAATATTTATGGGAATTACTTGAGTTTTATTTAGTGTTTGGGTATATTGCTATATCTTGAGAGATGGATTCGTCTTGATAATTATTGGTATTTATGTAATTGGATTTCTTTATTGATATTTCCTATGTTATTTATATGTATTAACTGGGTCTCACTGAGTGCTAGAGTTTCTAAGTTCTAATATTATTTTTGGGAGATTGTTGGAAGTGTATTTTAGATAAACTCTTCTTCTGAGTGTGAAATTGTTGATCATTAATATATTGTTATGGAATCTAATGTAGTAATACTTATGATAGTAGGTGATCAATTATTTCCTTGATGAAGTTTTGATGTTGTTTGTGGATGTATAGAGATTGATGTATAACAATTATGTGTGTAAATTTTTGGAGAGTACTTATTTTGTTTTGTATTTGACTTGGGAGAATTTGTTTTGTTAAGTGATAGGGTTGAATTGATGTGATGGAAATAAATTTATGAAATCTAAATTTTAGGCTTCTAGGCAAATAAATTGGGATGAGCAACTTAAGTATGATATTTAGGAAATTTAATGGTTAGCAGCATTTGTTGAGATGTCTTAAGGAATTAGTTGTGACTTAAGGTCGCATAGGAATTAAAATATTTGAGATTATTCCATCTCATGTGTATTGAAAGTCCAGTTGGGAAAGTTATATGTATTGTGGTTATTATGCTAATTAAATTAAGTAGAGTTGACAGGATTATTAGGTGATGTACATTGGAGCTTAGGTATCAATCATGGTGGTAAAATCAGAATTATAAGATATTAAGATTTTAGGATTTGGAAGTGTGGTATATGATTTTTTGTAATGGGTGTTGAGCCAGTTTTTGCTCAATGGTGATAATTTATGAGGACTTAAAGTTTTATGAATTTAGCGACTTATCAGAGTGCACGCGAAAGCGTGATGAAGTGCAATGTAGTTGAAGGTTCAATTCTTGTGTAAATTTTGAGAAATTAGTGATGAATTGAAATTTGGGATAATACTTGTAAGTGGAGATTTAACTTTTGATTGGGTAAATTATGTTTATTGATGGTTAAGTTGGGAAGATAAACTTGAGAGTTATTTGAAGTTGGTACAAGGTATTGTAAGAAATTAGTGAATATTAAAATTTTGAGAGATTGTGTTAAGGTTTTGATATATATGGAGTTCAAGTTAATTGGCTACCTCAGGAGTCTCAAAGATGAAATAATATTTGGAAACTATACAGTTATGATGGAATAACATTCATGGTGTAATTGAGGAAAATAGATGATTGTGCTAATACTTGGAGTGAGTGTTGAGCTATGCGGTAGGTGAGTTATTGGAGTTTTATTAGTTGCAGCCGAGCGAATTTCGGGGACGAAATTCTTTTTAAGAGGGGGAGAATATGAGATCCCGGATTTACGTGTATTTTTACACGTTATTTTATTCTCGGTATTAATTAATTTAATTTATTTTAATAATATTATTGGTTGTGTTTTATTTTTTTAAAATATTTATTTGAGTTATTCGTTAGTAAGTATTAGTTTTTTGTTGTTTTTATAATTAAACATTGAGTTACGTTGTTTTTTTATTAATTTAAATGTGAGGTAATTATTTTAATGAGTGGAATTTAAATTCCTTTATTTTATTATATGAATTTATTTGATGTGTTTTTATTTATTATTTTATCATAAGTAGTCTTGGCGTTTAAATTAATTTATTCAGCTCTATGTTTTGGAATTCTTTTATTAGATCAACACTGTGAACAGAATTATGGAGACTGGATCTTGTTTATTTCCTTCTCTTTTTCCTTTTTCTCTTTTTTCTTTTCTTTTTCTTTTCCTTTTCTCCTTGCTTCCCCTGCGACACAAGCCCCCCCCCCCCCCCCCTCACTTCCGTTCGGTCCAACTCAGCCGCCCACACCGCCAGCCTCCCCACACGCCGGCGAGTCCACCAGCACCAGTGGTGTTACCTCCGACCACCCCACCTCCCTCACACGGCACATACCCGAAAATGGGTTTAATGGGTTTTCACCCATTTTTCGACGCCGTCGCCAGTTCCTTTGGCCTCCGAACACCACCACTAGACTCCCCATCCTCCGGCGAGTATAACCAACTATCAGTAGCCACCCCAATTTCTCTCTCTCTCGCCTCTACTAGAAATGGGTCCTAAAACGGGTTTTTTTTGCCGCGCCACTGTCCGGCCACCATAGGCCTCACCACCACCACCAAAAGACTCCCTTCGCCCAGCCGGTCATCCCCCTAGCTCAGTTTCTCCAACCGTTGCCTCACCTTCCCGATACAACCTCAAACCCAAAAATGGGTTTTCACCCATTTTGACCCCGATCCGCCACCTTCCGGTGGTTGTGCCGCCACACCACCACCTCCATGAGATTCTCCACCTTCCAAAGAGTATCATCCTAAATTTTGGTATCAAACCGAGCACTTTAGCCTAATGTACAAATGACCGTTACGAATGTTGCGGATTGGCGTTTGCTCAAGAATTTGCATTTTTACCCCTTGTAAGTACTTTCCAAACGAGCTTTAAGATTTAAATATATTTTTTCATTAACATTTATGTGTTGGTTGATGTTGGTATTTGTTGGTTGATTGGATTATTTAAATGTTGGATATTTGGTGCATGGTTGTCTGCATTGTGTATTTATGCGCATGCTCATGGAAATATTTAGAAATTAGATTTTTGCATGATTTCAGATATTAATGGTTTTTGGCTGAGTCATAACAGGGATGGCGATACGTAACGCCCGTTGTGATCAGCGTGTGTGTGAGTATGACATAATGGGGACGACGATACGTAACGCCTATTATTGTAATAGCCCAAATTTTCGAAGGTAAATTATTTTATGGATATTATTATAAGAAAATTTATTTGATGTATTTATTTACTAGGAAATTAGAGTGGGAGATTTAATTGAGGAATGTGAGATAACACTTGGTATTGGAAATTATGCATTCTCGGATTTATCTGTCGAGTTTTAGTGAAATGGGCATACTTTATTCATATAAAGTCCAAATGAGGTGATTCAAATTGGAATAGAACCTTGCGAGATAGATCTAAAACTTTTATGTTTTAAGTTTTCTGAGATTCGGAAGGGATCAATAACTTATTTGGGAATCAATTAGCAGCTCTGGAATGGGCTTAAATGGAACCCGAGTTGGATGAATTGAACTAATTTGGGGCATGTAACGAATTAGGCAATTGGTTTTGAGATTCTATGGGATTAGGACATGTGTAGAGATAGTTGGAAATGGATGAAAAGTTGATTTGGAAGCCAAGTGATTAGTTAGTATGATGGATACACAAGGGGAAACAAAATCTAGTTGATATGTGACTAAGTGGATCAAATTTGGCTCTACCTTAACTAAATTAAGAAGTGGCCTTCTAGAACTTGTTAAATGGAGACTTAAGGGAGTTAGGAAGTAACCAAATGGGTGGAAAAATCTAGGGAGGGGCGTGTGACACATGGAGAGGGCTGGAGATGAGAGGTGCATGCATGGTTAGGTGAAATGCCACCTCACCTCTTATCCCTTTAGCTCACTTCTCAGCCATGGATCAAAATGGGCAGCCAAAATATCTCAAATGTGAGTCCTTGGATGACTAATCCAGCTGCGAAGTCTAGGATTTGGGAGGCTTAATCCTCATCATGAGATTTGCTTAGATAGACACCTCATCATCCATGCAAATCTTGCAACTAGTGCACCTTAGGGTGTTTTTCCTTTTCTCTCCCTTATGTTGGTCAACCACCACCCTATAAATAAAGCCTGGAGAACTTTCTAAGCTCCTTTAGAAGAAGAGAACACATTCCCCTTTTGAAGATACACCAGAAAACCCTCCCAAAACTCTTAAAGAGTTCATTTGTGATCTAAGTGAGTGAGTTTGGAAGAAAGTTTGCAAGAAGTTGGTTGGATCCATTCTCTTGAACTTTGAAGAATTTGTAAGTCCATATTCTAGCTTAACTTAAGCATGGAAATGGTTAATTGAAGTGATTGAACTATGTTTACTAGCATTGAACTCTTAAGAACATGATTAAGTGACAAAGTGATATATGAGTAAGGTTGGTTTTAACTTGTCTTGTAAAAATATTCATTATAATTGTAAGAACATAGATTTAAGTTTTTAAGAAGCCAAATAGAGTGTAGTAAAAAGATTAACATGTTTTGAGTAGAAAAACTCCTAGAGCCGTGATCTCGCTCGACCCTCGCCCGACATGTGAGTCGAGCGAGGGCAAAATATGACCCCTCGCTAGAGTTTCGCTCGATACTCTGTTCGAGCGAGATGCTCTATTTTGTTTAGACTCAGGGTTTTTCCCGGAATAAAATCGGTGTTCCAAATGGAAAGGGTTATGAGTGAGAAACTCATATGAGTAAGAAAGGAACAATTAAAAAGAAAAAAACGTAGGAGAATAAGTTAGTCACGTCGTGATGGGGACGGCGAGACGTAACGCCCAGATGACAGATGTGCCGACAGGGACGGCAATACGTAACGCCTGTCGTGTCATAAGAATGTATGGTCTTCACGGGGACGGCGATACGTAACGCCCTTGAGATTGATCAGAATAGCGGGGACGGCGAGACGTGATGCCCGTGAAACTGATCTGAATAGTGGGGACAGCGATACGTAACACCCGCAGTGATATAGATATATGATCTGTATCAAGACGGGGATGGCTAGACGTAAAACCCGAAAGATTGACACGAGACTCATCACAACGGGGACGGCGAGACGTAACGCCCGGATGATTGATGAGTGTATGTGATGGAGATAGCAAGACGTAACACCCATTAGCGATAAGAAAGAATAAGAACTTTTAAGAAAACGGTGTAATTTAGTATAAGATTATGTTTTCAGTTGAGTAAGAAAAGTACCAGTTAGACAGTGGTTTTATGAGGTGTATCTTAGGGTAAATTTCCTTAGTCATCAGTGGTGATAATATTATAGTTGCTTTTCCCTGTTTCCTTTAAGCTATTTATGTACTTACTGGGATTTCAAATGAAATCTCACTCTTTTGTGGCTCTATATATTTTTGTGCATATCAACTTTATACAGGATTTGATGACCAGTAAGGGAACAGTCTTGACGAGGCAGGAGACTTCTGGGAGTCTTAAGGGACTCTCCGACTATAGTCCTTATATAAACATTTCTTTTGTTTCCTTCGGACCTCCTGTTAGTAATCAACCTACCGGAGTTTGGAGCCTTAACGCATCCACTTTTGCTGAGGAGAGATGACATACAGGATGCTGTTTAACCTTAGGACTTGATGGCTCGTTGTCCATGTGTGGAGTTTGTGTGACTCCACAGGGACAACTACTCCAGCGAGGCTTTAGTGTTAGTATGGATAAGTTTTGCTATGGGAGAGAATTCCCCGAGGTTAAGAAGGAAAAAGATTGAGGTGAAGGAAAGTCTTTTGGATGATTGTAATATATTTTGTTGTTAACATGTTACAATGTGGGCCTTGTGTATGTAAATAAGTATGTGACGCCCCCAACTTACGTCTGGGATTTAACGTAAATTAAGGTGTCTGGATGAGCAACACTTGGCTACTCACCCTCGTACTTAACAAGAATAAAAAAAAAACATATATCACTTAATTTGCAACGGATCAGGTTTTAGATATAAGACTTTCTAAATATCACATGGAAATATATTTACGACATTCATTAAAACTTAACATTGTACTTTTTACATATACAAGACCCAAACTGTAGTAAAATATTTTACATTCATCCAAAAGAACTTTCCTTCACCTCACTCTTTTTTCCTCTTAACCTCGGGGTATTCTCTCCCATAGCGAAACCTATCCATACTAACACTAAAGTCTCGCTGGAGCTGTTGTCCCTGTGGAGTCAAACAAGCTCCACACATAGACAATGAGCCATCTATTCCTAAGGTTAAGTAGCATCCTGTACGTCGCCTCTCCTCAGTAAAAGCGGATGCATCACGACTCCAAATTCCGGTGGGTTGATTACTGATAGGAGGTCCGAAGGAAACAAAAGAAATGTCCATATAAGGACTATAGTCGGAAAGTCCCTTAGGACTCCCCGAAGTCTCCTGCCTCGTCGGGGCTGTCCCCTTGCTGGTCATCGAATCCTGTATAAATTGATATACACAAAAAATATATGGAGCCACAAAGGAGTGAGATTTCGAATGAAATCTCAATGAGATTTTGAATGAAATCTCAGTAAGTACATAAACAGCTTAAAGGAAACAGGGAAAAACAACAATATTAATATTACCACTGATGGCAAGGGAAATTACCTTAATATACCCTCATAAGACCACTGTCTAACTGATACATTTCTTAACTCAACCATAATCTTATACTATATTACACTGTTTTCCTTAAGATTCTCATTCTTTCTTATCACTGATGGGCGTTACGTATCACCATCCCCATCACATATACTCATCCACCATCTGGGCGTTACGTCTCGCCGTCTCCGTTGTGATGAGTCTGGTGTCAATCTCACGGGCGTTACGTATCGCCGTCCCCGTCTTAACACAAAACATATACACATATTACTGCGGGCGTTATGTCTCGCCGTCACCGTGAAGATCAGTCATTCTTATAACGCGACAGGCGTTACGTGTCGCCGTCCCTATCGGCACGTCAGTCATCCGGGCGTTATGTCTCACCATCCCCATCACGACATGACTAACTTAATCTTATATATATATATTGTTTTCTTTCTTTTTATACCTCTCTTATTCCTATGAGTTATTTTCATTTATAACCCTTTCCATTGAAACACTCATTCTATTCTAGGAAAACCCTAAGTCTAAGCAAAACAAGGCATCTCGCTCGAGCGGCTTGTCAAGCGAGTATCAAGCGAAGTTTCGGGTTGGAACTCGCTCGAACAGAGTATCGAGTGAACTCTAGCGAGCGTTCATATTTTGCCTTCACTCGACTCACATGTCGAGCGAGGGTCGAGCGAACTCACGGCTCTAAGAGTTTTTTCTAATCAAAACATGCCAATCTTTTCAATACACCCTATTTAGTTCCTTAAAAACCTAAATCTAAGTTCTTACAAATTGTATTGAACATATTTATAGGACAAATTAAAATCAACCCTACTCATATGTCACATTGCCACTTAATCATGTTCTTAAGTGTTCATTACTAGTAAACATAACTCAATCACCTCAATAAACCATTTCCATGCTTAAATTAAGCTAGAATATGGACTTACAAATTCTTCCAAGCTCAAGAGAATTGATCCAACCAACTTCTTGCAAGTTTTCTCCCACACTCACTCACTTACCTCACAAATGAACTCTTTAAGGGTTTGGATAGATTTTTCTAGTATGAATTCCAAAGAGAAAGTGTTATCTCCTTCTAAAGGAGCTTAGAAAGCTCTCAAAGCTCTATTTATAGGGTGGTGGTCGACCAACATGAGGGAGAGAAAAGGAAATGCACCTAAGGTGCACTAGTTGCCAGATTTGCATGGATGATGAGGTGTCCATCTAAGCAAATTTCATGATGAGGATTAAGCCTCCCAAATCCTAGACTTTGCAGCTGGATTATTCATCCAAGGGCTCACATTTGAGATATTTTGGCTGCCCATTTTGATCCATGTATGAGAAGTAAGCTAAAGGGATAAGAGGTGAGGTGGCATTTCACCTAACCATGCATGCATCTCTCATCTCCAGCCCTCTCCTTGTGTCACACGCCCCCTTACAGATTTTCCTACCCATTTGGTTTCTTCCTAACTCCCTTAGGTCTCCCTTAACAAGTTCTAGAAGGCCATTACTGAGTTTAGTTAAGGTAGAGCCAAATTTGATCCACTTAGTCACCTGTCAACTAGATTTTGGTTCCCCTTGAGTTTCCATCACACTAACTATTCAATTGGCTTCCAAATCAACTTTCCATCCATTTCTAAATATCCCTACATATGTTCTAATCCCAGAAAATCTTAAAACCAATTGCCTAATTAGTTACATGACCCAATTTAGTTCAATCTATCCAACTCGGGTTCCATTTGAGCCCATTCCCAAGCTGCCTACTTGATTCCAAAATACGTTATTGATTCCTTCCGAATCTCAAGAAAATTAAAACATAAATGTTTTAGATCTATCTCTTAAGGTTCTATACCAATTAGAATCACCTCATTTTGAACTCATATGAATAATTTATGCCCATTGTACTAAAACTCGACAGATTAATCCGAAAATGCATAATTCCTAATACTAAGTGTAATCTCACATTCCTCAATTAAATCTTCCACTCTAATTTCCTAATAAATAAATGCATCAAATAAATTTCCTTAAAATAATATCCATAAAATAATTTACCTTAGAAAATTTGGGCTGTTACAAAGTACAATGTTAAGTTTTATTGTGTGTGTATGACATAATGGGGATGGCGATACGTAACACCCATTATGGTCATTGTGCGTGTGTCAGTCATAATGGGGACAACGATACGTAGCACCCATTGTGATTGATAGTGTGTGGATAACATAACGGGGACGACGTTACGTAACGCCCATTGTGGTTATTGGGTGTACATTTCATATCGGGGACTGTGATACGTAACGTTTGGTATGAAATGAGTGTGTGTAAATCATAATGGGGACGACGATACGCAACGCCCATTATGATTGGTGTGTGTGTTTATCATATTGGAGATGGCGATATGTAACGCCTGGTATGATTGGTTTTGTGGATGTTATTTTATGGGAAATAATGAATGATTTTATTGAAATTTTATTGTGGACTAAAAAGGGATTTTGGCGTGTGTTTATCTTATTTATTTTGAGAAAGATGTTCTTTTGAGATTCATGCATTTGGAGTCATGTTCATGCGTAGTGTTGTTGCATGAGTATATTTCTATCTTTTGGTTTGGTTGGATTATACTTACCTGCGATGCCATCTTGGCGTCGTAGTTTTTGGATGCAGATTATTAAGAGGCTGAGCCTGAGGAGACGGCTCCGCCGGTGATGTATTATTGTTATAAAATTGTTATTTTGGGAAATTATTTTCCCCTTTTAAAAATATGTATATGTTTAATTTTTATTTTGGATGACTGTATTAAATCTCCTATTGGAGAGTTTATATTAAAATGGTTTGTAAAATATTTCTAAAAATTCTGGTACTTAGTTATTGACCTAATATATATATCCGCTGCTTTTATTTATGTAAGTCACGTGTGCACACACGTTTGACACTTGTCGTTGGGATGTGTGACCCGTGTTATCATTATCCTAACGCCTCAATTCCCGTATTTATTTTAAGGAGAATTTGAGGGCGTTACAACCCTTGTGTGTGTAGAAGGTATTCTATACGGGGAATAGTTGAATCACCAAGTGTGAGGTGTTCTACACAGATTCTTTGGAGCGGTGTTGCATAAAAGTGTAATAGGTTTCTATCTCCACCTGAAGGAGATTGAATAGTAAATTTGGGATCCTCAAGGGGTAGCTTGAGGCGAGGACAAAGGCAGTAGGGCTAAACCTCGTTAAAATACTGAGTTTGCTTCTTCTTACCTTTACTCTTTATATTTCCTATTGCTTTATATTCTGGTTATATTATATTGTATATTTGGTTTATAAGTATTAAATTTATAATATAACCCAATTCACCCCCTCCTGTGTTAGTCATCTGGGCAACAATTGGTATCAGAACAAGGGCTTTATTATAAGATTAACTATCTGTTGAGTTAAGATCATATGGCTAATATTGGAGCTACTTTCGCTGAAGGTCAATCCAGTAGTTGACCTCTGCTATTTTGTGGAGATAATTATCATTTCTGGAAAGCTAAAATGAGAATATTTCTTCAGTCTCGAGGTCGAGAAATCTGGAAATGTATTGTAAATTGACCTTATATTCCAACAAAAACTGTTGATGGAGTAAAGGTCAAAAAAGAAGAGGAAGAGTTTGATCGCGAAGATGATAGACTTTATACTGTGAATGTAATGGCTATGAATTTTCTATATAATGCTCTAAATGGTAATGAATTTAACAGAATAATGACTTACAAGACAGCAAAAGAAAATTGGGACAACTTGGAAGTAATCTATGAAGGAATTTCGCAAGTCAAAGAATCAAAAATTTATGTTCTTACGCATGAATATGAAATGTTCAAAATGAATGATGATGAATCTACTCTTCTATGTATATTCGTTTTACTAATATTATAAATAGCTTGACATCTCTTGGTAAAGTTTATTCCCAACTTGGAGATAGTAAGGAAAATTCTAAATTCCTTGCCAAAACGTTAGGAATCAAAAGTAACGGCGATTCTTGAAGTTAGAGATCTTAAAAAACTCGAAGTAAATGAACTTATCGGGTCACTTATTACCCATAAGTACACATTGAAAAGAGGAGAAGAAGAAAGAAAGCAAAAGAATAGCTTGGCACTCAAAGCCGTTTCTCATGAAAGTGAAAGCGATGAAGATGAAGAAAGCGATGACGAAGAGATTACAATGATCACAAGAAGATTTAACAGATTCTTGAAAAATAAAACTCCTCCAAGGAAACCTTTCAAAAAATATTTTAACAAAGATACAGATAAAAATGATTCATTAATTTGTTATAAATGTAAAAAGCCTGGACATATCAAAGCAGATTGTCCCCTGGTAAATAAAGATCAATACAAAGACAAGAAAGCAATGAAAACTACATTGGATGATGATTCAAGTAACTCAGACAGCGACGCAAGTAATTAACAATCTGCAAATCTTTATCTTATGACTAAAGATGATCTTGAGGTAACAAATTCTGAAAATATTGAAAATCCTTCTTATGAAGAGTTACAAAATATTTTGGAAGAGGTATATGAGGAATTTAAAAAATTGAGTATTAAGTATACCACTTTGAAAAAGAAAAATTCTTCTTTTATAAATGAAATTGATGTTGTAAGAAAAGAAAATATAATTTCAAAAGATGACAATAATGAACTGAAAAAGAAAGTAGCTGATTTAGAAAAGATTGTTGAAAATTTCACAAATAGAAAAAGAAATTTTGAAAAACTTCTTGGTAATCAAATATGTGTTTTTGATAAAGTTGACTTGGGATACATGTCAAAAGAAAAACTCAAACCCTATAAAAATTTCTTTGATAAACCTATTAAATTAAAACCAGACTTTCAAAATTCTTTTCCTAAAAATATATTTGTCAAAGAAAGACATTATTATAATCACTCAAGTTCTTCAAGTATGTTACATGTTATTTATAATTTTTGCAATAGAAATGGTCAAAACTATCATGCTTGTCCTATTAGAAAAAAACATACAATGACTATTAGGGCCATATGGGTATCAAAGAATCTTATTTCTTCTAATACTAATAAATAAATGACCCAAAGAACATGGATACCAAGAAAAATTATTTTAATTATTTTTGTAGGTATGCAAGAAGTCTTCCGTAAGTAAAATAAGATAGTTTTTAGATAGCGGATGTTCAAGACACATGATAGGAGATAAAACTAAATTCATTGATCTCACTCCTAAAAAAGAAAGACACGTGACATTTGGAAACAATTAAAAAGGGAAGATCGTGGGAATAGGTAAAGTTGGTAATAAGTCTTCTCTCATAATTGAAGATGTTCTACTTGTTGAAGGTCTAAAACATAATCTTTTAAGTATAAGTCAATTATGTGATAAAGGATCTACAGTTACCTTTAAAAATGATAAGTGCATTATTTTGAATAATCATGATTGTAATGTTTGTTTTATTGCTCTTAGAAATAATAATGTTTATACAATTGAATTTGAAGAAATTGCCTCACAAGATCCTATTTGTTTATCAGCTCAACATGAAAATAGTTGATTATAGCATAGAAGATTAGGTCATGCAAACATGGAACTTATTTCCAAACTTTCAAAAAATGATATTGTGAGAGGTTTGCCAAAAGCAAACTTTTTTAAAGACAAAATCTGTGATGCATGCCAGTTTGGTAAACAAATAAAAACTTCTTTCAAAATCAAGAAACATATTTCCACTACTAGATCTTTGCAACTAATACACATGGACCTTTTTGGATCAAACAGAGTTGCGAGTTTGGAAGGAAAATATTATGCATTTATTATTATTGATGATTTCTCTAGATATACTTGGGTCATCTTTCTCGCTCATAAAGATGAGGTACATAATACCTTTACCAAGTTATGCAAGAGAATTCAAAATAAAAAGGGCTATACTATTTCAAACATTCGAAGTGACAGGGTGAAAGAGTTTATCAATAAATATATTGAGTCCTTTTGTGATGAAAATGGTTTTCTGCATAATGTTTCTGCTCCTCAAACTCCTCAACAAAATGGGGTAGTAGAGAGGAAGAATAGATCTCTTCAAGAAATGGCAAGAACAATGCTTAATGAAAATAGTTTACCTAATTATTTTTGGGCCGAAGCAGTAAGTACTGCATGTTATATTATAAATAGAGTTATATTAATGTCTAAATTAGATAAAACCCCTTATGAGCTTTGGAATGAGAAAAAATCCAACATTGGTTACTTTCATGTATTTAGATACAAATGTTTTATACTCAATGACAGAGATAATTTAGGAAAGTTTGATGTAAAATCTGATGAAGGTATCTTTTTTGGATATTCAACAAATAGTAAAACTTATAAAGTATTCAATAAAAAGACTTTAACTGTACAAGAATCTATGCATGTAGTATTTGATGAATCTAACCATCTACTCTCCAAGAAATCTATTGATGAAAAATCAGAATGTACAAATAACACAAATAGTCTCAATCTCGACAAAGAGAATATAATGGAAGAAGTCCAATATGGAGACATCAGGAAAGATCATCAAGATTTAGTACAAGATGCAACCAAATAGTGTAAATATGTGAAAGATCATCCAGTTGAACAAATTCTAGGAGAACCTTCACGAGGTGTAAGTACTCGATCATCTCTTAGAAATATTTGTAATCACACTGCTTTTTTATCTCAAATTGAACCCAAAAATATTGATGAAACACTTATTGATGATCATAAATTCTAGCTATGCAAGAAGAGCTAGATCAATTTCAAAGAAATAATGTATGGACACTTGTTCCTAAACCCAAAAATCATGTTGTTATTGGAACAAAATAGGTTTTTAGAAATAAGAAAGACGAGTCTGGAATCATCACTAGAAACAAGGCTCAACTTGTAGCCCAAGGTTTCAATCAAAAGGAAGGAATCAATTATGATGAAACGTATGCACCTGTAGCAAGATTAGAAGCTATTCGAATGTTACTTGCATATGCATGTTATAAAGATTTCAAACTTTTTCAAATAGATGTTAAAAGTGTTTTCTTAAATGGTTTTATAAATGAAGAGGTATATATTGAGCAACCCCCAGGTTTTGAAAATCATATTTCTCCTAATCATGTTTTTAAGCTCACAAAAGTATTATATGGACTCAAACAAGCTCCTAGAGCTTGGTATGAGAGGCTTAGTGATTTTTTTATTGAAAAAGGTTTTCTAAGAGGAAAGATTGATACAACTATTTTCATTAAATATGAACAGAATGATATTCTTCTAGTTCAAATTTATGTTGATGATATAATATTTGGTGCTAGTAATGAAAATATGTGCCAAGATTTATCTAAGAGCATGCAGGAAGAATTTGAAATGAGCATGATGGGAGAACTTAATTTCTTTCTTAGATTGCAAATCAAGTAAGCAAAAAGTAGAACATTCATTAATCAGTCAAAATATATCAAAGAGTTACTCAAAAAGTTTGAGATGGAAGGTGCAAAAGTAATTGGAACACCAATGAGTCCAACCACAAAACTTGATAAAGATGAAAGTAGTAAGGCAGTTGATTCAAAGGTATATCGAGGTATGATTGGTAGTTTACTATATTTGACAGCTAGTAGACCTGATATTATGTTCAGTGTATGTTTATGTGTACATTTTCAACCATTTTCAAAGGAATCTCATTTGATTGCAGTCAAGCGTATTTTTAGATATCTTGTCAGTACCATTGACTTAGGGTTATGATATCTTAAGCACACTTCTTTTGATCTTATCAGTTATTCAGATGCGGATTATGCTGGTTACAAAGTTGATCGAAAAAGTACTAGTGGAACATGTCATTTTTTAGGTCATGCACTTGTTTCATGGTTTAGTAAAAAGCAAATTTTTGTTGCATTATCTATTGTTGAGGCAGAGTATGTTGCTACAGGTAGTTGTTGTACTCAAGTTTTATATGAAGCAACAACTTGAGAATTTTAAACTTATGTACAATCATATTCCTATTAAATGTGATAATACTAGTACTATAAATCTTTCAAAGAATCTAATACAACATTCTATGATCAAACATATTAAAATTATGTAATAGCCCAAATTTTTAGGATATAATATTTTCTTGAGAATTTATTTGTTGGAAATAAAATTTTATAGAAAAAGAATATGAGACTTAGATACATTCTAAGGTAAATGTTGGATGGATTTTTGGAAATTTTAGCATTGTATCAACTAGAGAAATTCAATTTAGACCTAGAAAGAGATAAATTATCGAAATTTGAGGAAGAAATTCTCGGAGTGGACCGTCGAAGTTTTGTGTAATAATCATAACTTTTTCATATGAAGTCCAAATAAGGTAATTCCAATTTGTATAAAACTATTAGAGAGAAATATAAAACTTATATGTTTTGGGTTTTCGAAGATAAGGAATTATCAAGGACTAAATCTAGTGTGAAGTCGATGGATAGAGATAGGAGTCAACTGGTAACCGACTTAGATGAGTTGTCTTAGGTTCAACCATGTGACGAAAATTAAGATTAGCTACCATATTTTATAAAGTCTTGACATGTGTGGGAACATGTGGCAAGTTGATAAGAATTCATTTAGAAGCCTTGATAGGTAAGAAAACAAAGGAAAACAAATGGAGAATTCGGATTGGATATTCTCGGGTGAGTTTTGACGAGTTTCCGTAAACTAATCATATCTCTCTCATATCATATCAGAATAAGGTGATTCAAAATCCTGTAGAACCTTAAGAGGATTATCTTAAACTTGTATGTTTTGAGTTTTGGAAGACTCAAATTTTATCATTGATGTATTAGGGCTGGAACGTGCCTAATCCCTTGGAGAGGCCAAGTGGCTAGATGCACCCCTTAGAAGATTTCCTATGATGGTGTTTTGTCTTCACCCCCATGTGTTGGAACTCTTTGAGTCCTTGATCAAGATCATTTTATAGGTGTATTAATCTCAACCATGGGATTAAAATATCAGCAAATCCCCATAGGATTAGGGGTGATCATGAAACCACAAGTAGGGGACACCTCACCTATGCAGCCAAATGGAGTTGCTGAAATGCCCAAGCCCTCTTCCCTTGCACCCCACGCCTATTATGCCTATAAATAGATGCATGGGCTCCTCTCCTTTCCCCATGAGAGATACCAGTTGGCCAGAGTGAGAAATACCCAAGAGAAATACACAAAAACCCACTCACATCACTTAAGTGTCAAAAGAGAGCTAAGTAAGGGCCTTGGAGAGAAGTGTAGTGTAAAACCAACTCAAGACTAATCATTTAGTTTTGAAAAAATTTGTAAGTGCATATATTAACTTAGTATTGGCATAGAATAAGTGATTTGGTGATTAGATTATGTTTGGTATTTATTTGAGCTTAATCTTTGTTTATGTGTTAAATTGAAGCCTATTGAGTTTTGAAGTAGTTTTTGCTATGATAAAATGATAGGAAAATTATGAGATCTTAGAAACATATTCTATGATGATATATTAAGTGAGGTCTTGATTTGGAAAAAATTGATAGATCAACCCTAGCAACTTTCGGACTTAAAAGGAGTTAAGTTGACAGATTTAATATTTTATGGTAAAATGGTCATAATGTGTTAGTGTGATATTGGAATTGAATGATTCAAGAGGCTATGGAAAGATAAGACAGAGATATACAACTTTTATGTTTTAAGTTTTATGATATAAGAAATAAATAAAGGACAAAATCTGAATTTAGTTGGCAGAATGAGATTTAGGCAAAAATTTAGCTCGACCCTTTCAACATTTGGCTCGAGCGAAATACCTTATTATGTTTGATTTTGAGATTTTTATTAATTGAAGAGTTTATGATTCAAGTAAAGGAAAATAAGATGTTGAATTTATAAGGTGATTGGTTATCCATGATTTTATAATAATTTGTTATTCAAGTATTATTTGTTATATTATGACACTATGAGATGATGATAAGGTTAAGGATATGAGAAATGAAACAAGAAAAGATAAGGCACGGCCCTTCCATGGGTAATAATAATGATATGGCCCAACCACGGGTAATAATAGTGGCATGGCCCTTACTCGGGTAGTAATAATGGCATGGCTCTTCCACGGGTAATAATAGTGGCATGGCCCTTCCACCGGTAATAATGGTGGCATGGCCCTTCCACGGGTAATAGGAGTAGCAAGGCCCGACCACGGGTAATAATAGTAGCATGACCCAACCATGGGTAATAATAGTGGATTATAATAAAAAGATATGAAAATGATATGGCTAAGAATGAAAAGTCAATGTATGATACAAGTTTATGTAAGTCCACATAAGAGATAAGTTTAATTCATACATGAGTCACATGAATCATATCATAAACATATACTTTGATTCTTATATGTGACTATTTCACGATATATGTGCTTTTATTAAAGTTAAATGTGTACTTACTGAGATTTCTTTAGAAATCTCATTCTTGTATGGTTCCTTTTCTTTTGGAATATAATTTTTACTGCAGGGTTGGATGACGGTCATGGACTAGACCCTAGTTACTCGAGAGACCTGGAGAAACCCTGAGGGTTCCCCAGAGTACTCTCTCTCCATAAATATTTATGACCAGTTGGTAGTAATAAGGACCAGCGCGGGTATGAAGAAAGAGTTTCCCGAAGTGAAGAAGAAGAAGCCTAGGCTGCTTTAAGACAAAAGTTTTAATAAATTTGTATTTCGACTAAGAAAACTAATTGGGTTATGCATGTAATGATACAATGATATTTTAAGAATGGATGATATGAATACTAAGGTTTTGTGTAACCATGTGATCTCTAGAATTTTTATTTTTACTTTTTCGCTACAATTTGCCTCACATTTCAATAAGTACGGGGGTGAGTAACCAAGTGTTACTGACCCTGACACTTCAATTTGCGTTGAATTACGAACATAAATTGGGAGCGTCACAAATTATATATCATTTTCTTAGAGATCATGTGCAGAAAGGTGATATTATACTAGAATTCACAAGCACACATGGTCAATTGGCAGACATTTTCATAAAACCCCTGCCAGAAGATAGATTATGCATGATTAGAAGAGAAATAGGAATGATGCATGCCATGAATCTCTACTAGATATTTTTATTCCATTATCTCAAATGACCTACAGAAACTTGAGACATTTAGCCTCGTCATTCAAATGCATTTGCTCCTCATAGATCATCATGCCATCCTTATCTAAAGGATTAGGTAATCAAAATGAAGAGGCAAGCAAGGATTTTAAATCCTTATTCTATTGCTTTAAGTCTACTATTTTTCTGTTAGACTCTTGAACAAGTCGTTGAAGAACATCGATCTTCTCATTAAGCTTCTCTATCTCGTGGGTTTTGGATTGCAACCGAGCAGAAAAAGTGACAATGGACGATGAGTATCGAGTTCCGAGACTCACAAGCTCATAAATGGCATCATGATCTGATTTATTAGCCAAATCAGTATTTTGTTACTTCTTGGCGCTTACGACAGATGCAAAAACAGTTTAGGACTAAGGTAAAGAATACATCATATTTTGATCACGAGGAGTACTGAAAGGATATTGATGAGCCATTGAAAATTTGAAGTACGGGAATGAAAATAAATTACAGAGATGAGAAGAAGACTTAATGCAATTTAGATAAAACTGATAGCCACTCTTATAGAGATGGAAATAAGTACAAGACAAACTATCATTTTTTCAAATCTTACTTAGTGAGGCTTACAAGATATGCTAGATGCATATTTTCAAAAGTTAGCTAGCTAAGCCAGTGAGATTTATTGCAGATTGTCTCTATTTCTCTCGTGAAACACTGCCATTATCTGCTGATGTTGACTCTGTGCTTGAACTCTTACTCGTTCCAATTCCTCTATTTGAAATTTGAGAATACTAGCTAATTCCGTCAAATCTTTATTTTCTTACTTTAACCTCTTATTCTTTCTACCTTTATTTGCAAGCTTTTGATGCAGAACAAATATTTGATTGTTAAGTCGATCAACCTCATTTACCCTTGCTAGTAATCTCCAAGACATGGTCGTAATAGAGGCAGCATATTGAGCACTGAGAGTTCTTGATGCTGCAGCAACCTCAAAATCAGTCCTACCAGAAATATGCATCTCTGGTTCTATCATTGTGTTGACAACCTCAGAAGATAAAATGACTGGTTGAGATGGTTCCTGATTCAAATCTGAAAGATTATTAGACAAAATTTTCTCTGTCATTCTATCATTTTGGATAAACAGATACTTGATCAATGAGCAATGTGAGATTTGTTTTAGTATTTAGTGGGTGAAAATGGTCATTTAAACAGAAATAAAAAACTTTCAAATCTCTACGTATCTTATTTGTCAACAACATCAAGTGGATTTGAATCTTCTTCTACACCGAATTGTCAACCTTTGCAGGTTTTGTCGGACACGTGTGGCTCCGCATCGAATTCTCTACAGTCTCTACTAACGCACCATTTTATTTGTCTATTGGTTATTATAGAAAGATATCTTATTGAGCTAATTATGATTCCTTTTTAATGATGCCAAAATGAGGAGAAGTTTTAGACGTAAATATTTAGATTTTTAACTCTGTTATATATGCTAGAATTATGTTTATCTACTGCTTGAAAAACTAACGCATATTCTCAAGGGGAGTTTAAGCATTACTGCAAGTCTCAAAATTTTACTAAGTATTTGTCATCATCAAAAATGGGGAGATTGTTGAATTCAAGATTTCAAATTTCGTATCTATGTATAGATTTTGATGATAACAAATAAATTCAAGTCTCAATCTCAAATTATTTACGCAATGGAGCGAAGCGCATATCAAGCATAAAAGAACAAGTTTACAAATGAAGCTCATAGATTATTTTTATACATCTCTTGATAAAACTCGAAATTGGATTAAGGCTCTAAATTACTTTTTTTTCTCATAAAACATCAAATTACTTTTTTCACATATGCAAGACATCTTTAAATGTCTTAATTTTGAAAATTATGTTTTTCACATGGCATAACATCATCAAACAATATAATTTCAAAAATTATATTTTTTTTATATAAAAATTTGAATTTGTAAGATGATTGATTATTATATTTGACATGTGCATATTTTGTTTGAAAGTCTTGAAGGGTGGTTGTGTATTTTTTTGACAAATGCAAAATGTAGATGATTTTGTTTCAAAATCTTAAAGGGTGGTTGTGTGTTTTTTTGACATATGCAAAAAGAAGATGATTTTGTTTAAAAAATAAAACATGCTCATTTTGTAATGTATGAAAAGCAAAAGATTGGGTTTGATTTCTTTGAAAAATGAATAGAGTTGTCTTTGACAAATGCAAAAATGAAATACTTTCATTTGAATTTTTTGAAAAGTTAATAGTATTCTTATTTGACATATGAATCTTTTCAAATTTAAAATTGAAAACTCATTTGCCTATAAATAGCTCACTTGAGTTTTGCAAAAATCATAACAAAAGCTTACACATCAATTGCTAAGTTTTGCATCATTCTTTAAAAGCTCTCATTCTCTCTTCCTAAGTTTTGTGCCTTAATCCTTGTTCATTGTAAGAGAGATATAGGTTATACTGTATTATTTTTATCTCACTCATTGAAGAGTGTATTTTGATAATCTACCCATTATCAGCTTTTGTATTTATAAAAGTGTGCGTATAACCCTTGTGTATATAGAAGGTATTTTACACGGGGAATGTCGACGCCCCAACCCACGCTTGGGATCGCACGTGAATAGAAGCGTCGGGGACGAACAACACAAGGAAGTTCACCCCTCGTCGTAGCATGCATCTAGTTTTTTTTTTTGAAACGTCGAGTAAAGATTTTCGCAGCGGAAAATGGTCAAGCCATTTTATAATCAGGCAAGAACGTAAAATTTTGTCTTACGTCACATGGTATAACTATTTAAGATCCCAAAATAAAACTTCATATTTTTAAACATCATTAAGTGTATCAATCTCCAAATATATATATATCTCCCAAAACATCGGGAACCTCTAAGATCTAAATAAAACGTAAATAAGCATCCTCATCCAAGTGCTGTCCCCGCGACCACGTCAACAGGTGGGGAGATCACCAGACCATCAGTGGTCTAGAGAGTCTCTCCGAGTCTCATAATCGTCGACGTCATCTTTTCCTGCAACAACTTCTATCGTCCCCACAAGGAACGATAGTGGAAATATAAAGGGGTGAGATTTCGAGAAATCTCAGTAAGTACACAACTATCTCAACAAAATCATTTCAAGCATACATATCAGTGAATAACAAACAGAACACGTGTCATGCATATGCAACTAAGGACTTAGCAAATGCATATGCTCATGAAAACTTTCATAAAAACTTGACTTTCTTTCAATTTTCGTTCATATACTTGCTTTTCAAAAAAGGTTCATCATATACGAAATTCTTTTGACTCATGCTTTAACAACCCTTTTTTGTAAAAACTTTTCGTTTCTTTCATCGTTTCTTATCTTAGGCACCACTTATCATATTCATATCATTCTTTAACCTCGACGGCAGTTACGTATCGCCTTCACCGTCGTCACGTCAGTCATACGGGAGTTACGTATCGCCTTCCCCGTCACTGTTCATTTTGGACACCTCACGGTTCCCCTATGCACCGTGTGCTCCCCGCTAGTTACCGTCACACCCGGCGACCATGTCAACCTAGGTGAATACGTTTCGTGCCCTTTCGCGCATTTCGTCACTCGGGGATTTCTCTCCAAGCAACTACAAACTTTTCATATGGTGAGGTCGAGACCAACACCGCTTTTATGGCACCCACTAGCATTAGGTGCGACCACGCTCCGGACACCTTTTGGAGCCATACATGGTCCACCGACTGTTCTTCGTCGACCCAGGGGCTTTAACTCAACTTTAATCACTCCTGAGTGAACAGGGAGTTCCACTGGGGCACTACCCCGTCCCAGCCTTTGGGGTTCTTATAAAAACTTTAATTCTTTTCCTTTTCATTTGGAAACATGTTTGACTCCAAAAACATGATTTTTCGTGTTTCATACATATGACATGCAAACCTTTAATGCTAATCATGCAAAAACCCGAGACGAACCCGAGTGCACACTTAGCCATCTTCTTTCCTAACTCAAACATCATATCCTTCAGCTCACTATTCATATATAGCACATAATTAGGCTTAATGAGTCGAGTAGGGTGCTCGGCCTCCACCCCCTATGGTTGGGCCGAGACCCTCTTTAGTTACTACCTAGGGTTTCTTCCTTCTATTTCCTTCCATATACTCACTAAACCTTAATAAAATTAACTAAACCATTTTTGCCTCACCAAGAGAGGTTAACCGAACCCTATTATCCTTAGGATTAGTATCTTCATCACTTTTCCTTTCACCAAAATAGTACACTAAATCATACATGTGAAACCGAAACATCATGCTACGGAATCCTCCAAATTTTTCATGCTTCTAACTCTTTCTCAAGTATTCAAGGCTCAATCATCATATAAAAGAATAGTTAATCAATTGATAACTTAACCCTAAAACATTTAAAACCGAAATCCATATATGCACTAATTTAAATTCTTTTCAACTCCAAACATCATTTTAACATGCATGGATTTTGTCACCATTTTTCATACTAATCATGCTCTATTTTTCCTTTATACCAAAGTAACTAAATCCACCAATAACAATGCAAATCTCAAGCCTAGAATCATACACCTTGCTAAGCATGGATTTATCACTAAGCATACAATACATTTTTCTTTTTAAGCATTCATCCTAGCGCCTCAATCACCCAACAAATATTATCTTAGTCACACATGCATTTTCTTATCACTATATACCATATAAATATGCTTCTTTTTCCTTTACATCAATTTAGCTATAACCATCAACATAATATAGATTCAAGCCTATAATAACATATGGACTAAGCATAGATTTTTTTTTAACTAAATAAACAAATAATTTCTTTCAAGAGAACCTAGCCTAACGTCTCCAAGCACTTAACAAACTTAAACTTAGTCATGCATGCATTTCTACCATCATCATATATCATATCATCATGCTTTATTTCTTTTGCTACAACTTAGCTAAATCCACCAACATATTCAAATTTCAAGCCTAAAGAATAATATGGATCAAGCATGGGTTTTCTACTATAGAAACAAAGCATTTCCTTTAGAAAAACCTAATCTAGCATTTCCATACATCCAACAACCAATACAAACACATTCACTCATATATATACAAGAAATGGTAAGATCAAGATAAAAGTGCACTTACAAGACTCCAAGTAGCAAAGATTTGCTCTGAAAATCTATATAAAAATAATCCATTAAAATAGTTTATAAGGATATAGTTCAAAAGAAAATATTAAGAATATAGGCCTTGGTGTGTGCATGTGATTTAACCTAGCTTTCTATTCTTAAAATAGCTTAGGCTTTTGTATTACCTCTTCAAGTAGTCTTCCACTCAAGAATGCTTGCTTGATTCTATTGAACTTAGGGTATTTTGGTGCTTAGGAGATAGAAGAATAGGAAGCAAAATGAGAGTGAGATGGGAGAACTTGTTGCCGTGTGTAGGATGGAGGTGTGTGGGTGAACAAGTGAGACAAACAAGTGGGAAACAACAAAGGCATAAGGCCATTCGGCCAAGTGAGCTTCTAGGCCCTTAGGCCACTCATTCCCTACTTTTTAGGGTTGACATTTGATAGGTTTGAAAGACACTTGAGTGACTTCCATCACTAGATCACATCAAGCCTAAATCTAAATCACTTTTAGGTTGGTTTCTTCCTCCCTTTTTCATCCATGTCCGGCGCCTCACATGGGCTTAGCCCCTCAATTTCTTTCACATCATCACTTCCACACTCATCCATCATCTCATATGTCCCTTACCAAGATCTCAAGATCAATTTTGGGGAAATGGACTTGCACCAATTCGGCTACACCATTCTCCTTGTGTCATCCGAATCTTCTCATCTCATCCATGGTTTCCTTTCTTCTCTCATGCATCCTATCAATCATCACTCAACCTTACACTCTTACACACAAGCACAAGCTATCCCTACACAATCTCATATGTCCTTTTACCTAGATTTTGTCAAAATTCTAGGAAAACCAAAAACAAGGCCTACGGTTTTACTCACCCAAATCCTATTGTTTTCTTTTCATCTTCTTTTCCTCTCTCCTATGATACCACATCCTTCTATCACTTGTCAATCACCTTGTCACTCCTACTTACAAGATCTATCAATGGTCATTCATCTAGATTTAGATGAGATTGCATGGGAAAGACCAATGAAGGGTTCGGCACTCCCATTTCCAAATCACCCGAAACCTTTCTTCCTCACATTTTCCTCTCAACTACTTCCTCTTCCACCAAATCTTAACATATGTCACTCAACTAGATTTGGTATGCTCCTAGGGAAACTAGATTGGAAGACTTCTTCCTCTCCAAAAGTAGTCATCTCCTTGTCACCATCACATCCTTACAAGTCAACACATATCTCCAAAACTTTTCTTACACAAAACCTATCTTTGTCACATCAAAAGTGAGGCTTGCATGGGGAGACTCAAAGTGAAGCAAGGTTGGCTTCCCTTGTCTATTTCCTACGTAAACTCCATGTTCTCCAACCAAGGATTCTCTTCCTAATGGCACAACCACTCCACTTGTCACTTGTCACACACACCTTCCAAGTGATCTTCCTACACACAAATCTTCTACACTTACAAGATCTAGTACAAGTCAACCTCCTAGATTTGACATCCACCTAGGGAAACTCAATTGGAAGACTCCTCCTTGCCTCACACGCCTACCTAGTTGGCCAATGTTGAGAAGATCTCATCTTGGATTTTCACACTTCTTCCACTTATAAACAACTAGTCAAACCCTCCAACTACTAGTATTTTCTTTCCCCCCACCTACTAGTCTTTGGAGACTTACTAAAGCTTTCCTAGGGTGACATGTGTCTCCATGCATGGGTTTAGTTGACTTATTGACCATTTTCATGGGCTTATGGGCTTTGATATACTAATTGGGCCAATATCCCAAGTCATGCTTCCAAAGCTCAATTTTAAGCCCAACTTCAAGTGCTTAAATAAATAAAAATACCTCTACCACCCTTATAATAATTAATTAAGTTAAATAAAATAAAGCACGAAATTCTGGGTCGTCACATCCTCCCCCACTAAAAAAAAGATTTCGTCCTCGAAATCGCTAGGGCAATGCCTTAAACACCAATCCAACCCTGATAAACTTCTATACTTCCAACACTAGTGATTGTGGATTCTTCTACTCCAATCCGTCTTCTGCTCAAGGTCGCACGATAAATCACTACGATTCCTAAAGGACAACAAACAAAGAAGCCAAAGAAAATAACAACCACCACAAACATATGCACACCTATATATCGATAATCACAAAAAGGTTCAACCAAGAAAGCAATACACAATTGGTCTACAAACAACTGAGGGTAGTTAGCCCCCAACACGTCTTCACGTTTTCCATGTCGCTTCTTAGGAGGCAAAGATTGTTCTAAAGTATTCTAACCAGAATTCTCGATTCCTGATCCTTCCGATCTTTGATTCGCATTGGCTATTCCTCGCAAGTTAGGTTAGAGCATAACTTAATGTGGCATGGATTCATTACTATCACCAGTCCTTCCCTAATGCTTTTCTTCAACGAGACACATGGAATACATTGTAAACTGCTTGTAGGCTTCCCAGTAAATCCAGACAGTAAGCTACTGGTCCAACCTCCTCTACAACTTCATATGGTTCATCATAACGGATTTAACTATCCCTTCTACTCGCATTTGGAATTCCTGCAGATACTTGGGTCTTAACACCCTACTTTCACCAATTTCGTCTCGTCATCTGAGATCGTAAATATGCAAAAGACCTTCTTCCGCCTAGCAATTACTGCCAGATCCTTTCTACTTTGGCATTCTTACGCTGTCATTCCCTAATGTCCTATTCCGTTAGGGAGACAATCTCTTGTACTGCTGCCAACGTAGCATCTCTTGGCAGATTTCCAATTAACAAGTCCCACATTACTACCAGTATTGAAGGTTCTTTCATTTGAGCTTCCCAACTTAATGCATCGGCCACTACTTTAGCTTTTCCAGAGTGATGCCAATGACTATACTCTTAATTTATATCCCCACACACAATCATACGAAACAAAAGATATCATTGCTCCAGAGTCAAATAATACATACACCACATTACGCATCAGAAAAGAGATCTCACGTATAAAATTATTCTATTGTCACCTTGAGGAAAATATCATCATATACTTCGAATCAAAGTAGGTTTAGGCCTGTTACCGGTGATAACGCCAGTGTTAATTGCTTCCTGATCGTCTACGTCTACTTCTTCGGGCATAATTGCGTATACCTTTGCCTTTATGAGGGTTTTCGCCTTTCCTCCAGGGGCTGCAGTTCCACCAAAGGTCATCTGGGGGCAGTCGCGCATCATGTGGCCCACTTGACCACATCGGAAGCAAGCTCCTGTCGCCACTCAGCACTCACCCCCATGTGTTCGCCCGCATCTTCTACAAGGTGGTGATGCAATCGGTGTTCCTTGACCAATCACTTTTCCTTTCCCTTTATCCACAGGGTGAAAATTCCTCCTCTTATTTGCATCTTCCCCCGAGGAGTAGGAAAATCCTCTCTTCTTGTGCATTTGAGTCTGCATGATCAGACTCTTTTGCTCTGCCTCGGCAATAAATGCCACATTCACCAACTCTTGAAATTTTTCGATTCGCAAGCAGGCCATTTGGTTGCGAATCCTGGATTGCAGTCCATCTTGGAATTTCTGTGCCCGCGTTTTCTCGGTAGCTACCAAATGAAGGGCGAATCGGGCCAATTCCATGAATTTTGCAGCGTATTGTTCCACCGTCATGCTCCCTTGTACTAAAGTGGCGAATTCCATAGCTTTATGCTGTTTAATAGACTCGGGGAAGAAACGGTCGTCGAATTCATTTTTGAATCGTTCCCAGGTGGGAACTACATTTTCTCCCAACTCTTGTTTTAGCAGCTTCCTCTTAGTATCCCACCATAGTCCGGCCTCCCCTTGCAGCAAGTGACCAGCGTACTGCACCTTCTGGGTTTCTGTGCACCCGCTGATCTCAAAAGTGCGCTCCAAATCCATAATCCATCGATCTGCCTTCATGGCTCCCTCTGTTCCCATGAAGTTCGGGTATCGGTAGACTAGAAATTTTTCATAGGGGCAGCCTGATGTTCCTCCACCGGTATTCTGATGTAATCGGTTATGTTCCATCTGGTTCTTTACCAGTTCCGTCATTTGGCAGATAGCCTCAGCTATCGCCTGGCTGCCATCCAATGGGTCATTCTGAGCTCTCCTTGCTTCGGGTCTAGGGGGATTAATCAATGGCGTATTTCCTACCGTTGGTGTGACAGGACTCGAAATATTTCCTACTGGGGGCGCTACGGGCCTCGGAGTAAGGGCGCGACGTCGTCCTCTTGCCATGATTTCCCCTGAAACGCACAGAACCTTTATATGAGTTACCCTAACTCTGGCAACTCAAATTCTTACTGCTCAAGGCTCAAACAATTCATACTAACATCATATTCAACCAACTCCTCCAAGTGTTCAAGCCTATTTCTAAAAGATCATAGCCTAGATGAATACCATGTGATTCTTTTCCTAGGACTTGTGGGTTTACCCAGAGACTAAACTGCTCTGATACCACCGCTGTCGACGCCCCAACCCACTCTTGGGATCGCACGTGAATAGAAGCGTCGGGGACGAACAACACAAGGAAGTTCACCCCTCGTCGTAGCATGCATCTAGTTTTTTTTTTTTGAAACGTCGAGTAAAGATTTTCGCAGTGGAAAATGGTCAAGCCATTTTATAATCAGGCAAGAACGTAAAATTTTGCCTTACGTCACATGGTATAACTATTTAAGATCCCAAAATAAAACTTCATATTGTTAAACATCATTAAGTGTATCAATCTCCAAATATATATATATCTCCCAAAACATCGGGAACCTCTAAGATCTAAATAAAACGTAAATAAGCATCCTCATCCAAGTGCTGTCCCCGCGACCACGTCAACAGGTGGGGAGATCACCAGACCATCAGTGGTCTAGAGAGTCTCTCCGAGTCTCATAATCGTCGACGTCATCTTTTCCTGCAACAACTTCTATCGTCCCCACAAGGAACGATAGTGGAAATATAAAGGGGTGGGATTTCGAGAAATCTCAGTAAGTACACAACTATCTCAACAAAATCATTTCAAGCATACATATCAGTGAATAACAAACAGAACACGTGTCATGCATACGCAACTAAGGACTTAGCAAATGCATATGCTCATGAAAACTTTCATAAAAACTTGACTTTCTTTCAATTTTCGTTCATATACTTGCTTTTCAAAAAGGGTTCATCATATACAAAATTCTTTTGACTCATGCTTTAACAACCCTTTTTCGTAAAAACTTTTCGTTTCTTTCATCGTTTCTTATCTTAGGCACCATTTATCATATTCATATCATTCTTTAACCTCGACGGCAGTTACGTATCGCCTTCACCGTCGTCACGTCAGTCATACGGGAGTTACGTATCGCCTTCCCCGTCATGTCGTGAATCCTTATCAGTGGTACGGGAGTTACGTATCGCCTTCCCCGTCACTGTTCATTTTGGACACCTCACGGTTCCCCTATGCACCGTGTGCTCCCCGCTAGTTACCGCCACACCCGGCGACCATGTCAACCTAGGTGAATACGTTTCGCACCCTTTCGCACTTTTCGTCACTCGGGGATTTCTCTCCAAGCAACTACAAACTTTTCATATGGTGAGGTCGAGACCAACACCGCTTTTATGGCACCCACTAGCATTAGGTGCGACCACGCTCCGGACACCTTTTGGAGCCATACATGGTCCGCCGACTGTTCTTCGTCGACCCAGGGGCTTTCACTCAACTTTAATCACTCTTGAGTGAACAGGGAGTTCCACTGGGGCACTACCCCGTCCCAGCCTTTGGGGTTCTTATAAAAACTTTAATTCTTTTCCTTTTCATTTGGAAACATGTTTGACTCCAAAAACATGATTTTTCGTGTTTCATGCATATGACATGCAAACCTTTAATGCTAATCATGCAAAAACCCGAGACGAACCCGAGTGCACACTTAGCCATCTTCTTTCCTAACTCAAACATCATATCCTTCAGCTCACTATTCATATATAGCACATAATTAGGCTTAATGAGTCGAGTAGGGTGCTCGGCCTCCACCCCCTATGGTTGGGCCGAGACCCTCTTTAGTTACTACCTAGGGTTTCTTCCTTCTATTTCCTTCCATATACTCACTAAACCTTAATAAAATTAACTAAACCATTTTTGCCTCACCAAGAGAGGTTAACCGAACCCTATTATCCTTAGGATTAGTATCTTCATCACTTTTCCTTTCACCAAAATAGCACACTAAATCATACATGTGAAACCGAAACATCATGCTACGGAATCCTCCAAATTTTTCAAGCTTCTAACTCTCTCTCAAGTATTCAAGGCTCAATCATCATATGAAAGAATAGTTAATCAATTGATAACTTAACCCTAAAACATTTAAAACCGAAATCCATATATGCACCAATTTAAATTCTTTTCAACTCCAAACATCATTTTAACATGCATGCATTTTGTCACCATTTTTCATACTAATCATGCTCTATTTTCCTTTATACCAAAGTAACTAAATCCACCAATAACAATGCAAATCTCAAGCCTAGAATCATACACCTTGCTAAGCATGGATTTATCACTAAGCATACAATACATTTTTCTTTTTAAGCATTCATCCTAGCGCCTCAATCACCCAACAAATATTATCTTAGTCATACATGCATTTTCTTATCACTATATACCATATCAATATGCTTCTTTTTCCTTTACATCAATTTAGCTATAACCATCAACATAATATAGATTCAAGCCTATAATAACAGATGGACTAAGCATAGATTTGTTTTTAACTAAATAAACAAATCATTTCTTTCAAGAGAACCTAGCCTAACATCTCCAAGCACTTAACAAACTTAAACTTAGTCATGCATGCATTTCTACCATCATCATATATCATATCATCATGCTTTATTTCTTTTGCTACAACTTAGCTAAATCTACCAACATATTCAAATTTCAAGCCTAAAGAATAATATGGATCAAGCATGGGTTTTCTACTATAGAAACAAAGCATTTCCTTTAGAAAAACCTAATCTAGCATTTCCATACATCCAACAACCAATACAAACACATTCACTCATATATATACAAGAAATGGTAAGATCAAGATAAAAGTGCACTTACAAGACTCCAAGTAGCAAAGATTTGCTCTGAAAATCTATATAAAAATAATCCATTAAAATAGTTTATAAGGATATAGTTCAAAAGAAAATATTAAGAATATAGGCCTTAGTGTGTGCATGTGATTTAACCTAGCTTTCTATTCTTAAAATAGCTTAGGCTTTTGTATTACCTCTTCAAGTAGTCTTCCACTCAAGAATGCTTGCTTGATTCTATTGAACTTAGGGTATTTTGGTGCTTAGGAGATAGAAGAATAGGAAGCAAAATGAGAGTGAGATGGGAGAACTTGTTGCCGTGTGTAGGATGGAGGTGTGTGGGTGAACAAGTGAGACAAACAAGTGGGAAACAACAAAGGCATAAGGCCATTCGGCCAAGTGAGCTTCTAGGCCCCTAGGCCACTCATTCCCTACTTTTTAGGGTTGACATTTGATAGGTTTGAAAGACACTTGAGTGACTTCCATCACTAGATCACATCAAGCCTAAATCTAAATCACTTTTAGGTTGGTTTCTTCCTCCCTTTTTCATCCATGTCCGGCGCCTCACATGGGCTTAGCCCCTCAATTTCTTTCACATCATCTCTTCCACACTCATCCATCATCTCATATGTCCCTTACCAAGATCTCAAGATCAATTTTGGGGAAATGGACTTGCACCAATTCGGCTACACCATTCTCCTTGTGTCATCCGAATCTTCTCATCTCATCCATGGTTTCCTTTCTTCTCTCATGCATCCTATCAATCATCACTCAACCTTACACTCTTACACACAAGCACAAGCTATCCCTACACAATCTCATATGTCCTTTTACCTAGATTTTGTCAAAATTCTAGGAAAACCAAAAACAAGGCCTACGGTTTTACTCACCCAAATCCTATTGTTTTCTTTTCATCTTCTTTTCCTCTCTCCTATGATACCACATCCTTCTATCACTTGTCAATCACCTTGTCACTCCTACTTACAAGATCTATCAATGGTCATTCATCTAGATTTAGATGAGATTGCATGGGAAAGACCAATGAAGGGTTCGGCACTCCCATTTCCAAATCACCCGAAACCTTTCTTCCTCACATTTTCCTCTCAACTACTTCCTCTTCCACCAAATCTTAACATATGTCACTCAACTAGATTTGGTATGCTCCTAGGGAAACTAGATTGGAAGACTTCTTCCTTTCCAAAAGTAGTCATCTCCTTGTCACCATCACATCCTTACAAGTCAACACATATCTCCAAAACTTTTCTTACACAAAACCTATCTTTGTCACATCAAAAGTGAGGCTTGCATGGGGAGACTCAAAGTGAAGCAAGGTTGGCTTCCCTTCTCTATTTCCTACGTAAACTCCATGTTCTCCAACCAAGGATTCTCTTCCCAATGGCACAACCACTCCACTTGTCACTTGTCACACACACCTTCCAAGTGATCTTCCTACACACAAATCTTCTACACTTACAAGATCTAGTACAAGTCAACCTCCTAGATTTGACATCCACCTAGGGAAACTCAATTGGAAGACTCCTCCTTGCCTCACACGCCTACCTAGTTGGCCAATGTTGAGAAGATCTCATCTTGGATTTTCACACTTTTTCCACTTATAAACAACTAGTCAAACCCTCCAACTACTAGTATTTTCTTTCCCCCCACCTACTAGTCTTTGGAGACTTACTAAAGCTTTCCTAGGGTGACATGTGTCTCCATGCATGGGTTTAGTTGACTTATTGACCATTTTCATGGGCTTATGGGCTTTGATATACTAATTGGGCCAATATCCCAAGTCATGCTTCCAAAGCTCAATTTTAAGCCCAACTTCAAGTGCTTAAATAAATAAAAATACCTCTACCACCCTTATAATAATTAATTAAGTTAAATAAAATAAAGCACGAAATTCTGGGTCGTCACAGGGAATAGTTGAATCACCAAGTGTGAAGTGATTGGAAGTGTAGAGGGTGTTCTACATAGATTTTTTGGAGCGGTGATGCTCAAAAGTGTAATAAGTTTTGTTGCCCAGATGACTAACACAAGAGCGGGGGTGAATTGAGTTTTATTATAAAAATTAACACTTATAAATCAAATACACAATATAAAATATAAACAGAATAGAAAGCATTAAGAAATATAAAGAGTAGAGTAAGAAGAAGCAAACTCAGTATTTTTACGAGGTTCAGCCCCACTGCCTACGTCCTCGCCTCAAGCCACCCCTTGAGGATCCCAAATCCACTATTCAATCTCTTTTAGGTGGAGATAAAAACCTATTACACCTTTGAACAACACCGCTCCAAAGAATCCGTGTAGAACACCCTCTACACTTCCAATCACCTTACACTTGGTGATTTAACTATTTCCCGTGTAGAACACCTTCTACATACACAAGGGTTATACGCACCCTCTTACAGATACAAGAGTTAATAGTGGGTAAACTATCAAAGTACACTCCTCAATGAGTGAGATAGAAACAATACAGCGCAACCTATATCTCTTTCAACAAGAATAAGAATTAAGGCACAAAACTTTATAAAAGAGAGAATGAGAGTTTTGAAAGAATGATGCAAAACTTAGCAATAGATGTGTAAGCTCTTGTTGTAATTTTTGCAAAACTCAAATGAGCTATTTATAGGATAATGAGTCTTCAATTTCAAATTTGAAAAGATTCACATGTCAATAAGAGCACTATTCACTTTTCAAAAAATTCAAATAAAAGCATTTCTTTTTTGCATTTGTCAAAGACAACTCCGTTCATTTTTCAAAGAAATCAAACTTAATATTTTACTTTTCATACATGACAAAATGAGCATGATCTATTTTTCAAACCAAATCATCTACCTTTTGCATTTGTCAAAAAATACATCACCCCCCTTCAAGACTTTCAAACAAAATGTGCACATGTCAAATATGATAATCAATCATTTTATAAATTCAAATTTTTATATAAAAAAATAATTTTCGAAATTATTTTGTTTGATGATGTTATGCACATGTGAAAAACATAATTTTCAAAACTAAGACATTTAAAAATGTCTTGCATATGTGAAAAAAGTAATTTGATTTTTTATGAGAAAAAAGAGTAATTTGGAGCCTTAATCTAATTTCGAATTTTATCAAAAGATGTACAAAAATAATCTATAAACTTCATTTGTAAACTTGTTCTTTTATGCTTGATGTGTGCTTCGCTCCATTGCGTAAATAATTTGACCTTGAGACTTGAATTTATTTGTTATCATCAAAATCTATACGTAGATACGAAATTTGAAACGTTGGATTCAATAATCTCCCCATTTTTTATGATGACAAATACTTAGTAGAATTTTAAGATTTGCAGTAATACTTAAGCTCTCCCTGAGAATATGCGTTAGTTTTTCAAGTAATAGATAAACATAATTCCAGCATATATAACAAAGTTAAAAATCTAAATATTTACGTCTAAAACTTCTCCCCCTTTTGGCATCATTCAAAAGCAACCGCAATTAGTTTCAGTAAGAATTGTTTTTTTTTCCCGCAATAAGCGATAACCAAATAAAATGGTGCGTTAGTAGAAGCTATAGAGAGTTGAATAATTGGAACCACCCGTGCCCGACAAAAACTGCAAAGGTTGAAACCGAACTTTATTGTCTCGGTGTGGATGAAGATTTAAATCCGCTTGATGTTATTGACGAATTAGATGTTGCAGAGATTTGAAGTTGAATAAGTGAAGTTATCCATGTCCGACAAAGGCAGTAAAGGTTGGAGGTCTAACTTTAGCAATTCGGTGCGGAGCCACGCGTGTCCGACAAAACCTGCAAAGGTTGGAGGCCTAGCTCTAGCAGTTGGTGCGGAAGCAGATTCAAATCCGCGTGATGTTGTTGAAAAATTAAATATTATCGACATTTGAAAGTTGCTGTTTAAAAGACCATTTTCACCTGTCGGATACTCAAATAAACTTTCACACCACTCAGTGATCCAGTTTTTGTTTATTCAAAACGATTGAATGGCAGAGAAAATTTCGTCTAATAATCTTCCGGATTTGAATAAGGAACCGTCTCAACCAGTCATTTTATCTCCTGAGGTTGTCAACACCATGATAGAAGCAGAGATGCATTTTTCTGGTAGGACTGATTCTGAGGTTGTTGCAACACCAAGAACTCTCAGTGCTCAATATGCTGCCTCTATTACGACCATGTCTCGAAGATTACTAGCGAGGGCAAATGAGGTTGATCAACTTAACAATCAAATATCTATTCTGCATCAAAAGCTTCCAAATAAAGGTAGAAAAAATAAGAGGTTAAAGCAAGAAAATAAAAATTTGACAGAATTAGCCCGTGCTTTGAAACTTCAAATAAAGGAATCGGAACGAGTAAGAGTTCAAGTATAGAGTCAACATTAGCAGATAATGGCAGCGTTTCACAAGAGAAACAGGGACAATTGTAATTAATCTCGCTGGCTTAGTTCGGTAACTTTTGACAATATGTATCCGGCATATCTTATAAGCTTGACTAAGTAAGATTTGAAGAGATGGCAGTTTGTCTTCTACTTATTTCCATATTTATAAAACCAATCCTTAGTTTTATCTAATCCGCATCAAACTTCTTCTCATTTCTGTAGTTTATCTTCATTGTCACTTTACAAAATTTCAATGGCCCATCAATTTTCCTTCAGTGCTTCTCGTGATCAAGATATGAGGTATTCTTCACCTCAAACTATTTCTGTATCTATTGTAGGTGCCATGAAACAACAAAATACTGATTTGGCTAATAAATTAGATCATGATGCCATTTACGAGCTTGTGAGTCTCGGAACTCGATATTCATCGTCCATTGTCACTTTTCCGCTCAGTTGCAATCCAAAACCCGCGAGATAGAGAAGCTTAATAAGAAGATCGATACTCTTCAACGACTTGTTCAAGAATCTAATAGAAAAATAGTAGACTTAAAGCAACAGAATAAGGATTTGAAATCCTTACTTGCCTCTTCATTTAGATTGCCTAATCCTTTAGATAAGGATGGCATGATGATTTATGAGAAGCAAATGCATTTGAATGATGAGGCTAAACGTCTCAAGTTTCTGTAAGTCATTTGAGATAATGAAATAAAAATATCTAGCAGATAGTCATGGCATGCATCATTCCTATTTCTCTTCTAATCATGCATAGTTTATCTTCTGGTAGGGGTTTTGTGAAAATGTCTACCAATTGATCGTGTGTACTAGTGAATTCTAATACAATATCGCCCTTCTGCACATGATCTCTAAGAAAATGATATCTAATTTCAATATGTTTGGTTTGAGAATGTTGTATTGGATTCTTTGAAAGATTTATAGCACTTGTATTATCACATTTGATTGGAATGTGATTGTACATAAGTTTAAAATTCTCAAGTTGTTGCTTCATGTAAAGAATTTGAGCATAACAACTTCCTACAGCAACATATTCTGCCTCAGTAGTAGATAATGCAACAGAATTTTGTTTTTTACTAAACCATGAAACAAGTGCATGACCTAAAAAATGACATGTTCCACTAGTACTTTTTCGATCAACTTTGCAACCAGCATAATCCGCATCTGAATAACTAATAAGATCGAAAGAAATGTGCTTAAGATACCATAACCCTAGGTCAATGGTACCGGCAAGTTATCTAAAAATACGCTTGACTGCAATCAAATGAGATTGCTTTGGAGATGATTGAAAACGTGCGCATAAACATACACTGAACATAATACCAGGTCTACTAGCTGTCAAATATAATAAACTACCAATCATACATCGATATACCTTTGAGTTAACTGGCTTACCGCTTTCATCTTTATCAAGTTTGATGGTTAGATTCATTGGTATTCCAATTACCTTCGTACCTTCCATCTCAAACTTTTTGAGTAACTCTTTGATATATTTTGACTGATTAATGAATGTTTCACTTTTTGCTTGCTTGATTTGCAATCCAAGAAAGAGATTAAGTTCTCCCATCATACTCATTTCAAATTCTTCCTACATGCTCTTAGCAAAATCTTGGCACATATTTTCATTAGTAGCACCAAATATTATATCATCAACATCAATTTGAACTAGAAGAATATCATCATGTTCATATTTGATAAAAAGAGTTGTATCGATCCTTCCTCTTGAAAAGCCTTTTTCAATCAAGAAACTACTAGGCATCTCATACCAAGCTCTAGGAGCTTGTTTGAGTCCATGTAATGTTTTTGCGAGCTTAAAAACATGATTAGGAGAAATATGATTTTCAAAACCTGGAGGTTGCTCAACATATACCTCTTCATTTATAAAACCATTTAAGAAAGCACTTTTAACATCCATTTGAAAAAGTTTGAAATTTTTATAACA
Organism: Platycarya strobilacea; assembly: GCA_036898215.1. Lineage (NCBI taxonomy): Eukaryota > Viridiplantae > Streptophyta > Magnoliopsida > Fagales > Juglandaceae > Platycarya > Platycarya strobilacea. Next base: position 38,883,817 of record CM072554.1, read on the forward strand.
TTCATATGCAAGTAACATTTGAATAGCTTCTAATCTTGCGACAGGTGCATACATTTCATCATAATCGATTCCTTCCTCTTGATTAAAATCTTGGGCTACAAGTCGACCTTTGTTTCTAGTGATGTTTCCAGACTCATCTTTTTTATTTCTAAAAGCCCATTTTGTTCCAATAATAGCATGATTTTTAGGTCTAGGAACAAGTGTCTCTACATTATTTCTTTCAAATTGATTTAGCTCCTCTTGCATAATTAGATTCCATGATTCATCAATAAGTGCTTCATCAATATTTTTGAGTTCAATTTGAGATAAGAAAAGCAGTGTGATTACAAATATTTCTAAGAGATGATCGAGTACTTACACCTCGTGAAGGTTCTCCTAAAATTTGTTCCACTGGATGATCTTTCACATATTTCCACTGTTTGGTTGCATCTTGTACTAAATCTGGATGATCTTTCCTGATATTTCTATATTGGACTTCTTCCATAGTATTCTCTTTGTCGAGATTGAGACTATTTGTATTATTTATACATTCTCATTCTTCATAAATAGATTTCTTAGAGAGTAGAGGGTTAGATTCATCAAATACTACATGCATAGATTCTTGTGAAGTCAAAGTCTTTTTATTAAATACTCTATAAGTTTTATTATTTGTTGAATATCCAAGAAATATACCTTTATCAGATTTTGCATCTAACTTTCATAAATTATCTCTGTCATTGAGTATAAAACATTTGCATCCAAATACATGAAAGTAACCAATGTTGGGCTTTTCTTATTCCAAAGCTCATAAGGGATTTTATTTAATTTAGACCTTAACATAACTCTATTTATAACATAACATACAGTACTTACCGCTTCGGTCCAAAAATAACTAGGTAAACTATTTTCATTAAGCATTGTTAATTATGCCCAAAGAATAACGCTGTTATTTGCAGTATAGCTTTGGGGTGTCGATTCCACAGGGAGATGGATTGAGAAATTAAAGAACAGTAACAAAATTAATAAAAAGATTTAGATGAGTGCGAAAATTAAATTCTAGAGTGTGATGTAAATTAAAACTAAATGAGTAATTTGAACAGTATAAAAAGGAGACGAAAAGTAGAGCATCGGGAATCCTTTGTATATAATTGGTATTTTAATTATTTTCGATTCATTAATAACTCAATTGAAAAAATTCTATGTCCAAATTTTCAATCGAAAAATAAAACATTAACAATCAGATTCAAATCAAATGTAATCTTTCATAAAATCATTCGTCGCAATATAAGAACAGGAATTGTTATCGATAATAAGGAAATTCAACGTCAACAATATACTCGTGAGCAATATTGCAGCAGAGAATTAAATTAAAATAGATAATCAATTGAACCAAACATAATCAAAGGATTATTGTATTCAATAGAAAAAGCATAACTGAATCTATAAATGAAATAAATTCTAAGATTATTTGGTGACGAAAACATTTATAATAAATTTTGAATGACTAAACAAAAGAGTTTAATATTTGAAGAACACATATATGAATAAAAAACAATTACAAATACCATCATATATACAAATTCATCCCTAACTCTACTAGAAAATTAGTTACACATATTGAAAATATGCAACAAAAATTCTTCAAGTGATAATATGGAAGAGCCAACCATTATTTTCTTCTCTCTTCTTTGGTTTTTATTTTCTTTTCTCAAGCTCTCAAAAACAATGTCTCTTCCAAGGCATTCAAGCACACTAAGCATGGTCTTAGAACACACACCCCTCCCTTCTATTTATAAGCATCCTTCATGCAAGTTGTCATGCCAAAATCATCACAATTTCAACTTGTTTTGCCATGTGCAATTCTTGAATCCAAGTGATTTATGAGCTGTCATTTTGATCATTTGTTTTCCTACTATGCATGAGCTGGATTTTGCTTGTAGGTTGAGTGTTTCAATTTTGCTTCTCTATCCATTAGTTGTCTTGTATGACTTAATATCTTGTGGTCAAATAATTTGTCTTAAAGAAACTTGAATGCACTTCATCTTGCATATGAATTGATCATTGAATTTCCAAGTTGGTGTAGGAGTGCTTGCTGGAAAATATTATGATGATATTTGGATTTGATGCAAGTGGCTGAAAAATATCCAGGAATGTCAAGTGCAGGTGCGTCCACTTGATGATCGATTTTGTCATAGATTGAGTGGATATCTCTTCAAACATAAAACATAAAAGTTATAGATATTTCTCTTACGGTTCTATATCATCTTGAATCAGCAATCTGAGATTGGATGAGAGAGTTATGCCCATATTACGAAAAGATGTCAGAACTGTCTAAAATTCCGCAATTATCTTCATTTGCTCCTAATGCTTCTATTTGTGTCCTAAATCAAAATATAAGAATAATGAGTATATTTAGGCATCAAATAAGAATAAATTATTAAACATTAAGAGAGGAAAATATGGCATTTTATATTCTCATCAATATATTAAATCATGTTTATATCTATCTCAAGATAAATGACTATTAATTTTAATAATATGAGTTATATCCACTATTTTTTCATTTTTTTTAGTATTTAAATAGAGTATTTAGAGTGCATTTTTGTGCACTCATCACACCCCCCAACTTACTTATTGCTAGTCCCAAGCAATTTTCATGCAAAATAATGAGAAAGACCAAAGAAAATCACACATAGGGGCCATCAAGACACATTTTTCAAATTTATATATCAAAACAATTTTAGAAATTCAATAACCCTTTCACAAATAATTCAAATATAGCAATTCACAGAGTGTGGATGTGTTCCAAACTATTTTTATCAAATCAGAGGTTTCGACACATGCAACATTAGAATATCTTAAGCAAAAAGGTTCAACTCCATAACTCACGGGCATATAAGTGTTTCATGTAAGGGTTCTCTCTATGGAGTTGACAAAGGTGTACATTTACTCTCATGAAAATTTAGCCAATTATATATAAGTAACAAGTAAATATTGATCTTATGATAGGAATACTAACAAATAAGATTTCCACCATTCTTTCCACAAGCATACTTAGGATCGAAAATATCAACACAAAGGGTTGTAATATGGCTTAGGTTTGAGGTTCATAAGAAGAAAAGGTGAAGAGGTTTCAAAAACTTTCAAGTATACATAAAAGGGAATCTGTTAAATTTTTCAATAAACTATACTTTCCTTTTGATGTACTTTTCAATTTTTTAGATTTTTGACTAAGTATACTTTTCCATCTTCTTTTGCCACTGGTGTCTTCGCAATTTGATGAACTCTTTCCTGAATAATTTGATGGACACATCTAGCATCATGCCATTTTTGTCATGGTTTTTTTTTTTTAAATGATAATTTCACACCTAGTACACACTTGAAAGTAAAATGGTAGGAAAATATAGTGTATAAGCTATACTCCAATGTGGAGAGATATGGATGATGTAGATATGAAAAGAAAAGGTCATATGTGTATATTGGCTCAAAATTGGCTGCTAGGGGTATATGATGAAAATGGTCAGCTTGAAAGGCTCAAACGTTAATCTTAAGTTGACTTTCGTCATATCCCAAGTATATCCACCATCTTACCACAAACCATGTAATGATATTCTTAAAAGAAGTGTCAAATTCAACAGATCAATGGATACTTATCACAATTTCTGTATTTGTAAGCTCTCAATTCTCACAAAATTCACATGAATACTTGAGCAAAATAATTCTTTAGTTACATGTGTCAAATCACCATATTACCACAAAGTTTGGAGAAGTGCATAAATGGTTCTGTGGATGCTTTAGCAAAATGATTTAAGATGGGTTTGTTGAATTCACCAAGATGGTTATGAATGAGCATGAGTATCATGTGTGAAAAGATGCCTGTGTGAAAAAAATTTGACAATTTTTTATATATTGATTGAAATATGCCACAGAGTTTAAATAACAGATTTGTATTCCCACCCTTCAACTTAAATGAGACATTGTCCTCAATGTTTAAGAATCAGAATTGAATAACTAAACAGGGTAGAATACACCTGATGTGGGATGTGGGTGGCTTGCTTGGCATCAAAGATGTTGTTTGTCAAAATAAAATTAACCTATAACAAAATAAAGTAAACAATAAACAAAAAGAAAATGAACGAAAATAAAATAAAAGAAAAACATACCTGGAGATGGTCAAGATTGATATACTGGGTCCATAAGTGGAATGTCTTCCACTTCCAAAATTTGTCTATCAATTAAAATTTTGAGGCGCTGACCATTTATTTTGAAGATACATCCATATTTTGGATTTTCTATTTCTACCGCCCCATTTGTGAAAACGTTTTTTACTATAAAAGGGCCGGTCCATCTAGATCGAAGTTTTCCTGGATGCTTATGGAGTCTTGAATCATATAAAAATACTCGATCATTAGGCTTAAATGTTTTTCTCAAAATATTTTTATCGTGAAATACTTTCATTTTAGCCTTATAGATCTTGGAGTTTTCATAAGCATCATTTCTCAATTCTTCTAATTCCGTCAATTGAAATTTTCTAAGTTTTCCTGCTTTTTCGAAGTCAAAATTAAAATATTTAATGGCCCAATATGCTCGATGCTCCAGCTCCACGGGCAAGTGACAAGGTTTTCCAAAAACAAGTCTATAAGGTGACATGCCTAAGGGAGGTTTGAAAGCTGTACGGTAAGCCCAAAGCGCATCGATTAGTCTCAAAGACCAATCTTTCCAATCCGGGTTGACCGTTTTTTCTAAAATTTGTTTAATTTCCCTATTCGCAAGTTCAACCTATCCACTTGTCTGAGGGTGATATATAGTAGAAAGCTTATGTATCACCCCATATCTTTTTATTAAAGCTTCAAAAGAATGGTTGCAAAAATGCGTACCTCGATCACTAATGATAGCACGTGGGGTACCAAATCGAGATAATACATTTTCTTTGAGAAACTTAATTACCGTCCTGTTATCATTGGTGCTGCCTCTACCCATTTTGACACATAATCTACTGCAACAATAATATATAAATATCCAAAAGAATGAGAAAATGGTCCCATAAAATCAATGCCTCAACAGTCAAAAATTTCAATTACCAAAATTGGGTTTAAGGGCATCATATTACGACGGGTCATAACTCCTAACTTTTGACATCTTTCGCATGAGCGACAATAGATATTTGTATCTTTAAACAAGGTGGGCCAATAAAATCCACACTGCAGAATTTTTGCAGTGGTTTTCTTCATTGAAAAGTGGCCACCACAAGCTTGGGAATGACAAAATTCTAAAACGCTTGCAATCTCTTCATCAGGGATGCAATGCCTTAAAATTTGATCAGGGCAATATTTGAAAAGGTAAGGGTCATCCCAGTAGAATTTTCGTACCTCAATTATGAATTTCCTTTTGTCTTGGGTGCTAAAATCCTTTGGTATTTCACCTGCAGCTACATAGTTCACAATATGAGCAAATCATGGTAGAGAGGTAATAGAAAGTAAATGCTCATCGGGAAAATCATCTTTGATTGGTATGTGGTCAGAAGTGTCCTCGAATGTGAGTCTAGAAAGATAGTTTGCTACTACGTTCTCCACTCCTTTCTTGTCTTTGATGGTGATGTCAAATTCCTGCAAAAGCAAAATCCATCGTATTAATCATGTCTTAGCATCCTTCTTTGTAAGAAGGTACTTAAGGGCTACATGATCTGTAAAGATAATGATAGGAGTACCAATCAAATAAGTGCGGAATTTATCCAAAGTAAATACTACAGCTAACAACTCTTTTTCAGTGGTGGAGTAATTCATTTGGGCACTATTTAGAGTTCGACTAGCATAGTAAATGACAAAAGGTTTCCCTTCTCTTCGTTATCCAAGAACAGCACCTACAGCAAAATCACTAGCATCACACATAATTTCAAAAGGTAAATTCCAATCAGGTGGTTGCATTATGGGTGCTGAAGTAAGCTTGCCAATTAATGTTTTGAAAGCCTCTTGACAGGCTTGTGTCCATTCAAATGGAGCATCCTTAGCTAGGAGGTTACATATTGGTCTAGATATGGCAGAAAAATTCTGTATAAATCTCCTATAAAAACCCGCATGACCAAGAAATGATCTTATATCCTTGACTGTTCTAGATGTAGGCAATTTAGAGATTAATTCAACTTTTGATTGATCAACCTCCATTCCTTTGGAAGAAATAATATGCCCTAAAACAATACCTGAAGGTACCATAAAGTAACATTTTTCCCAATTTAAAACCAATTCTTTTTCTTCACAACGAGTCAGTACTCTTTCTAAATTCATTAAACATGCATCAAAAGAAGATCCAAAAACAGTCAAGTCATCCATAAAAACTTCCATGCACTTTTCAACCATATCACTAAAAATACTCATCATGCAATTTTGAAAAGTAGCTGGAGCATTACACAGTCCAAATGGCATTCTGCGGAAAGCATAAGTACCAAAAGGATAAGTAAAAGTGGTTTTATCTTGGTCTTCTAATGCAATTTCAATTTGATAATAACCAGAATAACCATCCAGAAAGCAATAAAAATGCCACCTGCTCGACAATTTGATCAATAAAAGGAAGCAGAAAATGGTCTTTTCGTGTGGCGGCATTTAATTTTCTGTAATCAATGCACATCCGCCAACCAATCACCAGTTTTGTAGGGACTAACTCTCCGAAGTCATTTTTTATCACAGTTACCCCTGACTTTTTAGGAATAACCTGTGTAGGACTTACCCATTTACTATCAGCAATAGGATATATCATTCATGCATCTAATAGTTTCAGTACTTCATTTTTCACAACTTCTTTCATTGTGGGATTAAGTGTCGGCGCCCCCGCTTGCGCTTGGGTTCGTACGCAAATTGCGACGCCGGGGACGAACGTCACAAGGAAGTCATCCCTCATCTTTACGTGTGAGAGCTTTTTTTTTAAGTCATACACAGATATATTTCTCTCTCCTTTTTCTTTTGTACATTATATCGTAGTGGAAAAAGGTCAAGCCATCAATAACCGACAAAACGTTACGCTTGTCGCACATCACATGGTTAACGAAATAAACTCAAATTAAACATCACATTCATATATATATCAAGATAAGGTCACTAATGTAATCAGTTTTATACAAAAGTACTCCCCAAAACAGCAGGAAGATTTTTCCAAAAAATACATCAGTGACTACAAAATAAAAGTGCTGCCGATCCACTCCTCCCTCTGCCAACCATACTAATAGGCGGGTTCTTCTTTTATCTTCTTAAAGTCCGGGCCATAACAAAGGCTATCCAGACTCAGTCCTGGACCTACGTCACACATCATCCCAAAGGATGACGTAAACAGGCGTCCCATATGGAGGAGCCCATCAACTCCTAGCACCAAGTAGCACCCCGTAGGGCGTAAGTCGTCAAAAAAATACGTCGCCATAAGAAGCGACTCTGCCGCGCACTGACCCAACAGGTTTAGGGTCACTGGCCCAACAGTCTCAGTCTTAGTCGGGCCCATAAGGGTACGACCCATCTTCTCGAGAGTCGTAATCCGGGGATCCATCATGTCCTGCAATAACTTCTATCGTTCCCAAGGGAGCGATAGTAGAGATAATAAAAGGGGGTGAGATTTCAGGAGAAATCTCAGCAAGTACACTAACATTTAAACCAGAACATTTCAAATATACAGATAAGTGAACAAAACATTCTTAACAAATGCACATGCAATGAATGACTGACTCATGCACATGCTCATGAAAACTCTTAAATAGACTTGCTTCTTTCAGACTTCTTTTCATAAAACTTTCATGCAGATTTCTTCTTTCAAACTTCTTTTCGTATCATCATTACTTTTCAAAACATTTCTTTAAAACATTTCATATCTTTCATTCTTTCTTAGGCGCCACTTATCTTGAACAGATCTTTCTTATGGCTCGACAGCCCTTCTTGTCATGACTTTTCATTTAACATGTATGGGACACAACACGGCTCCCCTAGCACCGCGTGCTCCCTACTGGTTACCGCATCACCTTAATGTGAGTGCGTCTTATAACTTTAAAACGGCAGGTCCTTACACCATATCCGTCCTTGGCAACCACCAACGTTAGGTGCTACCACGCTCCGGACACCTTTTGGTGCCATACACGGTCTGCCGATTGTTCTTCGTCGACCCAGGGGCTTCCACTCGACTTTAATCACTCCTGAGTGGACAGGGAGTTCTACTGGGGCACTTCCCCGTCCCAGGCTTTGGGGTTCTTATAAAACTTTATTTCTTTTCTTTTCTTTCAAAAAACTCAATCTTTTCTTTTCTTTTCTTTTTCTTAAAAACATGCTTGGCTTTAAAAAAAAACATTCTTTTTCATGACTTATGCATGGGACATTGATTACGCCCAAAGAATAACGCGGTCGTTTGCAGTATAGCTTTGGGGTGTCGATTCCACAGGGAGATGAATTGAGAAATTGAAGAACAGTAATGAAATTAACAAAAAGATTTGGATGAGTGCGAAAAGTAAAGCATCGGGAATCCTTTGTATATAATTGGTATTTTAATTATTTTCGATTCATTAATAACTCAATTGAAAATTCTATGTCCAAATTTTCAATCGAAAAATAAAACATTAATAACCAGATTTAAATCAAATGTAATCTTTTGAAAAATCATTCGTCACAATATAAGAACAGGAATTGTTATCGATATTAAAGAAATTCAACGTCGACAATATACTCATAGAGCAATATTGCAACAGAGAATTAAATTAAAATAGATAACCAATTGAACCAAACATAATCAAAAGATTATTGCATTTAATAGAAAAAGCATGACTGAATCTATAAATGAAATAAATTCTAAGATTATTTGGTGACGAAAACATTTATAATAAATTTCGAATGACTAAACAAAAGAGTTTAATATTTGAAGAACACATATATGAATCAAAAACAATTACAAATACCATCATATATACAAATTCATCCCTAGCTCTACTAGAAAATTAGTTACACATATTGAAAATATGCAACAAAAATTCTTCAAGGGATAATATGGAAGAGCCAACCATTATTTTCTTCTCTCTTCTTTGGTTTTTCTTTTCTTTTCTCAAGCTCTCAAAAATAATGTATCTTCCAAGGCATCCAAGCACACTAAGCATTCTCTTAGAACACACACCCCTTCCTTCTATTTATAAGCATCCTTCATGCAAGTTGTCATGACAAAATCATTAAAATTTCAACTTGTTTTGCCATGTGCCATTCTTGAATCCAAGTGATTTGTGAGTTGTCATTTTGATCATTTGTTTTCCCACCATGCATGAGCTGGATTTTGCTTGTAGGTTGAGTGTTTCAATTTTGCTTCTCTATCCATTAGTTGTCTTGTATGACTTAATATCTTGTGGTCAAATAATTTGTCTACAAGAAACTTGAGTGCACTTCATCTTGCATATGAATTGATCATTGAATTTCCAAGTTGGTGTAGGAGTGCTTGCTGGAAAATATTATGATGACATTTGGATTTGATGCAAGTGGCTGAAAAATATCCAGGAACGTCAAGTGCAGGTGCGTCCACTTGATGGTCGATTTTGTCTTAGATTTAGTGGATATCTCTTCAAACATAAAACATAAAAGTTATAGATATTTCTCTTGCGGTTCTATATCATCTTGAATCAGCTCAATCGAAGATTAGATGAGAGAGGTATGCCCATATTACGAAAAGATGTCAGAACTGTCTAAAATTCCGCAATTATCTTCATTTGCTCCTAATGTCTCTATTTGTGTCCTAAATCAAAATATAAGAATAATGAGTATATTTAGGCATCAAATAAGAATAAAGTATTAAACATTAAGAGAGAAAAATATGGCATTTTATATTCTCATCAATATATTAAATCATGCTTATATCTATCTCAAGATAAATGACCATTAATTTTAATAACATGAGTTATATCCATTATTTTCTCATTTCTTTTAATATTTAAATTGGATATTTAGAGTGCATTTTTGTGCACTCATCACACCCCCCAACTTACTCATTGCTAGTCCCTAGCAATTTTCATGCAAAATGATGAGAAAGACCAAAGAAAATCACACATAGGGGCCATCAAGACACATTTTTCAAATTTACATATCAAAACAATCTTAGAAATTCAATAACCCTTTCACAAGTAATTCAAATATAGCAATCCACAGAGTGTGTATGTGTTCCAAACTATTTTTATCAAATTAGAGGTTTCGACACATGCAACATTAGAATATCTTAAGCAAAAAGGTTCAACTCCATAACTCACGGGTATAGAAGTGTTTCATGTATGGGTTCTCTCTATGTTGTTGACAAAGGTGTACATTTACTCTCATGAAAATTTAGCCAATTATATATAAGTAACAAGTAAACATTGATCTTATGATAGGAATACTAACAAATGAGATTTCCACCATTCTTTCCACGAGCATACTTAGAATCGGAAAAATCAACACAAAGGGTTGTAATGTGTCTTAGGGTTGGGGTTCATAAAAAGAAAAGGTGAAGAGGTTTCAAAAACTTCCAAGTATACACAAAAGGGAATCTGTTAAATTTTTCAGTAGACTATACTTTCCTTTTGATGTACTTTTCAATTTTTTAGATTTTTGACTAAGTACACTTTTCCATCTTCTTTTGCCACTGGTGTCTTCGCAATTTGATGAACTCTTTCATGAATAATTTGATGGACACATCTAGCACCATGCCATTTTTGTCATGGTTTTCTTTTTTTTTTTTTTTATGATAATTTCACACCTAGTACACACTTGGAAGTAAAATGGTAGGAAAATATAGTGTATAAGCTATACTCCAATGTGGAGAGATATGGATGATGTAGATATGAAAAGAAAAGGCCATATGTGTATATTGGCTCAAAATTGGCTACTAGGGATCTATGATGAAAAGGCTCAGCTTGAAAGGCTCAAACATTAATCCTAAGTTGACTTTCGTCATATCCCAATTATATCCACCATCTTACCACAAACTATGTAATGATATTCTCAAAAGAAGTGTCAAATTCAACAGATCAATGGATACTTATCACAATTTATGTATTTGTAAGCTCTCAATTCTCACAAAATTCACATGAATACTTGAGCAAAATAATTCTTTAGTTACATGTGTCAAATCACCATATTACCACAAAATTTGGATAAGTGCATAAAATTTTTTCTGTGGATGCTTTAGCAAAATGATTTAAGTTGGGTTTGTTGAATTCACCAAGATGGTTATGAATGAGCATGAGTATCATGTGTGAAAAGATGCCTGTGTGAAAAAAATTTGACAATTTTTTATATTTTGATTGAAATATGCCACAGACTTTAAATAACAGATTTGTATTTCCACCCCCCAACTTAAATGAAACATTGTCCTCAATGTTTAATAATCAAAATTTGATGGGGAGTAACTTAAAAAGGGTAGGATACACCTGATGTGTGATGTAGATAGCTCGCTAAGCGTCAAAAGTAGTGATCTGAAATGACAAAATGATACTATATTGCAAACAAAAATAAAGAAAATAGTAGTAAATAAAAACAAAACAAAACAAATAAGATGATAATAATAATAATTATTATTGTTGCATGCTGTGGTCAAAGTTGGTAGACCAAGTTTACAACTGGACTATCTTCCACTTCTTGAACTATTCCTCCTGGGTAAAAAACGAAACGCTTATTTGCCCAATAAACTCGGTGCTCGAACTTCACAGGTAGGTGGCAAGGTTTAAGATTAACTTTGGTTACTTGCCCACTTGAAGGAATCTGTTTTTCATTTTTCTCAAGAAACTCCTGAAACTTCGTTTGCGAAGCCCATGTGCTATAATCTTGAGTATTGTCAAAAATTGTATAAATATTAGCTACATCAGACGAATCACTGATAGGATTAAACTCAAAATCAACCATAAAATTCTCAAGGGAATCAGAATCATGAGTTATAAAAACTTCCCTGTCTATGAGTGAGTCAATCATATATATCTGCTGGCACTCGTGTTTCTTCACAGTTTCTTGTGCCATATGTTGACCATGAGGTACAGACTGAGCTTGAGAAGGGAGCTTACCTTGCTCATTTACACTCAAGAAACTCGTTATTTTAGATATATGGCTCTTTATCTCCTTTTGTTCTTCAACAACCTGCATAATTAAAAACTCAAATTTTTGGTTAGTCTTACCCTGTACTTCAATAAATGCATGCAAAGTGTCTTCTAAAGAATTTGTAGAAGATTGAGGTGCATGGTATGGTGCAGAATATGATCTAGAAGGTTGTGCAGGCTGTTGGTTTTCAGACTTCCAGCTGAAGTTGGGATGATTACGCTATTCTGGGTTGTAGGTTTCAGAGTAAGGTGTGAATGGCTTTTTGTACATACCCAGAGCATTACTTTGTTCCTCATACATACCATTCATGTTAGTATGTGTAGTATACTCTTGGGAATGATGATCTATCCCACTACAGACAACACATGGCCCAAAAGAGTCTGCATGATTAGCCATGTGTGTTGACTTTGAGTTTTTGGTTTTCAATAACTCTAATTCTCTGGTGAGCATTTCAACCTTAGCCTTAAAATTATCCTCCTCCCTTAGATGGTAAATACCACCACTCAAGTTTCCTGTAGGTCGTGACCTGTTTGTGCTATCAGTAGCACTAGGTCCAGTCCAAGTATGAGCTTTTTCAGCAAGCTCATTGAGGTACTCTATGGCCTCATCGAGATTTTTCTATAAAAAATCCCCATTGCACATCATTTCCACGAATTGACGTTCCCTGGGCGTAAGCCCTTCATAGAAATAACTCATTAAGCGTCAATTCTCATATCCATGGTGGGGACACATACTCAGTAATTCTTTAAATCTTTCCCAAGACTGGTATAAAGTCTCACTATCCTTTTGTGCAAAGGTAGAGATTTGTCTTTTTAAAGCATTGGTCTTATGTTGGGGAAAGTATTTATTGAAAAACACTTGAGTCATCTCACTCCATGTTCCAATAGACCGTGGTCTTAGTGAGTACAACCAACTCTTAGCTTTATCTTTCAAAGAAAAAGGAAAGAACTTTAGCCTTACCGTTTCGTCAGTGGTATTTTGACTGTGAAATGTTGCAACTATTTCCTCAAATTCCCTAATATGAACATAGGGGTTTTCATTTTCTAGACCATGGAAAGTCGAAAGTAATTGTATCATTCCTGTTTTAAAATCTACATGACGAACATTAGGTGAGAACATAATACAGGATGGTGTGGCTGTTCGTGCGGGATGAAGATAATCTTGGAGGGTTCTAACAGGTTGGTCCACATGTTCACTCATCGCGTCAGAATTGGAAGAATTATCAAACAAGCGATTAGAAAAATTAGATTCTGAATCTGATTCTAGCACGGGTCTACTAGCAAACCGTCCAAAAGCATCTATGTACCTGCGCATGCAAAGTAAAGAAAAGCGTAATACTGAAAAAAAAAATTACGAAAAGAAAAGTGAAATAAAATAAAGATGCAGAAAGCTAAAAAGAAAATGAACGAAGCTACCTCTTTTTTTTTTTTTTTACAAACTACTAAAAAAATCTACAAATTCTTCTACCGTCTCCCCGGCAACGGCGCCAAAATTTGATTACGCCCAAAGAATAACGCGGTCGTTTGCAGTATAGCTTTGGGGTGTCGATTCCACAGGGAGATGGATTGAGAAATTGAAGAACAGTAACGAAATTAACAAAAAGATTTAGATGAGTGCAAAAAGTAAAGCATCGGGAATCCTTTGTATATAATTGGTATTTTAATTATTTTCGATTCATTAATAACTCAATTGAAAATTCTATGTCCAAATTTTCAATCGGAAAATAAAACATTAATAACCAGATTTAAATCAAATGTAATATTTTAAAAAATCATTCGTCACAATATAAGAACAGGAATTGTTATCGATATTAAAGAAATTCAACGTCGACAATATACTCATAGAGCAATATTGCAGCAGAGAACTAAATTAATGTAGATAACCAATTGAACCAAACATAATCAAAGGATTATTGCATTTAATAGAAAAAGCATGACTGAATCTACAAATGAAATAAATTCTAAGATTATTTGATGACGAAAACATTTATAATAAATTTCGAATGACTAAACAAAAGAGTTTAATATTTGAAGAACACATATATGAATCAAAAACAATTACAAATACCATCATATATACAAATTCATCCCTAGCTCTACTAGAAAATTAGTTACACATATTGAAAATATGCAACAAAAATTCTTCAAGGGATAATATGGAAGAGCCAACCATTATTTTCTTCTCTCTTCTTTGGTTTTTCTTTTCTTTTCTCAAGCTCTCAAAAATAATGTATCTTCCAAGGCATCCAAGCACACTAAGCATTCTCTTAGAACACACACCTCTTCCTTCTATTTATAAGCATCCTTCATGCAAGTTGTCATGACAAAATCATCACAATTTCAACTTGTTTTGCCATGTGCCATTCTTGAATCCAAGTGATTTGTGAGTTGTCATTTTGATCATTTGTTTTCCCACCATGCATGAGCTGGATTTTGCTTGTAGGTTGAGTGTTTCAATTTTGCTTCTCTATCCATTAGTTGTCTTGTATGACTTAATATCTTGTAGTCAAATAATTTGTCTACAAGAAACTTGAGTGCACTTCATCTTGCATATGAATTGATCATTGAATTATTTTCAAGTTGGTGTAGGAGGGCTTGCTGGAAAATATTATGATGACATTTGGATTTGATGCAAGTGGCTGAAAAATATCCAGGAACGTCAAGTGCAGGTGCGTCCACTTGATGGTCGATTTTGTCTTAGATTTAGTGGATATATCTTCAAACATAAAACATAAAAGTTATAAATATTTCTCTTGCGGTTCTATATCATCTTGAATCAGCTCACTCGAAAATTGGATGAGAGAGTTATGCCCATATTACGAAAAGATGTCAGAACTGTCTAAAATTCCGCAATTATCTTCATTTGCTCCTAATGTCTCTATTTGTTTCCTAAATCAAAATATAAGAATAATGAGTATATTTAGGCATCAAATAAGAATAAAGTATTAAACATTAAGAGAGAAAAATATGGCATTTTATATTCTCATCAATATATTAAATCATGCTTATATCTATCTCAAGATAAATGACCATTAATTTTAATAACATGAGTTATATCCATTATTTTCTCATTTCTTTTAGTATTTAAATATGGTATTTAGAGTGCATTTTTGTGCACTCATCAGACATGCATGCATACTTATTTTCATGCAAAACCCGAGACAAGCTCGAGTGCAATCACATTTCGTTTACTTTCTCCCTCTTTTGGAATAACTTCATAACTTTCCTACTTAGTCATCATGTTCTATACTCAAATTGGGCCTAGGATTGAAGTGGGGAATTGGGCCCATCTCCGACCCATCATGGCCGAATCTTCCTAGAAAGTTGCTAGGGCTTTCCTTCATCATTTGACTCCAAATTTCCTCCAATTAATTTTAAAGTGTCAATTTAAATCACGTACCCTCCTTAGCCAGGGGTAATCGAAACCTTAGTGTTTCTCCAAATAACCATTTTCACCTCCAAACTTAGTTATTTCTATTTCCTCCATTCATCTTTCTAACTTAGGGAACTCCTCCCCTTAGTCTATTCAAACTTCCTTTTCTAATAGTCTCTTCTATGAGCTCATCTAAACAAAATCACCACAAAGCAATATAATTTTAATCTTCCAAATCTCAACCTTAAATATCATAAAATTCCAAATAAACATTTCTATCCATCATACACAAGTGATCATTTCTTCCATATGCAAGTGTATACCATTTCCATTCATATCAATCATACAGTTTATTCTCATGTCCATTTTCATTTTCTCAACACAATATGCTCTTTGAATAAATCAATTTCATCACTAGTTTCCTCAAATGAACTTTACCTTAGCAACACCAAAGTTTAACATTTAACACTAAAATCCTTCATGCATCATTTTCATCATTTCACAAAATAATCATGCTTTTCCTTTCTTTTTGCAACTAACACTTGATCCATCATTTATACTCACATTCTAAGCTTGTTTCATCATATAGATTTACACCAAAATATCCATATCACAAACAAATAGAATCAATTCAATCCAAACATGGCAATGACAACCATTAATCCAACAAGCATGATCACTTCACTATATATAAGAATTGTTAAGGAAAAAGTGGGAGTATACTTACCACACTCCTATTAGACTTTAGCTTAAATCTGAAATTACACATATAAAATCTCCCATTAGGCTAGTCATGAACGTAAAACTCAAAGGAAACCCTATTTCCTTCTAATCAAAACAAAGTGTCACATGTGTGTGTGTTCTTCCTAAACTTGTATGGATTTAGTCACTAACCTTCTCCAATGAATTGATCACCTCCACACTCTTGCTTTTTGGCTTCACTACTATAGGGTTCTTCAAAAGAGAAGAAGCAAAAGTAGAAGTGACTTGAGTGAGCTTGGCCGAGAGGTGAAGAGAGAATGAGAGTGTTTGCATGTGACCAAGTAAAATGAGCTAAGGGGGATTGCCTAAGGGGTCACACGGCCAGCTCTCTTCCCTAGGGTCTTTGGTACACTTCTCATCATATTTAGGTATGGCTAATGATAGATGGAGTAATTGACAACTCTAGGCCACTCCAAGATCAAATCTTGGCCATGCCTTGGTGATTTTCCTTTCTCTTTCTCCTACCTATGGCCGACGGCTTCTTGGTGCTTCTAGCATCCATTTTCTTGCTTTTCACTCAATCATCATTCCCCTATCCTCTCATATGTCCATCTAAGTGATTCCAAAGTCATGCTTTTTGGAATTTGAGCAAGGCATGATCCGGCCAACCCAAGCTCCACCGAAAACCCACCTTGATCATTTTCCTAGTTTTTGTCATTTCAATCACCTACACCCACACCATACCTCTCTTCACATTACCATACCCTCTTACACATGTACTTTATCCACTTACACACTCTTCCCCTTTGTCCTATCACTTGTTGGTGGCCATACCCCATGAGATTCTCCAATGAACCCCCATGGATTGCCTTCCACCGAAACCTCCTAGTTCCTTTCATCCATGCTTCTCCTCATGCCATTTGTTACTTCCCTACACACCATGATCTCACTTGGCAAGTCAAGGGATGGTGTCTTGTACCTCCAAGATTCCATGATAGGAAAATCATTTCATTTGATCCTACACTCAATCCTACATGGCATGTATCCAACTACTAGTCAACCTCCACCAACTAGGATTTTCCTATAAGTGTTTGGATAATTTTCTAGGATTTTTCTTCAATGTCTCTACTATGGGCTTGATGGGCCATGGGCTCATTCTATGGGCTTTTGGACTCACCATTGCTCTCTTGGCCTATTCACTTGATCCATTCCCCAAAGGTCTCATTCCTAAGCCCATCTCTTCAAAGCCTATTTTGTTCTTTCACCAATTACCACTAATTTTGTGTATTAACCTTTAATTAATTAATTAAATTAAGATGAAGATTTTTAGGACTATTACATTAAGTCTACGCTGGGGGTCTCTTCGAGGATTAGTTCCTTCCTCTAAATTTATTTTATGAGTACAAATCAGGGGACTAATGCCTTTTATATCAGCAATACTCCATCCTAGGGTTGATTTATACTTGCATAAAATCTGAATTAATTTCTCACCTTGGGACTCAGATAATTCAGACGAAATAATAACAGGAAAAGTATCACCTGGACCAAGGAAAACATACTTTAAACCCTTAGGTAGGGATTTTAATTCAACTTTAGGGGCTTCCCTACTTGAAGGAATCTGTCTTTCTCTTTTTTCAGGCAACTTCTCAAACTTTGGTTGCCATGTCTGTGTACTATAATCATGAGTTCTGTCAAAAATAGCACAAATGTCAACTACATCAGATGAATCACTTATAAGATTAAATTCAAAATAACAATAAAGTATTCAAGGGGATCTGAGTCATGAGTTGTAAGAACGTCCCTTTCTATAAGTGAGTCAATCATGTATGTCTGATGACACTGGACATCCTCTTCTGGCTATTTTGCAATATGAAAAATATTTACCTCAAGAGTCATATTGCCAAAAGAGAGTTTCATCAATCAATTTCTGTAATTGATAAGAGCATTAGAAGTAGCAAGAAAATGTCTACCTAAAATTAATGGAATTTTAGAGGTGGTTTCTACAGCAGAACTAGTGTCTAGAATTAAGAAATCAACAGGATAGTAAAATTTGTCAACTTGAATTAAAACATCCTCTACCACACCCCGTGGTGCTCTGACTGAACGATCAGCCAATTGCAATACCACAGAAGTTGGTTTGATTTCTCCTAATCCTAATTGCAAATAAATAGAATATGGCATCAAATTTTTACTAGCCCCTAAATCTAGCAAGGCCTGTCCAAGCTCATAATTGCCAATGTTGCATGTGATGGTTGGACATCTAGGATCCTTGTACTTAGGGGGAATCCGCTGTTCAATTAGAGCACTAACTTGCTCTGTCAAGAATATTGTCTTCTTCACATGATGCTTCCTCTTAACTGTACACAAATCTTTGAGAATTTTTACGTAAGTAGGAACTTGTTTAATTATATGCAAAAGAGGAAGATTAATTTTTACCTGTCTAAGATTTTCCAAAATATCATTGTTATGATCCAGAGTTTGTTTGCTTGACTTTAATGTTTGAGGAAAAGGTACCTTACCAGGATTTTTTGTTACCTCAGATTTCTCGGGTTTTGTTACCTCAAGTTCTTTGGGAAGCTCAGAACTGCTGCTATCTTGATCTTTCTCTATATCCTTTTTTTTGTCTATTATTGGATCACGTAGAGACTTACCACTTCGTGTCACAATGGCGTTTACGTCCTTCAGATCTCCTTGTGCCATATGTTGACCATGAGGTACAGATTGAGTTTGGGAAGGAAACTTACCTTTCTCATTCATAGTCAATGAACTCATTATTTTAGACACCTGGCTATTGACTTCCTTATTTTCTTCGACAACCTGCATAATCAAAGATTCAAATTTCTGATTAGTCTTACCCTGTATTTTAATAAAAGTATGCAAAGTATCTTCTAAAGAATTTCTAGAAGATTGAAGTGCATGGTATGGTGCAGGATATGATCTAGAGGGTTGTGCAGGCTGCTGGTTTTTAGACTTCCAGCTGAAGTTGAGATGATTACGCCATCCTGAGTTGTAGGTTTCAGAGTAAGGTGTGAAGGGCTTTTTATACATACCCAGAGCATTACTTTGTTCCTCATACATACCATTCATGTTAGTATGTGTAGGACACTCTTGGGAATGATGATCTATCCCACCACAGACAACAGATGGCCCAAAAGATTCTGCATGATTAGCCGTGTGTGTTGGTTTTGAGTTTTTGGTTTTCAATAACTCTAATTCTCTGGTGAGCATTTCAACCTTAGCCTTAAGGTTATCCTCCTCCCTTAGATGGTAAATACCACCACTCAAGTTTCCTGTAGGTCGTGACCTGTTTGTGCTATCAGTAGCACTAGGTCCAGTCCAAGTATGAGCTTTTTCAGCAAGCTCATTGAGGTACTCTATGGCCTCATCGGGATTTTTCTGTAAAAATTCTCCATTGCACATCATTTCCACAAATTGACGTTCTCTGGGCGTAAGCCCTTCATAGAAATAACTCACTAAGCGCCAATTCTCATATCCATGGTGGGGACACATACTCAGTAATTCTTTAAATCTTTCCCAAGACTGGTACAAAGTCTCACTATCCTTTTGTGCAAAGGTAGAGATTTGTCTTTTTAAAGCATTGGTCTTATGTTGGGAAAATTATTTATTGAAAAACACTTGAGTCATCTCACTCCATGTTCCAATAGACCGTGGTCTTAGTGAGTACAACCAATTCTTAGCTTTATCTTTCAAAGAAAAAGGAAAGAACTTTAGCCTTACCATGTCGTCAGTGGTATTTTGACTCTGGAATATTGCAACTACTTCCTCAAATTCCCTAATATGAACATAGGGGTTTTCATTTTCTAGACCATGGAAAGTCGGAAGTAATTGTATCATTCTTGTTTTGAAATCTACATGACGAACATTAGGTGAGAACATAATACAGGATGGTGTGGTTGTTCGTGCGGGATGAAGATAATCTTGGAGGGTTCTAACAGGTTGGTCCACGTGTTCACTCATCGCGTCAGAATTGGAAGAATTATTGAACAAGCAATTAGAAAAATTAGATTCTGAATCTAATTCTAGCACGGGTCCACTAGCAAACCTTCCAAAAGCGTCTTTGTACCTGCGCATGCAAAGTAAAGAAAAGCATAATACTAAAAAAAATAATTACGAAAAGAAAAGTAAAATAAACTAAAGATGCAGAAAGCTAAAAAGAAAATGAACGAAGTTACCGCTGTTTTTTTTTTTTTTTTACAAACTACTAAAAAAAACTACAAATTCTTCTACCGTCTCCCCGGCAACGGCGCCAAAATTTGATTACGCTCAAACAATAACGCGGTCATTTGCAGTATAGCTTTGGGGTGTCGATTCCACAGGGAGATGGATTGAGAAATTAAAAAATAGTAACGAAATTAACAAAAAGATTTAGATGAGTGCGAAAAGTAAATTTTAGAGTGTGGTGTAAATTAAAACTAAATGAGTAATTTGAACAGTATATAAGTGAGACGAAAAGTTGAGTATCGGGAATCCTTTGTATATAATTGGTATTTTAATTATTTTCGATTCATTAATAACTCAATTGAAAATTCTATGTCTAAATTTTCAATCGAAAAATAAAACATTAACAACAAGATTTAAATCAAATGTAATCTTTCGAAAAATCATTCGTCGCAATATAAGAATAGAAATTGTTATCGATAATAAGGAAATTCAACGTCAACAATATACTCATAGAGCAATATTGCAGCAGAGAATTAAATTAAAATAGATAACCAATTGAACCAAACATAATCAAAGGATTATTGCATTCAATAGAAAAAGCATGACTGAATCTATAAATGAAATAAATTCTAAAATTATTTGGTGATGAAAACATTTATAATAAATTTCGAATGACTAAACAAAAGAGTTTAATATTTGAAGAACACATATATGAATAAAAAACAATTACAAATACCATCATATATACAAATTCATCTCTAACTCTACTAGAAAATTAGTTACACATATTAAAAATATGCAACAAAAATTCTTCAAGTGATAATATGGAAGAGCCAACCATTATTTTCTTCTCTCATCTTTGGTTTTTCTTTTCTTTTCTCAAGCTCTCAAAAACAATGTCTCTTCCAAGGCATCCAAGCACACTAAGTATGGTCTTAGAACACACACCCCTCCCTTCTATTTATAAGCATCCTTCATGCAAGTTATCATGACAAAATAATCACAAATTCAACTTGTTTTGCCAGTGCCATTCTTGAATCCAAGTGATTTATGAGTTGTCATTTTGATCATTTGTTTTCCTACTATGCATGAGCTGGATTTTGCTTGTAGGTTGAGTGTTTCAATTTTGCTTCTCTATCCATTAGTTGTCTTGTATGACTTAATATCTTGTGGTCAAATAATTTGTCTTGAAGAAACTTGAGTGCACTTCATTTTGCATATGAATTGATCATTGAATTTCCAATGTGGTGTAGGAGTGCTTGCTAGAAAATATTATGATGACATTTGAATTTGATGTAAGTGGCTGAAAAATATTCAGGAACATCAAGCGCAGGTACGTCCACTTGACGGTCGGTTTTGTCTTAGATTTAGTGGATATCGCTTCAAACATAAAACATAAAAGTTATATATATTTCTCTTGCGGTTCTATATCATCTTAAATCAGCTCAATCGGAAATTGGATGAGAGAGTTATGCCCATATTACGAAAAGATGTCAGAACTGTCTAAAATTCCGCAATTATCTTCATTTGCTCCTAATGCCTCTATTTGTGTCCTAAATCAAAAGATAAGAATAATGAGTATATTTAGGTATCAAATAAGAATAACGTATTAAACATTAAGAGAGGAAAATATGGCATTTTATATTCTTATCAATATATTAAATCATGCTTATATCTATCTCAAGATAAATGACTATTAATTTTAATAATATGAGTTATATCCATTATTTTCTCATTTCTTTTAGTATTTAAATAGAGTATTTAGAGTGCATTTTTGTGCACTCATCAATTGTTCGTGCCATTTATTGAAAAGATCTATTCTTCCTCTCTACTATACCATTTTGTTGAGGAGTTCGAGGAGCAGAGAAATTGTGCAGAAAACCATTTTTATCACAAAAAAAAACTCAATATCTTTATTGACAAACTCTTTCCCCCTGTCACTTTGGATGATTGAAATAGTATAGCCCTTCTTATTTTGAATTCTCTTGCATAACTTGGTAAAGGTATTATGTACCTCATCTTTATGAGCGAGAAAGATGACCCAAGTATATTTAGAGAAATCATCAACAATAACAAATGCATAACATTTTCCTCCCAGACTCGCAGCTCTGTTTGGTCAAAAAAGGTCCCTGTTTATTAGTTTCAAAGGTCTAGTAGTGGAAATATGTTTCTTGATTTTGAAAGAAGTTTTTGTTTGTTTACCAAACTGGCATGCATCACAGATTTTATCTTTAAAAAAGTTTGATTTTGGCAAAGCTCTCACAAGATCATTTTTTGAAAGTTTAGATATAAGTTCCATGTTTACATGACCTAACCTTCTATGCCATAACCAACTATTTTCATATTGAGTTGATAAACAAATAGTATCTAGTGAGGCAATTTCTTCAAATTCAATTGTATAAACATTATTGTTTCTAAGAGCAATAAAATAAATATTGCAATCATGATTATTCAAAATAACGCACTTATCCTTTTTGAAAGTAACTGTAAATCCTTTATCACATAATTGACTTATACTTAAAAAATTATGTTTTAGACCTTCAACAAGTAGAACATTTTTAATTATGAGAGAAGACTTATTACCAACTTTACCTATTCCCACGATCTTCCCTTTTGAATTGTCTCCAAATGTCACGTGTCCTTCTTCTTTAGGAGTAAGATCAATGAACTTAGTTTTATCTTCTATCATGTGTCTTAAGCATCCGCTATCTAAAAATCATCATGTTTTACTTACGGAAAACTTCATGCATATCTGCAAAAATAATTAAAATAATTTTTTTTGGTACCCATGTTCTTTGGGTCCTTTATTTATTAGTATTAGAAGAAATAAGATTCTTTGGTACCCATATGGCCCTAATAGTTATTATATGTTTTCTTCTAATAGGACAAGCATGATAATTATGACCATTTCTATTGCAAAAATTACAAATAACATGTAACATACTTGAAAAACTTGAGTGATTGTAATAATATCTTTCTTTGACAAATCTATTTTTAGGAAAAGAATTTTGAAAGTTTGGTTTTGATTTAATAGGTTTCTCAAATAAATTTTTATAGGGTTTGAGTTTTTCTTTTGACATGTATCATAAGCCTACCTTATCAAAAACATATCTTTGATTATCAAGAAGTTTTTCGAAATTTCTTTTTCCATTTGTGAAATTTTTAACAATCTTTTCTAAATTTGCTACTTTCTTTTTCAGTTTATCATTGTCATCTTTTGAAACTATATTTTCTTTTCTTAAAACATCAATTTCATTTATTAAAGAAGAATTTTTCTTTTCCAAATCGGTATATTTAATGCCTAATTTTTCAAATTTCTCATGTATCTCTTCCAAAGCATTTTGCAATTTTTCATAAGATAGATTTTCAAGATTTGTTACCTCAAGATCATCTTTAGCCATAAGACAAAGATTTGCAGATTCTTCATTACTTGGGTCGCTGTCTGAGCTACTTGAATCATCATCCCATGTAGCTTTCATTGCTTTCTTGCCTTTGTATCGATCTTTCTTTAGCAGGGGACAATTTACCTTGATATGTCCTGGCTTTTTACATTTATAATAAATTAATGAATCATTTTTACCTGTATTTTTGTTGGAAGATTTTTTGAAAGGTTTCCTTGGAGAAGTTTTATTTTTCAAGAATTTCTTAAATCTTCTTGTGATCATTACAATTTCTTCGTTATCGCTTTCTTCATCTTCATCGATTTCACTTTTATGAGGAACAACTTTGAGTACCAAGCTTTTCTTTTGCTTTCCTTTTTCTTCTCCTCTTTTCAATGTATACTCATGGGTAATAAGTGACCCGATGAGTTCATTTACTTCGAGTTTTTTAAGATCCATAACTTCAAGAATCGCCATTACTTTTGATTTCCAACGTTTTGGCAAGGAGTTGAGAATTTTCCCTACTATCTCTAAGCTGAAATAAACTTTACCAAGAGATGTCAAACTATTTATAATATTAGTAAAATGAGTATACATAGAAGAGATAGATTCATCATCATTCATTTTGAACATTTCATATTCATGCGTAAGAATATAAATTTTTGATTCTTTAACTTGCGAAGTTCCTTCATAGGTTACTTCCAAGTTGTCACAAATTTCTTTTGCTGTCTTGCAAGTCATTATTCTATTAAATTCATTACCATTGAGAGCATTATATAGAAAATTCATAGCCATTACATTCACAGTATAAAGTTTATCGTTTTCGCGATCAAACTCTTCCTCTTCCTTTTTGACCTTTACTCTATCAATAGTTTTTGTTGGAATATAAGGACCATTTACAATACATTTTCAAATTTCTCGATCTTGAGACTGAAGAAATATTCTCATTTTAACTTTCCAGAAGGTATAATTATCTCCACAAAATAGTGGAGGTCGACTACTGGATTGACTTTCAGCGAAAGTAGCTGCAATGTTAGCCATATGATCTTAACTCAATAGATAGTTAATCTTATAACAAAACCCTTACTCTGATACCAATTGTTGCCCAGATGACTAACACAAGAGGGGGAGTGAATTGGGTTTTATTATAAAAATTATCACTTATAAATCAAATACATAATATAAAATATAAACATAATATAAAGTAGCAAGAAATGTAAAGAGTAGGGTAAAAAGAAACAAACTCAGTATTTTTACGAGATTTAGCCCCACTGCCTACGTACTCGCCTTAAGCTACCCCTTGAGGATCCCAAATCCACTATTTAATCTCCTTTAGGTGGAGATAGAAACCTATTACTCCTTTGAGCAGCACCGCTCCAAAGAATCCGTGTAGAACAACCTCTACACTTCCAATCACCTCACACTTGGTAATTTAACTATTTCCTGTGTAGAATACCTTCTACACACACAAGGGTTATACACACCCTCTTACAGATACAAGAGTTGATAGTGGGTAGACTATCAAAGTGCATACCTCAATGAGTGAGATAGAAACAATACAGCACAACCTATATCTCTCTCAACAAGAACAGGAATTAAGGTTCAAAACTTTAGAAAAGAGAGAATGAAAGTTTTGAAAGAATGATGCAAAACTTAGCAATAGATGTGTAAGCTCTTGTTGTGATTTTTGTAAAACTCAAATGAACTATTTATAGGAAAATGAGTTTTCAATTTCAAATTTGAAAAGATTCACATGTCAATAAGAGCACTATTCACTTTTCAAAAAATTCAAATAAAAGTATTTCCTTTTTGCATTTGTCAAAGACAACTCCATTCATTTTTCCAAAAAATAAAACCTAATCTTTTGCTTTTCATACATGACAAAATGAGCCTGATTTATTTTTCAAACCAAATCATCTTCTTTTTGCATCTGTTAAAAAAACACACAACCACCCTTTAAAATTTTCAAACAAAATCATCTATCTTTTGCATTTGTCAAAAAACACACCACTCCCCTTTAAGACTTTCAAACAAAATGTGCACATGTCAAATATGATAATCAACCATCTTATAAATTCAAATTTTTATATAAAACAATTTTTGAAATTATTTTATTTGATGATGTTATACATATGTGAAAAACATAATTTTCAAAACTAAGACATTTAAAAATGTCTTGCATATGTGAAAAAAATAATTTGATGTTTTATGAGAAACAAGAGTAATTTGGAGCCTTAATCCAATTTCGAATTTTATCAAGAGATGTGCAAAAATAATCTATGAGCTTCATTTGTAGACTTGTTCTTTTATGCCTAATGTGCGCTTCGCTCCATTGCGTAAATAATTTGAGCTTGAGACTTGAATTTATTTGTTATCATCAAAATTTACACATAGATACGAAATTTGAAACCTTGGATTCAACAGGTTTCTATCTCCACCTGAAAGAGATTGAATAGTGAATTTGGAATCTTCAAGGGATAGCTTGAGGCGAGGACGTAGTCAGTGGGGCTGAACCTCGTTAAAATACTGAGTTTGCTTTTTCTTACCCTTACTCTTTATATTTCCTTCTCCTTTATATTCTGGTTATATTTTATATTGTATATTTAGTTTATAAGTATTAATTTTATAATATAACTCAATTCACCCTCCTCTTGTGCTAGTCATTTGGGTAACAATTTATATAAATTCTCTATACTTAATCTATCATTCCTAAAATCATCTCACTCAATGCTTCATAATTTGATCCTCCACTGAAATATCCAAATTCATCTGAAAAATATTCAGAGATAAGGGGTGAGTTTAACCACAACTCAGTAAGTGAAGGGCATATACCAAAGTGCAAACATGAGCATTTACAAAATACTATATGCAAAACAGAAATAATTCTCAGAGTTAATATGCAGAATAAAACATATTTTCAAATGTAACAGAGCAATCATTTTTAAATCATATAAAACACAAAGTACTTTAACATAACAAGATTGAGCATTATCGTCATATCCAAACAGAGCATCTTACAGAGTAGAGACCATATTTAACCCCCGTGGTTGGGTTATGCTAATTCCGGTGGCCAAACCAGGCAGAGACAGAGGTGAAAACTTTTCCTTATTTGTTCTTAGAGTCCTGAGTGTAATAGCCCAAATTTTCTAAAGTAAATTATTTTATGGATATTATTTTAAGGAAATTTATTTGATGCATTTATTTATTAGGAAATTAGAGTGGGAGATTTAATTGAGGAATGTGAGATTACACTTAGTATTAGGAATTATGCATTTTCGGATTAATCTGTTGAGTTTTAGTAAAATGGGCATAAGTTATTCATATGAGGTCCAAATGATGTAATTCCAATTTTTATAGAACCTTAAGAGATAGATCTAAAACATTTATGTTTAAAGTTTCCTGAGATTCGGAAGGAATCAATAACGTATTTGGGAATCAAGTAGGCAGCTTGGGAATGGGCTCAAATGGAACCCGAGTTAGATAGATTGAACTAAATTGGGTCATGTAACTAATTAGGCAATTGATTTTAAGATTTTCTGGGATTAGAACATGTGTAGGGATATTTAAAAATGGATGGAAAGTTGATTTCGAAGCCAATTGAATAGTTAGTGTGATAGAAACTCAAGGGGAACGAAAATCTAGTTGATAGGTGACTAAGTGGATCAAATTTGGCTCTACCTTAACTAAACTCAGTAATGGCCTTCTAGAACTTGTTAAAGGGAGACCTAAGGGAGTTAGGAAGGAACCAAATGGGTAGGAAAATCTGGAAGGGGGCGTGTGACACAAGGAGAGGGCTGGAGATGAGAGATGCATGCATGATTAGGTGAAATGCCACCTCACCTCTTATCCCTTTAGCTTACTTCTCAGCCATGGATCAAAATGGGCAGCCAAAATATCTCAAATGTGAGCCCTTGGATGACTAATCCAGCTGCAAAGTCTAGGATTTGGGAGGCTTAATCCTCATCATGCAATTTGCTTAGATGGACACCTCATCATCCATGCAAATCTGGCAACTAGTGCACCTTAGGTGCATTTCCTTTTCTCTCCCTCATGTTGGTCGACCACCACCCTATAAATAGAGTTTTGAGAGCTTTCTAAGCTCCTTTAGAAGGAGAGAACACTTTCTCTTTGGAAGCCATACCAGAAAAATCTATCCAAACCCTTAACGAGTTCATTTGTGAGGTAAGTAAGTGAGTGTGGGAGAAAACTTGCAAAAAGTTGGTTGGATCAATTCTCTTGAGCTTGGAAGAATTTGTAAGTCCATATTCTAGCTTAATTTAAGCATGGAAATGGTTTATTGAGGTGATTGAGCTATGTTTACTAGTAATGAACACTTAAGAACATGATTAAGTGGCAATGTGACATATGAGTAGGGTTGATTTTAATTTGTCCTATAAATATGTTCAATAAAATTTGTAAGAACTTAGATTTAAGTTTTTACGGAACTAAATAGGGTGTATTGAAAAGATTGGCATGTTTTGATTAGAAAAACTCTTAGAGCCATGAGTTCGCTCGACCCTCGCTCGACATGTGAGTCGAACGAAGGCAAAATATGAACCCTCGCTAGAGTTCGCTCGATACTTTGTTCGAGCGAGTTCCAACCCGAGATTTCGCTCGATACTCGCTCGACAAGCTGCTCGAGCAAAATGCCTTGTTTTCCTTAGACTTAGGGTTTTCCTAGAATAGAATAGGTGTTTCAATAGAAAGGGTTATAAGTGAAAATAACTCATAGGAATAAGAGAGGTATAAAAAGAAAGAAAACAATATATATATAAGATTAAGTTAGTCAAGTCGTGATGGGGACGGCAAGACGTAATGCTCGGATGACTGACGTGCCGACAGAGACGGCGACATGTAACGCCTGTCACGTTATAAGAATGACTGATCTTCACGGGGACGGCAAGACGTAACGCCCGTGAGATTAATCTTCACGGGGATGGCGAGACGTAACGCCCGCAGTAATATGTGTATATGTTTTGTGTCAAGACGGGGACGACGATACGTAACGCCCGTGAGATTGACACCAGGCTCATCACAATGGAGACGGCGAGACATAATGCCCGGATGGTGGATGAGTGTATGTGATGGGGATGGCGATACGTAACGCCCATCAGTGATAAGAAAGAATGAGAATCTTAAGGAAAACAGTGTAATATAGTATAAGATTATGGTTGAGTTAAGAAATGTATCAGTTAGACAGTGGTCTTATGAGGGGTATATTAAGGTAATTTCTCTTGCCATCAGTGGTAATATTATTATTGTTGTTTTTCCCTGTTTCCTTTAAGTTGTTTATGTACTTATTGAGATTTCATTCGAAATCTCACTCCTTTGTGGCTCCATATATTTTTTGTGTATATCAATTTATACAGGATTCGATGACCAGCAAGGGAACAGCCCCGACGAGGCAAGAGACTTCGGGGAGTTCTGAGGGACTTTCCGACTATAGTCCTTATATAGACATTTCTTTTATTTCCTTCGGACCTCCTATCAGTAATCAACCCACCGGAGTTTGGAGTCGTGACGCATCCGCTTTTGCTTAGGAGAGACGACGTACAGGATGCTGCTTAACCTTAGGAATAGATGGCTCATTGTCTATGTATGGAGTTTGTTTGACTCCACAGGGACAACAGCTCCAGCGAGACTTTAGTGTTAGTATGGATAGGTTTCGCTATGGGAGAGAATACCCCGAGGTTAAGAGGGAAAAAGAGTGAGGTGAAGGAAAGTTCTTTTGGATGAATGTAAAATATTTTACTACAGTTTGGGTCTTGTATATGTAAAAAGTACAATGTTAAGTTTTAATTAATGTTGTAAATATATTTCCATGTGATCTTTAGAAAGTCTTATATCTAAAACCTGATCCGCTGCAAATTAAGTGATATATGTTTTTTTTTTTATTCTTGTCAAGTACGAGGATGAGTAGCCAAGTGTTGCTCATCCAGATACCTTAATTTACGTTATATCCCACACGTAAATTGGGGGCGTCACACTGAGTGTGCACACAGAAAAGTCCATAATAAACTACTTTGTTTCCAAAATGGGTGCACTCAGAGACAGAGAAGTTGGAACCAACCCAAACAGAGTATAGACAGAGTAGAGCAGAGTAAAGTAGAGACAGAGTCAGACATATACTAGTATACTATGCTAAAGATTTTCAGAGCCACGTCAAAATATTGCAGAGTTCCAAAACATTTTCAGAAACATTCTCACCAAACAAAACAGAGTTCAGAACATTTTTATAAATAAATGCATAAATATTTCAGATAATCAATATCGCTCTTTTTCACATTTAAGAAACAACGTGACAAAAACTAAGCTCATGCCTGCACAATGCATGATAGAAACATTTTTCTTTCTTTCATATAACTTCATGAGTAATGCAAAGAAATGACTGAGGTTGGTTTTTCTCAAGTTCTCATTTCATAACAAAACATGCATAAATTTTCAGAAAGTCAACCTCAGTCTATATTTGGTACAAAGCCAAGCATAGGAATCCCGCTTACCTAGACTTCTTAGCTTTTCAGAAATTCTTCAAAACAGCTTTGAACAAATAATAATCGACACCTGTAAAATAATCATGTAAATCATAAATTTCTAAATATTCACAAACCTCGAAAATAAAACTTGATACATAAAATTAAATACTTCTCGTAACATCTAAAAATCCTCAAAACCCTGAGTATCAACTCTCTCCTAAATGCTTTAAATTTACTGAGTTCTTCCAAAGTCCTTGATTACGCCCAAAGAATAACGCGGTCATTTACAGTATAGCTTTGGGGTGTCGATTCCATAAGGAGATGGATTGAGAAATTGAAGAACAGTAATGAATTTAACAAAAAGATTAAATGAGTGTGATGTAAATTAAAACTAAATGAGTAATTTGAAAAATATAAAAATGAGACGAAAAGTAGAGCGTAGGGAATTCCTTGTGTATTTGTGGTATTCAAATTTATTCTTAATTCATTGATAACTCAATTAAGAATTCTATATCCAAATTCTTAATCGGAAGATATAACATTAATAACCAAAATTTAAATCACATGTAACTCTTTGAAAAATCATTCTTCGCGCTTAACTCTCATAAATTGTTATTGATATTGAGAAAATCCAACGACGACAATATACTCAAGAGGCGATATTGCAGCAGAGAATTAAATCAATATAAATAATCAATTGCTCCAAACATAATTATATAACTAATTCACTCAAAGGAAAAAGCATGACTGAATCTATAAACGAAATAGATTCTATATTTATTTGAAGACGAAAAACATCACAAATAAATTGAGAATAATAGAACAAAAGAGTTTTAATATTTAAAGACCAAATACATGAATCAAAAATAAATTACAAACACCATCACACACACAAGTTCATCCCTAGCCCTCCTTGAGAATTTAGTTACACATATTGAAAATATGCAACAAAAATTCTCCAAGGGATAATATGGAAGAGCCAACCATTATTTTCTTCTCTCTTCTTTGGTTTTTCTTTTCTTTTCTCAAGCTCTAAAAAATAATGGCTCTTCCAAAGCATCCTCCCACACTAAGCATTGTCTTAGAACACACACCCCTTCCTTCTATTTATAAGCATCCTTCATGCAAGTTGTCATGACAAAATCATCACAATTTCAACTTGTTTTGCCATGTGTCATTCTTGAATTCAAGTGATTTGTAAGTTGTCATTTTGATCATTTGTTTTTCCACCATGCATGAACTGGATTTTGCTTGTAGGTTGAGTGTTTCAATTTTGCTTCTCTATCCATTAGTTGTCTTGTATGACTTAATATCTTGTGGTCAAATAATTTTTCTTGAAGAAACTTGAGTGCACTTCATCTTGCATATGAATTGATCATTGAATTTCCAAGTTGGTGTAGGAGTGCTTGCTGGAAAATATTATGATAACATTTGGATTTGATGCAAGTGGCTGAAAAATATCTAGGAACGTCAAGTGCAATTGCGTCCACTTGATGGTCTATTTTGTCTTAGATTGAGTGGATATATTTTCAAACATAAAACACAAAAGTTATAGATATTTCTCTTACGGTTCTATATCATCTTGAATCAGCTCAATCGAAGATTGAATGAGAGAGTTATGCCCATATTACGAAAAGATGTCAGAACTGTCTAAAATTCCGCAATTATCTTCATTTGCTCATAATGTCTCCATTTGTGTCCTAAATCAAAATATAAGAATAATGAATATATTTAGGCATCAAATAAGAATAAAGTATTAAACATTATGAGAGGAAAATATGGTATTTTATATTCTCATCAATATATTAAATCATGCTTATATCTATTTCAAGATAAATGACCATTAATTTTAATAACATGAGTTATATCCATTATTTTCTCATTTCTTTTAGTATTTAAATAGAGTATTTAGAGTACATTTTTGTGCACTCATCAGTCCTAAAATATTATAAATTCTCCAATTAACCCAATTTTCTCTAAATAAATACTTAAACCAATAAGTGTCTTACAGAAATCAAAACTTAATCTATTAAATAAGAATGTAACACCACTTATCTTGATCCAAATTCATTTATAGTAAAAGCCCAAAAAAAATATAATTTAAAAGGCAAACTTGAAATAATCTAAACCCGAGCCTAAACTAAAATTTGAACGTGAAACCAATCCAAAACACTTATCAGCAAAATGACTTATCAAAACACGTTTTTAAAATAATAATTAAAAAAAAAAGAGTAATCCAATAAGGACCAAGTTCACTAAATAAAACTTTAAAACCCTATCCCTGTTTTAAAACCCGGATGGCATAAAAGAAAATTTTGTATCAAAAGCTTTACAATGTTATATGGAGATACTGCAAAACTAAATGACTAGCTTTGGTCCTTTAGTGCAAACGAAAACAACCCAGGCTCGAAGGAAAAAAGGGTAGCGACAGAAGTGATCACTCACCAAGAGGAGGAGTTGTGCACAGATTGGAAGGGCGGTGATCACGACGGCGATTTAGCGATTGAGAAACGCAAGGAGACCGATAGACCCGGGGAAACGGACACCGGTTGCTATGGGTTTTTAAGATGGTTTCCAACGATTTGTTCTTGGTTTGTAGTATTTGCAATGGTTGATGGCAAGGGTGGAGAGTGCTCTATTTCGGAGAACAAAAACAGGGTCCCTTTTCATTCAGTTTCCAGCGGTGGTACCATCGTGTTGGACTCTCGATGATGGTAGTTAGCCATTGCTCACGAGAGTATGTCTAGTGTTTTGAGGAGTAAAAATAGAGTGGTTCTATGGTTTTAAATGATGAGGTAAGGCTTGTGGTGGTGTCTAAATGTAGTGATTTCACGGTGGTTGTCAACAGTGGAGTGAAGGCAAGGATGATGTAATAGCCCAAATTTTTAGGATATAATATTTTCTTGAGAATTTATTTGTTGGAAATAATATTTTATAGAAAAAGAATAGGAGAGTTAGATGCATTCTAAGGTAAATGTTGGATGGACTTTTGGGAAGTTTAATAATGTATCAACTAGAGAAATTCAATTTAGACCTAGAAAGAGATAAATTTTCGAAATTTGAGGAAGAAATTGAAAGGGAAGTGAAAGAACAAAACATCAAACACTTGGTGTGCCAAAACGGATTCTCGGACTGGACCGTCGAATTCTTGTGTAATAATCATAACTTTTTTATATGAGGTCCAAATAATGTAATTCCAATTCGTATAGAATAATTAGAGAGAGATCTAAAACTTATATATTTTGGGTTTTTGAAGATAAGGAATTTATCAATGACTAAATCTAGTGTGAAGTGGATGGACAAAAATAGGAGTCAACTGGTAACCGACTTAGATGAGTTGTCTTAGGTTCAACCATGTGACGAAAATTAAGATTAGCTACCATATTTTCTGAAGTCTTGACATGTGTGGAAACATGTGGCAAGTTGATAAGAATTCATCTAGAAGCCTTGGTAGGTAAGAAAACAAAGGAAAACAAATGGAGAATTCGGATTGGATATTCTCGGGTAAGTTTTGACGTGTTTCAGTAAACTAATCATATATCTATCATATGTTATCGGAATAAGGTGATTCAAAATTCTGTAGAAACCTAAGAGGATTATATTAAATTTTTATGTTTTGAGTTTTGGAATAATCGAATTTTATCATTGATGTATTAGGGCTGGAACGTGGCTAATCCCTTGGAGAGGCCAAGTGGCCAGATGCACCCCTTAGAAGATTTCCTATGATGCTGTTTTGTCTTCACCCCTATGTATTGGAACTCTTTAAGCCTTTGATCAAAATCATTTTATAGGTGTATTAATCTCAATCATGGGATTAAAATATCAGCAAATCCCCATAGGATTAGGGGTGATCATGAAACCACAAGTAGGGGACACCTCACCTATGCAGCCAAATGGAGTTGCTGAAATGCCCAAGCTCTCTTCCCTTGCACCCCATGCCTATTATGCCTATAAATAGATGTATGGGCTCCTATAATTTCCCCATGAGAGATACCAATCAACCATAGTGAGAAATACCCAAGAGAAATACACAAAAACCACTCACATCACTTAAGTGTCAAAAGAGAGCTAAGTAAAGGCCTTGGAGAAAAGTGTGGTGCAAAACCAACTCAAGACTAATCATTTAGCTTTGGAAAAATTTGTAAGTGCATATATTAACTTAGTCTTGGCATAGAATAATTGGTTTGGTGATTGGATTATGTTGATATTTATTTGAGCTTAATCCTTGTTTATGTGTTAAATTGAAACCTATTGAGTTTTGAAGTGGTTTTTGCTATGATAAAATGCTAGAAAAATTATGAGATATTAGAAAAATATTCTATGATGATATAGTAAGATGATTATGTGAAAATATGAGATCTTGATTTGAAAAAAAAAAATTGATAGATCAACCCTAGCAACTTTCGGACTTTAAAAGGGTTAAGTTGACAGATTTAACAGCTTATGGTAAAATGGTCATAACTTGTTAGTGTGATATTGGAATTGAATGATTCAAGAGGATATGGAAAGATAAGACAGATATCTACAACTTTTATGTTTTAAATTTTACGATATAAGAAATAAATAAAGGACAAAATCTGGATTTAGTTGACAGAATGAGATTTAGGCAGAAATTTAGCTCGACTCTTGATCAACGTTTGGCTCGAGCGAAATACCCTATTATGTTTGATTTTGAGACTTTCATTAATTAAAGAGTTTATGATTCAAGTAAAGAAAAACAAGATGTTGAATTTATAAAGTGATTGGTTATCCATAATTTTATGATAATTTGTTATTCAAGTATTATTTGTTATATTATGACACTATGAGATGATGATAAGGTTAAGGATATGAGAAATGAAACAAGAAAAAATAAGGCATGGCCCTTCCATGAGTAATAATAATGGTATGCCCCAACTACGGGTAATAATAGTGGCATGGCCCTTACTCGGGTAATAATAGTGGCATGGCCTTTCTACGGGTAATAATAGTGGATTATAATAAAAAGATATGAAAATGATATGGTTAAGAATGAAAAGTCAATGTATGATACAAGTTTATGTAAGTCCACATAAGAGATAAGTTTAATTCATACATAAGTCACATGAATCATGTCATAAACATATACTTTGATTTTTATATGTGACTATTTTACAATTTCTGTGCTTTTATTAAGTTAAATATGTACTTACTGAGATTTCCCTAGAAATCTCATTCTTGTATGGTTCATTTTCTTTTGGAATATAATTTTCACTGCAGGGTTGGATGACGGTCATGGACTAGACCCTAGTTACTCGAGAGACCTGGAGAAACCCTGAGGGTTCCCCGGAGTACTCTCTCTTCATAAAAGTTTATAACCAGATGGTAGTAATAAGGACCAGCGCGGGCATGAAGAAAAAGTTTCCCGAAGTGAAAAAGAAGAAGCCTAGGCTGATTTAAGATAAAAGTTTTGATAAATTTGTATTTCGACTAAGAAAACTAACTGGGTTATACTTGTAATGATACAATGATATTTTAAAAATGGATAATATGAATACTAAGGTTTTGTGTAACCATGTGATCTCTAGAATTTTTATTTTTACTTTTTCGCTGTGATTTGCCTCACATTTCAATAAGTACGGGGGTGAGTAACCAAGTGTTACTAACCCTGACACTTCAATTTACGTTGAATTACGAACGTAAATTGGGGGCATCACAGCTGAAGAGTACGGTGGCTTGGTCCTTTGGAAACTACCGTCCCGCAGAAGTGCTGAGGAGAGGGTCGTGAGGTTGATGGGGCTGTGGGCTAGTCCTGCAATGGTTTCAGCGTTGAGGGGTTTTGGTAGTGGTATCTTTTCGCGGTTCATGTGCTCATCGCTTCTTGTGGAGGGGCTTTGCATGAAGTGCAAGGGAGAGTCGTATGTATATATATATATTTTTTTTTTATATATATGAAAACCGTAGATGAGGAAGAGTAACTGCATTGATTTTAATAAAAAAAAAACGTGTCCGTAAATCCTTGAAAGTTGTGACCGTGGGACTTGGGACGGGCGTTGGTGAGAGACATGTGTGCATCTATATATATCAAGATCAGGTGGTGGAAAGTTGAACCCTAAAAAAAATGAGAGGGAGATTTTGATTATCTAAGTTTGTTGAGAGAAAGATTTTGTGGGGATCAGAAAAGATAACTCGCTAAATCCTAGATAAAAAGGAAGAGCTGCTTATGCTTAAGAACATGCATAGGTGGGTAAATCCTTGAAGAGAAAATGAAGTCAAGAGTTGTAACTTTAATCTATTCGAAAATGATAATAAATCCTTCAAACCAAAACGTGAGTCGGATCCCTAATTAGAATAGGCCTCAACTTAAAACAATGATAATAATAATAATAATAATAATATATCAATTTTTCTAAAATAAATTTCTCGACTCCTAAAAATATATTTTTTTAATAATCATCAATCGAATAAGAAAAGATAAAATTTATTAAAACAACAATTTTATACTTGTGGTAAATTTCAAAATTGTTATGAATTAACGAACGAAACGGCGCCGCCCCCTGTCTCACCACTAAATTATATGAATGACCCCACCACTATTATTTTAAAATCTGCATAGTAACTTGCATAGTGACTTGTATAGTAACTTGCATAGTAACTTCAACGCCTATAAATATGGGCTTAAGTTGTAATGAAATTCTTAAGAAAATATAGAGAAGGAAAAAAGTTTCAGAAAGTTTCTTTTATATTTCTCTTGCAATAGTAGTAGTTTTTTTTTTAGTTTTATAACATGTTATCAGCACGAGGTTCTACCGATACTGAAGCTAATGGTCTTCTACTTCAAGTAAGTTTTTCAATATATTATTTGCAGTCCTTGAGATAAATATTAAAGTTAATATTGCTGAATATTACTTGATAAAATTTTATTTTTATTCTCATGATAATGCGAATATATTTCTTAAATTTACAGATTTATTTTTGTAATATAATGTCAAATATTGAGATTTATTACTATTGATATTTCTGAAAAATGTTATTTATCCAAGATCCTTGATGAGATCTATTTGGATATGATGATGAACTTGAAAGATACAATCATAGAAGAAAACCATGTGTCCCTGAAGGACCGTGCTGTGTATCTCATGATGAAAAATCATCTTACTGTGTGAAATGAATTAAGAGAGTGATATAAGCACTAGAAGATGTAATCCTCTCAAAAGATCATTATGATTTATTGCACCTGAAGTTGCAAGATTTTGAGAGTAGTATTGAATATTCTGCACTCTTTAAAATCAGCTCAATATTAAAATTATACAGTGAAAATGTCACTGATGATGATATATAAAAGAAGACATTATTTTTCATACCTCGAATGTGCTCCTGCAGTAGCAATATCGAGAATGAAAGTTCAACAAATATTCTGAACTTTTGTTTTGTCTTCCAGTGATTGAGCTAAATAATGAGTTTTTGTTACACCAGTTACGTCCTATTAATGATATCGAATTTACACAATTCCCAGAAGTGAACGGGAACTAAGGACATAGACGTGGTAGAAAAATTATAGAAGTGTTGGTCCCAAAAGCGACAACACTAAAGATGATAAAAATATATCGTATCACCAAAAGTGATCAAACTCAGAGAAGGGTAAAGGCTCTCAGAATAATTCTTCATAAAAAGATGAAGATGTTTATCATAGATGTAATATGACCAAACAGTAGTCACGTACCTGTTGTACAGCCAAGCACTTGATTTATTTATACTAAATTTTTATATATAAGCTTATTAATATTTCATCATGTTTTGAAATAATGAAATATCGGTGCCTAAAGTATGACAAGAAATTACTTGGGATAATAAAGTCCTGTTTAAATTTGATCCTCTTACAAATAAATGTGAACCAGAAGTTCAGAGGATTATTTATCTGCAAAGTATTGCAAATCAATTACATGATGTATTTACTGACACTAAAGGTGTTGTAAAATCATATATTACTGCTGTTAATGCTTAAGCAAGAATTGAAGTCCCTGAAGGACGAGTTGTTAAAACAGCAATAAATGAGTCTAAGATACACCTGAAGCGTTGAAGACTTATTGGTGCACAAGAAAAATAAAAATCGGTGCTCATGAAGAGACCGTATTTTCTGTATAAAATATAATCCTCCTGAAAAGGTAACTCCTGAAGAGTGTAACTCTTGAAGAGAAAACTCCTGAAGAGTGTAACTCCTGAAAGAGAAAACTCCTGAAGAGTATAACTCCTGAAGAGTATAACTCCTGAAGAGTATAAACCTCCTGAAGAGGAACCTCCTGTAGAGGTGTTTCATGAAATGTTTTCCCCTGGAGAGGAACAAAGAGATCTCAATACATTTCATGAGTACTGGAAAATTTATAGATAGAAATAAAACTATTGTCGACAACATATATGATAACACTTGATATTACCAGAAGTAATGAAAAAAGTGAGCCAAAAATCGTCGAAGAATGTCGACGTAGAAATGATTGGCCAAAATGGAAAGCAGTTATTAAAACTGAATTAAACTCGCTAGTGAAGCGAGATGCATTTGGACCTGTTGTCCAAACACCAAAGGGTGTAATATTTGTCAGATATAAGTGAGTATTTATACGAAAGCATAATGCGAAATGAAATTATGCGGTATAATTTGTTGCACAAGGTTTCCAGTAGAAACCCGAGCAATTATGAGGAAACATATTTCCTTGGTATGAATGCAATCACATTCATATTTTTAATTGATTTGGTTATTACAAAAGGATTAGATATGCAGTTAATGAATGTGGTCACTGCATATTTATAAGCATCATTAGATTATTACGATACTTGAAGCATCTAATCCAAGTACATTTAGGAGTATGTACTTTATAAAATTTTAAAGATCTTTGTATGGGTTAAAGCAATCCGGACACATGTTGTATAATTGAATCAACGAGTATCTATTGAAAGAAGGATTTAAGAATGATCCTATATGTCCATGTGTTTTATCAAAATTCGGATTTGCCATTATTACAGTTTACATTGATGATTTACCTTGTTAGAACTCTTGAAAAGATCACAAGGGTTGCTATAAATTCAAGGAATGCATTTGAAAAGGAAAGATCTTATTATTCAATTCATAGATGAGTTACAAGAATTTGAGACTTCTAGCCTCATCTCTCAAATGCATTTGCTTTTCATAAAGCAACATACCATCCTTATCTAAAGGATTAGGCAATCGAAATGAAGAGGCAAGTAAGAATTTTAAATCCTTGTTTTCTTGCTTTAAGTCTGCAATTTTTTTGTCAGACTCTTGAATGAGTCGTTGAAGTATAGAAACATTCTCGTTAAGCTCCTCAATCTCACGATTTTTGGATTGTAATCAGTTGGAAAATCCAACAATAGAGGAGGAGTATCGAGTGCCGAGAGTCACCAGCTCATAAACAGCTTTACGATCTAATTTATTAGCCAGATCATTTGCTTGCTGCAACATTGCACCTGCGGAAGATGCAGGATCAACTTGTAATTGAGGTGAAGGATACCTCATATGTTGATTGTGAGAAATAGTAAAAGGAAATTGATGAGCCATTGAAAATTTGTAGAATAAGAATACAAATACAGATGAATTATAGATATGAGAAGAAGATTTGATGCGTACTAAATGAAACTAAAGACGGTTCTTATAGAAATGGAAATGAGAACAAGACAAACCATCATCTCTTCAAATCTCACTTTACAAGATATGCTGGATGCATAATTTCAAAAGCCAGCGAGATTAATTACAGCTATCCCTATTTTTTTTTAAACGTTGAACCTTTGCCGTTAACTGCTGTTGTTGACTTTGTATCTGAGCTTTTTCTCGTTCCAACTCTTCTACTCGTGTTTTCAGGTCACGAGAATACCAGTCTACAAGTTTCTTCAGCTCCTTGTTTTCTTGTCTTAAATCTTTATTTTTACTATCTTTAGTTGCAAGCGTTTGATGCAACTCAGATATTTGATTTTTAAGATGATCAAGCTCACTCGTTCTCGCAAGTAGCCTCTGAGATATAGTTGTAAGAGAGGCAGCATATTGAGCACTGAGGGTTCTTGATGCTGCAACAATTTCAGGATCAGATTTACTAGAAAGATATATCTCTGCTCCTATCATGGTATTTACAGCCTCAGGAGAAAATATAAGTGGTTGAGGTATGAAAGGTTCGTGGTTTAAATCTGGGACATTAGAATTTCTATCAAACATAATATCGTTTTGGATGAACAACAACTCAATTTATGAGGAATGCGAGATCTTTTTGCTGGAGTAAACCAATGGTAAAATTGATTATATTTAAACAACAACCCGAAACCTTCAAATCTCTTCAAAATCTCGTTTGTCCACAATGTCAAGCAGATTTGATTTTCCGCCGAACCGATAATATTAAACATCAAAGCTTTTACAGCTTTTATCATACATAGATGGTTTCCAATGTTATTTCCGCCGTATATAAACAAGTTCTTCCTAATAACGCCGAATGAGGGGGAGAAAATTTTAGATGAAAATATTATCATACTCTCTCTAATGCATTATTTAGTTGGAGATCGTGTTTGAATTCTTAACTTGTTATATATACTGAAATAATATTTGCTTATTACTTGAAACACTAACGCATATTATCAGGGGGAGTTTAAGTATTACTGCAGGTATCAGATTTCTATTAAATTTGTCAACCAGATATTATTTTTCATCTTCACTCAGAGATTATTACAATTCATGAAACAAGTCGAGAGTATATTTGGCTGAGATCAATGACTCAACAATTTTATACGAAGATAATGCTGCTTGTATCACTCAAATCAAAGGAGGATATATCAAATATACGATCAAGTGATAATCTGGCAGATTTATTCACGAAGACATCACCAACTGCGACATTCAAGAAAATTGTGCAGAATATTAAAATGTGAAGATTCAAAAATCTATCGTCATGCACTTTCCAGGAGGAGTAAAAATCCTGAAGACTTGTGCTGATTGTACTCTTTTTCCTTGGCTAAGATTTTATCCCATTGGGTTTTCCTTTGCAAGGTTTTAATGAGGCAATCTTAAAGCACTTGTGGATACATAAAGAGACTGTACTCTTTTTCCTTCGCCATTGGTTTTTCTTCCCACTGGGTTTTTCCTTGGCAAGGTTTTAACGAGGCATATTCTTTATGGGTGGTCATTCAAGGGGGAGTGTTATGAATTAACGAACGAAACGGCGCCGCCCCCTGTCCCACCACTAAATTATGTGAATGACCCCACCACTATTATTTTAAAATCTGCATAGTGACTTGCATAGTAACTTGCATAGTAACTTCAACGCCTATAAATATGGGTTTCAGTTGTAATGAAATTTATAAGAAAATATAAAGAAGGAAGAAAGTTTCAGAAAGTTTCTTTTATATTTCTCTTGCAATAGTAGTAGTTTTCTTTTTAGTTTTATAACAAAAATAAATTTTTGAATATCAAAAAGAAGTTTTTTATTTAAATAATTAATTAGTTAAAATAAAATATTTAAAAAAAAATGTGGTGCTGAAATCGAATATTACATAAAGTCAAATTAATTTGTGCCGTAATTTGAAACAGTTAGCTAGCCGGTGTTAACCTCAGAAAGCGACAAAGTAATTAAAGTGTGATGCCCCGTAGGTCGAAAGGAGCGGCCGAGACTTATCATCTGTCACCTAAAAGTCCCCTTTGTAACCACTGATCATATGTAGTAGTTGAAAAACAAATAAAGAAAAAAAAAAAACAGGTATTCCAGGAACTTTTGCACGCGTTTCTGATAGAACACGTGTCCTACACAAGGCTTTGTTTGTTGTGGGCCTCTTTTGTGTTGGCTGTGTTTTTTGTAGAATTGCCAACTCAAAGCCAAGAAATTCATTTTTTAAAAAAGTATTTGGGTTCGTATTTGGGTCGTATCGGGTGGTTGGACTGCCTTTTTAGCAGGTATTTTGTCATTTTATTAATAATTCGTTACTTGTGACGAGATGGAAAATCATAATTATAATTGTGACCACTCTAAATTTTTCTTAAAATAATACGAGAATCGAGACGTCAGGATGATGACAACACGGGTCACACATCCTAACAACAAGTGTCAAACGTGTGTACACACGTGACATACATAAAATATAGGTCGCAGCGGGTAATAAAATTAATAACTAGGTACCAGAATTTTTAGAAATATTTTACAAACCAATTTAATAAAAGCTCTCCAACAGGAGATTTAATATAGTCATCCGAAATACAAATTAAACAAATACATATTTATAAAAAGAGAAAAATAAATTTCTCGAAATAACAATTAATATTAATATCACCTCAACGGCGGAGCCTTCTCCTCAGGCTCATCCTCTTTATAATCTGCATCCAAAAACTACGACGCCAAGATGGCATCGCAGGTAAGTACAACCCAACCAAACCAAAAGACAAAAATACATTAATGCCACAACAACAACCATGAACAATTACCATATGCATGAGGCTTAAAATCATCTTCCTTAAAGTCGATGAAATAACCACACTCGTCAAAATCTCAATTTTAATCCACAATAAAATCCCAATAAAATCACCCATCATTTTCTATAAATAAAATCCTCAAAACCAATCATACCGGGCGTTACGTATCGCCGTC
This sequence comes from Platycarya strobilacea, assembly GCA_036898215.1. Taxonomy (NCBI): domain Eukaryota; kingdom Viridiplantae; phylum Streptophyta; class Magnoliopsida; order Fagales; family Juglandaceae; genus Platycarya; species Platycarya strobilacea. Next base: position 38,926,554 of record CM072554.1, read on the forward strand.
CCCGATATGATATACACACACAGCCGAAATCATAATGGGCGTTACGTATCGTCATCCCCATTACGATCCACACATACTCATTTCATACCGGGCGTTACGTATCGCCATCTCCGATATGAAATGCACACCCAATGACCATAATGGGCTTTACGTATCGCCATCCTCATTATGTCATCCACACACTCACACGCTAATCACAACGAGCGTTACATATCGCCGTCCCCGTTATGACTCAGCCCAAAACTATTAAAATCCGTTAAACTCAATTTAAATCCCAGTTTCCATTCTCAACACATGAATATCTGAAATCATGCAAAAATCCACTTTCCAAATATTTTCATGAGCATGCGCGTAAATACACAATGTAGACAATTATGCAGCAATTATCTAACATTTAATTAATCCAATCAACCAACAAATACTAACATCATCCAACACATAGCAACAATAATCAAACACAATAACTGTTGATGCCAAAAATATATTTAAATCTTAAAACTCGTTTGGAAAGTATTTACAGCGCTATAAAATAAATTTCGAAGCGTCTTCGAGGTGCAAGCGACGGCAACGAAGCAACGTAACAGTACAAATCCGATTACGGCCGTGGGTCTTAAAAACCCAATTTTTGAACGGAAACAAACAAAGACTTGAGATTGCTAGGGAATGACTTAGAGGTGCTGGTGAAGTGATTGGCATTGGTGGTTGGTCCTGGGTGGCGGCGTGGGCGGCAGTAGGAGGCCGAAAAGCTTAAAATAGAGATGTTGATCAGTGGACTACAAGGGTGGCAGATCGGGGCTGAGGAATGGTGAGTTAGGTAGCTGAGGGACCGATGGTGAAGTGGTGAAGAGATGGTGGCCAGTGGTGGACCGACGGCAGCGCTGGAGCACATTGAGGCCGCGACGGCATGAATCGGGCTAGAAATGGAGGGGTTGGTCGTCGGCCGGTGGGGAAGAAAATGGGAGAGACGGTAATGGCCACCGGCAGCGCACGGCAGTGCTGGACAGAAAGGGGAAGAACGGCGAAAGAAAGGGGAAAACAAGGGAGGGGTTGGCGCGCAAGTCTAGGGAAGCAAAGGAAGGAAGAAAAAGAAAAAACAAAAGAAAAAGAAAAAAGACAAAGGAAATAAAGTCTACTAGAAAAAAAAAAGAACACAACAAATTAAATAAAAGCTAACTGAAAAAAAATACAACAATTTAATATCAATAAATAAAATGTTTAAATCCCAATGATAAAATAAATTAAACCCAAGCGCAATATTAAAAATAAAACAATAATTAATATAATGAAAGTATATCAAATAAACTCACATAATAAAATAAAGGAATTAAATTCCAATCATTAAAATAATTAATATCGAGAATAAAATAACGTGTAAAAATACACGTAAATCTGGGATCTCACAATAATATCAACCAACTTATTATAAACCAATCAATACAATAAATAATCTTCAAAACTCAAATAAAACCTATACATAAACCAAACTATATTTAAAGCTAAGGAAGTCCCAATTTTTCAGTTTTCAGAATATTAATATGAGTCTCCCAATGGGCTGACAAATCTTCCACACCTAATTTTGCAAGGTAATCCGCTGAAAATTTTCCTTTTCGAAAAATATGAAGAAACTTCACATTTATTGCTCTCAATAAATCTTGAATATCATCGTAAAAAATCTTCCAAAAATCATATTGAGCATCTCTTATCAATCAACCATTTAATAACCAACATAGAATTAATCTTGTAACACCCAATTTCGAAACCTTTTTGCTTTTAAAATTTATTTTGGTTTAAGAAGTGTGAAGAGCCCGCTTGAGTTTTTGATTTATTTTATTTATTCAATTTCGACATTTCTAATTTCATGGATTAGCAGTTCTTTAACTTTTTGTTTTAAATGTTTTATTTATTATTATTATTTATTTATTTATATCAATGGACTTGGGTCCTAACTCTTTAAAATTTTATTTTTCCGAATCCCTCGCCATGCGTATTTTTCTAAACTTCCCTTCTTCCAATCTCCACGTTTTTCTCGGCAATTGTCCATTATTAAAATACGTTGCCCATTTTTTTTTCTTGTATCATTTTTAGAGTTTTATTTTCTTTTTATTTCATATGTTCTTCTCCCTTACAGTTTCCTTTTCTAGTTTTCTTCTCTAGGTTTTCAGTTTTATATATTTTCCCTTTACACTTGATCCTGCTGCTACCTAACAACTTTAAATTCTAAACCTTAAATCATATCCTACTCAGGCCAACAGAATTCACTAATTGAATTTAAAATCTCAAATTCCTAAGAACTCGCGGCATTAAATCCAGATTTTTCGGATTTCACTGGTCGAGCCCTCCACTCCGCGTACACGTTCCTTTAGGGTTCTCACACACACATATATATGTATATATATATATATATATTCACGCGTTTCTGGCTCATGCATGCACGAAGAGAAACCCCCTAGCCGCAGCCCCTCCTTTAGCTTAACACTGCACCCCATGTCATGTAGTTGCCGCCATACCAGCAACCGAACCGCAAACAACCATGCCCAGCCACTGGAAGCCGTCACATAATTCAGCCCCACCCAACCATAGCAACTTTAAACCCATGATGGGAGAAAGCAGCCGCTAGCAACCATCGAAAACAGCCACCCGTTCTTCCCTTGTTTTCGTTTCGTAAAATAGAGCACCTCCTATCGCCGCTTGCTCTGTCCAGCTCGGCGCCACCAGCCACGACAAGGTTGAATCGCCGACGTCATTTAGGAGGACCTCAGAAAACACCGACCTTGCCACCTCAAGCCCATCCTTCCCTTCTCGTTTCCAGCTGTTAACTCGCCGACGCCAGCGCTGTGCGTTACTGCTTTCGGTGAGTTTGGACACCACTGCTGCCATTGTTATCATCAAGCTTTGTTTCATAGTTTCTGTTTTCTTTTCACGTTAGGCTTTGCATAAAATGTCGGAAGTTTGATTTTAAAATTTTCTTTTCTTTTGTTTTATTTACTAATATATTTTTGCTGCATCCAAAAGGTTTTGTAGTGAAACCTTTGAGTTGTAAATTACAAGTATGGTCTCTTATTTTTAATTTGCAGGTCTCAGCGGATTTTAGATAATTTTATGTAATAGAAAGATTTTATATTATTTATGGTTTCTCAGCTCTCGTTATGTTAGCATAAAATGCTGTTTTTCAAAAATAGTTAAAGCTTTGATTTTTTTTAATTAGACGGACATTTGGGTTGTTACCAGATTAAGTTTTCTCAACAATCATCAAGAATCTTGAAGAATTATGGTACATTAAGATTATTAGGATTTTAAGTTTTGAGGAATTAAAATAGGATTTTTAGTATCGAATTTTTTGGATTGATTATTTATTTATGGGAGTAAGTGTCAATTTTATAGGTGAAGATTGATTTTATTCAGCTTTATTGAGGATAATTCAGAAAGTTAAGAAATTTAAGTAAGCGGGGTTCCTATACTAGACTTTGCATTAAAAATATGAATTGAGGTCTATTTTGGAAAATATGCATGTTTTAGTTACGAAAAGAAACTTTGAAATTACCTCAGTTTTGGTTTCGCATATGCATAAAAAATTGTATAAGAATAAAATGTTTTTTGGCATAAACTGATGTAGACTTGAGCTAATTTTGTTGCATCCTGTTTTTCGAACTGAAAAAGAGCGAATATGAAAGTTTCTGCATAAATGATATTTTAGATCTGATCCTGTTCTGTTTTGGAAAAATTATATACTCTGATATGATATGATATGATTGTTGAAACCTTTGGCATGACATTTTGGTTCTGTTTCGCTTTATTTAGTCCTGGGTTGGTACCAACTATTCCGTTTCCGGTGCACCTACTTTGGTTGCAAAGTGGTTTTCTACGCGGTCTTTCCTGTATACACACTCGGGACTCCATGAATAATAAGGGGAAGATTCACATTCTGTTTCTGCTCGGTTGGCCATCGAGATTTGCACAACCCTATTACGGGAGTTAAATATGGTATTTCTATTCTGATAAGACGTTTCAGTTATGCTATGCCAAAATGATTTTCTATTTCTAGTTATATTAAACTTTCGCTTTGATTTTTGATAATATAACCTGCTTCTGCATTTTTCTGGAAAGTAAGAAATATTTTGTTCTGCATTCTGAATTTTGGTAAATGCTCATGTTTGCACACTAGTATATGTTCTTTGCTTACTAAGTTGTGGATAACTCACCCCCTCCTCTAATAACATTTTTCATATATTTGAGATGGTTCAGTGAAATCTCAGCAAGGGTAACCATTACTAGAGAGGTTTGGTAATAATAGGAGAATAAGTGCTCGTGGATACAATTTTTCTTGAGTTTTAGTAAAAATTTATCTTTGTTGATTATTTTAGTATGTCAAGTTTTGGATTGTTGCAAGTGTTTGAAGTCGTTTGATTTTTATTAAAGTTTATGTTTAGTGTTTCTTGGAGAGTGTCATGAGTATTTGTTAAGTAATTATGGAGTGTCTTTTTAATAATAGTTGGTTATTGGAGACTTTGGAATATATGAATGGATGTTATTTGAGATGATTCGAGAAAAATGACCTAATTCCCTAGACCTTCGGGACCGGGGCGTTACACATCTCAATATCAAGATTAAGAAAGCCAATTTTTTTTGCCACCTGCACGCCATATAACAATCATAAAAATTCAGCTTTATTACTTTTCGTACCGTCTTTAAAATAAGAAGAGTAAGCTAAGCAGCCATAAATAAACCGTGATGATCACGAAATACTCCACCAACTCCCATGACACAAGGATTTCCAATGCAACTTTGTGCAGAATTTAATTTGATGCGGCCAACATCTGGAGGGTGCTACCGAACTAGGATAGGCAATCTTGCAGGGACCCTCTTAAAAGGATTGTAACCATCTTCAAATCTTTTGATCTCTGCACGTAAACTCCTCTTAGTGATCTTTCAATTTTAACGTCAACCAACTAAGTTGATGTTTAACCCCAAGCCCTGACTATTTGAAAGGAGTCACATACATCTCTCATTTGAGCTTTACATCTTTTATTCCACAAACACCATAAGAGAATTAGCATTCCAACATATCACGCCATCCCCTCACATGCATAGGTTGTAAACCCACACAATTACAAGTTTTTTACCAAATCAATTTAGTGATCTCCTGATCTTTTGCAAACATATGATTTAAATTCTCATACTCCTCACTCTCACAACAATTGCATTTAGAAGCCATAGAAATACTAATATTGCAAATAATTTCATCGACATTCAATGCATTGAAAAATACTTTCCTTATTAAAATGAGATTTTTTGGGGTAAAGAAGAGTCCCTTACCCACTTCGACCATTTCACCTCTAGAGCTTGAATGCTTAAACACAAGACCAAGCAATTTTGGTGGCAAACTGCCCATCAACATTTTCGATCCATACCAAAATATTCTAACCTTACTTATGGCCTGACCCAAGCTTATGGTGATTGAACTTAAAAACAATTTCTACTTAAAAACAATTTTTCCCCTACAAAAAGTTTTTTAAAAAAAAAAATTGTAGGAGCAATCATAATTTCTTCTCACCAATTTATTTGCCGCTCGATTATTTGCCACACCTTTTAATACATGCTAAAGTACATAATCCATCAATATCAAATTTATCAATCCTTCTTCCTAATCATAAGATATTCTTTCATCACTGAGAGTTTATTAATAAATTTCAAATACCGTATTATTCTTTAGAAAAATATTTTGTAAACATAAAGAGATTAAAATAATCTTAAAAATTGACGTAATTTCATGTAATCTATTAAATTTACTTTACAATGCGAGTAACTTTATGATCCGATGAACCACATGATCAAGTCACGTTAATTTGTGAGATTAATTTTATATAATTCATTTATCACTAAAGTATTTCTTTAAAAAAAAATTATATCTTGCTTTGTCTCTAACTTGTAATTTTTTTTTATTGTTTTCTAGGGTTTTTTCTCTTCAGGTCTAGTGTAGTTTTGTCTACATTTTTTTGGATAGATACTAGATTTGATCTCTTCATTCAATTTTTCAAAATTGCCCAAAGCATTTAGGCCTTGTTCATTTTCACAAACATTCTCGTCTCATCTCATTTAATTATTAGTATTTTCTCAAACTTTCATACAACATAAAATAAAAAATTTAACATTTTCAAATCTCAAAACAAAAATAGTATAAAATATATATTTTAACAATATTTTATTCTAATTTTAACTTTTATTTCAATTTATCTTGTCTCATCTATAAAAACACACGAAGCCATTATTTTTTCAAGAAGGAGGACGTCACCTCCAATTTAATAAAAGAAACCTCATTTGTAGCTAAGGAATACCTTTATAATAAACCACTAAGCAATCTAAATATACTATCAACAAGACTTATAAGCTAAATACAAGCACCATTAAGAAACTCTCAAATAAGGTAAACCAAGTTTGTCCAAATGAATCCAACCTCTAAACTATTGCAACAACTCCCTCTCATGACTCCAAATATTACCATGTGCTCCCATTTTTACCAAAAAATCAGTTGGAGCATTACCTTCCCTAAAAATGTGATAAATCTTAAATTTCAACTCATGGAAGCCTTGCAATGTTGCATCCCAGTAGTCCTTTTATGTACCAAACTCCACAGCAACTTTGCTGCAACCAATGAATCAATACCATAGAGTACATTTCAATATCCACTTCTATAAAGCCCATCCGCTTGCAGTGTCTGATGCCTTCCAACACACCTAAGAGCTCAACATAATTATCCGAGAACAATTTTTCCAGACCAGTCCCTTATCATCCCACCTGCACCCGCATTACCTAGGTTACACAGATTGCATCTGCCTGTGTTCACCTTTACCCTGCCCTCTCTTGATTTCATCCATTTCACAGCTCGTGCACATTTGTTTTTTGGCAACACAACATGGATGTTTAAATCGTGAAGGATTAACCATTTAGTTCCAATAAGTTTAGCCACTTTAGCCATCCATTTGGCAATGAAAGAGAGCCAAAATTTAATATCTATCCGTACTTGGTACTCTGATTCACTACGAGCTTCCATACGAGCCGAGCAGCACTATAATTGGAAGGGTTCCACTTAACGTGCTGACTTGTGTGCTTCATTTTGCCCTCCGAAACCATTAGTGGATGTGCTATTTCCAATTAAGGTGCCTTACATTAGTAGTTCCATAATGCTTCCCACATGTTCCCTATATTGCCTATGGAAAATGGCCTGCACATGGTTGAGATCCTCATACCCACCTTCCCTACAACATTCACTTAGAAGCCAAATTATTTGCCACTCTTTTAAGGCGATCATCTACACTAAAGCATCCATTTAGTGCCTTCCACATCATGAATGAGGCCTTCTGAGGAATAAATTTGTTCCACACCCATTTGGACCATTGCATTTCTAGTACTCTTATTAGATAAAATACCATCTATGCTCTTCATCCATACTAGTGCATCTAGACCTTCTCTTTAGCTTGCCAGAAATAACAATATCTCATATGCTTTACTAATATCCACTGGACTTTGTAACAGTTCAAAATCCCAGCCGTTTTCTATTCTACAATCAATGACTTATTGAGTTGGATTGGATGTCATTGGGAACTGGTTGTATATTAGCCCATTGTATATCCACTCATCAAACTAGAAGGGTACATTTCCATCTTTTAACAACCATTTCGATTGTTCAAGGACCATTGGGGTACATTTTTGTATAGCTTTATAGAACTGAGAGCCATTGTTCAAGACCACTAAAGATAATTGTCCCTCTCCCACATATTTGTCTCTAATAATTTTGCCCATAGAGAATCATCTGTCAATAGTTCCCAAGCAAATTTCAAATGGAAGACCATTTGCATACCTTTAAACTTTCGTAAGCCAATACCACCTTTATTAATTAGGTTACACATTTTACTTCAAGCCATCCACTTTTCTTTGCTTTACCATTTGCTTCTCCCAAAAAGTAAATACTTAGTATTTCATTAAGCACCATAATGATCCTTTGGGACTTGCACTAGTGCTAGGAGATGGGAAGGCATACTTGATAACACATGTCTCAATAAGATGAGTCGGCCCAACCGAAATAAGTCTCATTTTCTGTCCCCCAACTTCCTCCTTACTTTATTCACCAAATCATTCAAATCTTTGGCCTTTAAATGTCTAGAAACAATAGGGACTCCCAAGTATTTAAAAGGAAAAATACCTTCCAAAAAAATTGTCAACCACATAACAACTTTCTTCCTCTCAACTATAAATTTCTTAGAGAAATAAATTTCCATTTTTTCTTTACTGATTCTTTGTCCCAACCACTCTTCATGCGTGTTAATGATTTGAGTAATACCCTAAAGGGATTTCTTGGTCCCATTAGCAAAAATGAACACATCATCCACATACATGAAGTGAGAAACCAGTGTCATAATTCAGGGCTGAAAAAACTGACTAAACTTTTCCTCCAAGTTGCTTTGTTTGATAAGACAAGCGAGCAATTCTTGTAATTTAATAATAAGGTATGTGATAATGGGTCTCCTTGGAGAAGCCCTTTTTCCCCTTGAAATAATTCGCTTGTCGTCTCATATATTACAATGGAGTACCATGGAGTAGAAATATAAGTTTCGCTTATTCGACACACCAGAGGAGAAAAACCAGAAGAAGCCAAAACATGTAATAGGAAGCTCCATTCGACATGATCATATGCCTTTACCATGCCAACCTTCACTAAACTATTACTAGCAACAACTTTTCTATTAATCGAATAGGCTAGTTCTTCTACTAGGCTAATGTTCTCAAATATACTTCTACTTGAAACGAAGGCACCTTGTTTTAGGGAGATCATCTTTGGGAGTAGCTAGCTCAGGCGAGAGACTATTATCTTTGAGCAAGTTTTATAGAACACGGAGCAACAAGTAATCAAACGAAACTTATCAAAAGCTAATGGTTTGTCAATCTTCTGGATCAGAACCACATATAAGGATGTAAAAGCTCTTTTAATCAACACCTCAAAAAAATTATTGAATAGCTTCCAACATATCTTATTTGATAATTGGCAATAGGCTGTGTAGAAACTGGATCCGAAGCTATTTGGCCCTGAACTACTTGAACTCGAGATGCTATAAATGGGCTTGCTTGCTTGCTCCATTGTTGGCACTCCAAGGATTCTTAGATTATCCTCCTCTCGAACCACTTGAAAAATTAAAATTCTCGAAGTTAGATAGTGTACCTTGTCTCTCCTTCCTCAATGAGTCTCAAAAATAGTTCACTGCCCCTGATAGATATCTGCAGGGCACTAACTTAACTCTCCACTGAGAAGTCACATTCTTTAAATGCTTAAATGCTTCTTCTTGTTGATAACAACATGGAAACATTTATGGTTACGGTCTCCATCCTTGAACCAGCCCACCTTTGCCATGAAACTCCACCAGAAATCTCTCATGAGATTATTCATCACCTTGAGCAAGGTTTTTGGTAGTTTAAACAGCCCCATGGTGTAAGTAGGGATGGATTGTACTACTACCTTTAGTAAAATTTCTTTGTCTGCCTAGGTGAGGAACTTAGTCTTCCAATTACCGGTTTTGCTCTTTATTTTGTCCAACATTCCTTAAAAGCTTTCATCCTAGAAACCTAGGTAAGTATCATAGGAAGCATTATCTAAGGAACCCGAGATTTGCATGATGTATTTCCTAGTTTCTTTTTCGGTGTTTGCACTAAAGAAAATAGAGGTCTTAGACGTCTTCACTTGCTATCCAGATGCACTCTCGTAAGTCTTAAGGATCTGATTTAAGTTGGCCCATTCCCTTGCCATTACACAACAAAATAATAGACTATCGTCTGCAAAAAATAAGTGGCTAATACTAGTACTACCTCTGCTCATTCTAAACTATGTAGTAACTGGGCAGCCTCCGCCTTCTTAATCATGTTAATAAGAACTTCAGCCACCAACAAAAAAAGATAGGGGGATAGAGGGTCCTCCTGTCTAATGCCTTTCAAAGGTGTGAAAAACTCATGTGGACACCCATTAATCAGCAAAGAAATACTGGTGGTTGTAATAGCCTAAATTTTCTAAGGTAAATTATTTTATGGATATTATTTTAAAGAAATTTATTTGATGCATTTAATTATTAGGAAATTAGAGTGGGAGATTTAATTGAAGAATGTGAGATAACACTTAGTATTGGGAATTATGCATTTTCGGATTAATCTGTCTAGTTTTAGTGAAATGGGCATAAGTTATTCATATGAGGTCCAAATGAGGTGATTCTTATTGGTATAGAATCTTAAGAGATAGATCTAAAACTTTTATGTTTGAAGTTTCCTGAGATTCGGAAGGAATCAATAACTTATTTGGGAATCAAGTAGGCAACTTTGGAATAGGCTTAAATGGAACCCGAGTTGGATAAATTGAACTAAATTGGGGCATGTAACTAATTAGGCAATTGGTTTTAAGATTTTCTAGGATTAGAACATGTGTAGGGATAGTTAGAAATGGATGGAGAGTTGATTTGGAAGCCAATTGAATAGTTAGTGTGATGGAAACTCAAGGGGAGCCAAAATCTAGTTGATAGGTGACTAAGTGGATCAAATTTGGCTTTACCTTAACTAAACTAAGAAGTGGCCTTCTAAAACTTGTTAAAGGGAGATTTAAGGGAGTTAGGAAGGAACCAAACGGGTAGGAAAATCTGGAAGGGGGCGTGTGACACAAGGAAAGGGCTGGAGATGAGGGGTACATGCATGGTTAGGTGAAATGCCACCTCACCTCTTATCCCTTTAGCTCACTTCTCAGCCATGGATCAAAATGGGCAGCCAAAACATCTCAAATGTGAGCCCTTGGATGACTAATCCAGCTGCAAGGCCTAAGATTTGGGAGGCTTAATCCTCATCATGAGATTTGCTTAGATGGACACCTCATCACCCATGCAAATCTGGTAACTAGTGCACCTTAGGTGCTTTTCCTTTTCTCTCCCTCATGTTGGTCGACCACCACCCTATAAATAGAGCCTTGAGAGCTTTTTAAGTTCCTTTAGAAGGAAAGAACACTTTCCCTTTGGAAGCCATACCAGAAAAATCTTTCCAAACCCTTAAAGAGTTCATTTGTGAGCTAAGTGAGTGAGTTGGAAGAAAACTTGCAAGAAGTTGGTTGGATCCATTCTCTTGAGCTTTGAAGAATTTGTAAGTCTATATTCTAGCTTATCTTAAGCATGGAAATGGTTTATTGAGATGATTGAATTATGTTTACTAATATTGAACTCTTAAGAACATGATTAAGTGACAAAGTGACATATGAGTAGGGTTGGTTTTATTTTGACTCGTAAATATGTTCAATAAAATTGTAAGAACTTAGATTTAAGTTTTTAAGAAACTAAATAGGCTATATTAAAAAGATTGGCAGGTTTTGAGTAGAAAAACTCTTAGAGTTGTGATCTCGCTCGACCCTCGCTCGACATGTGAGTCGAGCGAAGGCAAAATATGAACCCTTGCTAGAGTTTCGCTCGATACTCTGTTCGAGCGAGTTCCAACCCGAGACTTTGCTCGATACTCGCTCGACAACCCGCTCGAGCGAGATACTCTGTTTTGCTTAGACTCAGGGTTTTCCTAGAATAGAATTGGTATTTCAAATGGAAAGGGTTATAAGTGAAAATAGCTCGTATGAATAAGAGAGAAAGAAAAAGAAAGAAAACAATATATATAAGATTAAGTTAGTCACGTCGTGACGGGGATGGCAAGACGTAACGCCTGAATGACTGACGTGCCGACAGGGACGGCGACACGTAATGCTTGTCGCGTTATAAGAATGACTGATCTTTACGGGGACGACGAGACGTAACGCCTGTGAGATTGACCTGAATAGCGGGGATGGTGATACGTAACGCCCGTGAGATTGACCTGAATAGCGGGGACGGCGATACGTAACGCCCGCAGTAATATGTGTATATGTTTTGTGTCAAGACGGAGACGGCGAGACGTAACGCCCGGATGATTGATGAGTGTATGTGATGGGGACGACGATACATAACACCCATCAGTGATAAGAAAGAATAAGAATTTTTAAGAAAACAGTGTAAAACAGTATAAGATTATGTTTTTGGTTGAGTTAAGAAAAATATCAGTTAGACAGTGGTCTTATGAGGGGTATATTAGGGTAAATTTTCCTAGTCATCAGTGGTGATAATGTTATTGTTGCTTTTTCCCTGTTTCCTTTAAGCTGTTTATGTACTCACTGAGATTTCATTCGAAATCTCACTCCTTTGTGGCTCCATATATTTTTGTGCATATCAATTTATACACGATTCGATGACCAGCAAGGGGACAGCCCCGACGAGGCAGGAGACTTCGAGGAGTCCTGAGGGATTTTCCGATTATAGTCCTTATATGGACATTTCTTTTGTTTCCTTCGGACCTCATATCAGTAATCAAACCACCGGAATTTGGAGTCTTGACGCACCCACTTTTGCTGAGGAGAGGCGACGTACAAGATGCTATTTAACCTTAGGAGTAGATGGCTCATTGTCTATGTGTGGAGTTTGTTTGACTCCACAGGGACAACAGCTCTAGCGAGACTTTAGTGTTAGTATGGATAGGTTTCGCTATGGGAGAGAATACCCCGAGGTTAAGAGGGAAAAAGAGTGAGGTGAAGGAAAGTTCTTTTGGATGAATGTAAAACATTTTACTATAGTTTGAGTCTTGTATATGTAAAAAGTACAATGTTAAGTTTTAATGAATGTTGTAAATATATTTCCCATGTGATCTTTAGAAAGTTTTATATCTAAAACCTGATCAGCTGTGAATTAAGTGAGATATGCTTTTTATTCTTGTTAAGTATGAGGGTGAGTAGCCAAGTGTTGCTCATCCAGACACCTTAATTTACGTTAAATCCCAGACGTAAGTTGGGGGCGTCTCAGAGTGGTATCAGAGCTATTACGTCTCTGGGTAAAATCCACAGTGTCCTAGGAAAAATGGATCACATGGTACTAATATAGGCTTGAATCTTTATGAGATTGGAGTTTGGAGTAATATGGATGAATGTTTGAATTTTAGGAATTTGGAAGTTTTTAAAGTAAGTATAGCTTATGGTAAAGTTGGGTATATTTCAGGAAAACAATATGCCAAGAGGTCGTCCTCCCTTGAAACGAGTAGACATGGTAAACCAGAATCCTTCTCTGGTTACCCCTCCATGTACTGAAGAGCAGATGGCACCAAGCTCACCATTGAGAGAAGGACAGACGCCATCAAACCCACCGTTAGGGGAAGGGCAGACAGCACCGAACCCATTATTGGGAGAAGTGCAGAGGACACGGAATCCACCCTTGGAAGGGGGACCAGTGGCGCAAAACCCTCCATTAGAAGGAGGCCAGGCAATAGCTGAAGCTATTTGGCAAATGACGGAAATGGTGAGAAATCAAATAGAACAAAGCCTTTATCATCAGCAGAATGAAAATAGAAGAGAAGCTCAAGGGTGTCCATATGAAAAAATTTTAGCGTACCGATACCCGCCCTTTATCAGAACGGAAGGAGCATTAAAGGCAGACAAATGGACTGTAGACTTGGAACGTACCTTCGAAGTTAGTAGTTGTACCAAAGTTCAGAAAGTGCAGTATGCAGGACATCTGTTACAAGGAGAAGCAGGACTGTGGTGGGACACAAAGCGAAAGCTGCTAAAGTTAGAATTGGGAGAAAATGTAATGCTCACATGGGAAATGTTCAAGAAAGAGTTCGACGATCGATTCTTTCCGGAATCTATGAAGCGGCAGAAAGTTTTGGAATTTACTATGTTAATACAAGACAGTATGGCAGTGGAATAGTACTCAGCACGATTTTTGGAATTGGCGAGATCTGCTCCGCATCTGGTAGCTACTAAAAAGATGAGAGCCCAGAAGTTTCAGGAAGGACTGCAGCCACGAATTCGTATGCAGGTGGCATGTTTGCAAATTGAGAATTTTCAAGAACTAGTGAATGTAACAGCCATAGCGGAAAAGATGCTAGGAAAAAGAAGATTTCAATTTTCTGGGGGAAAAGATGCTAGGAGGAAACCAAATTTTAGATCCACGGATAGAGGAAAAGGAATAGTAATTAATCCAAATGTGCCGATTTTATTTCCGCAATGTGCAAAATGTGGACGTCGACACCAGGGAGATTGTCGAGTGGATACTAGAGTTTTTTTTAAATGCGGTCGGCCAGGACATCTGATCAAAGACTGCCGTCAAAATACCTCCCAAGGAGTAGCTCTACCCGGAGGAAAAGCCAAAACTCCTGCGAAAGCTAAAGTTTATGCTGTCACGCCTGAAGAAGTAGATATGGAGGCAGACGAGACAATAGATGCTAATGTTATTACTGGTAAATTTCTAAGTCTCCTCTTTTAGTTAATGAATGGATTCTTTGGGAGTAATAATAATAATAATAGTAGAATAAAATTTTCTTTGGGTAAACTTAAGCTGAAGCAATGCATGGTCTATACCTTGTTTGATTCGGGAGCGACAAGATCCTTTATTTCATATGATTGTGTCCAAAGATGTGATTTAGAAACAGAATTTTTGGCCCAAAAGGTTATAGTAGTCATGCCCAATGGAAAGGTAGCAGGATGCCACCGGATGGTAAGAAGTTACCCCTTGGAGATTGGAGGTTCACAGCTAGTCGCTGATCTGATACTATTCCATTTGATGGAATTTGATTTAATTTTAGGTATGGATTGGTTGGTTAAGTATTATGCTAAACTGGACTGTCGCAGAAAGGAAATAGTTTTTGGCTTACCCAAAGAAGAGAAATTTTGTTACAAGGGGGAAATGTTAAAGGCAGTTTCCTCCATAGTAACTGCTAAGCGAATAAAGAAAAGTATTAACAAAGAGACAAAGGGCTACTGGGTAATCATGTTAAAAGTATTCAAGGAATTCCTGTGGTGGAAGACTTTCCTCAAGTCTTTTTGGATGATCTGCCAGGACTACCTCCTGATCGAAAAGCAGAATTTGTTATTGAATTGGAACCGGCCACAACTCCAGTTCATAAGGCTCCGTATAGAATGGCACCAGTGGAATTAAAAAAATTGAAAGTTCAGATTGAGGAACTTTTAAGAAAAGGATTTATCAGGCCCAGTTCATCCCCATGGGGAGTACCAGTACTATTTGTGAAAAAGAAAGATAGGACAATGCGAATGTGCATAGACTACCGAGAATTGAATAAAGTTACCATTAAGAATAAATATTCGTTGCCACGCATAGATGACCTGTTGGATCAATTAAGAGGAGCAACTGTGTTTTCAAAAATAGACCTTCGGTCTGGCTATCATCAGTTGAAGATCAGGGAGCAATTTCTTCTCTATACGGAGCCTTATGTCCTTCGTCATAATTATATCCTTCCTTGGGTTACAATCTACAGCACCAATTACAATCTACAGCACCAATTATAGATCCAAGTGTTGCTCTACGGGACTCAATAACTAAGGGGGAAAAATTCCAAAAACATCTACAGCACCAATTATATCCTTCGCTATTGAGTCCAAGCACCAAAACACACTATATTAGTTTTAATTTTCCCCCTTTTTTCCTTGGGTTACAATCTCGAGCTCCCATTTTTTCTTCTCCAATTTCTTCTTCTCGCTTCCAAACTTACCTCCAAATCCACCCATGAGAGCTTCTTGTTTTCGCATACGTGGCTAATACGTCCTTCATATTCGATTAATAATAGATTAGAGATTTTGGACAAGCTGTATTACGTGCATTTGCGAGAGAGAGGGGACGGCAAAGTGCACTGCCATCATACCACCATGTAAGTTGAGGAGGATTGGGGGAACCCATTGCAAAAAAAGTACACCAACGACATTTCCCACTAAAATGTAATTTTCGAAACTCTGTTTCTTGGTTTGTCTCTACTTAGCTTGGGATTTCTCTCTTCCATGTTAAATCCAACAACTTTTTTGAATCTTTAGCATTTCCTTGATTTCCACTTTTGTTTCTTGGTATGTGTTACTTTTTGTCAATCATTCGATGATGCGACATCTTGATGTTTAGGAGATAACGATAAAAGTGATAATAAATTTATTTTTTTCTTGAATTTTTTATGATTTCGAAAACCAAAATGACAGAGTATGTGTTATTCATAGTTTTGTCTGTTCATTTTTTCCAACTTTGGAAAGAAATAGAGAGTTAGTAAATTACAGTGTTTACATGCTAAGCAAGTGTTTCAATTAAAGTTGAAACATATCAAATAGCATAAAACTAAGAAAGAAAAATTATACAAATTATGTGACGCCCCCAAATTCCCCTTAAAATAACACAGGAATCGAGGCGTCAGGATGATGACAACACTGGTCACACATCCCAACGACAAGTGCCAAACGTGTGTGCACACTTGACATATATAAATAAAAGTCGTAACGGAATAATTAAAGTCAATATCTGAGTACCAGAATTTTAGAAATATGTATACAAACCAAACCAAAGTAAATTTTCTAATCGGAGATTTAATACAGTCATCCAAGGTCCAAATAAAAATAATACACAACCATCAGAATTAACTGAATGTCATCCAAGGAACTAACTACACTAATTCATTCTAGCGATGGAGCCGCCTCCTCAGGCTCAACCTCTTTGTTCTCTACATCAAAATCTACGATACCAAAATGGTACCGCAAGTAAAATCCCAAACAAATCCAAGATAATAAATACATTAATGCAACAACAACAACCATGAACAAATTACTATATACATAAGACTTAAAATCATCTTTCTCAAAGTCAATGAAATAACCACACACGCCAAAATCTCATTTTAGTCCACAATAAAATCCCAATAAAATCATCCATCCTTTCTCATAAAATAACATCCTCAAAACCAATCATATCGGGCGTTACATATCGCCGTCCCCGATATGATTTCCACAAAAACCCTAATCATAATGGGCGTTACGTATCGCCGTCCCTATTGTGATTCACACACACTCATTTCATACCGAGCATTACGTATCGCCGTCTTCATTATGAAAATGCACACCCAATGACCATAACGGACATTACGTATCGTTGTCCCCATTATATCATCCACACATACAAGCTGATCACAACGGGCGTTACGTATCTCCGTCCCCGTTATGACTCAACCCAAAATCATTAAAATCCATTTAACTCAATTTAAAACCCAGTTTCCATTTCCAACACATGAATATTCGAAATCATGCCAAAATCCGCTTTCCAAATATTTTCATGAGCATGCGTGTAAATACACAATGCAGACAACCATGCACCAGATAGCCAACAATTAAATAATCCAATCAACCAACAATTACCAACATCAACCAACACATAGATGTTAATGCAAAAATATATTTAAATCTTAAAATTTATTTGGAAAATACTTACATTACGCTCGCTAAAAAATTTCGAAGTTACCGAAAATGCCCAACAGCGAATTCACGCTTCCATCCGCGTACTCGCCGCTACAATCACACCCAAAGCGCAAATGTATATAAATCATTACAAGTAAGTAAATGTCAATATCGAAAACAACTAAAATAATTAAAACAAACATAAATAAAGCACCAATAATATATGGTAACATAAATAAAACAGTTATTAATATTAACAGATTAATTAAACAGATCACGTAAATAGAACGACATTTATTTATAAATACCCAACATAGGAAATAATCTCAATATGGCAACTCAACAAATTAATTATTTTACTGTAAATAAATAAATAAAAATAATTATCATCCAACTACATTAAACACTTAATCATAAATAATGTCATACCACAAAAATAAATTAAAATTAACACAAAACAATTTAATCAATTAAATTAGAGAAAAAGCTTACCAATTTTCGGATTTAGATGGGTTTTGAAGAGGAGATGTCCTAGTTGGAGTTGAGAAGAATAAACGAACAAAACAAAGTAGTTAAACACACGGTTTTAGACCCAAAACAGAGCAACGTAATAAGAATTAATTTTCGGAGTGATTTTTCAGCATACTTAGATGACCATATATAGGCTGGAAGACGCTTGATTTTGGGTGGGAAAAATCACGTGAAAGATTACCAATATCAAGCCAAAAAAAAAAAGCTAAAAAGAAGAAGAATATATCAGTTTTTCATCTGAAAAACTAGAGCAAAACATGGCTGGTCACGCACGATTGGGACGGAAAATCTGGGCACGTGACTTAAAATTTTGAGATGAAAACAGAGGGTAAATGATCCAAAATAGGTTGGGGCTCTAAGGACGCAATGCGTGTATGAAATGACGGAGGAGAAAGCTAAAAAGTTTCATGCTTTAGATCAATGGGTTGCTGCATAAGAAACAGGGGAAAATGACAGGAAAAAGAACGAAGAAGAACCGAAGAGGAAGCAAGCTGCGCCGGGCAAAAGAAGAAGGCTGGAGAAGCTTATAAAATAATAGAAACGGTGCCGTTTGCACTAACGTAAGGGAGCCGACGTATAAGAAAATAAAATGGCCTGGATTCACATAAACTGAGACGCAATACAGCGTCATTTTGAACTTAGAATGGCAAGACTTCAAGGGCTACGGACTGGTTTCATTAGTAAAGGGGCTGGCCTTCTTAAAAGCAAACATATATATATATATACCCAAATCTGATGGTCACGCAAACCCATTTAATTAAAACTCAAACACTACATATAAATTCCTGCATTTATATAAAAGCCCACCATATATATATATATATATATACTACCACCAAAAATCACTTAAAATAAAATAAAATAAACAGAACACATCAAATTAAAATAAAATAAATTACAACATTTTAATTTTAATACCAACATAATAAAATAATGAGATTAAATTCCAACATTAAATTAAATGCATCACAACCATATAATAAGAGAATTAATTAGCTTACAATTAAATCATAAAAATAATATCTTCAAATGAAAATAAAATATATTCAAATATTTAAACACAAGCACAATAAAATAATATTAATATCCACTAACTCAAAACACATAATATCCATAATAACAACAATACATATTTAATATTATAATAATATATTACAAAGATAGTAAAATTACGAATTCTCACAAATTAAGGTAGTACAATTGTAGCATATGGCAAAACTGATTAAACCTCTATTTTGTTCATGAGGTAATAATGGATGAAATGGATTTAATCATAACAATCACAATAGGCTCTAGTTTTGTTCACTGTAGATTAGTAGCAACAATTTCCAATTAATTTTTTTCCCCATTATTACATATTGTCATGTTGGTCTGCACTTGGTTCCATTACCATTCAGATGTTTAATAGCGAACTAAAGGAGCAAACTTGGTTCCATTTCCTAGTAAACTCTTGTCTAACTTTGACTTCTGTGATTACTCTACGCTACGATATTGATTCTAAGGAAGGACAAAACTACAGCCCAATTGCCGTTCTAGGAGGGAGCTTGGATGGTGAGCCCAAGCCTATTCTTTCCATTGAGAAAAATAGCGAACTAAAGAGAAATTCTCCATCACACGCTGACTGCCTTCTACAAGTGGTGCCTTTTGGGAGGTTAGATGTGTAATGCATAATTTTTGCATTTTGGGTGATGGAGAGGGGGGTTGGGGGACTCTATATGTATATATATATATATATGCATTTTTTTATATATGCCGCTCCAGATATATATATGTCATCTGACAAGGGAGGTTAGATGAGAAAATTCTACTTTGTGGAAGGTGATAGGGTAGGTATGGGAAGGTTGGGGAAAAGGCAGGATGTGTTGATACTTCCTTTGGTTTTTGAACAGAGTTGATGTTTTGGGTTTCCTAACTTAATATTAGGGGGGAAACAGCATGGGCTATAAATCTGGAGTAGTATTTGTAGTAGAAAAAAAGTATGGACCATTTGTTTATGTAAGTATTGTTCTCTCAACAATTACTGTTAAGATGACTCAACTTGCACACATGGGACTTATGACAAGTTTCTTGGTATGTAGGTACAACTTGTGAATATCAACTTGTACTTGGTTGCCTTGCACTCAAATGACCTTCTGAAATTACATGACCATATCGCATGTCATATGTTGTTGCCAAGGTACTTGAATTTCCTAAAACTTAATGTGTTGTGGGACTCACTGTGCAATTTATCTGAAATAAATTTAGTTTGATCATTTAAATACTAATGTGGCTACTTTTGTGCATTTACGTTAATTAAAGTCTAAGTTTTGCTAGAGAAGTTTACTGGCCTATGTACAACATTATAAAAAACTGATTGTGTAAACTCCTATGCATATTTTGCCTTACTTTAAAAAATTACATTGGAGTTGACTAAAATAGGCCTCCTTGATATGTGATAACCATGCAACTAGTATGTGTGAACTGCCTTGGTGGTTTAATGCCTGTAGCATTAACATAACTTATACAGTTACATTTAGTGCAAAAGAAAGCTTAATTGATACTTTTAAAGGTGGTACAAGAATTCGATAGAACGAGCTTAGAATATGTTGGAAGTATAATTTATTTCACGCCCCTGGATCCACTTTATGTCTTCAACAATTATGAAAAGTAATAGGGACAAAAATCCACAGCATGGATGCACATTAGGTACAGCAGTATATAATCTCTCTTCAGGGTGTTTTCCAATTAGCATTGTTAAATTTCCAAGGTTGTATATGTTTGAACTCCATATAGAAAATATGATTCGGGTTCAAAATACTTTCTATTTAAGGAAGACTTTTACATAATGCTATGCCAACATGGATGTAAGACCTTCTTTAACAAATGAACATTCACAGTCTTGGGAGACAACAAAAAGTGCAATATATATATATATATATATGAAATGCACTTTCCCCTTAAACTTACTAGTTCACTGATTAGGCAAAAAAAAGCAGATTTAGTTGAATTGATATATATGTATATAAACTATAAATATCATTAGGATCAGGTTGAACATCAATAATGAGTAATAAATTTTAACTGGATGATCATGTAGTGTTAGATTATTTCAAATTATATTTCAAATTCAAATTTTAAATTATCTATTTTTTTTGAAAATTTCTCTAAGGTATTTTTTTTAATCCCACATTGGTTAGACAGTAAAATATTTAATGGTTTATAAGTGAATGTATTTTACTATACATAAAATAAATAAAAGGGTAGACAGTCTAGAAGCGTCACCCAGTGTGAAGCACTGATCGCACGCACGCATGCACGCACGCACGTCGCGCGCGTGACGCATAGACACATTGACGCTTTAGACGCACTTAGCACTTCACACGTACGCATCGTCGCAAGTGACGGAATTCTTTTGCTAAGCGAAATAATGTGTCTGATTATTTTTTTTTTTGACAGTTGTGATAAACTGTCAATTACAGTTATTTTTGTAACTGTTCAGATAATAACTGTCATAATTTTATTTTAATTGAAACGTTATGTCTGCTGCTATTGCATCTTTTCGTTCAAAAGGTTAGTGTTCACAATTTGCAATCTGCACACTATATAAATAGTGTTGTATCCTGAAGACATAATTGCTAATAATTCCCTTTTGCAGAACTCTATACGAGTGGGAGGCAATATTTGTCTGAAAGACAGATTAACAATCGCCTTACTGTTCTTTTCATTCAATCTCTATACGTATATAAATTTTCTAACAATTTTCAGACAAATATTATGGCATCTTCTTCTGTAAATCCTGCGATCACTTCTTTAAGCATTATACCACAAGATCTTTCAAAGTTGGATCGATTTGATGGAAATAATTATAGATGTTGGAAGGAGAAAGTTGAGTTCTTACTTACTACTTTGAAAGTGCGGTATGTGTTAGATACCCCTTATCCAGTTCTTCCTACGACTCAAAGTGGGAAAAAATTGTAGCGAGAAAAAAATGGGAAGATGACAACTACACATGCCGTGGAAATATTCTCAACACTCTCACTGATCCTTTGTTCGATATGTACGCGCCAAAGAAAGATGCAAAGGACATATGGGATGCTCTGGAGAATAAATACAAAACCGAAAATTCCAGTAACAAAAGCTATCTCGTTAGTAATTATTTTGATTTTAAAATGGTAGATAACAAGCCAATACTTGATCAAGTGCATGATTTACAACTTATTGTCCATCAAATTATTTCTGATGGCATTCCTATTGATGAGAAACTTCAAGTGGGTGCTATTATTGCCAGGTTACCAGCAACTTGGAAGGATTACCATAAGTCTTTGAAGAGAAAGGGGGATGATTTCACTCTTGAAGGTCTTCAAAGACAACTCCGAATTGAAGAAGAGTCGAGATTGCGGGATAAAATTGAAAAAAGTGCTGAAATGAATAAATCAATTCATGTTGTTGAAACAGACAACAAGAAAGGAAAGAAGCCTAGAATTGATACTCTTGTTTTTAACAAACAGAGTAAGGGTAATTTAAAAAAGAAAGGAACTTGTCATTTCTGTAAAAAGAAAGGACACTACATCAAAGAATGTAGACTTCGAAAGAAGCAAGAGCAAGCAAACAATATTGAAGAGAATCTCATTGTTGTAGTGTCTGAAGTCAACATGGTATTCAATACTTCTGGTTGGTGGGTTGATACCGGTGCAAATCGTCATATTTGTGGAGACAAAAATCTCTTCAAGAAATATGAGAAGATTGGTGACGAGATCGAACTATACATGGAAAATTCTTCTACCACGAAAGTGGTTGGAAAAGGTACCGTCGAGTTGAAGTTTACTTCTGGCAAAATAGTCACTTTACTTGATGTATTTCATGCACCAGAAATTCGTAAGAATCTGGTTTCTGGCGGTCTTTTGTCCAAACATGGCTATAAGCTTGTATTTGAGTCTGATAAATTTGTATTGACAAAGAATGGCATATTTGTGGGCAAAGGATACGCTGTTGATGGGGTGTTCAGACTTAATTTAATAAAGGATAATGTTTCTGTTTATTTTGTTGATTCTTTTTCATTATGGCATGCTAGATTAGGTCATGTAAATTATAATTCTCTATTTCGTATGACAAAATTAGGTTTATTACCTTCAAATTTATATGATGATAGAAATAAATGTGAGACTTGTGTTAAGACTAAATTAACAAGAAAACCCTTTCAAAATGTTAATAAATCATCTTCAACTTTGCTTGAGTTGATACATACAGATATATGTGATTTACATGGTAAATTAACAAGGGGTGGAAAAAAATATTTTATTACTTACATAGATGATTTTTCAAAATACGCTTACATTTATCTACTTAGAACTAAAGATGAAGCCTTAGATAAATTCAAAATATTTAAGGCAGAGGTAGAAAATTTTCTTAATTGCAACATTAAAATTTTGAGAAGTGATAGAGGAGGTGAATATTTTAATAATGATTTTGATCATTTTTGTGAAGATAGTGGTATTATATACCAATGCACAGCACCTTATACACCACAACAGAATGGTATAGCAGAAGAAAAAATAGAACACTTATGGATATGGTCAATGCCATGCTTGAACAATCAAGCCTACCTGATAATCTTTGGGGAGAAGCTATATTTTCTGCAATTCATATTTTAAATAGAGTGCCTTCTAAAAAGAATAATATATCACCATATGAGTTATGGTTTAAACGTAAACCTAACTTAAATTATCTTAAAGTGTGGGGGTGTCTAGCATATGTAAGATTACTTGATCTCAAAAGATCTAAATTAGGACCAAGAACTTCAAAATGTGTTTTTGGTGGATATGCTTCACATAGTAAAGCTTATCGTTTTCTGGATCAAGAATCTAATGTAATTATTGAAACAAGAGATGCATAATTTTTTGAAAATAAATTTTTTAAAAAATATTTTGAAGGTAACACTTCCTATAAAAATAGTAATCTTGAAAAAACTTGTTCTGAAAATGAAAAGAATTTGGAAATCAAGAAATCCAAAAGAATAAGAAAAGAAAAAAGTTTTGGTTCTAATTTTGTAACATATCTAATAGAAGAAAATTCTAAAACAATCTTACAAGAGTTTGGTTTGTGTTACAATTTGGAAAATGACCCTTCTACTTTACAAGAAACTTTGAAATCTAGGGATGCTACTTTCTGGAAGGAGGCTATTGATGATGAAATGGAATCTATAATGTCTAATAAGACATGGATCCTTGTAGATTTACCTTCCGGTTCTAAACCTATAGGTTGTAAGTGGATTTTCAAGAGAAAATTAAAAATTGATGGATCCGTTCATAAGTATAAGGCTAGATTAGTAGCTAAAGGGTTTAGACAATCTAAGGGCATAGATTACTTTGATACATATGCACCTATAGCTAAGATTTCATCAATTAGAACTTTGATATCTTTGACCTCTATATTTAATCTTGAAATCTATCAAATGGATGTGAAAACAACATTCTTAAATGGTTATTTGGATGAAGAAGTATATATGGAGAAACCAGAGAGTTTCATTGTTCTGGGTCATGAAAATAAGGTTTGTAAATTAGTCAAATCTTTGTATGGTTTAAAACAAGCTCCAAAACAATGGCATGAAAGATTTGATAATGTAGTTCTATCTAATGGTTTTTGTTTGAATGAAGCAGACAAATGCATTTATTCTAAAATATGTGATAATCATTTTGTGATAATATGCTTATATGTAGATGATATGATGATATAAATTGATAATAGTTCATGCATTAAAGATACAAAATTATTCCTGTCATCTCATTTTGATATGAAAGATTTGGATATTGCGAATACTATACTTGGTATTAAAATATATAGGAATGATAACACTTATGCTATATCACAAAGTCATTACATTGATAAAATTTTAAGTAAATTTAATCATTTACATAAAAAAATATCTCGGGTTCCATACAACCCTTCTTTAAAGTTTGGACCAAACAAATATCGATGTGTATCACAACTAGAACATTCTAGTGTTATTGGAAGTCTGATGTATGCAATGCATTGCACACGTCCAGATATAGCTTTTGCCGTGGGCAAATTGAGTAGATACACAAGTTGTCCAAGCGTGGAACATTGGAAAGCAATTTTCATTATTTTGGGTTACTTGAAAGGAACTAAGTCTTATGCTCTATATTATGGAGGTTATCTATCTGTAATTGAGGGTTTTAGTGACGCTAATTGGAATTGTGTGGATGATGGATTTAAATCTATAAATGGGTGGGTGTTCACCCTTGGTGGCGTGGCCATCTCATGGGGATCCAAGAAACAAACTTGCATAACTCACTCAACAATAGAGTCTGAATTAGTGGCTGGAAAAGAGGCTGAATGATTGAGAAACCTCCTAATAGACTTGCCTATATGGCCAAGTCCAATGCCTCCTATTTCCTTACATTGTGATAGTCAAGCGACATTGTCAAGAGTGTATAGCAAGTCATACAATGGAAAATCAAGACATATAAGTCTTCGACATAATACTGTGAGACAATTGTTGGAAGAAGACATAATCACAGTAGATTATATAAAGTCAAGTACAAACTTGGCAGATCCTCTAACAAAAGGCCTAAATAAGGATCTGATTCGTAAAACATCGCTTGAGATGGGTCTAAAACCTATGGAATAGATCACTTAAAGATGGCAACCCAACCTAGATTTAGAATTCTTAATTCTAGGTTCAATGGGAAAAACAAAGTCTTATTAGTGATGATAATAACACTGAATTAGACCATCATTTATAAAAAAAAAATATATATATATTATAATTTAGTGCTAGTCTTGTAATGAAAAAGGAAAGGTTGAGCATGACTCTTAGTGAGTTCGTATAAAAGGTGTATTTATGCAAGAGCACCTAGAAGAACTCTACCTATGTGAGTGTAAAGTCAGGCCGCTTTCGTCGGGGTTTGGTAAACCGCCTATAGCACTCATGAAGTCGGGATAACGCGTATGGCCTTTAATGCGCGGCTATTAAGAACGATGGAAATAAGTGTTGACATGCATTGATTTTCCGGTTTTATCACACGATATGATAGTTCAAAGATATTATGTCTACTATCATATTGATAAAACTTTGAGAATCATATGCTATATGGAAGTTCAAACCCAAAAGGTACTTACATTTATGTGTCAACATATAATTGTAATAGCAGCATTTAAAAAAAAAATATATATATATACATTATTTGAAATAAGTGGGGGGAATGTTAGATTATTTCAAATTATATTTCAAATTCAAATTTTAAATTATCTATTTTTTTTGAAAATTTCTCTAAGGTATTTTTTTTAATCCCACATTGGTTAGACAGTGAAATATTTAATGGTTTATAAGTGAATGTATTTTACTATACATAAAATAAATAAAAGGGTAGACAGTCTAGAAGCGTCACCCAGTGCGAAGCACTGATCGCACGCACGTACGCACGCGCAGGCGCGTCACGCGCACGACGCATAGACGCATTGACGCTTTAGACGCACTTAGCACTTCGCACGTACGCATCTTCGCAAGTGACGAAATTCTTTTGCTAAGCGAAATAATGTGTCTGATTAATTTTTTTTTTGACAGTTGTGATTAACTGTCAATTACAGTTATTTTTGTAACTGTTCAGACAATAACTGTCATAATTTTATTTTAACTGAAACGTTATGTCTGCTGCTATTGCATCTTTTCGTTCAAAAGGTTAGTGTTCAAAATTTGTAATCTGCACACTATATAAACAGTGTTGTATCCTGAAGACATAATTGCTAATAATTCCCTTTTGCAGAACTCTATACGAGTGGGAGGCAATATTTGTCTAAAAGATAGATTAACAATCGCCTCACTGTTCTTTTCATTCAATCTCTATACGTATATAAATTTTCTAACATGTAGTCCATAAATGATGTTATAAAGGCCTATTGGAATGCAGGTGATTGGAGTTAATTTGAGGCGATACTTGGGCAGTAATGACGAGCATACTTTAATGTGTAATTTTGTTGGAGGATTATATATATATATATATAAATATATATCATTAGAAGATGGTCAACTCCTGCAGGGAAACTTTGTCATCTGTGCTACTGTGAAATATATAGATGGTAGATTTGCATGGACCAGTTCAACAAATCTTCCAAGACGGCAAGTGCTTATATTGGTTAGGGGACAACATGTAGAAAATTAGTCTCTTCTCTCTTTCTAGATGTGAATGACTTGAATGCACTAGTGTATTATATAGTGTCTTGCTGTTTAAACCAGCCATCAAGCAGTTGTGGGGGTGGAGATTGTCGATACTATGTTGGGCATGAGGTGTTGCATGCCTATAGAATTTGTAAAAAAATGTCCAACACAATTATTGTTGTTCTTGAATATTGGCTGGTTTCACACTCCTGATGATTGGAATGGCCATTTTGAATGGAAAAATGAAGTATGCAGCAAGGGGCACACTTTGAGATAGATGTTATATATGCATATTAAATGTCATGCATGAACCTATCTATTGTCAGATGAATCAAATGATGTGTTAATTATTCAAACTATATTCTAGTCTAAAAATTGCAACTGGTATGATCTCCACATCCTTGGTAAATTTATCCTGAATGCATCAACAGGGGTGTAGTTCATGTAATTGGTGATTATACATCAGGTTGATTGTTTGATGTGTAAAAACTGACTTCTATGAAGACTTTAGATTTATAAAAACCGTATAAGTTTGGCATTCCCCTCCTCAATTAAGATTTTTCCAATATTAATTACACGCATTTTGGCAAAAACTATATATGCATATATATTAATTTTTGAGTTTATGTATCAATTCTAATGGTGAACACAACAATGAGTAAGTTATTTGGACTACATTCATACATATATCACTAAGAAAAAAATAATAATTAAAAAAAAGGTGTCTGACATGCGGCAAAAATAAATAGATGGAACAGGGGACACAATTTGGATGTTAATGGCATGGAAGCATCGATGCAATAAAATACAAATTACAATAATTTAGCAATTAGCCGAGGAAGCCAGGACATGTACTTGCAGCGAAATAAAATACATTACTATGACGAAATAATTTGATATAAATGATATTGGCAACGATAACTAATTGTATTGGGAAATATGATATGCGGCGAGATCATCATGTTATTGTGAGGAATATAATGCGCTGAAATTATTATTAACATGAAGAAAACTAGGAATAGACGACTCAGTGCAATTCAGACAATTCTTTCATGTCCAACATGCGTCGACCGCAAAATCCTTGGCGTTGGCTTATTTAAGCGAATCTAGTAGTCTATTCCAGCGAATTAAATTGCTGGGAAAGCCTAGTTTTGTTGTAGTGCAAGTTGGTGTAGGGGTGCTTGCTGGAAAATGTTGTAATGACATGATTTGATGCAATTGGTTAGAAGTTTGGCTGAAGAATATTTAGAAATGTCAAGTGCAAGTTCATCCACTTCATGGTCGATTTCATCTTCGATTGAGCCGATATATCTCAAAATATAAAACATAAAAGTTATAGATCTTTCTCCTGGGATTCTATATCATCTTGAATCAGCTCAATCGGAGATTAGATGAGAGAGTTATGCCCATTTTACGAAGAGTCGTCAAAACTGCCTAAAATTCTCCAATTATCTTCATTTGCTCCTAATGCCTCGATTTGTATACTAAATCAAAATATAAGAATAATAAGTATATTTAGGCATCAAATAAGAATAAAATATTAAACATTAAGAGAAAAAAATATGACATTTTATATTCTCATCAAATTCTCCTACACTTAACTTTTGCTCGTCCTCAGGCAAAATTCAAATTTATTTTTCCAAAACACCAAGGTTGCAATGCTATTAATAAAGGTCAATCAAACTTTTCAAAACTCGATCTTCAGTCATCTCTGTGGGTTTCATACTCGTGCATAGCACATGAAGTTCTTTTAAATACTTGTGAAGATCTTCCCCTAGAAAGCCTTGAAAAGTGGGTAAGAGATGTATTAGTCTAAATTTTAATTCAAAAGTAGTCATAGTATCTAAAATAGAAAACGTTATGCATAGAGGTTGTTGGTTTAAATCAGGAGTCACAAGCTCTTTCAAAGTCCAATTTCCAACCATGACTTCTTCTTCTACTAAATCAGAATCGCTAGCAAACAGGAAGTCAAAAGCCAAGTTGTCTTCTTTAGAATTTCTTCGATTTTCCCTCTTTAATCTGTGCAAAGTCCTTTCTATTTCTTGATCATATGACAAATCGCCTTGATTAGAAGATCGAGTTGCAGTTATAAATAATTAAGGAAACTCTAATAAAACATAAAAAAGAAAAACTACCGAATACTAAGTTTTTTTTTTATGAAATCAAAATCACAATAAGCACAAAAATTAACTTAAATCAGTTCCTAGGCAACGACGCCAAAATTTGACGAGATGTCGCAGGCACCCAAAAATAAAATCCTGTACTTCCAAAAAAATATATGTAGTAGTGTGAGTAAGCGTTGATCCATAGAAAATGATTAGCTTATTTTTATGCTGTTAAGCAAGGAAGATGGGGTTTTTGATTGTAACGAGAATAATTTAAAAAGAAATAAAAACAACTAAAAAACAATTTAATTTCAAAATAACAATCAAAGAAATAAACATTGGTCGAAGTCAACGTCCACCATCAGAATTTTATAACTGATCATTGATGCAATATAAATCAATTAATATTTTGAATATTTACCGTAAGAACTATTTTTTTTTATCTCTTCTTAGTTGTAATTAATTAGAAAACAAGTGATCTAATTAATCTTAACTACTAAATAACCCAAGATAAGCGCTAATGATTTGATCTAGTAGCAATTTTAAGAATTAGAGAGATCGATGAAACTAAACAATACAAACACAAGCGGTTGTATTTAATTGAGTCGAGCATTTTTCATAAATTCTAATTATTTCTGACACAGCAAATCATTAAATCTTAATTGCTTCACAAATTAGAGAGATCAAATAATTACAAATTTGATATCTAACCTAGCAATAGATTACAACAGATAACAAACTAGCAGACCTTCTAGTAATTAAACGAAATAATAATGAAAATAGGCACAGAAGAACATTTGATACTCAAAGCATAAATTGAATGATAAGAACAACTTAAATCTCACGGCTATATAAATTCTGAGGCTTTCAATTCCTTTGACCAATTATAAAAGTTTAGCCACTTAAAGTCATAACAAAAATATCAATCAAAAGAAAAGGAAGAGAAGGGAAATATTTGGTTTTTCTTTTAAGGTAATACAATGGCTCAACTAAGCATGAAAAGCATCATATTTAGAACACACACTCATCTTTTCTATTTATAAACATTCTTCATGCAAGTTGTCATGACAAAATAATGACCATTTCAAGTTGCTTTGCCATATTTCATTTTTGAATCCAAGTAGTTTGTGAGTTGGCATTTTCTCATTTGTTTTTCCACAATTCTTAGCTGAAAGTTGCTTGTAACTTGAGTGTTCAATTCTACTTTTTATTCATTAGTTGTCTTGTATGACTTTATATCTTGTGGTCAAACAAATTGTCTTGAAGAAACTTGAGTGTACCTAATCTTGCATGTGAGTTGATCCTTGAATTTCCAAGTTAGTGCAGGGGTACTTGCTGGAAAATGTTGTGATGACATGCGGATTTGATGCAATTGGTTGGAAGTGTGGCTGAAGAATATTCAGCAACGTCAAGTGCAAGTACGTTCACTTCATGGTCGATTTCATCTTAGATTGAGCTGATATCTCTCAAAATATAAAACATAAAAGTTATAGATATTTCTCCTGAGGTTCTATATCATCTTGAATCAGCTCAATCGGAGATTGGATGAGAAAATAAGCCCATTTTACGAAGAGACGTCAAAACTGTCTAAAATTTCCCAATTATCTTCATTTGGTCCTAATCCCTTTATTTGATCCTAAATCAAAATATAAGAATAATGAGTATATTTAGGCATCAAATAAGAACAAAATTTTAAACATTAAGAGAAAAATATTTGGCATTTTATATTCTCATCAATACCTCAATAATTTCCTGGAAGTTATGAGTTTCTGAGCCATTCACCTTCTTGATCCTCTTTATCTCATTTGTCTTCCTTCTATGATTGGCAAAGTTATGTTAGAATCTGGTGTTCCTATCACCCATGTTAAGCCACTTTTGCTTAGCTCTCTGCTGCCATTTCATGTTTTCCTCTGCCATTCTTTTATCCACAGCCCCTTTCAAAACTCTAATCTCATCATTTCTATCCCCTTTGTTCTCTTTCTACAACTCAGTTAGTCTAGACATGTTCCTCTGCATCTCTTTCTTATACTTATTCCTATGCTCCTTGCTCCAAGCTTGCAGTGACTCTTTACATCTAATCAATTTTTTTCTGGACAGCTAGTAAATTAGACCACTAAAAATCTTGCAAGCCATTCCAGTTGCTACTAATAATCTGAGAACATTCATTCTGCAAATTCCAGCTCGCCTCAAACCGAAAAATCTTGGCTTTCTTACAATTGTCTTCCTCATACTCCATCCTATTAGTTATTTTTTGCCACTTCATGAGGATAGGGCTATGATCAGATGTGAGGGCCCCCATATTAACAAACTTATAGAAACCATATCTACTCACCCTTTCCCCATTACCCAGAACACGATCCAATCTCTCCTTAGTAAACGAAGCCCCATCCCTTTTATTACACCAGGTGTATTTAACACCCTAATACCCCAGGTCACACAATTCACATTCTTCCAAACATCGTCTTAAAGATTCCATCTGATTATAAGACCTCTGGATAGCACCATATTTTTCATCTTGAAACAAAATTTCATTAAAGTCTCTAAAGCAAATCCATGGAGACTGATGACTAGGTTTCAACTCAGGAACTTGATAGCTGTTTCAGCATAACCATAAAACCTCGTCATCAAAACCCTCTAATTATTCACCCCATCCTCATACCAGAGTGATATGTCATGTTGTGAATAAGAATCAAGTGTAAAATTCATCTTACTGTGCCACAAAAAGCAAGGCCACCACTAAACCCCAAATTGTCTACTATAAAACTAGCATCCATACCTAATTTATTACAAATGCCTTCCAAAATTTGTCTACCACATTTGTTCTCACTCAAAAAAAAAAAAAAATCTAGGGATTCAGAATAAACCATCATTTGAAGCTCCCTAACTGTAGAGGCACTCCTCAAACCCCTACAGTTCCATCCTAAGCCTATCATTGATCTCGATGGGGTTGTCTAGTAGCCTCCACCATATCTTCTTCATCAATTAGGCTTAGACCCTCATACTCTGACTTTACTTTTTTATCTTTACACCTCTTGTAAAATCCATCCTTTGCTTCCCTTTTTCTATTATCATTCAGTTGGGCCTCCTGGGACATAATATCCTACACCATCCCCTCTCAAGCCCTACATTTTCAAAAGGCCATTTTCTTCATAATGGCCCCCACTTCTTCAATGGTGTTGTTGCTATGAGGAAGTGTCATCCTCAACTCCCCTTTACCAAACCCCTCTCCCTTTATAGATTCTCGATCACTCTCAAAGCACATATCATCTTTAGTATTACCAGACTGTGCTTCTTTAATAATCACTCCTCTCTGTTGTGAGATCGCAGACTACGTGTATTTTTACATATTATTTTATTCTTGTTGTTGATTATTTTAATAATATTATCGGTTATGTTTTATTTGTTTAAAGTAATTGTTTGAGCTATTAATTAGTTAATATTAGTTTTACGTTATTTTTATGTTTATATGTTGAGTTACGTTTTTTTCCTTATTAATTTTAATATGAGATAATTATTTTAATTATTGGAATTTAATTTCCTTTATTTTATTATATGTTTTAATTTATGTGCTTTCTTTATATAAATTATTGTTTTGTAATTAAATTGCGCTTTGGTTTAATTTATTGTATTGGTGGGATTTAAGTATTTTATTTTATTGATATTGAATTGTGGCATTTTCAGTTGGTTTTTATTTAATTTATTGTACTCCATTTTTAGTATGTTTTTATTTCTTTTTCTTTTATTTCTTTTTATTTTCCCTTATTTCTCTGCTTCCCCACCCCAGCCCCGCGCGACCAACCACCCCCCCTCTCTTTGTTTTTGGCCGTTCAACCTTAAGCCTAGCCAGCCTCCACCGCCAGCCCTCACCGCCAGCTGCCAGCCCTCACCGCCAGTCATCACTTAGACCCCCTACTGCCGGCGAGTCTACCGGTACCAGAGGTGTCACCTCCAGCCACCTCACCTTCCCTACACAGCCACCCACCCGAAAATGCCTTTCATGGCTTTTCCCTCTTTTTCCGGCCACTGCCGGCCACACATGGCGCTGACGACCTACCAGTAACCTCCCCACACTTCAAGGAGCATATCCCACCACCCAAAGCAACCCAGTTCCTCCATTTACTCCTCCACCAAAAATGGGTTTTTTACCTACGGATTGAGCAACCCCGCCGCCACCTACGGCCACCGTTAGCCTCACTGCCGCCACCAAAGTGCTCCCTTACCTCAGCCGACCACCCCTTTAGCTCAGCTCCTTAAACTGCGGTCCCACCTTCTTTGTACAATCCCAAATTCGAAAATGGATTTCCACCCATTTTGAGCCGATCCGTCACCTTCCGATGGTTGCACTGCCTCACCACCACCTTCATGAGATTCTCCACCCTCCGTTGAGTATTACCCTAAATTTTAGTGTCAAACCGAACACCCTAGCCCAACGTACAAAGTGACCCGCTAGGAGCGCTGTAGATTGGTGCTTGTTCGAAGATTTATAATTTTAGCGCTGTAAGCATTTTCCAAAAGAACTTTAGGATTTAAATATATTTTTGCATTAACATTTATGTGTTGGTTGGTGTTGGAATTTAGTGATTGTTGGTTATTTTGTATGATGTCGTATACATTGCATAATGCATGCATGTTCATGTGTTGGAATTGAAAATTGAGTTTTTATGTGTTAATGACTTTCGAGTGCGTGTGTCAACCAGAAGCCAGGATGGGGCATTATCCTGGTGGAGCTCCTCTGGTCACTCGGGAGTGGAATATACTAAGTGATGTCCGCTAAGTCGTCGCCGAGCGACGACGGGATCGGACGGGATGGTAACGCTCTCGTGCCGACTCTGTGGCTCATCTACATGCGGCGGCTAGGGATGCCTGGTCATGGTATGTGCTGAGCGCAGTTAGCTAGGTATCGCCCGTTCCGAAGTCACATGTGTGGTCTTTACCTTCGGTGTGATGATAAAAGCCAGGGTGTGCGGATGGTCCCTAGGGGAGATCATGGTACACACTGTTAATAAAATGGATGTTTAGACCATTTTCTAGGAAAATGGCGGGTTTTGATTATTAGTTTTACGTGGACCATTTTCTAGGAAAATGGTTGTGGTTTTAAAAGATTTATGATGAGTGCACAAAAATGCACTCTAAATACTCTATTTAAATACTAAAAGAAATGAGAAAATAATGGATATAACTTATGTTATTAAAATTAATGGTCATTTATCTTGAAATAGATATAAGCATGATTTAATATATTGATGAGAATATAAAATGCCATAT
This sequence comes from Platycarya strobilacea, assembly GCA_036898215.1. Taxonomy (NCBI): domain Eukaryota; kingdom Viridiplantae; phylum Streptophyta; class Magnoliopsida; order Fagales; family Juglandaceae; genus Platycarya; species Platycarya strobilacea. The sequence continues at coordinate 38,960,908 of CM072554.1, forward strand.
TTTACTCTCTTAATGTTTAATACTTTATTCTTATTTGATGTCTAAATATACTCATTATTCTTATATTTTGATTTAGGACACAAATGGAGACATTAGGAGCAAATGAAGATAATTGCGGAATTTTAGATAGTTCTGACATCTTTTCGTAATATGGGCATAACTCTCTCATCCAATCTCCGATTGAGATGATTCAAGATGATATAGAACCGCAAGAGAAATATCTATAACTTTTGTGTTTTATGTTTGAAGAGAGATCCACTAAATCTAAGACAAAATCGACCATCAAGTGGACGCACCTGCACTTGACGTTCCTGAATATTTTTCAGCCACTTGCATCAAATCCAAATGTCATCATAATATTTTCCAGCAAGCACTCCTACACCAACTTGGAAATTCAATGATAAATTCATATGCAAGATGAAGTGCACTCAAGTTTCTTGTAGACAAATTATTTGACCACAAGATATTAAGTCATACAAGACAACTAATGGATAGAGAAGCAAAATTGAAACACTCAACCTACAAGCAAAATCCAGCTCATGCATGGTGGGAAAACAAATGATCAAAATGACAACTCACAAATCACTTGGATTCAAGAATGACACATGGCAAAACAAGTTGAAATTGTGATGATTTTGTCATGACAACTTGCATGAAGGATGCTTATAAATAGAAGGAAGGGGTGTGTGTTCTAAGACAATGCTTAGTGTGGGAGGATGCTTTGGAAGAGCCATTATTTTGAGAGCTTGAGAAAAGAAAAGAAAAACCAAAGAAGAGAGAAGAAAATAATGGTTGGCTCTTCCATATTATCCCTTGGAGAATTTTTGTTGCATATTTTCAATATGTGTAACTAAATTCTCAAGGAGGGCTAGGGATGAACTTGTGTGTGTGATGGTATTTGTAATTTATTTTTGATTCATGTATTTGGTCTTTAAATATTAAAACTCTTTTGTTCTATTATTCTCAATTTATTTGTGATATTTTTTCGTTTTCAAATAATTATAGAATCTATTTCGTTTATGGATTCAGTCATGCTTTTTCTATTGAGTGAATTAGTTCTATAATTATGTTTGGAACAATTGATTATCTATATTGATTTAATTCTCTGCTGCAATATCGCCTCTTAGGTATATTGTCGTCGTTGGATTTTCTCAATATCGATAACAATTTATGAGAGTTAAGCGCGAAAAATGATTTTTCAAAGAGTTACATGTGATTTAAATTTTGGTTATTAATGTTATATCTTCCGATTAAGAATTTGGACATAGAATTCTTAATTGAGTTATCAATGAATTGATAATAAATTTGAATACCACAAATACACAAGGAATTCCCTACGCTCTACTTTTCGTCTCATTTTTATATTTTTCAAATTACTCATTTAGTTTTAATTTACATCACACTCATTTAATCTTTTTGTTAAAGTCATTACTGTTCTTCAATTTCTCAATCCATCTCCCTGTGGAATCGACACCCCAAAGCTATACTGCAAACGACCGCGTTATTCTTTGGGCGTAATCAATTTACGTGTATCATTTTCTGGAAAAATGATTAATGTTTTTATTGAAGTTTATCTTAGGCCAAATGGGATTTTGGCGTATGTTTATTTTATTTATTTTGAGGAAGATGATTTTGAGGTTCATGCATATGGTGTCGTATTCATGCAAATTGTTGTTGCATGAATATATTTTAAATCTTGTGATTTGTTTGGGTTATACTTACCTGCGATGCCATTTTTGGTGTCATAGACTTTGGATGCAGATATCGAGGAGGCTAAGCCTGAGAAGGCGTCTCCGTTGTTAAAGAATGGTATTATAATTTATTATCTTGGGAATTGTTATTCCCCTTTTTGATAATTATATATCTTTATATTTTGTCTTTGGGATGACTGTATTAAATCTTCTATTAAAGAATTTGTGTTAAATTGTTTTATAAAATATTTCTAAAAAATTATGGTATTTAGATATTGATTTTAATTATCTGCTGCTTTTATTTGTGTATGCCATGTGTTCACATACTTAGCACTTGACGTTGGGGCTGCATGTCACGTGTTGTCATCATTCCGACTCCTCAATTCCCGTATTCTTTTAAGGAGAATTTAGGGGCGTCACATATGTACTATAGTTCTACTTTCATCTTTTTTAGTGGGAGTGAACACCTTGATATTCCTATCATATTTTCTATTAAGCCCCTCATCTCCCTTCTCCTGCTTATCATCTTCTTTCCCACCATATTTATGAGTTTCAAACTATCTAGGATTCCTAGGTGTTCCTCTCAGCCAAGAGCCAAACTGATAACTACAAACTCCCCTTCCTGTGATTCCTCCCTTACACCTCGACACGTTTTCGGATTATCATCTAACACACCACATTTAAAACATAAAGCTTGCAAACGTTCATACTTAACACCAATATTTGTCCTCATCCAATTGAACCCACTTACCTCTTAATAGTGGCTTAGTCATGTCGATGGCCACCCTCACTTTGAGGCAATTACCCCACGCCATCTATTTCGAATCGGTCTCAACTCTAATAATAGAACCAATAGAAGTAGCTAGTTCTTTCCCTATATCATCATTCATTGATGCTAGGGATAAGCCATACAACTGAATCCAGAAGGGTTCAAACTGAAATTTAATATCTTTTAAAGGAACATTCTCATTAACTTCTTGAAAAGAGATTAAATGTCTATCAAAGAACCATAGTCTACCAAGAAGCACTTTATCCTTATCACATAAAAACTGGAATTCAACAAGAAACTTATGCTCCCCCAATTCCTTAAACTTTACCCAACCCGCAAGATTTCATACCTTAGACATCATTGATCGGAGAGTTTCAGTATCCACCCTTTTCCCGACATTATCCCTCCTATGATACAGAATTCCCCTTTCTTTCCTTTGTTCTTCAGGCTTTCCTTTTGGATCATGAACACTTCATTCTCCTCAATCAAAAGCTTGAGATTCTCCCATTTCCTCGCTAGATCTTCTTCCATCGTTACCACAACCTTCGTCCAAACACTCTAGAAACAGCTAATTCAACAACACAAAGACCAGATATGACCTTAGACTTGTTTTCTACAAAAACAAGAGGGACCAAGTGGACTACGGCCTTATGCATAAACTACTGTCATGCATCGATGTGCCTCCACATTTTTTACACCACCAACTAAGCCTTAAGTTTGTGCCCCTTTCTAAATTGGTGCATCGACTGTCCATGAGTACTTCTGTTGATGTGAGATGTGAATTCTTGGTAGACCAAAATAGGGGATCAGTGTGTTTCTAGTGCCCCATTCCTCAGTAGAGGTCGAAAATAGGTGTGCAATGTTCACAAAGGTCTAAACCATAAATAAGTTCATTCTTTAAAATATAAATACAACACTGCCTTCCCAAGGGCTAAGTATACCACATGATTATGTAATTATCATTCGGGCGCAATAGATTTCATAATTTCATAAATTCAACTAACTAAATAATTAAAGCACATAATTAAATTCAACTGCTCCATCTAATCCTAGCCTTTTTGCTCGTACTAACCATCATCCTCGCTTAGGTAGTTAAAAAAATGAAATAAAGCTGAAATGAGTCAAAAATTTAGCATAAAACACATCACAATGTACACATAATAGCTATAAGGTTTTTATTTTACAAAGAACACAACTTCCTATCAAGGAATGAAGCAACTGAGAACACTTGGGGGTAATATGCGTGCAATAGAGACAATAGTTAACAAGAGCGGAGAAAAATCATTTGACGATGGATCTAGAGGCTCTCTTTGAACCTCGTGGTAAGGCATAGGGAGAGAGAGTGAGTTTGGAGAGAGTGTGTGGATTGCTAAATTGAGAAATCAACAAGAAGAGGAGGGGATCCCGTTGGGAGCTCATCGAAAATAGCACGAGGTGATGCTAAGAAGTTCTATTATTCATGGGAAGGAGAGGGAAAGCGACGAATGAGAGGAATAAGGACTTGCAATCAACATTTTCTGTGATGGTTTATGATAAGGTGGCTGATTTGGTATGGAGAGGGAGTGATATGGCGGTTGGGTAACGTTCAATTGAATCCCAACCTTTTTGCGACAATTTTAATTTTGCCGCAAAAGGAATTGATGCAAATGGACATTAATTGCAACATTTTTTATTTCATTGCTGAATCCCAACGCAAAGTTTACGAAAGGCTGAGGAGAATGTAGTGTTTAATTTGTTACGATGACTTTATACTTTTTTGTGATAGTATTTTTCAATGCAATAACATTACTAAACAAGGTAGGCTGGCAACGCCTTCTTTAGTTGTTGCGGTAGAACTAAATAGCCGCAAAATGTTTTTATGCGAGTTTTGAGTATGTTGCAATGAAATGAACATCGATGCAATAAGCTCAAAATTCTCCCTTTTATTTCTTCTCCCCCATCCCGATAGTCGATACTATTTTAAGACCACGCGTTCATCTTTCTCTCTCTCTCTCTCTCTCTCTCACTCTCACACACACACACATTGTGATTAAGCCACCCTTTCCCACGCTATGTCCCTATTGTGCCTTCCTCATCGCCATCTCGCTTAGAAGGGAAGTGTCTTTCTTATGCTCTCCTTCTCCATTTGTCTCTCACTCTCTCATGCTGTCTCATTTCCAAAGGGTGGAACCCTAACCTAAATCTTGTTAAAGATAGGGATAAACATAGGTAAGCTTCCAGATCTTGCTTTTCATTTTTGGGAATTTTGATTTTACCCGAAATGGCAACCCATTGTTGCTTTGAAAATTTTGTTTTGCTTTAAGTGAGAGTCATCTTCTATTCCTTCAGATCACACACTTTCATTTCTCTTATTTGATGCATAAATTCATATCTTGTGAAGAGGAAGAGGAAGTCAGGTAACACTCAAGGCTTGATTTGTTTTCATATATGAGATGAGATAAAAATTAAAAAAAGAATAAAATATTATTGTAATATATTGTTTTATTATTAGTTTTATTTTAAAGTTTGAAAAAATTGTTTTGAGATTTGAAAAAGTTGAATTATTTATTACATTTTGTATGAAATTTTGATAAAATTTGTAATGATGAATTTGAGATGAAATGAAATGAGATAGTTTGTAAATACAAACTAGGCCTTAGTTCCTAAAAATCTCTTACAGTTGGATTCATTCCTCTTTTTTTTTTTTAATCTTTTAAGGTTCGTGAATCTTCTTGGATAATTTTACGAATAAAATGATGCCAGATTGTGCAAAAATCTCATAAATGACAATAAATATTGTAAAGTTTGCACAATGTATTTTATCTATCTTCAAAATTAAACTATTCAATTTAGACAATTACTTACTCCAGCTAGGTTTTTTTGGGTTTCCAAGGAAATTAGAAAGTTCATTAACCATCATAGAGAAATTAAATTTTCTGCTTGATCTAAACTAGGTTTATTTATATATGTTTTCTACATTTTCTTGGATTTTTTGGACAATCCCCCTTCAATTAAAATGATGTTCTAATAAAAGTGAGAGTTTAGATCAACAATCAGTTTGGAAGGGAGGGTATGTAGAGAAATAGAAATTGGAAGGCAAAGCCCATTAAAATGGTTTTATTTTTCTCGTAAACAAAATAGATATAAAAATCAGATGAACTTGCCTTAGAAAATGTAGTATATGTTTTACCTGTACCAGGCAAAGCCTATTAACTATATGGCTATATGTCCTTTACTAGAGTAGTTCGTTTTAAGCCTAATTTGTGAACTTGACTTAGAAACCTAATAATAGTTTTTTCAGATCGGTAGAGATTAAAATCTTTCAAATATGCTAAACAAAATGCATGGGAGAACTATTGTCCTCGATATTATGTCATTATCTCTTGAGAATGAGCCATTTTCAGTTTTGGGGACTTCCTACTTCAAGTATATAAAAACTATGCCTTTGCTTTTGCTTTTTCAAAAAAGAGGGGAGGGTGGGGGTAGGACCAGAATGATAGAACTAATTTCTATGCTAAAATTGGTTTCATTTGTTAAATAGGTCAGATAATAGGTGGCATTGGCTTATTATAAAAGGCATTTAATAAGTGGCTTATTATAAAAGCATTTTAGTACCTCTATTAAAAAAAAGGTAAGTTTGAAGTTGGCATTTTAATTAGTGAGATACTATTGTAAATATTTAGTGACCTAAAACGGCTTTATGTTTTATTGAAAAGTGATAAATACATAATATATTTTATAATATTTTATATAATAATGATATAAAAAAAGAGTATTTTTATAAATTATCTTATAAAATTAATAGCATTCTATAAAAATATTTTTATTTTATAATAAGTATTATTTAAAATATTATGAAATATGTGGATCTTTTTATTGACCTGAGAAGAAAACATTCCTCCGACTCTCTCTCTCTCTCTCAACACTCAACTGAAACTCTAGCCTCCATCATCCCGGTGACCCATCATCCTTATCAAATCTCTGTCGCCAAATCGCTGTCTCTGAATCGCTGTTCACAGCTACTCCTTGCTGATCTTCATGAGATTATCATCTCTCTCTTTCATAAGATCAGCTACAAACTGAAGCATTTGTTTTGGATCAGGAATCTCCTCATTTAGTTTCTCATATTCAACAGTCCAACGGGCTAAGCATCCCCCTTTCTTTGGAATGGCCTAAAATACGAACTTGAAACTTTTGTATGCCTCCATGAGTAATCTGTTGGGATTGCTTCTTTTCCTTGTCCCACATGGGTTGGGAGTGAAGGAAGAGTAATGTCTCAAAGGTTATAAAAAGAGCCCTAGCCTCCTTAGTTAATTACACCAGTCAAAAACTTATCTAGTAATTTTTTACTTTAGTAAAATTTCTCTATTGTCCTTTTTGTATGTAAAAGGAAGATAGGTGAAAGTTAGAGTTTTACTAGTGAGAGAAGTTTTTGTGGGTGTCGTTGGGGTGAGGAGAAAAATCTTGTGATTGTAACAATTTTTCACATAGTGTATTTTCTTCTCTGGTTCTAGTGGTTTTTCTCCTGTTTTGGAGTTTTTCAAATAAATTCTTGTGTTGTGTTTATTTCTCTATTTTTCTTATTATTTTGTTAAAAGTAGATCCTGGTGGGGGGAATTTGGAAGCCCAGATTCCCAACAGTGGTATCAGAGCCACTAGGTTCTTTTTGCAGGATGGAGCTTTGGTGTGGTAGTGCGAATATGTATGGTCTAAGGAGGTTCTGTCTAGGAGAGTGAAAATTTTAAGTGTATCCGTTGTGACCCTCCAATCTTTCCTAGGAACCTTGAAATTCTGTCTAGGAAAGATTAGTCTTTCCTGGGAACTTACTTAGTGGGTACTATTCATTTCTACGGTAAAATTCATCGAAGTTATGTCAGGAGGTAGAGTTTCAAATCCTATCAGATTTGATATGGAGAAATTTGATGGGAGAATCAATTTTAGCTTGTGGCAAGTGCAAGCCAAGGATATCTTGATTCAATCAGGATTACACAAGGCGTTGAAAGGTAGACCAGTCCCTGAAGTCAGTAGCGGTCCAAGTACTATTGGTGAAACAAAGAGCAGATTTGGAATGAGTGATGAAGATTGGGAGGATTTGGATTTGAGAGCGGCAAGTGCAATTCGTTTGTGCTTAGCCAAGAATGTTCTTGCAAATGTGCATGGAATATTCACGACAAAGGAACTTTGGGAAAAGCTCGAAGAGTTGTATCAGACAAAGGGTGTCTCGAATCGAGTGTACCTGAAGGAGCAATTTCATACACTGCGGATAAGTGGAGGTACAACTATTTCAGATCATTTAAGTGTTCTCAATGGCATTGTCTCTGAGCTGGAATCTATTGGAGTTAAAATTGATGATGAGGATCAAGTTTTGAGGCTGATCTGGTCTCTTCCATCTTCCTATGAGCATATGAAGCCTATTTTGATACATGCGAATGAGAAAATAATTTTTTCAGAGGTTACCAGTAAACTTTTTTTTGAAGAAAGAAGGCTAAGTAGTGGAAGTAATGGTTCACTTGAGAACTTAGCAATGGTGACAGCTGGTGATTGGAAGAGAAAGAACTCCATGAAGAAGAAAGTAGTCTGCTGGGTGTGTGGACAACCTGGGCATGTCAGAAGAAATTGTCCAAGAGGTGGAGCAGGTTCGGCAAGAGGCTCCAAGTCAGTAAATGAAGATACTGACAATGAAACTAATATCGTGTCTTTCTTTACAGAAGATGATGTCTGTTAAAAGGAGACATGTACATCCTCATGACATGTCGCTAATCCCAAAGTTGCCATGATAGAGGATGTGTTAATGTTAGTTGTTCCACAACTTTGCACACGGGCATTGGTTTGGCATTGATGCAAGGTGTGTGGTGGAAATTCATGTCGATGGCTGATGAACTTCCGGGAAAGCCAAACGTGGGAGTTGCACCATAATTTTTCAGCAAGGTTATTTTCGACATGGGCCGAAGTGAAATGCTTGGAATTGGTTTATTCTAAATATGCTTTTATGGTGGAGCATGATAGCGGAAGATATGAAGATCCTTATTGCGGTGGAGCGTGACTGTGGGATCAGTCAAAGTCGCAAGGTGGAGATTGTTGGGATTGCTTATTTTCCTTGTCCCACATGGGTTGGGAGTGAAGGAAGAGTAATGTCTCAAAGGTTATAAAAGGAGGCCTAGCCTCCTTAGTTAATTATACCAGTCAGAAACTTATCTAATAATTTTTGACTTTAGTAAAATTCTTCTATTGTCCTTTTTGTATGTAAAAGGAAGAGAGGTGAAAGTTAGAGTTTTACTAGTGGGAGAAGTTTTTGTGGGTGTCGTTGGGGTGAGGAGAAAAATTGTGTGATTGTAATAATTTTTCACATAGTGTATTTTCTTCTCTGGGTCTAGTGGTTTTTCTCCTGTTTTGGAGTTTTCCACGTAAATTCTTGTGTTGTGTTTATTTCTCTATTTTTCTTATTATTCTGTCAAAAGTAAATCCTGGTGAGGGGAATTTGGAAGTCCAGATTCCCAACACAATCCTCCTATCACCTTAAAAGTCACTGATAGTTTTTCGTCATCTATGTTCTCGTATATCTCCTGGGAAATTACAGTTTTCCCCTCTACATATAAGAAAGAGAGAGCAAAAATCACCGAAGAGAGAAAATCAAAAGGTATTATATATTATATATTGGTATTTATCAAACTTAAATGGTTTTACTAGTTAATTTGTGGCTGTATGATCATCGAAATTGATAATTTAGGGAGATGATTGCGAATAAGAAATCAGAAATTAATTAATTATCAAACTTTTGTGCCCTTACCGTATAAAAGATGCCAGTTGATGACAGCACCCACTTCTTCCCATTTAGCTTCTACTAAATCAACCTTAATGTGTATATAGGTAGGACAAAGTTTTGGTGCCTCGTACAATCGTTTCGCGTTACCCTCATATAAAACACGAGCTGGTGACTTTGCCTCTACTTCAATACTTAACTTACCAAACAGAGAAGACGACATATTTTCCCTTCAATTATATATTATAAGTTGGAGTTTTCGGTATTCTAATGCACTTCGACTTTTATAGGAAATTAGTCATGCTGCATGCTCTATTTTAAAGCTAATTCGTGGAAATTCAGTAGCCATGCATGTGCTCACCTGCGTCCGTACATACTGTTAATAAACTTAAATATCATGAACATAAAGTCCAATTAATTTATGTCGTAATTTGAAAGAGTTAGCTAGCCGGTGTCTACCTCAGAAAGTGACAAAGTAATTAAAGTATGATGCCCTGTAGGTCGAAAGGAGCGGCCGAGAGTTATCATCTGTTACCTGAAAGTCTCCTTCGTAACCACTGATCATATTAGTAGTCGAGAAACAAGGAAAGAAAAAAAAGCCGGTATTCCCGGAACTTCTGCATGCATTTCTGATAGAACATGTGTCCTACACAAGGCTGTGTTTGTTGTGGGTCTCCTTTGTGTTGGCTGCGTTTTTTGTGGAATTGTCAACTGAAAGCCACGAAATTTATTCTTTAAAAAGTATTTGGGTTCGCATCTGGGTCGTATTGGGTGGTTGGACTGCCGTTTTGGCAGGTATTTTTGTCATTTTATTAATAATTCATTAATTGTGACGAAGGAAAACTATAATTATAATATCAAGTAACTTATTGTGACATTCTAAATTTACGTGTATTTTTATATATTATTTTATTCTCGTTATTAATTATTTTAATTTATTTTAATAATATTATTAGTCATATTTTATTTATTTAATATATTTATTTGATCAATTGATTAGTTATTATTAGTTTTATGTTGTTCTTATAATTATATATTGAGTTACGTTACTTTTTTTATTTATTTTAACGTGAGTTAATTATTTTAATAATTGGAATTAAATTCTTTTATTTTATTATGTGATCTTATTTGACGTACTTTTTTAATATTAACTAGTTTTTATATTTAAATTGTTTTTTAAATTAAATTAGTTTATTGTTGGACTTTAAATATCTTATTTTATTGATATTGAATTGTAGTATTTTCAACTGACTTTTATTTAATTTATTGTATTTTTCTTTTATTTGAATTCTATTTCTTTTCCCTTCTCTTCTTTTCTTTACTTCTTTTTCTTTTATTTTCTTTTTCTCCTTTTCTTCCCCTGCTTCCCCAGACCGCGAGCCCCCCCCCCCTGCGATTTCATCTCTCGCCCGTTTCTCCCTCTACCCCCAGCACCGCCGTTGGCCTTCCTCTGGCGACACCGCCTAGCCCACGACCTTCCCCGCCTGCCGGTGAGTCAAGTGGTACTGTCGATGTCCTCCACGGCTATCCCACTGCCCCTCACGGCCACAAAACAGAAATGAGTTTTGTGACTTCTCTTGCATTTTTCGGCCACCGCCGACTACCCCTTAGCACCGGCGACCCACCAGCAGCTTCCCCTCACTCTGGCGAGTATAACCCATCACCCAAAGCCACCCAACTCCGGCAGTTACTCCTCCACCCGAAATGGGTCCTTAAACGAGTTTATCCTCGCCGCACTATCGTCCGGCCACCGTGCATCTCACCTCCACCACCAAACCACTTCCCTACCCCAGCCGGTCATTCCCCTAACTCAGTTTCCTCATACACAGCCCTACCTTCCCAGTACAACCCCAAACTCGAAAATGGGTTTCCACCCTTTTAAAACCCGATCTGCCACCTTCCGGTGGTTGCGCCGCTCAGGGATTTACGTTTTTACCCGCTGTAAGTATTTTCCAAATAAACTTTAAATTTAAATATATTTTTGGCATCAACAAATATTGTGTTTGGTCATTGTTGAAAATTATCAGTTGTTGGTTATTTGATGCATGGTTATCTGCATTGTGTATTTACGCGTATATTCTTGTGTTGGAAATGGAAACTGGGTTTTCATTGTGTTTATAGTTTTCGGGTGCGTGTGTATCACGATCCCAAGCCGAGATGGGGCATTATCTTGGTGGATCTCATCTGGTCACTCGAAAGCGGAATATACTGAGTGACGTCCCCTAGGTCGTCGTCGGGCGACGACGGGATCGGACGGGATGGTAACGCTCTCGTGCCGACTTCGTAGCTCCTCTGCTGGCGGGATCATAGTACGTGCTAGGCGTGGTTAGCTAGGCATCGCCCGTTCCGAAATCACATGCGTGGTCATTACCTTCGGTGTGATGATGAAAGTCATGGTGTGTGGATGGTCCCTAGGGGAGAGATCATGGTGCATACGGTTAATAAAATGGATGTTGAGGCCATTTTCTGGGAAAGTGACAGGTTTTATTTATTGGTTTTACGTGGACCATTTTCTAAAAAAAATGTTGTGGTTTTAATGGATTTATGGACATCATTTTCTGGAAAAATGATGGATAGTCTTTATTAGAGTTTTATTTTGGGCCAAAATGGGATTTTGGCGTGTGTGGTTATTTTATTTCTTTTGAGGAAAATGATTTTTAAGTTTCATGCATATGGTGTCCTGTTCATGTGTGAGATTGTTGTTGTGCATTAGTATATTTTATGTCTTGTGGTTTGTTTGGGTTATACTTACCTGCAATGCTATTTTTGACGTCGTAATTTTTGGATGCAGATTTTTGTGCAGTCTGAGCCTGAGGAGGCGACTCCATTGTTGAAGTATTCGTATTATAAATTGTTATCTTGGGAAATTATTTTTCCCTTTTTATAAATATGTTTTTGTTAAATTTGTAGTTCGGATGACTGTATTAAATCTTCTGTTGGAGAATTTAAGTTAAATTATTTTGTAAAATAAATCTAAAAATTCTGGTACTTAGCTAATGACTTAATTTATCCGCTGCTTTTATTTATGTATGTCACATGTTCACAGACTTAACACATGATGTCGGGGGTGCGTGACCCGTGTTGTCAGCATCCCGATGTCTCGATTCCTGTGTTTATTTTAAGAGAAATTTGGGGGCGTCACACTTATTATAAATCTATCAATACAATAAATAATCTTGAAAACTCAAATAAAATGGATACATTAACCAAACTATATTTAAAGTTGAGGAAGTCCCAATTTTTCAGTTTTCAAATATCATCTTAGCAACTTGAGAATATTATCATAAGTCTCACAATGGGCTGACAAACCTTCTGCACCTATTTTTGCAAGTTAATCCGTTGAAAATTTTCCTTTCTAATAAATATGAAGAAACTTCACATTCATTCCTTTCAACAAATCTTGAATATCATTGCAAAAAATCTACCAAAAACCATATCAAGCATCTCTTATCAATCAATCATTTTATAACCAACATAAAATCCATCTCAATATCAAGATTAAGAAAGCTAATATTTTTTGCCATCCACAAGCCATATAACAATCATTAAAATTCAGCTTTATTATTATTCGTACCGTCACTAAAATAATAGGAGTAAGCAACCATAAATATACCGTGATGATCACAAAATACTCCACCAACTCCCATGACACAAGTATTTCCAATGCAACTTTGGGCATAATTTAATTTAATGCGACCAACATCTAGAGGGTGCCACTGAACTAGGATAGGCAATCTTGCAGGGACCCTCTTAAAAGGGACAGTAAGCATCTTCAAAATCTCTTCATCTCTGCACATAAATTCCTCTTAGTGATCTTTCAATTTTAACATCGACCAACTAAGTTGACGTTTAACCCAAGCCTAGACCATTTGAAAGGAGTCACATACATCTCTCATTCGAGCTTTACATATTTTATTCCACAAACACCATAAGAGAATTAGCATTCCACCCTATCATGCCATCCCCTCCCACACATAGGTTGTAAACCCACGCAATTACAAACTTTTTTCCCAAATCAATTCAATGATCTCCTCTTTTGCAAACATATGATATAAATCCTCCTACTCCTCAGTCTCACAACAATTGCATTTAGAAGCCATAGGAATACTATCCTTGTAAATATTATCATCCACACTCAATGCGTTGAAAAATACTTTCCATATTAAAACCGAGATTTTTTTGGATAAAAAAGAGTGCCATACCCACTTTGACCATTTCACCTTTGGAGCTCGAATGCGTAAACACAAGACCAAGCAATTTTGGTGGCAAACTGCCCATCAACATTTTTGGTCCATACCAAAATATTCTCACCTTGCTTAAGGCCTGACCTAAGCTTATAGTGATTGGACTACTTTAATTTCCACTTAAAAATGATTTTTCCCCTGCAAAAAATTTAAAATAAAAAATTTTAGGAGCAATCATAATTTTTTCTCACCATTTTATTTGTCGCCGATTATTTGCTACACCTTCTAATACATGCTAAAGTACATAATCCAACGATATCTGTCGATGCCCCCGTCCACGCTTGGGATTGGACACAAACTGAGATGTCAAGAATAAACAACATAGGGAAGTTTACCCCTCGTTCTTCCTTAAATTTGCGCATGTATTAAAATTTAAAATTGGTGAATAGAACATTTTGCAGCCAAAAAAGGTCAAGCCAATCTAAAGTTAGGCAAAGACTCATCATTTGCCTTATGTCACATGGTATAATAAATTTAAGATCCCAAAATAAATTTCATGTTGCTGTATATCATCAAGAGTATCAGTCTCCACAAAATATATACTTTCCCAAAACATCGGGAACCTTCAAAGGATCTAAATAAAACATAAGTAAATGACATCATTCAAGCGCTATTCACACAACCATGTCAAAAGGTGGGAAGATCACCAGGCCATCAGTGGTCTGGAGAGTCTCTCCGAGTCTCAAGTCGTCGAAATCATCTTTTCTTATAATAACTTCTATCGCCCTAACAAGGAACGATAGTGAAAATATAAAGGGATGAGATTTCGAGAAATTTCAGTAAGTACGAAACTATCTTAACAAAATCATTTCGAGCATACATATAAGCGAATACCAAACAGAACATGTATCATGCATATGCGACAAATGACTTAGCAAATGCATATGCTCATGAAGACCTTCATAAAAACTTGATTTTCTTTCAATCTTGGTACATGTACTTGCTTTTCATAAAAACTTGACAATTATTAACTAACTAAACTAAATACTTAACCATAAATAAAATCATACCACAAAAAAATAAATTAAGATTAACACATAAATAATTAATCAATTAAACTGGAAAAAATACTTATCGAGAGTATCGTGAACGTTATAAAACGGTGATTTTACGGCGAGATAAAACCCAATGAAAACCCCACTAAAATTTTCAGATTCGGGTGGATTTTGAAGAGGGCTAACTCAAATTTGAGTTGTGGGAAAAATAGAAGCTCGACATTAACCCAAATGGAAGCTAGATCACGGCATGGAGAGGAGTTTTCGGTATGGGTTTTTCGGGCAATGTTCGGTGGGTATTTATAGGCTGAAAAACTCAAGTTTTTGGGTGGCAAAAATCACGTGAAACACCATAGAACTGAGCCAAGACAAACCTCAAGATTTTATGGAAAAGAATCTCCAATTTTTTTAGATGAACAACATAGGGAATATAGTGGTTTGGAACTCACGATTGAGATGGAAACTGAGCACGTAACTTACAGATTCGATATGAAAACGAAGGGGAAACAATTATCTAAGTACTAGGTATTTAATGGAGTAATGCGTGGATGAAATGAAGATGAAAAAGGCTGCAAAGATTCGATCTTTGCTCATGGGTATACAGCAGAACAAAGGAACGAAAATAACGGAAGAAGAAGAAGAAAAGGAAAAGGAGTTGTCGGCATACCCGTGAAGAAGACAAGGAATTGGTTTATTAAAACATAAGCTTAAACGGTAACGTTTGAAATGAAAAGGGGTTGCACGCTAAGATGAGAAGGCCCGAATTTCAACTTGTAAAACACCAAACGGTGTAGTTTTGAAGTAACAAAGAGCTGATTTTAAGCTATGAGCTGGGCTCAACAAACGGGCTACCAAAAGGCTTGAAACCCAACTTAACACATATATAAATAAATATCCATATAAGCCCAAACTGAAAAAAACCCAAAATAATTTAATTAAAACACATTAAATTAAATAAAATAAATTCCAACACTTTAATTCAAATACCAACATAATAAAATAATAAAATTAAATTCAAGCCTTCAATTAAATGTATCATAATAATATAATAAGAAAATAAATTAACTTGTAATTAAATCATTTAAAAAATAATATACACCATCTCATAACACCCAAAATTAAATTAGTAAATAAAACATATTTAACATTAAAATATTAAATTACATAGAGAGTAAAATTACGAGTTCTCACAAGTTGACCGGCGCCGGGAGTGGTGGCTAGGCTTGACAGCCGATGGAAACAGAAGGGAAGGGGGGCTGGCGCACAAACGGGTCGGGGGGGGGGGGGGGGGGGGGAGAACCGGGGGAAGAAGGAAAAAGAAAAGAAGAAAAAGAAAAGAAAAAAAAAAAGAAAAAAAAAAAGAATCCGACTAGAAGAAAAACACAATAAATTAAATAAAAATCAGTTGAAAATACTTCAATTTAATATTAATAAAATAAAATATTTAAAACCTAACAATAAACCAATTTAATTTAAAAAATAATTTAATTATAGAATACTAATTATTATTAAGAAAACACATCAAATAAAATCACATAATAAAATAAAGGAATTTAATTCCAATTATTAAAATAATTACCTCACATTAAAATTAATAAGAAAAGTAACGTAACTCAATATTTAATTTTAAAAACAACATAAAACTAATATTACCTAATAAATAGATCAAATAAATATCTTAAACAAATAAAACACAACTAATAATATTATTAAAATAAATTAAAATAATCAACAACGAGAATAAAATAATATGTAAAAATACACGTAAATCTGGGATCTCACACTATTTTTGGAGATGAAGAAGAGGTCTTCCAATTGAGTCTCCTTAGGAGCATGCCATATCTAGGTGAGTGAGACTTGTAAGGTTTGATGGAAATAAAAGTGGGAGAAAAGGAAGAGGATTCAGTGGAGGCCAAAGCCGAACCCCTTGGGGTGTTTTTCCATGCAATCTCTTCCAAATCTAGATGAATGACTATTGATAGATCTTGCAAATATGAGTTGACAAGGAGATTGACAAGTGATGGAAGGATGTGGTATCATTAGAGAGAAGAAAAGAAGATGAAAAGAAAACAAAGGGGATTCGGGTAACCATTACCGTGGGCCTTATTTTTGGTCTTCCTAGAGTTTTGTTAAATCTAGGTGATTGGACACATGAGATTTTGTAAGAGTGTGTAAGGCCTGTGTGTAAGAGTGAGTGATTTGATAGTTGATGGATAGTTGCTTGTGAGGAGAGAAAACTATGGGAGAAGAAATGGGCATACGGTGGAAGTAAGAGGAGACCGTGGCCGACTGCTTCATGGCCCATTCTCCTAAGTTGGACTTCCAAATCCTAGTGAGTGATTTATGAGGTGATGTGTGAGTGTGTGAGGAGTGAGGTGAAAGAAAAAGAAGGGGTTTCTACCCTTGATATGCGCCGGCCATAGATGGAAAAGGAAGGAATAATCTAACCTAAGTGTAAGCTAGAAATATGCATGATTTGATCTAGTGATGGAGGTCAATCAAAGGGGTCTTTCAACCCATCAAAGGTCAATCCTAAAACTAGGTAAATGAGTGCCTAGAAGCCTAGGAAATCCTCATGGCCAAATGGCCTTATGCCTTTGTTCTTTCCCACTTGTTTGTTTCACTTGTTCACCCACACACCTTCACCCTATACACGGCAACAAGCTCTCACATCTCACTCTCACTTTGCATCTTATCCTTTTTTCTCCTAAACACCAAAATACCCTAAGTTTAGTAGAATCAAGCAAGTTTTCTTGAGTGGAAGACTACTTGAAGAGGTAAAGCAAAAACCTAAGCTATTTCAAGAATAGAAATCTAGGTTAGATCACATGCACACACCAAGGTTTATATCCTTAAGATTTTCTCTTTAACTACATGTTTATGAACTATTTTGATGGATTGTTTATATATATATATATTTTTTCAGAGCTAATCTTTTCTACTTAGAAGAATGGTAAGTGCACCTTTATCTTGACTTTAGCATTCCTTGTATATATTTGAGTGAATGTGTTTGTATTGGTTGATGGATGTATGGAAATGCTAGATTAGGCTTTCTTAAAGGAAAGACTTTGTTGTTATAGTTGAGAATCCGTGCTTGATCCATATGATTCTTTACGCTTGAGATTTAAATATGTTGGTGGATGTAGCTAAGTTGTTGAAAAAGAAAATGAAGCATGATGATATGATATATGATGATGGTGGAAATGCATGCATGACTAAGATTAAACTTGTTGAAAGTTCGGTGATGTTAGGTTAGATTACTTGAGAAATGATTTGTCTATTTAGTTACAAATCCATGCTTGTCTATATGCTACTTTAGGCTTGAAATTATATTATGTTGGTGGATTTGGCTAATTTGATGTAAAGGAAAATGAAACATGTTGATATGGTATATAGTGATACGGATGTATGCTTGACTAAGATGAAGTTTGTTGAAGAATTGGTCATGCTAGGTGAGATTGCTTGAGAAATGCCTTGTATATTTAGTTGTAAATCCATGCTTAGCAAGGTATATTATTTTAGGCTTGATATTTACATTTTTATTGGTGGATTTAGTTACTTAGATATAATGGAAAGAGAGAGCATGATTAGTGTGAAAAAATGGTGACAAAATGCATGCATGTTAAAAATAATGTTTGGAGTTGAAAAGAATTTATTTTGGTGCATATATGGTTTTCGGATTTGAAGGGTTTGAAGGTTGAGTTTTTCAAAGATCAACTATTCTTTCATGTGATGATTGTGACTTGGATAATTAGAAACTTTAGAAGCATGAAACTAGGAGGATCCATTAGCATGAAATTCGGTTTTCCTATATAAGAGTGAGTATGCTATTTTGATTGAGAGAGAAGTGATGAAAATACTAATCCTAAGGACTATAGGGTTCGGTCAACCCCTCTTAGTGATGCTAAAATGGTTTAGTAAATTTTATCAAGGCTTGGTGAGTACATGGAGGAAGATCGAAGAAGAAAATCTTAGGAAGTTGTCTTGGAGGGTCTCGGCCCAACCCTAATAGTGAAAGTCGAGTGCCCCTCTTTATGTATTGAGCCCATTTGTGTGCTTTTATATGAAGTATAGATGGATTCATGTGATTGGTTGATTTGTCAATAAGCATGATAAAGTATACGTGTGCTTGAACTAGTCTCAAGGTTCGTATGTTAAACATTAAGGGCTGCATGTCACATGCATGAAGCATGAAAATCATGTTTTTGAGTCAAACACATTTTCAAAGGAAAAGAAAAAAATTAAAGTTTTTATAAGAACCCCAAAAGCTGGGACGGAGTAGTGCCACAGTGGAACTCTCTGTTCACTCAGGAGTGATTAAAGTCGAGTGAAAACCCCTGGGTCGATGAAAAACAGTCTGCGGATCATGTATGGCTCCAAAAGGTGTCTGAAGCGTGGTCACACCTAATGCTAGTGGGTGCCCAAGGACAGTGTAGGCTTTTGCCTTACCGTTATAAGAACAAGGTTGTAGTCGCTTGGTTTGAGTGGTCACTGAGTGATGAAGAGCAGATAACGCAGATGCCAAGACTTGAGTAGTCTGCAGGCGATGTGGTAACGCATAATGTATTCACTTAGGCTTGAGTGGTCACCGGGTGAGATGGTAACTAGTAGGAAACATACGATGCATAGGAGAACCGTGAGGTGTCCAAATAACAAGAAGAAGTCATGACAAAAAGAATGAGTTTTGAGCCCAAGATATGATATGAGAAGTAAGTGGTGCCTAAGATAAGAAAAGATGAAAGAAACAAAAAATTTTTACAAAAAAGAGGTTTCAAAGCATGAGTCAAAAGAATTACATTTATGATGAACCAATTTTATTTATTTACAGTAAGATGATTAATTTATTTGGTTGCAATATTTGGGATAATTATTTGAATTGGTTATATGTATATATATTGTTCTATTTACATTATTGGTTTAATTAAATTGTTAGGTTATTTATTGGTTTTATTGATGTTACTATAATTTATTGGTGTTTTAATTAAGTCTATGATTTAATTATTTTAGTTGTTTCTGATATTAATATTTATGTATTTGGGGTGATCTAAATATGTTGGTGCTTTGGGTTTGATTTTAGCGGCGAGTACGCAGTTGGAAGCTCAGAATCGCTGTTCGGCATTTTCGATAACTTCAGAAATTATTAGCTAGCGTACTGTAAGTACTTTCCAAACGAACTTTGAGATTTAAATATATTTTGCATTAACAACTCTGTGCTTGGTTGATGATTGGATTTATTAAATGTTGGATATTTGTTCATGGTGGTATGCATTGTGTAATTGAACACTTGTTTATGTGTATATTGATATTTGGGATTCTAATGTGAGATTTGGTATTTGGATTTTAATATGAGATGTGGTTATTAGGTTTATGGATTTTAATAGTTTTGACTAAGTCATAACGGGGACGGCGATACGTAACGCCTATTGTGATCAATGTGTGTGTGGATGACATAATGAGGATGGCGATACGTAATGCCCATTATGCTTATTGTGTGTGTAAGTCATAATGGGGACTGCAATCCATAATGCCCATTATGATTGATAGTGTATGGATGACATAATGAGGATGACGATACGTAACGCCCATTATGGTTATTGGGTGTGTATTTCATATCGGAGACGGCGATATATAACGCCTGGTATGAAATGAGTGTATAAGAATCATCTTGGAGACGGTGATTCGTAACGCCCATTATAATTGATAGTGTGTGGATGACATAATGGGGACGGCAATATGTAATGTCCATTATGGTCATTGAGTGTGTATTTCATATCAGGAATGGCGATACATAACGTCCGGTATGAAATGAGTGTAGGAATCATAATGGGGACGGCGATACGTAACTCCCATTATGATTGGTGATGTATGTCATATCGAGGACGGCAATACGTAATGCCCGGTATGATTGGATTTACGGATACTATGTTCTAGGAAATAATGGATAGTTTTTATTAGAGTTTTATTGTGATTAAAATGGGATTTTAGTGTATGTGGTTATTTTATTGATTTTGAGGAAGCTGATCTTAAGCTTCATGCATAAGGTGTTCTATTCATGTGCGAGGTTGTTGTTGTGCATGAGTATATTTGATATCTTGGGGTTTGGTTGGGTTGTACTTACCTGCGATGCGATTTTGGCGTCGTAGATTTTGAATGCAGATATCGAGGAGGCTAATCCTAAGGAGGCGGCTTCGTTGTTGGAACATTTATTTAAAATTTGTTATATTAGGAAGTATTTTCCCATTTTTATAAATATGTATTTTTATGATTTATCTTTCGGATGACTGTATTAAATCTCCTGTTAGAGAATATATGTTAAATTAGTTTATAAATTAATTCTAAAAATTCAATTACTTAGATAATGACTTTATTATCTGCTGCAACTTTTATTTTATGCATCTCACGTGTTCACATACGTAGCACTTAATGTTGGGGGTGCGTGACCCGTGTTGTCAGCATCCCGACACCTCGATTCCCGCTTTTATTTTAAGGAGAATTTGGGGGCGTCACACAGCCTCTCTCACCGCCCCCACCACTAGGACGCCACCTGCCGGCCGGCCTACCCCAGTGATTCCAACCCCAGACCTCCTCCCACCTCCCCTCCACAAGCTGAAATTTGAATGGGTATTGTAATACCTATTCATGCATTTTCCGGCCACCACCGGCCACCCTTGATACTGGCGACCTACCAGCACCATTTTCCTTCACTGGCGAGCATAACCTACTGTCGGCAGTCCCTCATTCCTTCCACACAAAGCAACCCATGAAATGGATTTTAAACCCACGGGTTGAGCAACTCAAGGCCGCCGTCCAGCCACTGTGTCTCTTACCTTTGCCACCAAACCACTCCCCTACCTAAGCGGACCACCCCCTAACTCAGCTTCCCCATCCGTGGCTCCACCTTTCTTGTGCAAGCCTAAACTCGAAAATGGGTTTCCATCCATTTTGAGCCTGATCCGTCACCTTCCGGTGGTTGCACTGGCACACCACCACCTCCATGAGATTCCCCACCTTCTAATGAGTATTTTCCTAAATTTTGGTGTCAAACCGAGCCCTCTAGTCCAACGTACAAAGTGACTCGCTGTGAACGTGATAGACTGGCATTTGCTCAATGAACTGATTATTACCTGCTGTAAGTACTTTCCAAATGAACTTTTAAGATTTAAATATATTTTTGCTTTAACATCTATGTGTTGGTTAATGTTGGTATTTGTTGGTTGATTGAGTTTATTGATTATTGGATATTTTGTACATGGTGATATGCATTATGAAATTGCACAGTCGTTCACGTGTATATATGATATTTCAGGTTTTTACATGAAACTTGAGTTATGGTATATTAAAATGATTTGTTTGAAGGGTTTTGTAAGTGAGAAACGGTATTATTGGGTTTATGGATTTTAATGGTTTTTGATTGAGTCAAAAAGGGGACGGCAATACGTAACGCCCGTTGTGATCAATGTGTGTGGATGATATAACGGGGACGGTAATACGTAACGTCCGTTATGATCATTGTGTGTTTATTTCATATCGAGGACGGTGATACATAACGCCCGGTATAAAATGAGTGTATAGGAATCATAATGGAGACGGTGATACGTAACGCCCATTATGATTGGTGGTGTGTGTATGACATAACGGGGATGGCGATATGTAACACCCTTTATGGTCATTGGGTGTGTATTTCATATCGGGGACGGCGATACGTAATGCCCGGTATGAAATGAGTATGTAGGAATTATAATGGGGACGGCGATACGTAATGCCCATTATGATTGGTGGTGTGTGTATGACATAATGAGGACGGCGATATGTAATGCCCGTTATGGTTATTGGGTTTGTATTTCATATCGGGGATGGCGATACGTAATGCCCAGTATGAAATAAGTGTAGGAATCATATTGGGGACGGCGATACGTAATGTTCATTATGATTGGTGATGTGTGTATGTCATATCGGGGACAACGATACGTAAAGCCCAGTATGATTGGATTTATGAATATTATTTTCTGGGAAATGATGGATAGTTTTTATTGGAGTTTTATTGTGGTTATTTTATTTATTTTGAGGAAAATGATTTTAAACTTCATGCATATGGTATCATGTTCATGAGTGATGTTGTTGTTGTTGCATAAGTATATTTTATATCTTGTGGTTTGGTTGGGTTATACTTACCTGTGATGCTATTTTGACGTCATAGTTTTGGATGCAAAGTTTTGTGGAGGTTGAGCCTAAGGAGGTGACTCTGCTGTTGAAGTATTTTTATTATAAATTGTTATCTTGGGAAATTGTTTTCCCCTTTTTATAAATATATATTTATATAATTTGTATTTCGGATGACTGTATTAAATCTCCTGTTGGAGAATGTGTATTAAATTAGTTTGTAAAATAATTCTAAAAAAAATTCTGGTACTTAGATATTGACCTCAAATATCTGCTGTTTTTATTTATGCATGTCACGTATTCACACACTTAGCACTTGACGTTGGGGGTGTGTGATCTGTATTATCAGCATCCCGATGCCTTGATTCCCGTGTTTATTTTAAGGGTAAATTGGGGGCGTCACAGGTGGTATCAGAGCAGTTTGACTCTGGGTTAATCCACAAATTACTTAGGGACAGTACCAGAAAAGTTTGTTGTTTTAAAATTGATTTTGTTTTATTTTGTTGTTATTTTATTTTATTTTATTATTCTAACTGTTCTCTAAGTTGTTCTACTAACTTATATTGTAAGATTTTCGACATTTATTTAGTTGTGTTGTGCTTTTTTTTTAATGTGCTTTTTGTTTATTATTTCCAAAGATTACTTAGTTCTGATTGGTTGGGTTGCTTTGATGTATTTCATTTTAATATTTGTTCTATATTGTATTTGGGTAGTAGTTCAGATTTTAGCTAGTTGATTTTATTTAGTTATGTTGTTGAGCATTTATTTATTTTTATACATGCCTTTGTTGTGTTTAAATTGGAATTTGGGTCTTTTGGATTAGATTATTATTTTAAATCATTTATTTTAGTGAAATCTTTATTTTAAATAATTGTATTATGAAATCCCTTGTTTTAAAGTTATTATTCTTGTTGTGGGTTATTTTATTTTATTAAGCTTTTATGCATTCATCATATGTATTTGATTTTTATTTTTATTTTTTTTCATGAGTTTCCTACAAGATGGTTTTGGATTTTGTTTATTATCTTTTTATTTTAATTATGGCTTTTGTCCTTTAAATATTATGGAACTTTGAAATTCATTGAGATAAAGATTTAAAGGAAATCGCTACTATGTTTTCCTTTTTGAGACATGCATAGAGGTAAGCTTTTAAAATTATTATCTTTTCACATTTTTGCTAGTTTTATTTTAAAAGTTTGTCTATTTATTTTGACGAGTGGATTCATTTTGGCGACTTGTTTGTATTTATTTATTAATTTATTTATTTATTTTACTATTGTTTCTTTTAAAGGTTTTAAATCCTAGAGGTTTGTACAATAAACCTTTTTAGAGTTGGGTTTTGTGTAGAATTTCAAAACTTTAATTGTCATTTTATTTCTCCATTCTTCTTTTAATTCAATTTCCTTGTTTTATTTAATAAAAGCTTTTGGTGATTTGTGTTTACCAAATGAGGTAGTCTTGTTTTCCTAAATGAATGGCTTTTACTTATTTTTTTATTAGATCTTTTCCCCATTGTGTTTTTATATAATATTTATGTGAATTACTTAAGTTTTATTTGGTGAGTATATTATTATATATTTGCAAGATGGATTTTTTTTTGATAAACTATTGGTTTTTATGTAATTGTGTTTCTTTGTTGATATTTCTCATGCTGTTTATATGTATTAGCTGGGTCTTACTGAGTACTAGAGTTTTTAAGTTCTAATTTTATTTCTGAGAGATTGTTAAAATTGTATTTTAGATAAACTCTTCTTGTGAGTGAGAAATTTTTTGTCATTGATATATTGTTATGGAATCTGTTTCAGTAATGCTTATGATAATAGGCGATTATTTGTTTCCTTGTTGAAGTTTTGATTTTGTTTGTGGATGCTTAGAGATTGATGTATAATATTTGTGTGTGTAAATTTTGAAGAGTATTTGTCTTTGGCTTGTGTTTAACTTAGGAGAAGTTATTGTGGTAACTGATGGATGTTGAATCGATGTGATGGTATTAAATTCAAGGGGTCTAAATTTTAGGCTTTTATACGAATTAATTAGGATGAGCAACTTAAGTATGATATTTAGGAAATTTAATGGTTAGCAGCATTTGTTGAGGTGTCTTAAGAAATTAGTTGTGACTTGAGGTCACATAGGAATTTAAATATTTGAGGTTATTCCATCTCATAGGTATTGAAGGTCCGATTGGGAGAATACGGATTTAGATAATTAATCTACGATAAGAGTGATGAGTTATAATAAGATAGAAGTGTATTAGAGGTTTGGAAGTTAGAAATTTTAGGTGTCAACAATGGATGACATAACCTGATTTGCGAGATGATAAAGCATTAGGATTTATAAGTGTCAATAGGTGTCAAGTTAGTTTTTACTCAATGGTGATAATTTATGAGAACTTAATTTTATACATTTGGTGAGTTTTTAGAGTGAGCGCGGAAGCGTGATGTCTTGCAATACAGTTGGAGGTTTAAGTCTTTTATTAATTTTGGGAAATTAGTGATGAATTGAAATTTGGGATGATACCTGTAAGTGGAGATTTATCTTTTTGGTTTGGTAAATTATATTTATTGATGGTTAAGTTGGGAAGATAAACTTGGGAGTTACTTTAGGGTGACACAAATTGTTGTATGGAGTTAGCGAACATTAAAATTTTGAGAGGTTGTGCTAAGGTTCTGGTCCATATGAAGTTCAAATTAATTGGCTACCTTAGGAGTTTTAGAGATAAAATATAATTTGGAAACTATATGGTTATGATGGAATAACATCCATTTGTGTTTGAGGAAAATAGATAATTGTGCTAATGCTTGGAGTGAGTATTGAGTGATATGGTAGGTGAGCTATTGGAGTTTCTATTAGTTGCAGCCGAGCGAATTTCAGGGACAAAATTCTTTTTAAGGGGGGGAGAATGTGAGATCCTAGATTTACGTATATTTTTACATATTATTTTATTTTCGTTGTTGATTATTTTAATTTATTTTAATAATATTATTAGTTGTGTTTTATTTGTTTAAGATATTTATTTGATCTATTGATTAGTTAATATTAGTTTTATGTTATTTTTAAAATTAAACATTGAGTTATTTTACTTTTCTTATTAATTTTAATGTGAGGTAATTATTTTAATAATTGTAATTAAATTCCTTTATTTTATTATGTGATTTTATTTGATGTGCTTTCTTAATAATAATTAGTGTTCTATAATTAATTTGTTCTTTAAATTAAATTCATTTATTATTGGGTTTTAAATATTTTATTTTATTGATATTAAATTGTAGTATTTTCAAATGATTTTTATTTAATTTATTGTGTTTTTCTTCTAGTCGGATTCTATTTCTTTTTCTCTTTTTTTTTTCTTTTCTTTTTCTTCTTTTCTTTTTCTTTCTTCCCCCAGTTCCCCCCCCCCCCCCCCCCCCAGCTTGTACGCACGCCAACCCCCCCTTCCCTTCTATTTCCGTTGGCTGTCAAGCCTAGCCACCACCCCCGGCGTCAGTTAACCTCTCTCACCGCCCCCACCACTAGGACCGCCACCTGCCGGCAGACCTACCCCAGTGATCCCAGCCCCGGACCTCCTCCCATCTCCACTCCACGGGCTAAAACCCGAATGGGTATTGTAATACCCATTCATGCGTTTTTCGGCCACCACCGGCCACCCTTGACACTGGCGACCTACCAGCACCCTTCTCCTTCACCGGCGAGCATAATCCACTGTCGGCAACCCCTCATTCCTTCCACACAAAGCAACCCACGAAATGGATTTTAAACCCACGGGTTGAGCAACCCAGCACCACCGTCCAGCCACCGTGTCTCTCACCTCCGCCACCAAACCACGCCCCTACCTCAGCCGACCACCCCCTAGCTCAACTTCCCCATCCGTGGTCCCACCTTCCTTGTGCAAACCCAAACCTGAAAATGGGTTTCCACCCATTTTGAGCCCGATCCGCCACCTTTCGGTAGTTGCACCACCACACCACCACCTCTATGAGATTTCCCTCCTTCTAATGAGTATTTTTCTAAATTTTTGTATCAAACCGAGCACTCTACCCTAATGTACAAAGTGACTCACTGTGTGTTGGTTGATGTTGGTATTTATTGGTTGATTGAGTTTATTGATTATTGGATATTTTGTACGTGGTAATATGCATTGTGAAATTGCACGGTCGTTCATGTGTATATATGATATTTGAGATTTTTTACGTGAAACTTGAGTTACGATATATTAAAATGATTTGTTTGAAGGGTTTTATAAGTGAGAAACGGTATTATTGGGTTTATGGATTTTAATGGTTTTTGACTGAGTCATAACGGGGACGACGATACGTAACGCCTGTTGTGATCAGTGTGTATGGATGACATAACGGGGATGGCGATACGTAACGCCCGTTATGATTCTTGTGTGTGTATTTCTGATGAGTGCACAAAAATGCACTCTAAATACTCTATTTAAATACTAAAAGAAATGAGAAAATAATGGATATAACTCATGTTATTAAAATTAATGGTCATTTATCTTGAAATAAATATAAGCATGATTTAATATATTGATGAGAATATAAAATGCCATATTTTCCTCTCTTAATTTTTAATACTTTATTCTTATTTGATGCCTAAATATACTCATTATTCTTATATTTTGATTTAGGACACAAATAGAGGCATTAGGAGCAAATGAAGATAATTGCGGAATTTTAAACAGTTCTGACATCTTTTCGTAATATGGGCATAACTCTCTCATCCAATCTCAGATTGAGCTGATTCAAGATGATATAGAACCGCAAGAGAAATATCTATAACTTTTATGTTTTGTGTTTGAAGAGATATCCACTCAATTTAAGACAAAATCGACCATCAAGTGGACGCACCTGCACTTGACGTTCCTGGATATTTTTCAGCCACTTGCATCAAATCCAAATGTCATCATAATATTTTCTAGCAAGCACTCCTACACCAACTTGGAAATTCAATGATCAATTCAGATACAAGATGAAGTGCACTCAAGTTTCTTCAAGACAAATTATTTGACCACAAGATATTAAGTCATACAAGACAACTAATAGA
Organism: Platycarya strobilacea; assembly: GCA_036898215.1. NCBI lineage: Eukaryota > Viridiplantae > Streptophyta > Magnoliopsida > Fagales > Juglandaceae > Platycarya > Platycarya strobilacea. The sequence continues at coordinate 38,988,555 of CM072554.1, forward strand.
TAGAGAAGCAAAATTGAAACACTCAACCTACAAGCAAAATCCAGCTCATGCATGGTGGGAAAACAAATGATCAAAATGACAACTCACAAATCACTTGGATTCAAGAATGGCACATGGTAAAACAAGTTGAAATTGTGATGATTTTGTCATGACAATTTGCATGAAGGATGCTTATAAATAGAAGGGAGGGGTGTGTGTTCTAAGACCATGCTTAGTGTGCTTGGATGCCTTGGAAGATACATTGTTTTTGAGAGCTTGAGAAAAGAAAAGAAAAAACAAAGAAGAGAGAAGAAAATAATGGTTGGCTCTTCCATATTATCCCTTAGAGAATTTTTGTTGCATATTTTCAATATGTGTAACTAATTTTCTAGTAGAGCTAGGGAATAATTTGTATATATGATGGTATTTGTAATTGTTTTTGATTCATATATGTGTTCTTCAAATATTAAACTCTTTTGTTTAGTCATTCGAAATTTATTATAAATGTTTTCGTCACCAAATAATCTTAGAATTTATTTCATTTATAGATTCAGTCATGCTTTTTCTATTAAATGCAATAATCCTTTGATTATATTTGGTTCAATTGGTTATCTATTTTAATTTAATTCTCTGCTGCAATATTTCTCTACGAGTATATTGTCGACGTTGAATTTCTTTAATATCGATAACAATTCCTGTTCTTATATTGTGACGAATGATTTTTCGAAAGATTACATTTGATTTAAATCTGGTTATTAATGTTTTATTTTCCGATTGAAAATTTGGACATAGAATTTTCAATTGAGTTATTAATGAATCAAAAATAATTAAAATACCAATTATATACAAAAGATTCCCGATGCTTTACTTTTCGCACTCATCTAAATCTTTTTGTTAATTTCGTTACTGTTCTTCAATTTCTCAATCCATCTCCCTGTGGAATCGACACCCCAAAGCTATACTGCAAACGACCGCGTTATTCTTTGGGCGTAATCAATTTCATATCGGGGACGGCGATACATAACGCCCGGTATGAAATGAGTGTGTAGGAATCATAATGGGCACAGTGATACGTAATGCCCATTATGATTGGTGGTGTATGTATGACATAACGGAGACGGCAATACGTAATGCCCGTTATGTTCATTGGGTGTGTATTCATATCGAGGATGGCGATACGTAACATCCGGTATGAAATTAGTGTGTAGGAATCATAATGGAGACGGCGATACGTAACACCTATTATGATTGGTGGTGTGTGTATGAGATAATGGGGACGGCGATACGTAACGCCCATTATGGTCATTGGGTGTGTATTTCATATCGGGGACGGCGATACGTAATGCTCGATATGAAACGAGTGTAGGAATCATAATGGGGACGGCGATACGTAACACCCATTATGATTGGTGATGTGTCTATGTCATATCGGGGATGGCGATATGTAACGCCTGGTATGATTGGATTTACGGATATTATTTTCTAGAAAATGATGGATAGTTTTCATTGGAGTTTTATTGTGATTAAAATAGGATTTTAGTGTGTGTGGTTATTTTATTTATTTTGAAGAAAATGATTTTAAGTTTCATGCATACGGTATCATGTTCATGAGTGATCTTGTTGTTGTTGCATGAGTATATTTTATATCTTGTGGTTTGGTTGGGTTGTATTTACCTGCATTGCCATTTTGGCGTCGTAGTTTTGGATGTAGAGTTTTGTGGAGGCTGAGCCTGAGGAGGCGACTCCGCTATTGAAGTATTCTTATTATAAATGGTTATCTTGGAAAATTGTTTCACCCTTTTTATAAATATGTATTTGTATAATTTGTATTTCGGATGACTGTATTAAATCCTTTGTTGGAGAATGTGTGTTAAATTAGTTTGTAAAATAATTCTAAAAAAAAATTCTGGTACTTAGATATTGACTTTAAATATCCACTGCTTTTATTTATGCATGTCACGTGTTCACACACTTAGCACTTGACGTTGGGGGTACGTGATCTGTATTGTCCGCATCTCGACGCCTCGATTCCCATATTTATTTTAAGGGGAATTTGGGTCGTCACAAATAGTCACTTCACTTATCACCATCATACCCTTACAAGTCAACACATATCTCTAAGGATTTTCTTACATAAAAATCTATTTTTTTGTCATGTCAAGGATGGGCTTCAGAATGGGAAACTCAAAGTGAGAAAGTAGGTTCTTCTTAGCTTCTTTTCATACGCATACCCATTCTTCCCAAGCCACTATCTCTCTTCCCAATGACACCACATCTCATCTTGTCATTTGTCACTTGTCACACATCTTCCAAGAGATTTTCTTACACCCAAATCTTTCACTCTTACAAGATCTAGTACAAGTCAATCACTTAAATATGATATTTACCTAGGGAAACTCAATTGGAAGAGTTTGGTTCTTCCCCTTTTTGCCCTCACGTTCCCATGTTTTCTCAAATGATGAAAATCTCTTTCTGATTCCTTCACTCTTTTTCAAGAAACCTACTAGTCACTCTCCAACTACTAATATTTTCCTTTCACACCTACTAGTTTTTGGAGACTTACTAAAACTCTCCTAGAGTGACATGTGTCTCTATGCATAGGCTTGGTTGACTCATGAATTACTCTCATGGGATTATGGGTTTGATACCCTACTTTGGGCTAATATCCTAGCCCATACATCACAAAGCCCAATTTTAAGCCCATGTCTCCAATCCTTACCAATATAAAATACCAATATTATTATTATAATAAATAAATAAATAAAATAGTAAGAAACGAAAATTCTAGGTCGTCACAATATCCAAATATTACTTTCACCATGTGTTCCCATTTTTACCAAAAAATCTCAGTTGGAGCATTACCTTCTCTAAAAATGCGAGAAATCTTAAATTTCAACTCTTGGAGGCCTTGCAATGTTGCGTCCGCCCAGTAGTCCTTTTAAGTACCAAACTCCGCAATGACTTTGCTACAACCAGTGAATCAATACCATAGAGTGCTTTTCAATATCCACTTCTATAAAGCCCATCTGCTTGCAATTTCTAATGCCTTCCAACACACCCAAGAGCTCTACATAATTATTATTGGATCTTGGAGGCAACGAAATATTTATTCAAGAACAATTTTTCCAAACTAGTCCCTTATCACCCCACCTACACCCGCATTGCCTAGGTTACACATATTGCATCTGTTTGTGTTCAGCTTTACCCTGCACTCTCTTGATTTCATCCATTTCATAGCCCTTACACATTTGTTTTTTGGCAACACAACAGGGATGTTTAAATCTTGAAGGATTAGCTATTTAGTTCCAGTAAGTTTAGCCACTTTAGCCATCCATTTGGCAATGAAAGAGAGCCAAAGTTTAATATTTGCCCAACTTGGTACTCTGATTCACTACAAGCTTCCATACGAGCCAAGTAGCATCTCTTCCAAAGTCTCCAACTCACTATAATTGGAAAGGTTCCGCTTAACGTGTCGACTTGTGTGCTTCATTTTGCCCTCCGAAACCAGTAGTGGATGTGCTATTTCCGATTAAGGTGCCTTACATTAGTAGTTCCAAAATGCCTCCCACATGTTCCCTATATTGCCTATGGAAAATGGCCTGCACATGGTTGAGATCCTCATACCCATCTTCCCTACAACATTCACACTTAGAAGCCAAATTAGTTGCCACTCTTCAAAGGTGATCATCTACACTTAAGCAGTCATTTAGTGCCTTCCACATCATGATTGAGGCCTTCTGAGGAAAAACTTTGTTCCTCACCATTTGGACCATTGCATTTCCGGTAATCTAATTCTCACACAGTCCTAGGCACTCTTAGTTGAGAAGATACCATCTATGCTCTTCATCCATACTAGTGCATCTAGACCTTTTCTTCGGCTTGCCAGAAATAACAATATCTCATTTGCTTTACTAACATCCTCTAGACTTTGTAATAGCTCAATATCCCAGCCATTTTCTATTCTACAATCAATGATTTCATTTGAGTTTTGGATTGGATATCACTGGGAACTGGTTGTGTATAGGCCCATCGTGTATCCACTTATCAAACTAGAACGGTACATTTTCATCTTTTAACAACCATTTCGATTGTTCAAGGACCATTGGGGTACATTTTTATATAGCTTTATAGAACTGAGAGCCCTTGTTCAAGACCACTAAAGATAATTGTCGTTCTCCCACCTATTTGCCTCTAAATAATTTTGCCCATAGAGAATCATCTATCATTAGTTTCCAAGCAAATCTTGAATGGAAGGCCATTTGCATACCTTCAAACTTCCATAAGCCAATACCACCTTTATTTATCAGGTTACACATTTTACTCCAAGCCATCCACTTTTCTTTGCTTTACCATTTTCTTTTCCCAAAAAGTAAGTACTTAGTATTTTATTAAGCACCCAAATCGTTACCTTTGGGACTTGCACTAGTGCTAGGAGATGGGTAGGCATACTTGATAACACATGTCTCAATAAGATGACTCTACCCCAACCGAAATAAGTCTCATTTTCTATCCCCCAACTTCCTCCTTACTTTATTCACCAAATAATTTAAATCTTTGGCCTTTAAACGTCTAGAAACAATAAGGACTCCCAAGTATTTAAAAGGAAAAATACCTTCCAAAAAACTTGTCAACCACATAATATCTCTCTTCCTCTAAACTATAAATTGTTTAGAGAAATAAATTGGCATTTTTTCTTTACCAATTCTTTTTCCCAACCACTCTTCACATGTGTTAATGATTTGAGTAATTCGCTGGAGGGATTTCTTGGTCCCGTTAGCAAAAATGACCACATCATCCGCATACTGCATGAGGTGAGAAACCATCAACATATTTCAGGGTAGAACAAACTGACCAATCTTTTCCTCCAAGCTGCTTTGTTTGATAAGACAATAGAGCAATTCTTGTAATTTAATAATAAGGTATGGGATAATGGGTCTCCTTGGGGAAGCCTTTTTTCCCCTTGAAAGAAATTCCTTGTCATCCCATACATTACAATGGAGTACCATGGAGAAGAAATATAAGTTTCAATCATTTGACACACTAGAGGAGAAAAACCAGAAGAAGCCACAACATTTAATAGGAAGTTCCATTCGTCATGATCATATGCTTTTACAATGCCAATCTTCACTAAACTATTACCAGCAACAACTTTTCTATTAATCGAATAGGCATTTCTTCTACTAAGCTAATGTTCTCAAATATACTTCTACCTGAAATGAGGGCACCTTGTTCTCGGGAGATCATCTTTGGGAGCAACTGGTTTAGGCGAGAGACTATTATCTTTGAGCAAGTTTTATAGAACGGAACCTGATGGCTTGTCAATCTTCTTGATCAGAACCACATATAAGGCGTAAAGGCCTTTTTACTTAACACCTCAAAAAAATTTTTATAGCTTCCATCATATCTTATTTGATGATTGGCAATAGGCTGTAAAGAAACCGGATCCGAAGCCATTTGGCACCGAACTACTTGAACTCAGGATACTATAAATGGCCTTACTTACTTGCTCCATTCTTGGCACTCCAAGGATTCTTAGATTATCGTCCTCCTAAACCACTTGAAAAATTAAAATTTTCCAAGTTAGATAGTGTACATTGTCTCTCCTTCCTCAAGAAGTCTCGAAAATAGTTCACTGCCCCCTGATGGATATTTACAGGGCACTGACCTAACTATTCACTAAGAAGTCACATTTCTTAAATGATTAAATGCTTCTTCTTGTTGATAACAACATGAAAAAATTTATGATTATGGTCTCCATCCTTCAACCAGGCCACCTTTGCCATGTGCGAAAGCCTTAGGTTCTCTCTAGCCAGCCTATATCAAGCTCTAGTTTCGACGCAAGAAGGTCATACTCGATCTCAGAATTAAAATCAGATTGAAACTATTCCTCCAATCAGATCTAGGTTTCCAACTCTTGAATGTGGCTATGAGTTCTTCCAAACACCTTATTGTTCCACTCACGAAGCACCACTCTAAGTCGTTTCAATTTCTCTGCAAACTTCTAAAAGCCATCACTAAAACTCGGCGCTTGCCAATTATCCTCTATTAACTTCATAAAATATACATCTTCGGTCCACATTTGTTGAAACCTAAAAGGAGTAGGTCCCAATTTAACATGATTACCATCCAATAAGATCACCATTGGCAAATGATTTGATGTAGTCCTAGGAAGGTAATGGGTAGTTGCCTACAAAAAACGAGTAAGGTAGTTTGCATCCATCTGGTTTCTATCCAATTTCACCTCGCTCATTTCCAATCCATCATGACCATTATGCCAAGACAAACTGTTTCCTTAAGAGGCATATCAATAGACCACATCTTTGAATCTACACATGAAAATTTTCCATAGTCACTTGAGAACATGGCCTTCCCCATTGATGTTCATTATCTAACCGAAAAATGTAAAAATCCTGGCTTACTATCCAAGGATATTCAAAGGCACCACAACTTCTGAATCAGCCCATAAGACACTTATATCAACCTAATTACATTTGGCATAAACAAAAGCCAATAACAACTCTTGATCCTCATCTTTAACCTTTAAAGTAAAATTGGTTACTCATACTACAGACCTGGACCACCACAACAGTGCACCACAAAATCAAAATTCTCCATTCATAAGATTCATTAGTGATGAAATGATCACACCTAAACCGTTGAGGGAAATTTCTATCATTACTACCAATCGTTAAAAAGTTCGAAAAGAGTTACCACTCTTAGTCTAAACTTCAATATCAATTTCTTTCACATTCATTTTGATGTCCCAATATGTTTGGTATTCCATGCAAAATATGGACCAATCATAAACTAAGTTTAGTTGGACGTGAAACCACCCTTTTGGAGCTCCAAGCATTCCCCAGTTTCAAACGGTTTCTGTCTCTAGAATCTTCATTGACTTCTGAATTTGATCCAACTTCATTAAGGTTATCTATCATGATATTCTCATAGTACTCTTCCCCTTGTTCCGAAAGTGTTTCATCAATAGTTTTTAATCTCATACCGTACCAGCTAATACGATTGAAATATTCCATACCAACAAGTTGTCCAAGGCCTAAATCTTGTATTTCGGCCAAAATATCAGTCGGTATCGACCGATATATGCATTTCAACCGTACCAGATCTTGGCGTTTTACCTTTTTTATTTAATTTTTTATTTCTTGTTATTTCTTACCCCAATTCAAACTAAACTATTAACAAATATATATTTATATATAATTTGTTCATACATTTACTATTATTTTAAAATATAATTTATATATATATACTATATATATAATTTATTCATTTATAGAGTATTCCAAAATGGTACACGAAATATCGGTATCGAAATATTTCTTTCTAGTACTTTGGCCGAAACACCCACTTATACGGTATTTGATGAGTGCGCGAAAGTGCACATTAAACATCCTAATATTTGATTAAATTGTAAAGAATGAAAATAGAAATAATTAGATTTCACTTATTCTATTGAATTAGATTTCTATTTACATTGAGATGTTTTTAAATATTATTTGTCTTCTTTTATTTTATTTATTATTATTATTTATTTTATTTTATTTTATTTTATTTTTATTTGTAACACCCCATTCCCGAAGGTTAGGAGATGTCACTTAACTTTTTCTAAAACATTTAATCCAAAAAAAAAAGATTATTGGTTTTAATAATAGAAAATAAATAACATTTATTCCAAAAGCGAAGTTATAATAAAAATGTCTCTTTGCGACCTTAATCGGACATAACTGAAAGTAGCTTGTGTAATTGTACATGTTAATGTTGATGCCACGCATGACTGACTTGACTGACTAACTGACTTAAGTGACTGGTCTGAATTAACTAATAGGTTTGACTGATCTAAACTAACTAACTAACTTGATTTAAATAATCTGATTTGGCTGTATTGGTTTAGCTGAACTGGTCTAACTGAGTTGATTGACCAACACACTTAACCCTGTGTGCAAGGTTGTGCATCGGCCCCACGTCCCACTGCAGCAAGGAGAGCCGCTAATAGTACTCTAACGTACTATGGTGGACCACGCTTAGGTCCGTGACTTGCACATTCATCCTGATCTGATATGCATTGGTACCATGCAACTGAAATGACCATCTGAAATAACTGATTTACTGAACTGAAACTAGCTAAACTGTTTTAACTGATTGATTTAACTGGATGACTGCTTAGTTGATTAATTACTTTATGATCTGACTTAATTTTATACTTGAATTTAACTCAACTTATGTGACTTATGTAACATGATATGCATAATACATACTATCATAAATAACTGTAATTCGCTGAGTCTAAACATGATGCTGATGACATGATCGTATGCTGTACTAAATGACATGCCTGCATGACATGAGGGGTATTTGAAAAGGGCTATTAAAGAACTGGCTTTACTAATAATATAAACTAATGTGAGAATCCTAATTTTGTGGTCAAATTCACTTACCTCGTAGCGCTGCTTCCTAAATTCTCCTTCATAGTTCGATGATACCTATATGAAGTTATTAAATCGTCACTAACATTTCTAAAAGTAACATGCTGAATTATTCTACTGAATTAATACATATCGTGAAAAAAATAATATAATACACATTATACTTCATACAAAAGACATTAAATACTAATATAATAAAATAAAATATTTATAAAATATTTTACATTAAAAATATGCTTTAGAAACACAATCAAAGCTATATTCAATAAGTCAGATATTTCTATTTAATTGAAATAATTAATGAATATTCTAATAACATATTAAAACATAGAAGATACTTTGAACTATATTCATGTTCTATCAAAATAAGTTGTGAAAATCTAAATTCTTAAATTAGGTTTACCTTTTTATAATTACTATAATTATCCAATCTTACAATAAATCTATCAATATCATATAATTATTAAAACAACAGTAGCATGTATAGTTTTTCAATTATAATCTACCAAATAATATATCAAAATCTATAAGGATAATATTAAATATTTATTTCATTTAATAGACATTGAACTTAAAGTGTTTAAATCAAGATTAAACTGTCTACTATATAGTACTAAAATCAAATCTTACAATCTAATCAAAACAAAATATAAGTAATTTACAAATATAGGTTTATGGGTTAACATAAATCATACCCACGTAACATAAAACATGAACTGAAAAATATATGAGTAATTTAATCAACCCTACGTAAAACTATTTGAAAAGCATCTGATATGTTATAATTAAAGCTTTAAAGGCTTACGGGCGGGGGCTTGATAGACTTGAAACGAGACACAGCGGAGACCCAAAGAGGGGAGTTTATACGAAAGCAGGGCGCTTATCGAAGGGGAAGAAACGAAGACTACGCTGGTGGTTGATGGTGGCCGGAAATGCACTGGCCTTTACTGAGAAGGGTGCTGCGACGCGGACGCGAGTGAGAGAGATAAAGAGATGGCTGTAACTGAACCAGAGGGAGGGAGAGGTAGGATCGCATCGGCTTGTTGGAAAAATGAATGGGCTCTTTGGGAATGGACTGGCCGGCGCTGCCTGTGCATCGAGGTGATGCTCCGATGTTTTTCCAAGGTGGCTGGAGACGTGCGGTTGCTAGGTGACGGTGGGGAGATTGTTGCTCTGTTTTTGGGATACTAAAATAGAGGATACGAATTTAAAAGAGAGGGGCTGCATTCACCTCCTGCCATCCGTGACGGTGGCAGTGCTAGACGTCACCAAGCGGTGGAGGCTTGATAGTTGGCTTCTTCTGGTGGTTCCCGCTGCGTGAGGTAATGGTAATGGCTGGTCGGCGCTGTCTGAGGCTGATGGCAGTGGCATCGTGTCCTACTGGTACAAATGAAAGGCTTGCGGTTAGGAAGGAGGGGCTCTGCTTTCGGTTGGCTGAAACAGAGCACTGCTTGCAGTGCTTCTCGGTGGCTGGGCATGGAGGTTTCAGTGGGGTTTTCTGCAGTGGTTCTCGGCATGGTGCGAGGTGGTGTTGTGTGGAGGTTTCATGGTGGTCCAATACGGGGCTGCCATGCTCTGTTCTGGCATAGAAAAACAGTGGCTGCTTTCACATACGGTTCCTTGCTATCCGAGGAGGAAGGTGGCCGTGAGGTTTCAGCGATGGTTCCAGGCTTCGGGTTCATGTCTCCCTTACCTGGACTGTCGAACGTGGGGTTCCAACGTGGAGGAGCTCTCGGTGGCTAATGGGCGTGGCTAATGGGCGTGGCTACGTGCATGGGACCTTCTCACGGTGGCAGCGTGGTGTTCTCTCACGTGTGGGTGGCTGAAGGTTTCATGGTGAAGAGGGGCGGCAGTGATGGTTGCAGCTGGTGGTTTGGGAATGTGAGGAGCTGGCGGCAGTCAATACGATATGTATATTTATAGGCGTTTGGAAACAAAACCCAAGAAAAAAAAGAGACGTGCATGTTGGTGAGAGACGTGTGTGAGTGAAAGTGTTCTTGGTTTCGATATAGAGAGATGATTAAAAAACAATCTGATCTGTTAATAATTTTAAAACTTATTCAAAATAAATTCCCATCTCAAAACATGTCAAGAAATAATAATAATAATAATAATAATAAACATGATGATGATGATGATAAAATACTAATAAATATAATATTTATAATGAAGTTCACATTTTAAAAAGAATTATATTTTTTTACTCTTATTAAATCTTGTCGAATAACACTAAAAATAATAAAATTAAAATTCTATAATATTATAAAAAACAAATGATCTACATCAATCCTGATGTTACATTATTTGTTTCTTGATAGGTGAGTGATGGTTTGTACATGAATCATACTAATTATTGAGTGCCTCGTGTTGACATAAATTTGGACCTTAGTTCAAGCCACACATGAGTCGAGACTTGCCTTTAAATTTAAGGACCCCACAGTTTGAGACACCTATGGGCCTTGAATTCAATTCAACTTCAGGACACAAGCTACACGATTCCACTTCAGGCCTAAAACTCTTCAAGTCTAAAAGGATGGCCCACACCCCACTAAATTCACACAAACACACGGCTCCTCAATTAAAAGTCATATATATAGAAAAATTCTTTAGAGCATCCACTATTGAGAGCATCCATTGCACTCATAAGTAATACTTAAGAGAAATTGACTAATTTATCCTTAAACATTACTCATGAGTGCAATGGATATTCTTAAATAGTGGATGCTCTCTAGCATTGCTCATATATATATACATATACGTTTGGAGGGCTGCGCCATTTTCTGGAAAGGAAGCTACGAACAGGGGACGCGTACACGAAAAAATGAAACCTCTTCTTCATGGCCGACATTGTATTTTTTTCTCCTGGGGAGTAGTGGTATTTTTAATTTATTTTTAATTCATATATTTGATTTTTAATTTATTAAAATTCTTTATTTTATCATTCTCAATATATTATTGATATTTTCTTCTCTAAAATATCATAGAATTTATTCTGTTTATAGATTCAATCATAATATTTCTATTAAATAAATTTGTTCTTCGATTATGTTTGGATAAATTAATTATCTATATTAATTCAATTCTCTGCTGCAATATTACTCTCTGAGTATATTGTCGTCGTTGGATTTATTCAATGTAGATAATAATTTGTATAATTAAAAAGTGATGAATGATTTTTCAAAGGGTTACATTTGGTTTAATATTGGTTTATAATTCTACGTCTTCCAATTGGAAATTTTGGAAGTGAATTATCAATTGAGTTATCAATAAATTAAAAATAATTAAAATACTCGATATGTGCAAGGGATACCCGATGCTCTACTGTTCGTCACTTTGAATAATATTTTCGTTAATTACTTTGTTTTATTTTAATTTACACCTACTTCAATCTCCACATTGTCAACTGTCGACACCCCCGCCCACGCTTGGGATCGGATGCAAACCGAGGTGTCGAGGATAAACATCGCAGGGACATTTACCTTTCGTTCATATGTTCTTATTGGATTATGAGTTCACTTAAAAAATACGGATTTGAAAATTTTTCTTTCTTTCACAACAGTTAAGATCAAACCGTATTAAGTTAGGCAAAAATTAGGGGTTTTCGCCTTGAGTCACATGGAATTATATAGATATATAGACACATACTATTTTTTTTTTTTGAACTATACAACCTATCATTAAATACTTAGTCAGCCATACACGCATTGTTTCAAGTTCTTAAAGAAAGCATTTCCCCAAAACGACGGGGACCAAAACAGATAAACAGAATATAAACATATACTAGTGATAACCCCCAACGCTTGTCCTCAAGTATGAGGCTCATCCTTCACCTCCTTCACTCCTGAACCATACAAAAATTTCCCTAGACCCATTCTTCCAACATGTAGAAGACCGGGTCCCAACTCGGGCAAAGTATAGACGCGATCCAGAAACAAGGACTCGTCTATATCTATAGTCAGGCAACAGCCTGTGCGCTGGCGGTTTCCTATATACTGGTGGCCCTCCGCCTCGACCATAATCGTATGCCTTATATCGGCTATAAACCGGGCATATACTCCTGGGGTCACCACATCAAAAGGCGGGGCAGTCACCAGATCACTAGTGATCTGGGGACTCGTCCCTAGTGTCAGGCTCGTCGTCAGATCCATCACCTGCAACCACTTCTATCATCCCAAACACGGAACGATAGTAAGGAAGTAAAATGGGTGAGATTTTGTGGGAAATCTCAGTAAGTAAACAAACATTTCAACTAAAACATCTCAAGCATATAAGTAAATGAACCATAAACAATCGTATGCATATGCAAATGACACTTAACTCATGCATATGCTCATGTAATCCTTCTTTAAAATCCCAAATTTTTATTTTGATTTTGTTCACATGTTCATATTTGGAAAACATCATTTCCGTCACATTTCGTAAAAAGCACTCTTCTTCTTTTATTTATACCTTTTACATCTTTTATCTTGGGCGCCACTTTTCATATACTGTTCTGTTCTGTGTAGGCTCGAAAGCTCCTCTTGTCATGACTTTTCATAATTGGACACCTCACGGTTCCCCTATACACCATGTGTTCCTGCTAGTTACCGTAGCACCCGGCGACCGTATCCACCCTAAGTGCTACATTTCGCGCCCTTTCACGCACTTCATCGCTCGGTGACCCTTAGTCCACTGAGTGACTACAATCCATATTCTTTTATTGGTGAGGCCGAGGCCCACACTGCCCATATGCACCCACTAGCTTTAGGTGCGACCACGCTCCAGAATCCCTAAGGGAGCTATACATGGTTTGCCGATAGTTCTTCGTCGACCTAGGGATTTCACTCGACTTTACTCACTCCTGAGTGAACAGGGAGTTTTACTGGGACACTACCATGTCCCAGCCTTTGGGGATTCTTTTAACTCATCCTCTTTTCCTTAAAAAAATATTTTGACTCAAAATAGAGTTTTCGTGACGTATGCATGATTATGCAATTATAATGCCATTTCACGCCCAATACCCGAGATGAACTCGAGCACACATCCAAACACTTTCGCTCACCAACCAAGGACTTCGATTACTAGTCCCTTCCTACATACCTTCACCCATGGTGGGCTTGCATGTAGGGTAGGGTATTCGGCCCCTCCCATTTAGGGTTTGGGCCGAGCCCTATTTCCTCCTTTTTTTTTTCAAATTAATCTCCTACACTTAACTTCACATAATAATTTATTTAACCTTCTAAATTCCATAGCACCAATCCTATCTAAACTAAATAATAACACTCAAACATTATGTTTTTGATCTATAGATTCAACAACAATGTCCATAAATTTAATATCACAAAATAATATATTTCCTCAACATCATGATATTTCCACCAAACACATATGCATCACCATCTCAACACACTTTGCCTTTTTACATCTCGTGCTTATTCATCTGAGTTAATCAGACCCTTAATGTGACATGAAATAAATCCTAAAAATATACCCTTTTAAGCAAATCACCACATGCTCAAGCTTTATCAGCTTAAAATAGAAAACCTTTCCACTATTAAATCTTGGATTATTTCTCTATTATGCCCTTCCACTCTTCAATGTCTAATATTTTGTTTACTAAACCACCCATTCCAAACTTTTAGCAAGTCTAAGTACCATGTTACTAAGTTTATTTATGAAATCTTTACATGCCAAAAATCTCTATCAACATACCATGATATAGCAACACAAATAGCAACCAACCAACCATGATCATCCATTTATATTCAAGAGATGTAAGAGAAAAATGAAGGCACACTTACAACTTTCTTTTAGTAGTTTTAACAAATCTGAAAATGTAAATAAAATGTTATATTAGACTTGTTATAGCATTGAGATTAAAAGAAAATATTTGATAAGTTCCGAATTCTAAGTTAAGTGGTGTGTGCTCTCTTTGAGTGATCTTAACTTTGGATTGAATCAAGGGATGCCTTACCTTCCTCCTAAGAAGTTCTCCTTCAAAGGTGGCTTGATCCTAGCTCCAAAAGGCTTGAGGTTCTTTGGTGTTAGGGGTGAAAAGAAATGAAATAAAGATGAGAGTGGAGAGAGCTCGAGAGTGCCGAGAGATGCAAGTGTAGTGGGGAGTGTCTGTGCAAAATGGAAAGGTGGAGCAAGAGGCCATTCGGCCATGGGGCTTTTCCTTGGCCTTGTCACTCATTTCCCCATCCAATGGTGTAACTCTTGAGGGATTGAAAGATGTGATTTAGACCTCCATCTCTAGGGCATGATGAGACCCTAATCTCGGCAACACTTGAGTGGGGTTTTCCTTCCCCTTTCTCCTTGGATGGCCGGCGCCCCCCTTGGGGTGTAAGTCCACTCATCACCTCACCTCACTCTTCACACACTCTCACATCACCTCACATGTCACTCAATGGATCTCATGATCCAATCCTTGGAGGAAGAGCATGGAGGGGTTCAAACATGCCCTCCCATGCAATCCGAAACCTATCCTCCCAAGCATGCCTTCTTTCCTTTCTCCTATCCTCCAATCAATCATTTTAATACTTGTCTCACTTCACCTTACACTTGTACTTGTGCTCAAGTGGGATCTCCTAGAGCCTTGAGCTTGGATTTGCCACAATCTCAAAAAATTCCAAATGAAGCTCACGGCTTCTTCCTTGGCCGGATACCCCTTTTGTTTGTTTTCTTCTCCTTCCTCTTCCCAATGCTTCTACTTCCATCTATCACTTATCCATCAACATGTCACTCATCCTACTTGGTCTACTCACTTAGATCTTGAGAAGATCTCCTAGGATTTCTCCACAAGGTGCATGGCACCATTCCAAAAACTGCACCCCCCTTTGGTTTTTCTTTTCTTTCCTTTTTCCTTCTTCTCCTTTGACTTGAACTTGATGTGATGAAGTGAAGGCTTTTTTGGGAAGTCCCCTTAGTCTTACACGCCTATTTGCCCTTCTAGGATGGGGAAATCCCATCCTAATTCCCTACTTCTTCTCCTTTCTGGAAAACTATTAGTCAAAGTTTCATCTACTAGCAATTTTCCATCTTTCTAACTACTAGTCTTGGAAGACTTCTTGAAATTCTCCTAACTTGACAAGTGTCCACAAGCATGGGCTTGTTGACTTGTGGTCTCTATCCATGGGCCTTTGGGGGCTTTCCTAGTGTGCACTTGGGCCTCTTAACCATTTCTAAGTCAATCTTCCTAAGCCCAAGCCTTCTCTCACCCTTTTGACTTATCCAATTTATTATTATTATTAATATTACCATATAGTCAAATTTAATATTAAGGATTAAAAATCTCGGGCTGTTACATCAACCTTCATTGAACTTCCTAGCCCAGTCAATTCTCACCAGACATGGTTCACTTCGATGTATGAACCCGAGGAAAATCCCTCGCCTTGAAATATTTACTACCTTTTGAAATATTTTTCACCTTGTCACTATCTTTCACCAAATCATCATTTTTTGCTGTAGAAAATGTTCCTCTCGCGTCTTCCCATATTGGTACCTCTTCTTTGTCAACCTCATCATTATTCTTGCTATTTGCACCCTCTTTTGGTCCACTGCTTGTTCCAGCTTTGTCCCTTCTTTTGGCATCCATTTTTTCTTAACCTTATGCACTTTTTTTTGGCTCTCCTTTATACCTGCATGTTCCATCATTGTGTTCTTGCTTCTTACACCAAGTGCAATAAGGAGGCAGAGTTTCATAAATAATTTCCTCATTCCCACTAGCAAGTTGTCCTGGTGCGCCAGTCCAAAAGGATTTCAATAGGATCTGAGTCGCATCCATTTCCAAACATAATTGGCCTCCATTTATTCTCATAGCACCATTGGTTGCATTATCGCTTCTCACTAACTCACTGATTAGTGCAATGAGCATCTTTAGCATCGATAAATGATAGAAGTTGGAAGGTATTCCTGGGAGGACCACCCATAGGAACCCTTGAAGGTTCTTTATTCGAAAAAGGTGTCCATCTAAACGCATGGTGTGGCACCCTATCAATCTCACAGGCTTCCCTTGATAGGGCTTTGTTGAAAACTTCTTTCAATGCCATGCAAAAATATATATATATATATATATATTACGTGGGTGCCTCATCGTGGAGACTATTTGTTGCCCAGCCAGACCCCATCGACTTCAAAAAAATGTTTTATTGGAATCAATGGAAGGTCTCATGCGCAGGAACTTTAGTACCAAAGAGTATCGAAATGATTTGGCCGAATGATCAATTTCTTCTTTGGAGAAAAGGAATCAAATTGTGATGCCTCAAACTCCTACGTATGGAAACACGAGAATCGAGGTGTCAAGATGGTGATAACTCGGGTCACGCACCCCCAAAGATAAGTGTCAAGTGTGTTTACATGTAACATGTGTGAAATAAAAGAAACAGTCGACAAGCTAAGTCGATAACTAAGTACCAGAATTTTAAAATATTACAAACTAGTTTAACACAAATTTTCCAATAGAAGATTTAATATCGTCATCCCATAGACAAAACATTAAAAAATTAACAAAAGCGAAAAAATATTTCCCAAGATACAACTAAATCAAGTTACTCCAACAGCAGAGCCGCCTCCTCAGACTCAAAAAATATCTTTTTTCAAAAGAAATAATTATTCACACACGCCAAAATCTCATTTTGGCCCAAAATAAATTCATTGAAAATAACCAAATGTAGCGGTAGCAACAAAAATCGATAAAAAAAACAACACATATAAGAAATCAAATGCAGCGATAACAACTAAGAGAAGTAAAAAAAAAAATAATGACAACACAAAACACCAAATTTAAGTGGTTCAGCTCAACTGAGCTTACATCCACTATAGGGTTGGTTTCAAAACTTCACTATAATTAAATGGAGTACACAAAGAAAGAATCGACAGATTCTTACAACAAAATTCACTCAACTCACATGTATACACTCAATCCTTATGTGTTTACACTCAAACACTCAAGAAATGGATAAGAAATGGGATCTAGAGGATGCTCTATATTTCATGGGCGAAAATAAGGGAGGGAGATGTCATGCAGTGCAGAGGAAATGAAGCTCGTGATATTTATATTTATGCGATCTCGCTTGAGCAAAACTTAATCTCGCTTGAGCGAACGCTTTTACATTAGACTCGCTCAAGCTGGACATCGAGCGAGAGTTTCGCGAAGTCTCTGCCTGAATCTCCCTCGAGTTGGATGTCGAGCGAGAGTCGAGCGAACTCTCAGGTTGAACTTCGCTCGAGCTGGACGTCGAGCGAAGGTCGAGCGAACTCTCGAGTTGGACTCTCGCTCGAGCGAGAGTCGAGCGAGAATACTGGACAGACCAGAATTCAAGCCATCTTCAACAAATCTCCACCTTGGCTTGAAATTCTCATAAATCTCACAAAAAATAAATCATTTGATAACAAAAGAAACCAACCCCATCAAAATCCCCTGTGGGACCTGGAAACCTTGAACTCCAATCAAGTCCAAATAGAGTTTGAACTTTTGTACTGCAACTAGCTTTGTCATCATGTCTACTGGATTCTCTATAGTAGCAATCTTCTGAATGCCCACTGTAATATCTGCAACCACTTCTCTGAGGAAATGATACCTGACATCAATGTGTTTCGTTATCTCATGATACATTTGATTTTTGATTAAATGTATTGCACTTTGACTGTCACAAAACACTGTCATCCCCTCCTACTGAAGACCCAAGTCATTGATCAGCCTCTTCATCCAAATGGCTTCCTTAATAGCTTCAGTTGCTGCCATATATTCTGCCTCCGTAGTTGATAAAGCAACAGTTGTTTGAAGTGATGCTTCCTAACTAATGGCAGAACCATATAATGTGAAAACATAACCTGTCAATGATCTTTTCTTGTCTAAGTCTCCAGCATAGTCAGAATCAACAAATCCAACAACATTAGAACTAAAATCAACATCTATATCAAATAACAAGCCAAAATGCAAGGTTCCCTTTAAGTACCTCAAAATCCATTTCACTGCTTGCCAGTGAACTCTACAAGGTTTAGCCATGTACCTGCTAACCATGACCTACATAATGCTGCCAACAGCACTAGAGTAAGGAACTCTTGCCATGGACTGTTCCCCCTCTTCTGTCTGGGAAGATAGGGAAGTTGAAAGTCTAAAATGCATCGCCAACGGTATGCTTACAGGTTTGGAGTTAGACATTCCAAACCTGTCAAGAACCTTCTCAATGTAGTTTCTCTAGGACAAGTACAACTTCCTAGCTTTCCTATCCCTGTGAATTTCCATTCCCAAAATCTTCCTAACAACACCTAAGTCTTTCATCTCAAACTGATTTCTAAGTTGAGTTTTCATCAAATCAACATCAACTATGCTTTTAGTAGCTATAAGCATGTCATCAACATAAGGCAATAAGTGAATGAAAGACTTATTAGGCAATTGTTTATGATACACACAACAATCATGGCTATTTCTCAAATAATCATGATCAACCATAAACAAATCAAAACGTTTTTACCATTGCCTAGGTGACTACTTCAAACCAAACAAAAACTTCTTCAGTCTGTATACCCGGTCTTCTTTGCCTTCAACAATGAATCCCTCTGGCTGATACATATGGATAGTCTCTTCAAGCTCGCTATGTAGAAATGCTGTCTTCACATCAAGTTGCTGAAACTCTAGGTCATATACAGCCATGATGGCTAGTAAAACTCTGATTGAACTGTGTTTTACAATTGGAGAGAACACTTCATTGAAGTCGATCCCCTCTCTCTGACTGTAGCCTTTAGCAACTAAGCATGCTTTGTATCTTGCATCTGTCTCAGACTAGATTACCTTTTTTCTCTTGAAGACCCATTTGCAGCCAACTACCTTAGTCTTTGCTGGTAACTTAACCAAATCTCATGTTTGGTTCTTGTGAAGAGATTTAATCTTTTCAGTCATAGTTGACCACTACTGAGCAGACTCGATACTCTTTATAGCCTCTAAGTAACTAGAAGGCTCTTGCCCAACAATTTCTTCTGCTGTAGCGAGTACATACATGACCATGTCTGCTTGAGCATATCTCTGAGGTGGCCTAATCTGCCTCCTTTGTCTAACAGTAGCTATACTGTATTGCTCCTCAATTGGTGCTTCAGTCTCTGATTCAGAATCATGCTCATCAGCTATAGCGAGATCCTGAGAATCAGGTGGTGTCCTCTGTAGAGTCTATTATAGCTCCACATTCTTCCTTGTAGACACAGGAATCTCCTTTCTCGGATTAAGCATCGATTTTTCATCAAAAGTAACATCTCTGCTAATCACGAATTTGGGTGACTTGGGATCAGTGCACCACAACCTATATCCCTTTTCCCTAGTAGCATATCCTATAAATATGCATTTCTTTACCCTAGGTTCTAGCTTACCATTATTAACATGAAAGTAAGCAGGACAACAAAAAATTTTTAAATTTGAATAATCACTAGGTGCATCAGACCATACCTGATTAGGTGTTTTCAAACCAATAGCTGTGGCTGAAAAGCGGTTCACTAGAAAGCAAGCTGTGTTGATTGCTTTCGCCCAAAAGTCCTTTGACAAGCTGGCATTTGAGAGCATACTGCGTGCTTGTTCTAACAGAGTTCAGTTCATCCATTCAGCTACCCCATTTTGTTGTGGAGTATGCCTAACTGTACGGTGTCTGACAATCCCTTCATTCTTGCAAAACTTATCAAAGTCATTGCTACAAAACTCCATTCCATTAACAATCCATAGTCATTTAATCTTCTTGCCGGTCTGATTCTCAATCAGAACTTTCCATTGCTTGAAATTCTTGAAGACATCACTTTTCTGCTTCAGAAAGCAAATCCACACCTTTCGTAAGTAATCATCGATCAAAGTAAGCAAGTAGTTTGCTCCACTGTTCAATGGAATTGGGGATGGACCCCAAATATCAGAATGAATGTAGTCCACTATACCTTTAGTGTTGTGGACCCCTATTGCAAACTAGACCTTGCTTTGTTTGCCAAACACACAGTGCTCACACAAGTCAAGTTTGCTTAAATTCTAATTCCCTAACAACCCCTGCTTATTGAGGATAGACATCCACTTCTCACTCATATGGCCTAGTCTCATTTGCTATAAATGAGTGACATCTGACTCGGCCTCATCAGATACTGATACTGCAGCTTGACCACTGACAGTATTGCCTTGGAGGAAATAGAGACCATCTGTTTGGTCTCCTTTCATAACAACTATGGAGCCTTTGCTGACTTTCAGTACTCCACCTTATCCCATGTACTTAAAACCTAAATAATCAAGAGCCCTCATGGAGATAAGATTTTTCTTCAAATCTGGAATGTGCTGAACATTTGACAATGTCCTAACTATCCCATCAAACATCTTAATCTTCATTGAGCCCAATCCTGCAATCTTGCAAGCCATGTCGTTCCCCAACAAAATAGAACCACTGTTGACTAGTTCATAAGTCACGAATCAGTCCCTCTTGGGACACATGTGAAAAGTGCAAGCTGAGTTCATGACCCACTTGTTACTAAACTGATTGGTTGAATCATTGATTGCAAGGACCACATCTGAGCCATCAGATTCATCAGCAACACTGATGGCATTAGAGGAACTCGTGGATTCCTCCTTCTTCTTTAGCTTTGTACAGTCACTCTTGTAATGTCCAAACTTCTGGCAGTAATAATAGTTAATGTTTTTCTTGTTGGACTTGGATTTCCCCCAAGACTTCCCTCTGCCCTTCTCTAAACCCTTATTACTGGATCTTCCTCTGTTGGAGGAATCTTTGACAACCAACCCACTGCCTTGAGTTTCACCACCCTTATCACTATACCTACTCCTCAACTCCTTCGAGTTCAAAGCCGACTTCACATCAGCTAAGGAGATGGTATCTTGGCCACATAGCATAGAATTACCAAAATTCTCAAATGATGCAGGTAATGAACACAAAACAATTAAAGCTTGATCTTCATCATCAAGCTTGATGTCAACATTTCTAAGATCCATACTATCTTGTTAAACTCATCTAAGTGTTCAGTAACAGACGAACCCTTATTCATATTGAGTGTATATAATCATTGTTTTAAATACAAGTGATTAGTAAGTGATTTCTTAATGTACAAGCTCTCAAGCCTGTTCTAGAGACCCTCAGTAGTCACTTCCTCAGCTACTTCTCTTAATACTCCATCAGAAAAAAACAATAAAATAGTGCTATGTACCGTCATTAGACGGTATAGGAGAATCAGAAGACCTCTCCTCAAGAACTTTGAATAACCCCTGCTGGCACAACAAAGTTTTCATCTTCAAGCACCACAAACTGAAACTGTTCTGTCCATCAAACTTCTCTACTTCAAATCTGGCTGTAGCCATCTTTTCAGTCCTTCACAGAGCTAGATAGCTCTAATACCAGTTTGTTGGAAATAAACCGATAAAACAAACAACACAAATAGCGGTAGCAACTAAGAGAAATAAAAATGATAATAATGACAACACAGAACACCAGATTTAAGTGGTTCAGCTCAACTGAGCTTACATCTATTGTAGGGTTGATTTCAAATATTTACTATAATCAAATGGAGTACACAGAGAGAGAATCAACAGATTCTTACAACAAAATTCACTCACCTCAAGAGTATACACTTAATCCTCACGTATTTACACTTAAGAAATGGACAAGAAATGAGATCTGGAGGATGCTCTGTTCATCGGGGGCGAAAACAGGGGAGGGAGACATCGCGCAGTGCAGAGGTAATGAATTTTGCAATATTTATATTTATGCGATCTCGCTCGAGCGACACTCAATCTCGCTCGAGCAAACACTTCTAGGTCAGACTCGCTCGAGCTGGAAATCGAGGGAGGGTCTCGCAAAGTCTCTGCCTAAATCTTGCTCGAGCTGGATGTCGAGCGAACTCTCGAGTTGAACTCTTGCTCGAGCGAGATGTCGAGCGAGAGTCGAGCGAGATACTGGGCAGACCAGAATTCAAGCCATCTTCAACAAATCATGAGCTCAATTCTAATTCGATCATTGAGGATGATGATGATAATAATTAATTAAATATAGTACAAGATAAGCACAAGCAAATTAGATAGATATTTCTTAGTTATAATTATTGAAACATAGCTAGAATTGGATTGAAATTATACTTAACGTACGACGTGGCTAATATAAATTTTATTATGATTAGGAAGATAGTTTTCTCAAAAACCTAAAATTCTCTATCCTAAAAAAATATCTTCACTTGATCTCCAATATCTCGCTATCCACTTAATTTCTACAACTATGCCTAGAAATACTCTTCCAAATTAAACAAATCTCCTATTATAATTATGAAAAAAATCATTTTAAGAAGAAAAACATGATTGATTTCATTAAAAAAATATTCATTTAAAGGGTTCAAAATAAAAAATTTTTCTTACTACTCACGTCAAAAAATATTCTTACTAATAACATCATTCAAAACTTGATCTATCTTCTTTAAGGGTTATACAGTTAAGAAAAATCTCTCATAAAAATGAAGACTAGAATTAATATAAAACCAACTGGGCATTTTAGGAAATATACAAAAGTGTCAGGCTCTTGGAAAAAAAAAACATGAAAACAAAAATAAAAGCTGAGTTTGGAAATGAAACACTTCAAGACCAACCATGCGACCGAAAATTCCAAAACTCACCCAGAGAGGAGGCGAGGCGCAAAGAATAGGAAGTTGATGGCGGTAGAAGATGGTCGGTGATATGGAAAAACAGTGAGAGACAGAATGAGTGAGATGAGAGAGAGATCAATGGAGGAAAGAACGATAATAAAAACACCGAGGGAGGAATCGTGCAATCAATGGAGTCTTGACTCACCAAGGGCAGCTGGGAGGTGGCTAAGGTTCCTTCAGCACTGTCTGTGATGGTGGTGACGTCGAGGTGGGTCTGCGACGTGGCTCACAGTGGGTGGAACATTCCTTAGTTTTCAAGGGCTAAAAACAGAGGACACTATGGACATGCGAAAGCAGCATGCAATGGTTGACGACACTAGGTGGCAGCAGCTGGGTCATGGTGGTAGGCCATGTAAGAGTTTTATTTAAACTCTATGTCCCGCACACCCATCTTATCAGTTTGAAATAGTTCAAAATCTTATCAGTTTGAAATAGTTCAAAATCTTATCGGTTAATATTTGAGTTATGAAGGAATAAGAATTACTCCTAAGAGATAAAATTAAATGTCTGTATCTCAATTATAGTCAGACACAAACTTTTAGATTTCTTGATGGTCGAAAGTCCATAAATAGCATTGGGAGGTTTAAAGATTCTCACCTACAACATTAGAGTGCCTTTAGCCATCAGGAGATACTTGTGAGGCAAACGTTGCTAGGGTGATTATTTTCTCATAGTCAGTATAGTTCTTCATCAATCAAAAGGAGAAAATTACGTTTCTTATAATGTTGATTATTATTATTGTAGATCATAAGAAATCGAAGATCCATTTATTAATATCATGTTAAAATATTTAATATGTGGTATCAGAGCAGTAGGTTGTAGATTTTCTATGATCTCGATAAAATTTACAATAATGTATATTATGTTTTCATCATGTTATAAAAGACTAAAAATATCTCTTTTAATCTGAAGAGTAAATTCATGATGTAAACGTCGATTACGTGTTTGACAAAGAGTGATATACTGCATTGATTAATATACTATAGATTGTAGCGTATTTATTTCTCCATTTATGATATTGTACATCTACTTGTTATTTCATATTTGCCTCCTTTGATATATATTGTTGCGATGTTGGAAAGGGAAAGTTGATGGTGTCAATAGAAAAACACCATTTGAGCCGCTGCATATTAAGCCTTCGATTGGTTGGAAAGTTGCTGTGTAATCGTGAATTGTAGCCACTGTAAGTTAAGCCTTGCATTGTGTAGCCACCATATGTGGTGGTGGCTAGTGGCTGTAAGGAGTGGCATTGAGGGGCGGCACAATGGGGTTGTGAGGTCCTGAATGGGTGCCACAGACTGTCTGTTTAGACCTCTCATCGTATGTCATGAGGTTGGCGGCCGAGGAGGCTGAGAACCACCTCGTCGGCATCTCTGTAACGACGGCAGAGGGCTCCAAAGCCCACTACCGCGCCGATCTCTGGAATTTAAAAATAGAATAAAATTATAAAAAAAAAAGACGTTGAGGAAGGTAATGAGAGTATCGCCGGCAGAAGTACGACGGAAATTCATTGTTGTTCTTCCTCACCAACGACGCCCATTGTTGCAGCAGATGAAGGCTTGATGTGCGGCAGCTGCTAAAGGTAGAAGATGAAGTCTAGGGTTTTTTTTTCCAAATGTTTGGGCTGGGCATAGGTTCTAGCCGAAGCCGCTTTAGAGCTCAAAACTGGAGGTATTAAAGGGCTGGACGGGCCACTGTTGTGGCCAGGCTTGATACTGAAAAAAAAAGGGAGTGGAAAGGCTTTTGGGCTAGGCTTCATGGCCTAGTCCGATGGTTAGATGGAAAGAAAGGGAGTCGCGCCTGCATAGTAAGGCCCAACCCAGGTCAACCCAAAAGGTTGACAATTTATGATCCGAGCCTTGGCCCGGTTTCTTGACCCGACCCAGACCATGTTAAATAATATTATTTTATTATTATAATATTATTTTAAAAAAAGTATATTTTTTGTTAGAATAATATTCTCTCTTATATGCATCCTTTAATGTTATATGCATGCATTTAAATTATATACATATTATTACGGTTATCTACATGTATGTATGAAATATTTATTTAATTTTGTGAGATCTCAGATTTACGTGTATTTTTACATATTATTTTATTCTCAGTATTAATTATTTTAATTTATTTTAATAATATTATTGGTTGTGTTTTATTTGTTTAAAATATTTATCTGAGCTATTAATTAGTAAGTATTAGTTTTACGTTGTTTTATGTTTATATTGAGTTACGTTATTTTTATTATTTACTTTAATGTGAAGTAATTATTTTAACGATTGGAATTAAATTCTTTTATTTTATTATGCGAGTTTTAAAGGTCAGTGGGAGTAAGTTCATAATTTTGATCCTATATGTTGATGATATCTTATTGGCTAGTAGTGATCTTGGCTTGCTTTATGAAACCAATGGTTTTCTCTTTAAAAACTTTGAAATGAAAGATATGTATGAGGCATCCTTGGAATCGAGATCTTTCGAGATCGAAAATAAGGACTGTTGGGATTCTCTCAAAAAAGTTACATAGAAAGAGTTCTTGAAAAATTTGGCCTAAAAAGTTGTTCATTGCTGGAAAGCAATAAATATGATATTACAATACCTGCAAGTAACTAAAAATTACCAGCTTAGTTTCAGAAAAACTGATAGTTTGGAGGTAACTGGATACTCAGACTCTGAGTTTGTGGCGTGCTTTGAAGCCACATTGTATGGTTTATGGCTGAGGAAATTTATCTTAGGACTTGGAATTGTCGACTTATAGCCAAGCCGCAAAGAATGCATGTCCTCAAAGTATTTTTCTCTAAATAATAAATATTTAATGAAATTTTAAATACTTAAGTGTTAAGGAGAAAGTACAAAAACAAATATGTTCATAACAATTGTATGTTATTGATTACACTTTAAAAAGACATGTTGAAAAGATGGGTTGTATGTTTATACCCATAATGTGAATATGATAAAGTGATAATTGATACACTGAGTATTTTTTATTGGACATTAAAAGATATCTATCATAGTTGTTTCTATTTTCTTGTCTTTCCATTTAATATATATATTGAAAGGCGTGGATGAATGATGACAAGTTAGTGTCTACGATATACATGAATTGGAACCCAAAGACATTACAGTATTAGCCTTAATTATCCCAATGAAAGATTGTGTGTTAATTTTAGTTACTAGTGTTGTGGTATATAGAAGGATATTTGTTGATTATATAATAGAGGACCGCCATGACTCGCATTAGTAATTAGTTTGACATTGATATTATGGAACTCATGAAATATGTTTTGAGCTATAAAATGTTCAGGAAATAAATTTGCGCAGTATGGTTAATTTCCTGTGATAAACCCATGAACGAAAAGTATTATTTTAGGGGCGTATGGGCCAAGTGGAAGAATGTAAGAGTTTTATTTAAACTCTATGTCCCACACACCCATCTTATCAGTTTGAAATACTTCAAAATTGTGAGATCCCAGATTTATGTGTATTTTTACACATTATTTTATTCTCGATATTAATTATTTTAATTTATTTTAATAATATTATCGGTTGTGTTTTATTTGTTTAAAATAATTTTTTGAGCTATTAATTAGTTAATATTGAGTTACATTATTTTCCATATTAATTTAAATGTGAGATAGTTATTTTAATGATTGGAATTTAATTTCTTTTATTTTATTATGTGAATTTATTTGACGTATTTTTATTTTATTTCAAGTAGTCTCAGCGTTTAAATTAATTTATTCAGCTCTCTGTTTTGGAATTCTTTTTATTGGATCAACTCTATGAATTAAGTTGTGGCGACTGATCTCGTTTATTTCCTTCACTTTTTCTCTTCCTCTTTTCTTTTCTCTTTTTCTTTTTCTTTTTCTTTTTCTTTCCTTCTTCCCCTGCTTCCCTAGCCCGTGCGCGAGCCCCCCCTGTAATAGCCCAAATTTTCTAAGGTAAATTATTTTATGGAAATTACTTTAAGGAAATTTATTTGATGTATTTATTTTCTAGGAAAATAGAGTAGGAGATTTAATTGAGGAATATGAGATAACACTTGGTATTGAGAATTATGCATTCTCGGATTAATCTGTTGAGTTTTAGTGAAATGAGAATAAGTTATTCATATGAGGTCCAAATGAGGTGATTCTAATTGGTATATAACCTTGAGAGATACATCTAAAACTTATATGTTTGACGTTTTTCGATATTCGAAAGGGATCGATAACTTATTTGGGAAGCAAGTGGGCAGCTTTGGAATGGGCTTAAATGGAACTCGAGTTAGATGAAGTGAATTAATTTGAGGCACGTAACTAATTAGGCAATTGGTTTTGAGATTTTCTGAGATTAGGACATGTGTAGGGATAGTTGGAAATGGATGGAAATTTGATTTGGAAACTAATTGGTTAGTTAGTGTGATGGAAACACAAGGAGAGCCAAAATCTAGTTGATAGGTGACTAAGTGGGTCAGATTTGGCTCTACCCTAACTAAACTAAGAAGTGGCTTTCTAGAACTTGTTAAATGGAGACTAAAGGGAGTTATGAAATAACCAAATGACTAGAAAAATCTGGAGAGGGACGTGTGACACAAAGAGAGGGTTGGAGATGGGAGGTGCATGTATGGTTAGATGAAATGCCACCTCACCTCTTATCCCTTTAGCTCACTCCTCAGCCATAGATCAAATTTGGCAACAAAAATATCTCAAATGTAAGCCCTTGGATGACTAATCCAGCTGCAAAGCCTAGGATTTGGGAGGCTTAAGCCTCATCATAAGATATGCTTAGGTGGACACCTCATCACCCATGCAGACAAACAACTAGTGCACCTTAGGGTTTTTCCCTCTTCTCCCCCTCATGTTGGTCGACCACCATCCTATAAATAGACCCTTGAGAGCTTTCTAAGCTCCTTTACAAGGAGAGAACACATTCTCTTTGGAAGATAACTCTAGAAAAACCCTCCCAAAACCCTTAAAGATTTCCTTTGTGAGCTAAGTGATTGAGTTTGGGGAAAGGCTTGCAAGAAGTTGGTTGGATCCATTCTCTTGAAATTTGAAGAATTTGTAAGTCCATATTCTAGCTTAACTTAAGCATGAAAATGGTTTATTGAAGTGATCGAACTATGTTTACTAGTATTGAACTTTTAAGAACATGATTAACTGACAGAGTGGCATATGAGTAAGATTGGTTTTAAATTGCCTTGTAAAAATGTTCAATAAAATTTTAAGAACTTAGATTTAAGTTTTTAAGAAGCCTAGTAAAGTATAGTAAAAAGATTGGCATGTTCTGAGTAGAAAAACTCCTATAGTCGTGATCTCGCTCGACCATTGCTCGACCTGTGGGTTGAGCGAAGATAAAATATAACCCCTCACTAGAGTATCGCTTAATACTCTGCTTGAGCGAGTTCGAACCCGTGACTTCGCTCGATATTCGCTCGACACCCACTCGAGCGAGTTCCAACCCGTGACTTCGCTTGATGATCGCTCGACACCCACTCGAGCGAGATGCTCTGTTTTGCTTAGACTCAAGGTTTTCTTGGAATAAAATTGGTGTTCCAAATGGAAAGAGTTATAAGTGAAAAACTCATATGAATAAGAAAGGATCTACTAAAAAGAAAATAATGTATAAGAAAAAGTTAGTCACGTCGTGACGGGGACGGCGAGACGTAACGCCCAGATGACTGACGTGTTGACAGGGACGACGATACGTAATGCCTGTCGTGTTATAAGAGTGTGTGGTATCCACGGGGACGGTGATATGTAACGCCTGTGAGACTGATCTGAATAGTGGAGACGGCGATAGGTAACATTTGTAGTGATATATGTATATGTTTTGTGTCAAGACGGGGATGGCGAGACGTAACGCCCTGAAGATTGATGAGTATGTGTGATGGGGACGGTGAGACATAAAGTCCATCAGTGATAAGAAATAATAAGAACTTTTGAAATTGTGTAATTCCATATAAGATTACATATTCGGTTGAGCCAAGAAAAGTACCAGTTAGACAGTGGTCTTATGATGTATTTCTTAGGGTAAATTTCCCTAGTCATTCAGCGGTGATAATATCGTAGTTGCTTTTTTCCTGTTTCTTTTAAGCTACTTATGTACTTACTGAGATTTCAAAGGAAATCTCACTCTTTTGTGGTTCTATATTTTTTTGTGCATATCAACTATATACAGGATTCAATGACCAACCAAGGGAAAGCCCCGATGAAGCAGGAGACTTCAGGGAGTCTTGAGGAACTCTCCGACTATAGTCCTTATATGAATATTTCTTTTGTTTCCTTCGGACCTCCTATCCGTAATCAACCTAAAGGAGTTTGAAGCCTTGACGCATCCACTTTTGCTAAGGAGGGGCGACGCACAGGATGCTGTTTAACATTAGAACTAGATGGCTCGTTATCCACGTGTGGGGTCTCTGTGACTCCATAGGGACAACAGCTACAACGAGACTTTAGTGTTAGTATGGATAGGTTTCGCTATGGCAGAGAATTCCCTGAGGTCAAGAAAGAAAATAAGTGAGGTGAAGGAGAGTCTTTTGGAAGAATATAATATATTTTTAGCTAACTTGCTACCATTTGGGTTTTGTATATGTAAAAAGGTATAATGTTAAGCTATTAATGAATGACGTGAATGTTGTGAGTATATTTTTCATGTGATCTTTAGAGAGTTTTATATTTAAAACCAGATCCGCTGTGAATTACATGATATATGCTCTTTATTCTTGTTAAGTACGACGGTGAGTAGCCAAGTGTTACTTATCCAGATATCTTAATTTACGTTAAATCCCAGACGTAAATTCAGAGTGTCACATAGTGGTATCAGAGCTATTATGTCTCTGGGTAAAATCCACAGTGTCCTAGGAGAAATGGATCACATGGCACAAGAATAGGCTTGAATCTTTATCAAATTGGAATTTAGAGTAATATGGATGAATGTTTTGGACTTTCGGAATTTGGAAGTTTCTAAAGCAAGTATAGCTTATGGTAAAGTTGGGTATGTTTCAGGAAAACAATATGCCAAGAGGTCGTCTTCCTTTGAAACGAGTAGACGTAGTAGCCCAAAATCCTTCTCTGGTTACCCCTCCACATACAGAAGAGCAGACGGCACCATCGAACCCACCGTTGGGAGAAGGACAGACGGCACCGAACCCACTGCTGGGAGAAGGGCAGATGGCACGGAATCCACCCTTGGAAGAGGGACAAGTGGTGCAAAACCCCCCGTTAGAAGGAGGCCAGGCAATAGCTGAAGCTATTCAGCAAATGACGGAAGTGTTGAGAAATCAAATAGAACAGAGCCATCATCATCGGTAGAATGAAAATAGAGGACAAGCTCAAGGGTGTCCGTATGAGAAATTTCTGGCGTACCAATACCCGCCCTTTACCGAAACGGAAGGAGCATTAAAGGTAGACAAATGGATTGTAGACCTGGAACGTACCTTCAAAGTCAATAGTTGCACCGAAGTTCAGAAAGTACAGTATGCGGGACATTTGTTACAGGGAGAAGTAGGACTATGGTGGGACACGAAGCGAAAGTTGCTAAAGTTAGAATTGGGAGAAAATGTAGTGCCCACATGGGAAAGGTTCAAGAAAGAATTCAACGATCGATTCTTTCCAGAATCTGTGAAGCGGCATAAAGCTTTAGAATTTACTATGTTAATACAAGGTAGCATGACGGTGGAACAGTAGACAGCGCAATTTATGGAATTGGCAAGATTTGCCTCGCATTTGGTAGCTACTAAAAAGATGAGAGCCTAGAAGTTTCAGGAAGGACTACAACCACGAATTCGTATCCAGGTGGCATGTTTGCAAATTGTGAACTTTCAAGAACTGATGAATATAGCAGCCATAGCAGAAGCTGAACAGAGGAGTGTTATGGCGCAAACTCAAGCATATGGAAAGAGAAGATTTCAATTTTCTGGGGGAAAAATGCTAGGAGGAAGTCAAATTTTAGATCCATGGATAGAGGAAAAGGAATAGCAATTAATCTGATGAGTGCACAAAAATGCACTCTAAATACTCTATTTAAATACTAAAGGAAATGAGAAAATAATGGATATAACTCATGTTATTAAAATTAATGGTCATTTATCTTGAAATAAATATAAGCATGATTTAATATATTGATGAGAATATAAAATGCCATATTTTCCTCTCTTAATGTTTAATATTTTATTCTTATTTGATGCCTAAATATACTCATTATTCTTATATTTTGATTTAGGACACAAATAGAGGCATTAGGAGCAAATGAAGATAATTGCAGAATTTTAGACAGTTCTGACATCTTTTCGTAATATGGGCAT
The DNA here is from genome assembly GCA_036898215.1 of Platycarya strobilacea. NCBI lineage: Eukaryota > Viridiplantae > Streptophyta > Magnoliopsida > Fagales > Juglandaceae > Platycarya > Platycarya strobilacea. The sequence continues at coordinate 39,019,890 of CM072554.1, forward strand.
AACTCTCTCATCCAATCTCCGATTGAGCTGATTCAAGATGATATAGAACCGAAAGAGAAATATCTATAACTTTTAGGTTTTATGTTTGAAGACATATCCACTCAATCTAAGACAAAATCGACCATCAAGTGGACGCACCTGCACTTGACGTTCCTGGATATTTTTCAGCCACTTGCATCAAATCCAAATGTTATCATAATATTTTCCAGCAAGCACTCCTACACCAACTTGGAAATTCAATGATCAATTCATATGGAAGATGAAGTGCACTCAAGTTTCTTCAAGACAAATTATTTGACCACAAGATATTAAGTCATACAAGACAACTAATGGATAGAGAAGCAAAATTGAAACACTCAACCTACAAGCAAAATCCAGCTCATGCATGGTGGGAAAACAAATGATCAAAATGACAACTTACAAATCACTTGGATTCAAGAATGGCACATGGCAAAATAAGTTGAAATTGTGATGATTTTGTCATGACAACTTGCATGAAGGATGCTTATAAATAGAAGGAAGGGGTGTGTGTTCTAAGAATGCTTAGTGTGGGAGGATGCTTTGGAAGAGCCATTATTTTGAGAGCTTGAGAAAAGAAAAGAAAAGCCAAAGAAGAGAGAAGAAAATAATGGTTGGCTTTTCCATATTATCCCTTGGAGAATTTTTGTTGCATATTTTCAAAATGTGTAACTAAATTCTCAATGAGGGCTAGGGATGAACTTGTGTGTGTGATGGTATTTGTAATTTATTTTTGATTCATGTATTTGGTCTTTAAATATTAAAACTCTTTTGTTCTATTATTCTCAATTTATTTGTGATGTTTTTTTCATCTTCAAATAATTATAGAATCTATTTCGTTTATGGATTCAGTCATACTTTTTCTATTGAGTGAATTAGTTCTATAATTTTGTTTGGAGCAATTGATTATCTATATTGATTTAATTCTCTGCTGCAATATCACCTCTTAGGTATATTGTCGTCGTTGGATTTTCTCAATATCGATAACAATTTATAAGAGTTAAGGGCGAAAAATGATTTTTCAAAGAGTTACATGTGATTTAAATTTTGGTTATTAATGTTATATCTTCCGATTAAGAATTTGGACATAGAATTCTTAATTGAGTTATCAATGAATGAAGAATAAATTTGAATACCACAAATACACAAGGAATTCCCTACGCTCTACTTTTCGTCTCATTTTTATATTTTTCAAATTACTCATTTAGTTTTAAATTTACTTATCACACTCATTTAATCTTTTTGTTAATTTAATTACTGTTCTTCAATTTCTCAATCCATCTCCCTATGGAATCGACACCCCAAACCTATACTACAAACGATCGCGTTATTCTTTGGGCGTAATCATAATCCAAATGTGCCGATTTTATTTCCGCAATGTGAAAATGTGGGCGTCGACACCAGGGAGAATGTCGAGTGGATACTAGAATTTGTTTCAGATGCGGCCGACCAGGACATTTGATCAAGGATTGCCCTCAGAATACCCCTCAAGGAGTAGCTCTACCCAGAGGAAAAGCGAAAGCTCCCATGAAAGCTAAAGTTTATGCTATCACGCCTGGAGAAGTAGACGTGGAGGCGGACGAGACTATAGATGCTAACGTTATTACTGGTAATTTCTAAGTCCCCTCTTTTAGTCAATGAATGGATTCTTTGGGAGTGGTAATAATAATAATAGTAGAATGAAAGTTTTTTTAGGTAAGGTTAAGTTGAAGCAATGCATGGTCTATGCCTTGTTTGATTCGGGAGCGACAAGATCCTTTATTTCATATAATTGTGTCCAAAGGTGTGACTTAGTAACAGAATTCTTGGCCCAAAATGTTATGGTAGTCATGCCCAATGGAAAGGTAGCAGGATGCCACCGGATGGTAAGAAGTTGCCCCTTGGAAATTGGAGGTTCACAGTTAGTCACTGACCTGATACTATTTCATTTGATGAAATTTGATTTAATTTTAGGTATGGATTGGTTGGACAAGTATTATGCTAAACTTGACTGTCGCAAAAAGGAAATAGTTTTTGGCTTACCCATGGAGGAGAAATTTTGTTACAAGGGGGAAATATTGGGTAATTATGTTAAATTCCTCAAAAGTTGTTAAGAGTATTCAAGGAATTCCTGTTGTGGAAGACTTTTCTCAAGTATTTTCTGAGGATCTGCCAGGACTGCCTCCTGATCGAGAAACAGAACTTGTTATTGAATTGGAACCAGCCACAACTCCAGTTCATAAGGCTCCGTATAGAATGACACTAGTGGAATTAGAAGAATTGAAAGCGCAGATTGAGGAACTTTTAAGGAAATGATTTATTAGGCCCAGTTCATCCCCATGGGGAGCACCAGTACTGTTTGTGAAAAAGAAAGATGGGACAATGCGGATGTGCATAGACTACCGAGAATTGAATAAGGTCACGATCAAGAATAAATATCCGTTGCCACAGATAGATGACCTGTTGGATCAATTAAGAGGAGCAATTGTATTTTCAAAAATAGACATTCGGTTTGGCTATCATCAGTTGAAGATCAGGGAGCAAGACGTACATAAGACGGCTTTCCGAACTCAATATGGGCACTTTAAATTTTTGGTTATGCCATTCGGAGTGACGAATGCACCAGCGGTATTCATGGATTTAATGAACCCAATATTTAGACCATATTTAGACAAGTTTATGGTGGTTTTTATTGATGATATTTTGATCTACTCTCAGACTGACGAGGATCATAAAGAACATTTAAAAGTAGTAATGGAGATTTTGCAAAAACATCAACTGTATGCCAAACTTAGTAAGTGTGAATTTTGGCTACAAGAAGTTAAATTTTTGGGTCATGTTATCTTAAGTGAAGGAGTTTTCGTGGACCCAGCAAAGGTAGAAGCAGTGATAGAATGGCAGCAACCAACCAATGCACATGAAATATGAAGCTTTTTGGGATTAGCTGGATATTATAGAAGATTTGTGGAAGGATTTTCCAAACTGTCTGCACCTCTGACAGCATTGACCAGAAAGAATGCTAAGTACGTTTGGAGTGAACAATGTGAAAGGAGTTTTCAAGAGCTAAAGAAGAGATTGGCTACAGCACCAATTTTAGCCTTGCCAGAACCTCATAAACCTTACGTGATATATAGTGATGCCTCAAAAATGGGATTGGGTTGTGTATTAATGCAAGAAGGAAGAGTAGTCGCGTATGCATCCCAACAACTTAAGGACCATGAACAGAATTATCCCACACACGACTTGGAGTTAGCAGCTGTAGTGTTTGCTCTAAAGATTTGGAGACATTACTTATATGGAGAAAGATGTGAAATATTTATGGACCATAAGAGTCTCAAGTATCTTTTTAGTCAAAAAACTTTGAATATGAGACAAAAAAGGTAGATAGAGACTATAAGTGATTTCCAATGCGAAATAAAATATCACCTTGGAAAGGCTAATGTGGTAGCCGATGCCTTGAGTAGGAAAGTTCAAACGAAAGAATTATCAGTGCTGGCAGTAATGCGAGAAATTCTGGTAGACAGATTATCACAGGACCTCAAGCTAATGGAGATTCAAGAAATTGTTCCTTTAACGGACAAGGAAATTAAGGATGAACAACAAAAGGATGCTAAGCTGGAGAAGATGAAACAGCAAATACTGGAAGGAAAAGGTCTTTGCACTTTATGATTTCAGGCGATGGGATGCTATACTTTAGGAGAAGGAAAATCATTCCGGATACCCCAGAATTGAAAGAAAGGTTGATGAAATAAGCTCATGGTACACCATATACTGCTCAACCTGGAAGTACTAAGATGTATCAAGATTTAAAAGAAAAGTTTTGGTGGGAAGGAATGAAGAAGGATATCGCGACCTTTATAGCTAAGTGTCCAGTTTGTCAGTTAGTCAAGGCTGAACACCAAAGACCAGCTGGTAAGTTGCAACCTCTACCAATTCCCAAATGGAAATGGGAGGATCTATATATGGATTTTGTGGGAGGATTTCCAAGAACATCTGCGGGAAAAAATTCAATTTGGGTAATAGTGGATTGGTTGACGAAGAGTGCTCACTTTTTACCTATCTCCAACACGGAATCTATGGAAAGGTTGGCAAAAATTTATGTGAAGGAAATAGTTCGTTTGCATGGAGTACCCAATACTATAGTATCAAACAGAGATCCTAGATTTACGTCTCGATTTTGGCAAAATTTATAGAAGATGATGGGTACCAATTTAAATTTTGGCAGCGCATACCATCCTCAAACGGACAGACAAATAGAAAGAACTATTCAGACTTTGGAGGATATGTTGCAAGCCTGTTTATTGGATTTTGACAAAGATTGGGAAAGTCTACTACCATTAATTGAATTTGCCTATAATAACAGTTTTCAAGCTAGTATACAGATGGCGCCATATGAAGCACTTTATGGGAGGAAATGTAGGTCTCCTATTTATTGGGATGAAGTGGGTGAAAGTAGCATTTTGGGACCCGAGTATTTACAGGAAGTGAAAGAGTAGATTACAAGGATTAGAAATTAGATAAAAACGGTGCAAAGTAGACAAAAGAGTTATGCAGATAATCGTAGAAGGGCTTTAGATTTTATGGTGGGAGACTGGGTGTACTTGAAGATTTCACCTCTGAAGGGAGTTATGCGATTTGGTAAGAAAGGAAGATTGAGTCCTCGTTATATCAGACCTTATGAAATTCTGGAAAAAGTAGGTCCAGTGGCTTACCGCCTAGCCCTACCTGATGATTTGCAAGGAATTCATAACGTCTTCCATATATCTTCTCTGAAAAAGTGTTTGAATGATCAGCCAGTGACAGTAATGGATCTGCATCCTAATAATTTGCGTCCCAATTTCACTTATGAAGAGTGGCCTATACGAATTGAAGATCAGAAAGAACAGACCCTTCGGAATCATACTATAGTGTTAGTAAAAGTACTCTGGAACAATCCTGTTTTTCAGGAAGCCACCTGGGAACGTGAGGATGTAATGAGAGTTAATTATCCCCACTTGTTTGAAACGTAGTTGTAATAATATGCATCATAAATTGAATCAGCTGTATGACATTTATATGATATTTGTATTTTCTTTTATGTTAATATTAATTAATATTTGACCTTACACAGGATTATGGCTCCAAAAAGAATTGCACGTATGTCAGTCACCCCTGTAGATCAGTTAGGGAAAAGATCTAAAAGAATTAGAGAGAGATTTCATAGGGAAAAACTGAAGAAATGGAAAGCTGAAAGATTGAGCTGGTTAAATAAAAGTGAGAGACACAGAACCCATATTCTGGACATAGACGAAAAGGGTAACCCTATAAGTAGAAGAGCGTTACCAGGTGAGGAAAGACAACCCGCTCGAAAATGGTTAAAAGCAGAAAAAAGATTTTTGAGAAGAGAGGATAAAGGAAAATCTGTCATAGTAGAGTCATCTGATAGATTTGAAGATCAGAAACGTCAATGTGAAGAGGGACCCATAATAGAAGAGATAGAGACAAACAGATTACGTGCATTGCAAGAAATGAGTGTGAATATGTATTATGATCCAGATGTAGACAAGATATTTTACTACTCTCAAGATTCACTGCTTAATGAGGAAAGAGTACCTACCTATTCAGAAGAATCTACTGCTACTAGCAACCGAGATATAGATTCCATAAACCCTTAATTATTTATATCTTCGTGATTTCGAGGACGAAATCCTTTTTAAGGGGGAGGATGTAATTGCCCAAATTTTCTAAGATAAATTATTTTATGGAAATTACTTTAAGGAAATTTATTTTATGTATTTATTTTCTAGGAAAATAAAGTGAGAGATTTAATTGAGGAATATGAGATAACACTTTATTATTGAGAATTATGCATTCTCGGATTAATCTGTCGAGTTTTAGTGAAATGGGCATAAGTTATTTATATGAGGTCCAAATGAGGTGATTTCAATTGGTATATAACCTTAAGAAATAGATCTAAAACTTATATGTTTTAGGTTTTCTGAGATTAGAAAGGAATAAATAACTTATGTGGGAAGCAAGTGGGCAGCTCTGGAATGGGCTTAAATGGAACTCGAGTTGGATGAAGTGAACTAATGTGAGGTACGTAACTAATTAGGGAATTGATTTTGAGATTTTATGGGATTAAGACATGTGTAGGGATAGTTGGAAATGGATGGAAAGTCGATTTAGAAGCTAATTGGTTAGTTAGTGTGATACAGGGGGAGCCAAAATCTAGTTGATAGGTGATTAAGTGGGTCATATTTGGCTCTACCCTAAATAAACTAAGAACTGGCCTTTTAGAACTTGTTAAATGGAGACTTAAGGGAGTTAGGAAATAACCAAATGAGTGGGAAAATCTAGAGAGGGGCGTGTGACATAAGGAGAGGGCTGGAGATGGGAGGTGCATGTATGGTTAGGTGAAATACCACCTCACCTCTTATCCCTTTAGCTCACTCCTTAGCCATGGATCAAAAGTGGCAACAAAAATATCTCAAATGTGAGCCTTTGTATGACTAATCTAGCGGCAAATCCTAGGGTTTGGGAGGCTTAAGCCTCATCATAAGATATGCTTAGGTGGACACCTCATCACCCATGCAAACAGACAACTAGTGCACCTTAGGGTTTTTCCCTCTTCTCCCCCTAATGTTGGTTGACTACCATCCTATAAATATACCATTGAGAGATTTCTAAGCTCCTTTAGAAGGAGAGAACACATTCCATTTGGATGATAAGTCCAGAAAAACCCTCCCAAAATCCTTAAAGATTTCCTTTGTGAGCTAAGTGATTGAGTTTGGAGAAAGGCTTGCAAGAAGTTGGTTGGATCCATTCTCTTGAACTTTGAAGAATTTGTAAGTCCATATTCTAACTTAAATTAAGCATGGAAATGGTTTATTGAAGCGATTGAACTATGTTTGCTAGTATTGAACTTTTAAGAACATGATTAAGTGACAAAGTGGCATATAAGTAAAGTTTGTTTTAAATTGTCCTGTAAAAATGTTCAATAAAACTTTAAGAACTTAGATTTAAGTTTTTAAGAAGCCTAATAAAGTATACTAAAAAGATTGGCATATTCTGAATAGAAAAACTCCTAAAGCCTTGATCTCACTTGATATTCGCTTGACAGCCGCTCGAGCGAGTTCCAACCCGTGACTTCGCTTGATGATCGCTCGACACCTACTCGAGCAAGATGCCCTTTTTTGCTTAGACTCAGGATTTTCCTGGAATAAATCAGTGTTCCAAATGGAAAGAGTTATAAGTGAAAAACTCGTATGAATAAGAAAGGATCTACGAAAAAGAAAATGATGTATAAGAATAAGTTAGTCATGTCATGACGGGGACGACGAGACGTAATGCCCGGATGACTAACGTACTGACAGGGACGGCGATACGTAATGCCTGTCGTGTTATAAGAGTGTGTGGTCTTCACGGGGACAGCAATACGTAACGCCCATGAGACTGATCTGAATAGCAGGGATGGCGATACGTAACGCCTGTGAGACTGATCTGAATAGAGGGGACGGTGATACGTAACACCCGTAGTGATATATATATGTTTTGTGTCAAGACGGGGACGGCAAGATGTAACGCCCGGAAGGTTGACACGAGACTAACTCATCACAACGGGGACGGTGAGACGTAACGCCCAGATGATTGATGAGTATATATGATGGGGACGGTGAGACGTAATTCCCATCAGTGATAAGAAAGAATAAGAACTTTTAAGAAAACGGTGTAATTCCATATAAAATTACATATTCGGTTGAGCCAAGAAAAGTACCAGTTAGATAGTGGTCTTATGATGTATATCTTAGGGTAAATTTCCCTGGTCATTCAGCGATGATAATATCATGGTTGCTTTTTTCCTGTTTCTTTTAAGCTGCTTATGTACTTACTGAGATGTCAAAAGAAATCTCATTCTTTTGTGGTTTTATATTTTTTTGTGCATATCAACTATATACAGGATTCAATGACCAGCCAGGGGAAAGCCCCGATGAAACAGGATACTTTGGAGAGTCCTGAGGACTCTCTGACCATAGTCCTTATATGAATATTTCTTTTGTTTCCTTCAAATCTCCTATAAGTAATCAACCTGGAGGAGTTTGGAGCCTTGACGCAACTACTTTTGTTGAGGAGAGGAGACGTACAGGATGCTGTTTAACATTAGAACTAGATGACTCATTGTCCATGTGTGGGGTTTACGTGACTCCACAGGGACAACAGCTCCAGTGAGACTTTAGTGTTAGTATGGATAGGTTTCGCTATGGGAGAGAATTCCCCGAGGTCAAGAAAGAAAATGAGTGAGGTGAAGGAGAGTCTTTTGGAAGAATGTAATATATTTTTAGCTAACTTGCTACCATTTGGGCCTTGTATATGTAAAAATGTACAATGTTAAGCTATTAATGAATGACGTGAATGTTATGAGTATATTTTCCATATGATCTTTAGAGAGTTTTATATCTAAAACTAGATCCGCTGCGAATTACATGAAATATGCATTTTATTCTTGTTAAGTATGAGAGTGAGTAGCCAAGTGTTACTTATCCAGACACCTTACTTTATGTTAAATCCCAGACGTAAATTGGAGGCGTCACACCCCCTCCCCTGCTACCTCTTCTGCCCGTTTCTCCTTCCTCCCCAGCGCCGCCGTCGGCCACTCTCTGGCGGCACCGCCCAGCCCAACCTCACCCCCCCACATGCCGATGAGTCCAATAGTACCGATGGTGTCACCTCCAGCCACCCCAAAGCCCTGCATAGCCCCCTACCCGAAAATGAGTTCTTGAATTTTCATGTGTTTTCTGGCCACCGCCGGCCACCACTTGGCACCGATGACCTACCAGTAGTCTCCCTTCACTCTGGCGAGCATAACCCACCGCCTAAAGCCACCCAGCTCTGCCGTTTGCTCCTCCACCTGAAATGGGTCCTTAAATGGATCCATCTTCGCCGCGCCGCCATCCAGCCACCGTAGGCCTCACCGCTGCCACCAAAAGACTCCCCTTGCTCAGCCGACCAACCCCCTAGCTTAGCTTCTCCATCCATGGTCCCACCTTCCCTATACGACCCCAAACCCAAAAATAGGTTTCCACCATTTTGGAGCCCGATCTGACACCTTCTGGTGGTTGTGCCGCCACACCACCACCTCCATAAGATTCCCTACCTTCCATTGAGTGTTTCCCTAAATTTTGATGTAAAACCGAACACTCTAGCCCAACGTACAAAGTGAGTAGCTGTGAATGCTGTGGACTGGCGTTCGCTCAATGATCCCGTTTTTACCACTGTAAGTACTTTCTCAATAAACTTTAAAATTTAAATATATTTTTGCATTGACAAATGTTGTATTTGTTTGACTTTGGGATTTATTGGTTGATGTTGTAATTTATTAATTGTTGGTGATTGAGTTGATTGAATATTGGATATTTTGTACATGGTGATATGCATTGTGAATTCTCACGGTCGTTTATGTGTATATTGATATTTGGGATCTTAATGTGAGATTTGGTGTTTGGATTTTAATATGAGATGTGGTTATTGGATTTATGAATTTTAATGGTTTTCGACTGAGTCATAACAGGGATGGCGATACGTAACTCCCATTGTGATCAGTGGGTGTGAATGACATAATGGGGACGGCGATACGTAACGCCCATTATGGTCATTGTGTGTATTTCATAATGGGAACGGCGATACGTAATACCCATTATGATTAATAGTGTGTGGATGACATAATGGGGATGGCAATACGTAACGCCTATTATGGTCATTGGATGTGTATTTCATATCGGGGACGGCAATACGCAACGCCCGGTATGAAATGAGTGTAGGAATCATAATGGGGACGGCAGTACGTAATGTCTATTATGATTGGTGATGTGTGTATGTCATATCGGGGACGCCGATACGTAACGCCCAGTATGATTGGATTTACGGATATTATTTTCTAAGAAATGATGGATAGTTTTTGTTGGAGTTTTATTATGATTAAAATGAGATTTTAGCGTGACGTGTTATTCTATTGATTTTGAGGAAGATGATCTTAAGCTTCATGCATACGATTTCCTGTTTATGTGTGAGGTTGTTGTTGTGTATGAGTATATTTTATATCTTGGGGTTTGGTTGGGTTGTACTTACTTGCGATGCCATTTTGGCGTCGTAGATTTTGGATGCAGATGTTGAGGAGGCTAAGCCTGAGGACGCGGCTTCATTATTGGAACATTTATTTATAAATTGTTATCTTGAGAAATTGTTTTCCCTTTTTTATAAATATGTATTTTTATGATTTATCTTTCGGATGAATGTATTAAATCTCCTATTGGAGAATTTATGTTAAACTAGTTTATAAAATAATTCTAAAAATTTTAGTACTTTGTTATCAACTTAATTTATCTGCTATTTTTATTTATGTATGTCACGTGTTCACACACTTAGCACTTGACGTTGGGGGTGCATGACCCGTGTTGTCTGTATCCTGATGCCTCAATTTCTGTATTTATTTTAGGGGGAATTTGCAGGCGTCACAGGTGGTATTAGAGCAGTTCGGCTCTGGGTAAATCCGCAAGTTACCTAGGAATTGTACCATAAAGGTTTTTGTTTTAAATTTGTTTGTTTTATTATTTGGTTATTTTATTTTATTTTATTATTCTAATCATTTTCTGAGTTATTCATACTATGTTGTATTGTAAGATTTTAAATAATTGTTTCAGTGTGTTGTGTTATTTTATTTTATTTTATTTTAATGTGCCTTTTGTTTATTATTTCCTGATTTATCTTAGTTCTAGATGTTTGATTTGTTTTGCTTAATTTTATTATAATATTTGTTCATTAATGTGATTTTGGGTAGTAGTTAAGATTTTAATTAATTGATTTTATTTAGTTAAGTTGTTGAGCATTTATTTATATATATGTCTTTGTTTAATTAAATTGAAATTTGGATCTTTCGGATCAGATTATTATTTTATATCTTTCATTTTAAGGGAATATTTATTTAAATAATTATAGTATGGAGTTCCTTGTTTTAAAGTTATTAGTTTGTTGTGGGTTATTTTGTTTTATTAAGCTTTTATGCATTTATCATATAGATTTGGTTTTATTTAATTTCAGTTCATAAATTTCTACAAGATGGTTTTGGATTTTGTTTATTATCTTTTTATTTCAATTGTGGGTTTTGTCATTTAATCATTTCTGAGGTTTTGAGATTCTTTGTGACAAAAATTTAAAGGAAATTGCTATTTTGTATTCCTTTTAGAAATATGCCTTGAAGTAAGTTTTTAAATTTATTATCTTTTCACCTTGCTGCTTGAATTATTTTAAAATTTACCTATTTATTTTGACGAGCGGATTTGTTTTGGCAACTTATTAGTATTATTTATTAGTTTATTTGTCTTACTATGGTTCATTTCTTTTAAAAGTTTTAAGTCCTGGAGATTTCTACAATGAATCTTTATAAGAGTTGGGTTTGTGGAGAATTTCAAAACTTTATTTGTTATTTTATTTGCTGTTCTTATTTTAATTCAATCTCCTTGTTTTATTTAGTAACAGCTTTTGGTGATTTGTATTTACCAAATGAGGTGGTCTTGTTTTCTTAAATGAATGGATTTTACTTATTTGTTTATTAAATCTTTTTCCCGTTGTGTTTTATATAATATTTATGTGAATTACTTAAGTTTTATTTAGTGTTTGGGTATATTATTATATCTTTGTGAGATGAATTTGTTTTGGTAAATTATTGGTATTTATGTAATTATGTTTCTTTGTTGATATTCCCCATATTGTTTATATGTATTAGCTGGATTTCACTGAGCTAGAGTTTCTAAATTCTAATTTGATTTATGGGAGATTGTTGGAATTGTAATCTAGGCGAACTCTTCATGTGAGTGTGAAATTCTTAGCCATTGACATATGGTTATGGAATTTTTTTTAAGAATACTTATGATGGTAGTTGATCAATTGTTTCTTTGGTAAAGTTTTGATCTTGGTTGTGGAAGCTTAGAGATTGATGTGTAATAGTTGCATATGTAAATTTTGGAGAATACTTATTTATTTATTTATTTATTTGTGTTTTGACTTGGGAGAGTTTATTTTGTTAATTGATGGATGTTGATTCAATGTGATCGTATAAAATTCAAGAGATCTAAATTTTAAGCTTCTAGGCGAATTAATTGGAATGAGCAACTTAAGTATGATAATTAGGAAATTTAATGGTTAGTAGCATTTGTTGAAGTGTCTTAAGAAATTAGTTGTGACTTGAGGTCACATAGGAATTTAAATATTTGAGTTTATTCCACCTCATAGGTATTGAAGGTTCAATTGGGAGAATACGGATTTAGATAATTAATCTACGATGAGAGTGATGAATTATAATAACATAAAAGTGTATTAGAAGTTTGGAAGTTAGAAATTTTAGGCGTCAACAATGGATGACATAACCTAATTTGTGAGATTAAAGCATTAGGATTTGTAAGTGTAGTATAAGATTTCTTGTTAATAGGTGTTGAGCAAGCTTCTACTTGATGGTGATAATTTTTGAGGGCTTAGTTTTATGCATTTGGTGAGTTTTTAGAGTGCATGCAGAAGCATGATGTCTTGCAATGTAGTTGGAGGTTCAAGTTTTCTGTTAATTTTGATAAATTAGTGATAACTTGAAATTTGGGATGATACTTGTAAGTGGAGATTTATCTTTTGGTTGGGTAAATTATGTTTATTGATGGTTAAGTTGAGAAGATAAACTTGAGAGTTACTTTAGGGTGACACCAATTGTTGTATGGAGTTAGTGAACATTAAAATTTTGAGAGGTTGTATTAAGGTCCTTGTACATATGGAGTTTAGATTAATTGGCTAACTTAGGAGTCTTAGAGATGAAATATTACTTGGAGACTATACGATTATGATGGAATAACATTCATATGTATTTGAAAAAAATAGATGATTGTGCTAATACTTGGAGTGAGTATTAAGTGATGTGGTAGGTGAGCTATTGGTGTTTCTATTAGTTGCCTATTAGTTGCAGCCGACCGAATTTCGGGGACGAAATTCTTTTTAAAGGGGGAGAATGTGAGATCCTAGATTTACATGTATTTTTATACATTATTTTATTAGTAGTATTAATTATTTTAATTTATTTTAATAATATTATCGGTTGTGTTTTATTTGTTTAAAATAATTGTTTGAGCTATTAATTAGTTAATATTGAGTTACGTTATTTTCTATATTAATTTAAATGTGAGATAGTTATTTTAATGATTGGAATTTAATTTCCTTTATTGTATTATGTGAATTTATTTAATATGTTTTTATTTATCATTTTATTTTAAGTAGACTCTGCGTTTAAATTAATTTATTCAGCTCTCTATTTTGGAATTCTTTTTATTAGATCAACTCTATGCACTAAGTTGTGGGGACTAGATCTCGTTTATTTCCTTCACTTTTTCTCTTCCTCTTTTCTTTTCTCTTTTTCCTTTTCTTTTTCTTTCCTTCTTCCCCTGCTTCCCCAGCCCGTGCGCGAGCCCCCCCTCCCCTGCTACCTCTTCCGCCCGTTTCTCCTTCCTCCCCCAGCACTGCCGTCAGCCACTCTCCAGCGGCACCACCCAGCCCAACCTCACCCCTACATGCTGGCGAGTCCAATGGTACCAGTGGTGTCACCTCCGGCCACCCTACCGCCCCTACATAGCCCCTACCAAAAAATGAGTTTTTGGCTTTTCATGCATTTTTCAGCCACCGCCGGCCACCACTTGACACCGGCCACCTACTAGCAGCCCTCGCTCACTCCGGCGATCATAACCCACCGCCCAAAGCCACCCAGCTCTGCCGTTTGCTCCTACACCTGAAATGGGTCCTCAAATGGATCCATCTTCGCCAGGCCGCTGTCTGGCCACCGTAGGCCTCACCACCGCCACCAAAAGACTCTCATTGCTCAGCTGACCAACCCCCTAGCTCAGCTTCCCCATCCGTGGCCCCACCTTCTCTATACGACCCCAAACTCGAAAATAGGTTTCCACCCTTTTGGAGCCCGATTCGCCACCTTCTGGTGGTTGTGCCACCACACCACCACCTCCATGAGATTTCCCACCTTCCATTGAGTGTTTTCCTAAATTTTGGTGTCAAACCGAGTACTCTAGCCCAACGTACAAAGTGACTAGCTGTGAACGCTGTGGACTGGCGTTTGCTCATTGATCTTGTTTTTACCGCTGTAAGTACTTTCCAAATAAATTTTAAGATTTAAATATATTTTTGCATTGACAAATGTTGTATTTGTTTGATATTAGGATTTATTGGTTGATGTTGTAATTTATTAATTGTTGGTTGATTGAGTTGATTGAATATTGGATATTTTGTACATGGTGATATGCATTGTGAAATTGCACGGTCATTCATATGTATATTGATATTTGGGATTTTAATGTGAGATTTGGTGTTTGGATTTTAATATGAGATGTTGTTATTGGATTTATGAATTTTAATAGTTTTCGACTGAGTCATAATGGGGACGGCGATATGAACACTCGTTGTGATCAGTGGATATAAATGACATAATGGGGACGGCGATACGTAACGTCCATTATGGTCATTGTGTGCGTATTTCACAATGGAAACGGTGATATGTAACACCCATTATGATTGATAGTGTGTGAATGACATAATAGGGATGGCAATACATAATGTCCATTATAGTCATTGGGTGTGTATTTCATATCGGGGATGGCGATACGTAACGCTTATTATGATTAGTGATGTGTATATGTCATATCAGGGACGGCGATACGAAACGCTCAGTATGATTGGATTTACAGATATTATTTTTTAGGAAATGATGGAAAGTTTTTTTTGGAGTTTTATTATGATTAAAATGAGATTTTAGCGTGGCGTGTTATTTTAATGATTTTGAGGAAGATGATCTTAAGTTTCATGCATACGGTTTCCTGTTCATGTGTGAAGTTGTTGTTGTGCATGAGTATATTTTATGTAATAGCCCTAAAATTTTCATCCTAATTTAATTATTTAATTAAATGCTACTATGAAAGATTAGTGATAATTTGTAAAAACAAGCTCTAAAGAGATGGGCTTGGGAATGAAGTTTTGGAGATATGGATTAAGCGAATGGGCCAAAAGAGTAGTGGTGAACCCATAAGCCCATAGTGTGAACTCATGATCCACCAAGCCCATATTAGAGACACTTGTCAGTTGAAGAGAAACCCTAGAAAGTCATTCAAGGCTTGTAGGAAATTTCTAGTTGGTGACGATTGACTAGTAGGTAGCCATGTAGGATGGAGTGTGGAATCTTATGGAGAGATTTTCCTATCATGGAATCTTGGAAGTACAATGCGCCATCCTTTGAATTTCCAATAGAAGTCATAGTGTATGTGAGTGTGACAAGTGACGTGAAGGGAAGGATGGAGGAATGGAGCAAGGGGTTTCGGTAGGGAGGCATTCCGTGAGCTACTTGGAGGATTCCATGGAGTATGGCCACCAAAACGTTGATGAGACAGGAGAGGAGTGTGTGAATGAATAAAGTACAAAGTGTAAGAAGGTATGGTGATGTGAAGAGAGGTATGGTGTGTGTGTAAGTGATAGAAATGACAAAGAAAGGAGATGAAGCAAAGGGAGGGTTCGGTTGAAGCAAGGCCTTGGCCGGATCATACATTGCTCAATTCCCGAAAAGCATGGCTTTGAGATCATTTGGATGGACACATGAGATGATCAAGGGAAGGTGATTGAGTGAAATGCAAGAAAAATGAGGACTAAGCACTCAAGGGGGCGCCGGCCATAGCAAGTGAGGGAGAAAGAAACCAAATCTTCCAAGGTATGGCCAAGACTTGATATTGGAATGACCTAGTGTTGTCAATCTTTCAATCCATCATTGGCCATACCTAAGAATAGTAAAATGTGTACCAAAGACCCTAGAGGAAGGGCTTGGCCGTGTGACTCTATGCTCATTTTCCTTAGGTTGTTTCATTTGGACACAAGCAAACATATCCCTACCCCACTCTCTCCCTACCTCTCGGCCAAAGCCATCCAATTACCCCCACCATTGTTTCTTCTTATTTTACCACACAATTTGAAGAATTCTAAATTAGTGGAGCTAAGATCAAGACTCTTGAAGTGGATATTACTTTGGAGAAGGTTAGTGCCTAGACTCATGCAAGCCTAGGAAGAACACACACACATATAGCACCATTGTTTTAGGTAAAAGGAAATAAGGTTTCTTTTAAAGCTTTATACTTACAATTAGTCTAATAAGAGATTCTATGTGTGTATTTTCATATTTTAATAAAAAATCTAATAGGAATATTGTAAGTATACTTTCACCTTTTCTTTAACATTTCTTGTATATGGTTAGGTGATCATACTTGTTGGATTAATGGTTGTATTTCCATGTTTGGATTAAAGTGATTTGTGTTAATGCTTGTCTTTGATATGAATATTCATGTGTAAATCTCTATGTTAAAAATGAGGTTAGAATATGAGTATAGATGATGGATCAAGTATTAGTAGCAAAAAGAAATGGAAAGCATGAGTATATATGAATTGATGAATTGATGCATGGTGGATCTTAGTATTAAGCTTATAAAATTTGGTGTTGTTAAGATAAAATTTACTTAAGGAAATTAGTAGTATGATTGATTTATTTAAGGAGGATATTGTCTTGAGGAAATGAAAAATGGACATGGGAAGAAAATATATGACTAATATGAATTATAATGATGTATACATGCATATGAAAAGAAGTAATCACTTATTTATGATGATTAGTAGTGTTTAATTGGAATCTTAAGAGGTATAAGGTTAAGACTAGAGGATTAAAGTATATTGATTGTTTGTGGAATGATAGGGTTTCGGTTACCCCCTTTTTAGAAATGGTATATGTGTTAATTAAACACCTTTAATTCTTGGAGGATACTTAGAGTGACATGATGAAGAAAAGCCCTAGGAAATACCCTAGGAGGTTTTGGCCTTAATGGTTTGGAGATGGGCCGAGTACTCTACTTCAATCCTAGGCCTAAATTTGGGTGTTAGAGCATGATGGCTAAGTAGGAAATTGTAAAGTTTGTCCCGATGAAAAAGAAAATGAACTATGAATGCACTCGAGCTTGCCTCGGGTTTTGCATGAAAATAAGTAAGTGTTGCATGTCACATGCATAAGTCATGAAAAACATGTTTTTAGAGTCTAACATGTTTTTAAGAAAAAAAAAAAGAAAAATTAAGTTTTAAAAGAACCCCAAAGGCTGGAACGGGGTAGTGCCCCAGTAGAACTCTCTGTTCACTCAGGAGTGTTTAAAGTCGAGTGAAAGCCCCTGGGTTGAGGAAGAACAGTCGGTGGACCGTGTATGGCTCCAGAAGGTGTCCGGAGTGTGATCGCACCTAACACTGGTGGGTGCCAAAGACGGGTAAGGTGTAAGGACCTGCCATATTATAAGCTACGTGACACACTCATCTTAAGGTGATGCGGTAACCAGTAGGGAACACGCGGTGCTTAGGGGAACCGCATTGTGTCTCATATATGCTACGCGATAAGTCATGACAAGATGGGCTTTCAAGCCATAAGAAAAGATCAGTATCTGATAAGTGGCACATAAGAAAGAATAAAAGATGTGAAATGTTTTAAGAAATGATTTGAAAAGCACTGATATGAAAAGAAGTCTGAACGAAGCAAGTTTGTATGAAAGTTTACATGAGCATGTGCATGAGTCCTGTTATCCATTGCATATGCATTACTTATGATTGTTTGGTTCACTTATCTGTATAATTGAAATGCTTTGGTTAAAGTGCAAGTATACTTGCTGAGATTTCTCCCGAAATCTCACCCCGTTTTTATTATCTCTACTATCGCTCCATTGGGAACGATAGAAGTTATTGCAGGAAAAGATGGATCCATGGATTACGACTCTTGAGAAGATGGGTCGGACCCTCAAGGGCCCGACTAAGACAGATTCTGCTGGGCCAGTGACCCTAGACCTGCTGGGTCAATGGGCAGCAGAGTCGCTTCCTATGGCGACCTACTTTTTTGATGACTTACGCCCTACGGGGTGTTGTCTGGTTTTAGGAGTGGACAGGCTCCTCCATATGGGACGCCTATTTACCTCATCCTCTGGGATGATGTGTGACGTAGGCCCAAGTTTAAGTTTGGACAATTTTCGTTATGGACCTGACTTTAAGAAGATAAAGGAAGAACCCGCCTATTAGCATATCTGGTGGAGAAGGAGGGGACCGTTAGTGCATCTATTTTGTATGGCCAGTGTATTTTGAGGAATTCTTCCCACTGTTTTGGGAAGTGCTTTTGTATAAACTGTTAACATTGGTGACCTTAACTTTCGATGTATATGTATACAATGTTTAATTTGGATTTGTATTTCGTTAAACATGTGATGAGCGGCAAGCGTAAACGTCTTGTCAAAGTTTTTGGCTTGACCCTTTTTCTGCTGCAAGATATTACTGAAAAAAAAAAGGAATGCTTTCACTAAGCACTTAATTAATATCACTACATTATATATATCTATATAATGTTTTTACATGTAACGATGAGGAATGAACTTCCTTGAGACGCTCATTCCCAGAGTCACAATTTGCGTACAAACCCAAGCGCAAGCTGGGGTGCCGACAGCAGTGGTATCAAAGCAGTTAAGTCTTTGGGTAAGAAACCACAAGTCCTAGGAAAAAGAATCACATGGTATAGGTTATGATCCCTTAGAAATAGGTTTGAATCTTTAGATAATCGGTTGGAAATAATAGTGGTGCGTGAATATGATGTGGTGAGTTACGAGAATCGAAGTGCAAGAGTTGAGGTAACTCATATGAGGATTATGTGCTTTTCAGGGAAGAATGGTAGGAGGGCGACGACGTGCCCCTACTCCAAGACCTGAAGCACTACCAGAAGTTAACATTTCGAGTCCAGTACCGACCGTGGGGAATGCGCCACTAATTTCGTCACCTCAAACCGGAGGAAGGGAGACTCCGAATGCCCCATTGGATGGCAAACAAGCGATAGCGGAGGGTATTCGCCAAATGACGGAGTTAGTAAAAAATCAAATGGAGCAGAGCCGATGTCACCCAAACGTTGGTGGAGGAACAACAGGATGCTCATACGAGAAATTTCTGGTGTATCGATACCCGAACTTTATGGGGACCAAAGGAGCTATGAAAGCAGATCGATGGATTATGGACCTGGAATGTACCTTCAAGATTAGTGGATGTACGGAGACACAAAAAGTACAATATGCTGGTCACCTACTGCAAGGGGAGGCCGGATTATGGTGGGATACAAAGAGAAAGCTACTGAGACAAGAACTTGGAGAGAATGTAGTTCTTACCTGGGAAAGGTTCAAGGCAGAGTTCGATAATTGATTCTTTCCGGAATCGATTAAACAGCAGAAGGCGATAGAGTTCACCACGCTAGTACAAGGAAGCGTGACGGTGGACCAGTACGCCGCCAGATTTATGGAGTTAACACGATTCGCCCCTCATTTGGTGTTAATAGAAAAGATGCAAGCGAAGAAATTCCAGGATGGATTGCAACCAAGGATTCGCAACCAAGTGGCCTGTCTACGAATTGAAAACTTCCAAGAGTTGGTGAATGTGACAGCCATTGCTGAAACAGAGCAGAGAAGTCTGATTTACCAAGCTCAGACTTACAAGAACGGAAATTTTCTGTACTCTTCGGGAAAAGATGTGGGCAAAAGGAGGAATGCTCGTCCCATGGATAAGGGGAAGAGCAAAATAAGCGGACCTAAAAGACCGATCTCATCTCCACCATGTAGAACTTGTGGGCGTCCGCATAAGGGTGAATGCTGAGTGGCAACGTGAGCTTGCTTTCTGTGTGGTCAGGTGGGCCACATGATCCGTGATTGCCCTCAGATGGCTTCTAGCGGAATGACGACGCTTGGAGGAAAGGCAAAAACCCCTGTGAAGTCAAAAGTGTACGCCATTACCTCGGGAGAGGTAGTGGATGATGAAGAGGCTATCAACGTCGGCATCATTACTGGTAACGATCTTATTTTTATCTAGAATTAAAGCATAGATAATTCTCCCTAAAATAACCATGAGAAAGTTTTATATAGGTGAAATTATATTGATGGGTAATGTGTATGCTTTGTTTGATTTCGGCGCGACAAGATCTTTTATTTCATATGATTGCGTGTGGAGGTGTAAGTTAGGAGTAGAGCCTTTAGCTCAGAAAGTGTTGGTGACACTCCCTGATGGGAAGACATTTGGATGTCAGCGGATAGTGAGGAACTGCCCGTTAGAGATCACTGGCGTAAGGTTTAATGCCAATTTAATAGTTTTTCATTTGTTGGGATTTGATGTGATATTGGGTATGGACTGGCTATCCAAATATTATGCCAAAATGGACTGTCGCAAAAAAGAGATAACATTCGAACTGCTGGAAGAGGAGGAGTTGCGCTATGAAGGGGAAATAGTTCACTATGTTTCCTTTATAATGACAGCAAAAAGAATGACGAAAAGCTTAAGAGGAGGAGCTAAAGGGTTTTTGATAATGTCCTTGAAAGCGGGTGGAAATACAAAGAATATTGAAGAAATTTTGATAGTAAAGGACTTTCCGCAAGTGTTCTCAGATGATCTACCACGATTACCCCCAGAACGTGAGACCGAGTTTACAATTGAACTCGAACCTGCAACAACTCCAGTTCATAAGGCGCCTTATCGGATGGCTCCAACAGAGCTGAAAGAATTGAAGACTCAAATTGCGGAATTACTGGAGAAGGGGTTTATACGGCCTAGTTCATCGCCGTGGGGAGCCCCAATCCTGTGCGTGAAGAAGAAAGATGGAACGATGCGGATGTGCATCGATTACCGATGACCCAATAAGGTCACCATTAAGAATAAATATCCGTTACCCCGGATAGACGATTTGCTAGACCAACTGCAGGGAGCCACAGTATTCTCTAAGATAGACCTCAGGTCAGGGTACCATTAGCTTAGGATTAAGGAGCAAGACGTACCCAAGACCGCTTTCGAACTCGCTATAGACATTTCGAGTTCCTAGTCATACCTTTTGGACTAACGAATGCCCCAGCAGCCTTTATGGATCTGATGAATTGAATTTTTTGGTCGTATCTAGACAGTTTCGTCGTGGTCTTCATCAACGATATTCTGATATACTCTCGGAATGACGAGGAGCACAAGGAGCATTTAGAGACAGTGCTGAAAATTTTACAAGAACACCAATTGTATGCCAAACTTAGTAAGTGTGAGTTTTGGCTCCACGAAGTTAAGTTTTTGGGCCATGTGATTTTAAGCGACGGAGTTTTCGTGGACCCGGCAAAAATTGAGGCAGTAACCGAATGGCCACAACCGACGACCGTTCATGAAATACGTAGTTTTCTTGGATTAGCAGGATACTATAGAAGATTCGTCGAAGGATTTTCTAAGTTATCTGGTCCCCTAACAGCTTTGACCAAGAAGAACGCCAAATACGTCTAGAGTGATCAGTGCGAGCGGAGTTTTCAAGAGTTTAAAAGGAGACTGACTTCTGCACCAGTATTGGCATTACCAAAGCCCCACAAACCATATGTAATATATAGTGATGCCTTAAAAATGGGTTTGGGATGTGTACTAATGTAAGAAGGACGAGTAGTTGCCTACGCATCCCGATAGTTTAAGGATCACGAACGAAATTACCCCAGCCATGACCTAGAACTGGAAGTAGTAGTGTTTGCATTGAAAATATGGAGGCACTACTTGTATGGGGAAGAATGTGAGATATACACCAACCATAAGAGTTTAAAGTATCTATTCAGCCAAAAGAATCAAAATATGAGACAGAGAAGGTGGGTTGAGACCATAAGCGATTTTCGGTGTGAGATCAAGTACCACCCGGGAAAAGCTAACATGGTGGCAGACGCTTTAAGTCGAAAATCTCAAGCAGAGGAACCCTCAATGCTGATAGCCATGCAAAGTATGTTGGTTGAGAATCAGCCTAGAGAAACGATGTTGGTAGCAGTTCAAGAGATTATTTCTCTAACTAAAGATGAAATTTGAGAAGGACAACGACAAGATACCAAATTGGAGAAAATCCGAACGAAATTACTCGAGGGACAAGGATCGCCCCATTTACCATATCTGATGATGGGACGCTATACTTTGGGAAGAGAACAGTGATACCAGATGATTCAGAACTAAAAGAAAGGCTTATGAGAGAGGCACACTGTACTCCTTATACAGCCCATCCCGAAAGTACTAAAATGTATCGGGATCTGAAGGAACGGTTTTGGTGGGAAGGTATAAAGAAAGACGTAGCTGCTTTTGTGGCAAAATGCTCCATATGTCAAATGGTTAAAGTAGAGCATCAACGACCAGCAGGAATGTTGCAGCCCTTTTCAATTCCGGAATGGAAGTGGGAAGATATTTCTATGGATTTCGTAGTAAGGTTTCCGAGAACCTCGGCGGGAAAGAACACAATTTGGGTGATAGTGGATAGATTAACAAAGAGTGCCCACTTCCAACCAATTGCGAATACTGATTCTATGGAGAAGTTATCACGAATCTATGTAAAAGAAATAGTTCGTTTGCATGGCGTGCCTAAAACGATTGTCTCAGATAAATATCCGAGATTTACCTCTCACTTCTGGCAAAGTTTACAGAAGAGGATGGGATCCAACTTGAAGTTTAGCAGTGCTTATCATCTGCAAACTGATGGTCAGACAGAACGGACTATTCAGACTTTAGAAGACATGCTACAGGCATGTGTGCTAGACTCCAGTGTCGATTGGGAGAGTCTCTTGCCTTTAATCGAATTCACCTACAACAACAGCTTTCAAGCTACTATCCAAATGGCATCATACGAAGTCTTATATGGAAGAAAATGCAGATCTCCTTTATATTGGGATGAAGTCGTTGAAAGCAAAGTGTTAGGGCCTGAGTATTTGCAAGAAGTCAAGATTCAAGTAGAACTGATACGAGAAATGATGAAAACTGCCCAAAGCAGGCAAAAGAGCTAAGCGAATCAAAGAAAAAGACCCTTAGAGTTCGTAGTTGGCGACTGGGTGTATATTAAGATTTCACCAATGAAGGGAGTGGCCTGCTTTGGCAAGAAAGGAAAATTGAGTCCCCGATACATCGGACCGTATGAGATTTTGACAAAAGTTGGACCGGTAGCTTACCGTTTGAATCTGCCGGTGAACTTACAAGGAGTCCATATTGTATTTCATTTGTCATCCTTGAAGAGGAGTTTCGGTGACGGACCGGCGACGGTAATAGATCCGAGTACTATCCAACTGTGCCCTATTCTAACTTATGAAGAGTGGCCGACACAAATTACCGATCGCAAGGAACAAAAACTGAGGAATCGAAAAATATCCTTAGTAAAAGTGTTATGGAACAACCCAGCATTTCAAGAAGCAACTTGGGAACGCGAAGATGCTATGAGGGCTAACTACCCTCACTTGTTTGAAGATTATTAGTGTATCTAATTTTCGTTTGACTGAACTTTGTTGTGAATGAATGGATGCTTTGTGTGAATGTATGAACGATTGATTGATGTTTTGAGTATTATATTCCTTGAATTATTTCACAAAACCATAAGTAATTTTTGGATAAAAATTTAACCAGGTTATGACCCGAACTAGAAGAACCCCACGCATGTTAGTAGCCACTATAACCCAATTAAGAGAGAGGAGAGAAATCAAACAAAGAATCATGCGTAGAAGGCATGAAAGAAAGAGAGTGTAGAGACTTAGGCATTTGGAACGATATGAGAAACACTGTACCCATCGGATGGACATAGGGCCTAGAGGAAACCTCGTGTTTCGTAGAGCTACGCCAAACGAAGAGCGGCAACCCCCTAACCCATGGATGAAAGGAGAGAGAGAAAATCTGCGTAGGATAGTGCAGGGAGAAGCGAGTGAACCAAATACGGAACCCCTGGAAAATTCTAATACCTCTAATGATCGCTTAAGACAAAGAATAGAAGGAATACCACGAGTGGAAACAGAAGAAGAGATAACGCATAAATTAAATGAATTAAGGACGAACATGTACTACGACTCAGACGTGGATGCCATATTTTATTTTTCTCAAGACTCTGTAACCAAGGAAGAAGGAGTACCCACTTATTCATCGTCAGAAGAGTCCACTACCACTAGTACTCGAGGTACGCTATATTTTTATTATTATTCTCCATATCATTGCATGCGTCGATTTTGAGGACGAAATCGTTTATTAGTGGGGGAGGATGTAATAGCCTTAAAATTTTCATCCTAATTTAATTATTTAATTAAATGCTAATATGAAAGATTAGTGATAATTTGTAAAAACAAGCTCTAAAGAGATGGGCTTGAGAATGAAGCTTCGGAGATATGGATTAAGCGAATGGGCCAAAAGAGTAGTGGTGAGAGCCCATAAGCCCATAGTGGGAACTCATTACCCACCAAGCCCATATTAGAGACACTTGTCAGTTGAAGAGAAACCCTAGAAAGTCATCCAAGGCTTGTAGGAAATTTCTAGTTGGTGAAGATTGACAAGTAGGTAGCCATGTAGGATGGAGTGTGGAATCTTATGGAGAGATTTTCCTATCATGGAATCTTGGAAGTACAATGCACCATTCTTTGACTTTACAATAGAAGTCATAGTGTATGTGAGTGTGACAAGTGGCATGAAGGGAAGGATGGAGGAATGGAGCAAGGGGTTTCGGTGGGGAGGCATTCCGTGAGCTACTTGGAGGATTCCATGGAGTATGGCCACCAAAAAGTTAATGAGACAAGAGAGGAGTGTGTAAGTGAATAAAGTACAAAGTGTAAGAAGGTATGGTGATGTGAAGAGAGGTATGGTGTGTGTGTAAGTGATAGAAATGACAAAGAAAGGAGATGAAGCAAAGGGAGGGTTCGGTTGAAGCAAGGCCTTGGCCGGATCATGGATTGCTCAATTCCTGAAAAGCATGGAATTGAGATCATTTGGATGGACACATGAGATGATGAAGGGAAGGTGATTGAGTGAAATGCAAGAAAAATGAGGACTAAGCACTCAAGGGGGCGCCGGCCATAGCAAGTGAGGGAGAAAGAAACCAAATCTTCCAAGGTATGGCCAAGACTTGATCTTGGAATGACCTAGTGTTGTCAATCTTTCAATCCATCATTGGCCATACCTAAGAATAGTAAAATGTGTACCAAAGACCCTAGAGGAAGGGCTTGGCCATGTGACTCTATGCTCATTTTCCTTATGTTGTTTCATTTGGACACAAGCAAACATATCCCTACCCCACTCTCTCCCTACCTCTCGGCCAAAGCCATCCAATTACCCCCACCATTGTTTCTTCTTCTTTTACCACACAATTTGAAGAATTCTAAATTAGTGGAACTAAGATCAAGACTCTTGAAGTGGATATTACTTTGGAGAACGTTAGTGCCTAGACTCATGTAAGCCTAGGAAGAACACACAAACATATAGCACCATTGTTTTAGCTAAAAGGAAATAAGGTTTCTTTTAAATCTTTTTACTTACAATTAGTCTAATAAGAGATTCTATGTGTGTATTTTCAGATTTTAATCAAAAATCTAATAGGAATATTGTAAGTATACTTTCACCTTTTCTTTAACATTTCTTGTATATAGTTAGGTGATCATACTTGTTGGATTAATGGTTGTATTGCCATGTTTGGATTAAAGTGATTTGTGTTAATGCTTGTCTTTGATATGAATATTCATGTGTAAATCTTTATGTTAAAAATGAGGTTAGAATATGAGTATAGATGATGGATCAAGTATTAGTAGCAAAAAGAAATAGAAAGCATGAGTATCATATGAAATGATGAATTGATGCATGGTGGATCTTAGTATTAAGCTTATAAAATTTGATGTTGCTAAGATAAAATTTACTTAAGGAAATTAGTAGTATGATTGATTTATTTAAGGAGGATATTGTCTTGAGGAAATGAAAAATGGACATGGGAAGAAAATATATGACTAATATGAATTGTAATGATGTATACATGCATATGAAAAGAAGTAATCACTTATTTATGATGATTAGTAGTGTTTAATTGGAATCTTATGAAATTTAAGGTTAAGACTAGAGGATTAAAGTATATTGATTGTTTGTGGAATTATTTAGTTTAAGTTTATAGAAGACACTTGTTGAAGAGGAGACTTTGAATGAATTAATAGAAGGAAATTTTCTCAAGTTAAAAGGTGAATGGAAGAAGTTGGAATGAAATAAGTTTGGATGTAAAAAAAAAAAAATGTTTACTTATTGGATGATAGGGTTTCGGTTACCCCTTTTTAGAAATGGTATATGTGTTAATTAAACACCTTTAATTCTTGGAGGATACTTAGAGTGACATGATGAAGAAAAGCCCTAGGAAATACCCTAGGAGGTTTCGGACTTAATGGTTTGGAGATGGGCCGAGTACCCTACTTCAATCCTAGTCCTAAATTTGGGTGTTAGAGCATGATGGCTAAGTAGGAAATTGTAAAGTTTGTCCCGATGAAAAAGAAAATGAACTATGAATGCACTCGAGCTTGCCTCTGGTTTTGCATGAAAATAAGTAAGTGTTGCATGTCACATGCATAAGTCATGAAAAGCATGTTTTTAGAGTCTAACATGTTTTTAAGAAAAAAGGAAAAAAGGAAAATTAAATTTTAAAAGAACCCCAAAAGCTGGGACGGGGTAGTGCCCCAGTAAACTCCCTGTTCACTCAGGAGTGTTTAAAGGAGTGTTTAAAGTCGAGTGAAAGCCCCTGGGTCGAGGAAGAATAGTCGGTGGACCGTGTATGGCTCTAGAAGGTGTCCGGAGCGCGGTCACACCTAACACTGGTGGGTACCAAAGACGGGTAAGGTGTAAGGACCTGCCATATTATAAGCTACGTGACACACTCATCTTAAGGTGATGCGGTAACCAGTAGGGAATACGCGGTGCTTAGGGGAACCGCGTTGTGTCTCATATATGCTAACCGATAAGTCATGACAAGATGGGCTTTCGAGCCATAAGAAAAGATCAGTATCTGATAAGTGGCGCCTAAGAAATAATAAAAAATGTGAAATGTTTTAAGAAATGTTTTGAAAAGCACTGATATGAAAAGAAGTCTGAAAGAAGCAAGTCTGTATGAAAGTTTACATGAGCATGTGCATGAGTCCTGTTATCCATTGCATATGCATTAGTTATGATTGTTTGGTTCACTTATCTGTATATTTGAAATGCTTTGGTTAAAGTGCTAGTATACTTGCTGAGATTTCTCTCGAAATCTCACCCCTTTTTTATTATCTCTATTATCGCTCCCTTGGGAACGATAGAAGTTATTGCAGGAAAAGATGGATCCACGGATTACGACTCTCGAGAAGATGGGTCGGACCCTCAAGGGCCCGACTAAGACAGATTCTGCTGGGCTAGTGACCCTAGACCTACTGGGTCAATGGGCAACAGAGTCGCTTCTTATGGCGACCTACTTTTTTGACGACTTACGCCCTACGGGGTGTTGTCTGGTTTTAGGAGTGGACGGGCTCCTCCATATGGGACGCCTGTTTACCTCATCCTCTGGGATGATGTGTGATGTAGGCCCAAGTTTAAGTTTGGACAGTCTTCGCTATGGTCCTGACTTTAAGAAGATAATGGAAAAACCCGCCTCTTAGTATACCTGGCAGAGAAGGAGGGGATTGTTAGTGCATCTATTTTGTATGGCCAGTGTATTTTGAGGAATTCGTCCCGCTGTTTTGGGAAGTGCTTTTGTATAAACTGTTAACATTGGTGACCTTAACTTTCGATGTATATGTATATAATGTTTAATTTGGGTTTGTATTTTGTTAACCATGTGATGAGCGGCAAGCGTAAACGTCTTGTCGAAGTTTTTGGCTTGACCTTTTTCCGCTACGAGATATTACTTAAAAAAAAAAGTAATGCTTTCACTAAGCACTTAATTAATATCACTACATTATATATATCTATATAATGCTTTTACGCTCGTCCCCGGCGTCGCAATTTGCGTACGAACCCAAGCGCAAGCTGGGGCGTCGACATTTTATATCTTGGGGTTTGGTTTGGTTGTACTTACCTGCAATGCCATTTTGGCATCGTAGATTTTGGATGCAGATGTCGAGAAGGCTAAGCCTGAGGAGGCGGCTTCGTTATTGGAACATTTATTTATAAATTGTTATCTTGAAAAATTGTTTTCCCCTTTTTATAAATATGTATTTTTATGATTTATCTTTCGGATGACTGTATTAAATCTCCTATTGGAGAATTTATGTTAAATTAGTTTGTAAAATAACTCTAAAAATTCTGGTATTTAATTATCGACTAAATTTATCCACTGCGTTTATTTATATATGTCACGTGTTCACACACTTAGTACTTGACATTGGGGTTGTGTGACCCGTGTTGTCTGCATCCCCATTTTGGCATCCATGTTTATTTTAGGGAGAATTTAGGGGCGTCACAATTCAAAATCTTATCGGTTAATATTTGAGTTATGAAGAGATAAGAATTACTTCTAAGAGATAAGATTAAATGTCTATATCTCTAATCATAGTCAGACACAAACTTTTAGATTTATTAATGATTGGAAGTCTATAAAGAGCACTGGGAGGTTTAAGGGTTCTCACCTACAACATTAAAGTGTCTTTAGCTATCGGGAGACACTTGTAAGGAAAACGTTGCTAGGGTGATCATTCTCTCATAGTCAGTATAGTTCTTCATCAATCAAAATGAGAAAAATACGTTCTCATATTTGTTTATTATTATTATAGATCATAAGAAATCGAAAATCTATTTATTAATGTCATGTTAAAATATTTAACAGGCCATTGAAGGGGAAAGGATATCCGATATAGTGATGAGAGGGATGGGAACGGCGC
The DNA here is from genome assembly GCA_036898215.1 of Platycarya strobilacea. Lineage (NCBI taxonomy): Eukaryota > Viridiplantae > Streptophyta > Magnoliopsida > Fagales > Juglandaceae > Platycarya > Platycarya strobilacea. The sequence continues at coordinate 39,048,650 of CM072554.1, forward strand.
TGTGAGTGAACATAGTGCAACGAGGCCATGGAATTTGGTTCTTCCTCTTGGTTTGCTCAGGTGTCACGGCGGTGGAAACGCAAAAGGCTAGGAGATTCTGCTCGAAGCTAGGGTTTCTACATGCATGAGGGATGAAAACATGAACATATCTATATATAGGGGACTGAAAACTAAAAGAAACCCTAGAGAAAGAAGGAAACTTGCATGGCAAGGGGTCTGAGAGTTTTTAAAAGATTAGCTAATCTGTTTAAAATTATAATAAACCTTTGAAAAACAAATTATGGGCTTCGTGGATTGTGACGCCCCCAACTTACGTTCGTAATTCAACACAAATTGAAGTGTCAGGGTCAGTAACAGTTGGTCACTCACCCCCGTATTTATTGAAATGTGAGGCAAATCGCAGCGAAAGAGTAAAAATAAAAATTCTAGAGATCACATGGTTACACAAAACCTTAGTATTCATATCATCCATTCTTAAAATATCATTGTATCATTACATGCATAACCCAGTTAGTTTTCTTAGTCAAAATACATATTTATCAAAACTTTTATCTTAAAGCAGCCTAGACTTCTTCTTCTTCACTCCGGGAAACTCTTTCTTCGTGCCCGCGCTGGTCCTTATTACTACCAACTGGTCATAAAATTTTATGGAGAGAGAGTACTCCGGGGAACCTTCAGGGTTTCTCCAGGTCTCTCGAGTAACTAGGGTCTAGTGCATGACGGTCATCCAACCCTGTAGTGAAAATTATATTCCAAAAGAAAAGGAACCATACAAGAATGAGATTTCTAGGGAAATCTCAGTAAGTACATATTTAACTTAATAAAAGCACAGACATCGTGAAATAGTCACATATAAGAATCAAAATATATGTTTATGATATGATTCATGTGACTCATGTATGAATTAAACTTATCTCTTATGTAGACTTACATAAACTTGTCTCATACATTGACTTTTCATTCTTAGTCATATCATTTTCATATCTTTTTATTATAATCCACTATTATTACCCGTGGTTGGCCATGCCACTGTTATTACCCGTGGTCGGCCTTACTACTCTTATTACTCGTGGAAGGGCCATGTCACCATTATTACTCTTGGAAAGGCCGTGCCACTATTATTACTCGTGGAAGGGCCATGCCACTATTATTACCCGAGTAAGGGCCATGCCACTATTATTACCCATGGAAGGGCCATGCCACTATTATTACCCGTGGTTGGGTCATACCATTATTATTACCCATAGAAGGGCCATGCCTTATCTTTTCTTGTTTCATTTCTCATATCCTTAACTTTATCATCATCTTATAGTGTCATAATATAACAAATAATATTTGAATAACAAATTATCATAAAATTATGGATAACCAATCACTTTATAAATTCAACATCTTATTTTCCTTTACTTGAATCATAAACTCTTAAATTAATAAAAATCTCAAAATCAAACATAATAGGATATTTCGCTCGAGCTAAACGTTGATCAAGGGTCGAGCTAAATTTTCGCCTAAGTCTCATTCTGCCAAATAAATCCAGATTGTTTCCTTTATTTATTTCTTATGTCGTAAAACTTAAAACATAGATGTTGTAGATCTCTGTCTTATCTTTCTATAGCCTTTTGAATCATTCAATTCCAATATCACACTAACAAGTTATGACCATTTTACCATAAGATGTTAAATCTGTCAACTTAACCCCTTTTAAGTCCGAAAGTTGCTAGGATTGATCTATCAATTTTTTTCAAATAAAGACCTCATATTTTCACATAATCCTCTTAATATATCATCATATAATATCTTCCTAAGGTCTCATAATTTTCCTAGCATTTTATCATAGCAAAAACCACTCCAAAACTCAATAGGCTTCAATTTAACACATAAACAAAGATTAAGCTCAAATAAATATCAAACATAATCCAATCACCAAACCACTTATTCTATGCCAATACTAAGTTAATATATGCACTTAAAAATATTTCCAAAGCTAAATGATTAGTCTTGAGTTGGTTTTGCACCACACTTTTCTCCAAGGCCCTTACTTAGCTCTCTTTCGACACTTAAGTGATGTGAGTGGGTTTTTATATATTTCTCTTGGGTATTTCTCACTATGGCCGACTGGTATCTCTCATGGGGAAAGAAGAGAAGCCCATGCATCTATTTATAGGCATAATAGGCGTGGGGTGCAAGCAAAGAGGGCTTAGGCATTTCAGCAACTCCATTTAGCTGCATAGGTGAGGTGTCCCCTACTTGTGGTTTCATGATCACTCCTAATCCTATGGGGATTTGCTGATATTTTAATTACAAGGTTGAGATTAATACACCTATAAAATGATCTTGATCAAGTACTCAAAGAGTTCCAACACATAGGGGTGAAGACAAAACACCATCATAGGAAATCTTCTAAGGGGTGCATCTGGCCACTTGGCCTCTTCAAGGAATTAGCCACGTTCCAACCCTAATACGTCAATGATAAAATTCGATTCTTCCAAAACTCAAAACATTAAAGTTTAAGATAATCCTCTTAGGGTTCTACAGGATTTTGAATCACCTTTTTCCGATATCATATGAGAGAGATATGATTAGTTTACTGAAACATGTCAAAACTTACCTGAGAATATCCAATCCGAATTCTCCATTTGTTTTCCTTTGTTTTCTTACCCCCCAACGCTTCTAGATGAATTCTTATCAACTTGCCATATGTTTCCACACATATCAAGAATTCAGAAAATATGGTAGCTAATCTTAATTTTCGTCACATGGTTGAACCTAAGACAACTCATCTAAGTTGGTTACCAGTTGACTCCTATCTCTGTCCGTCCACTTCACACCAGATTTAGTCATTGATAAATTCCTCATCTTCAAAAACTCAAAACATATAAGTTTTATATCTCTCTCTAATGGTTCTATACGAATTGGAATTACCTTATTTGAACCTCATATAAAAAAGTTATGATTATTACACAAAAATGCGATGGTCCAGTCCGAGAATCCGTTTTGGCACACTAAGTGCTTGATGTTTTGTTCTTTCACTTCCCTTTGAATTTATTCCTCAAATTTTGAAAATTTATATCTTTCTAGGTCTAAATTGAATTTTTCTAGTTGATACATTGCTAAAATTCACAAAAGTCCATCCAACATTTACCTTAGAATGCATCTAAGTCTCCTATTCTATGAAATATTATTTCCAAATAAATTCTCAAGAAAATATTATATCCTAAAAATTTGGGCTATTACATGGATAAATAAAACAGGCTTCGATTTAAAACTTTTTACAATAATCTAACTTGACAAAGAATTATCCACCCATAAGAAAAAATTCGTTTCAATCCAAAAATATTTCACGCATTTAATTACAATGGAAAATCGGTTAGAAAATATATATATCTGCTGAAATACAGTAAGGGCTTGAAGTTAAAAAAAAAATGGGAAAACTCAATTGGGCTTTTTATTCATGTAAAAACAAGAAAAAAAATTGAAAGTGGGCTTGGCTGGTCCGGGTGTTACACAATATATATATATATATATATATATATGGGTGACGTTGAGGTGCGGTCTGGCTGCACCCTAGGGTTTTGTAGCCCACCCCTTAAATTCCTATAATTTTTATAAAAACAAAATAAAAAATATTAAAAAATACAATGAAAAAATACAATAAAAAAAATTAGAAAACACAATAAAAAAAAAATTAGAAAACACAATAAAAAATACAATAAAAAAATAAAATGAAAAAAACATAATAAAAAACACAATAAAAAATTAAAATGAAGATAAATTTTTAAGAAAGATTTGGCCTCAACCCAGCCCCTGTCGTCACCGGTAGCGGTGGGCGACATCGCCCATTCTATCGGGACCAGAGGGAGCTACGGATCTATTTTCGGGTTTAATGCCTTCGAGGGCACACCGGAGGTCCCCGGGGCTCGTCGTCGCAAGGGTGAGGTCGCCCACTCCCTCTTGTCCCGATGGGATGGGCGATGTCACCCACTGCCGCTGGAAACGGCGAGAGTTGCATTTGGGGGGGGATTCAGTCGGACCGAACCCCATGATTTTCCTATATATATATATATATATATATAAAGAAATCATAGGGGTCGGTCGGGCTGACCCCCCATAAAAGCAGCCCGCTGTTTTTTGTGGTAGTGGGCAGGTCCGAAACGGGTTTAAAACTGCGACGGGCACACCAGAGGTTGTTGGAGGTCGCCGTTGTAGGGGTGAGGTCTCCGGAGTCCGCCGGTCCCAATGGCATGAGCAGTGTCGCCCACGGTCAACGACGGCGGCTCCATCTGGGCTGAGGCCGAAAGTTCTACCAAATCATCTTTATTTAATATTTTTATTATCTTTTTTATTATATTTTTATGTTTTTATTGTGTTTTTTATTGTGTACTTTTATTTTATTTTATTTATTATTATTATTTTATTGTATTTAATATCAAAAAAACAGCCCTTTTTAACTGGGCTACTTTTAACGCAGGGACAACTCGACCGGCCCAACGTCTCCCATATATATATATATGATTTGTATCTATAATAATTTGTATCTATTATATGTATGCTTTCTTGGGGCGCGGATTCGGAACGAGTCCATTTTTCAAGTTTTCACGTATTTGAAAAAATAAATTAAATGAGCTTAGTCCTAATTCGATCTTTTAGGATGATGATAATAATTAACTACAGTACTACAAGATAACACAAGCTACATAGATAGATATTTCTCACTTATAATTATTGAAAGATAACGAAGATAAATTTAAATTTTGAACTTTTGCTAGAACTCGATTGAGATTATATACGCTTAACGTACGACTATGAAATTATATTATGACTAGGAATTAAGATAGTTTCCTACCACTAGTGTATCACTTTATTAATTTTCAAGCGGGAAGAAGAAAATTATAATTTGTTCCCAGATACGTTTAGAAGCCTCCAAGCATCATACTTCCCGGTATTAACATAAACTTATTCAACGCGTGCAGTAGAGGAAGTTCAAGCCTTGACGTTCCTACGTACACCGCGTATATATTATCGCCACTATCGCCTTTCCCAGAGAGTACTCCTGAAAGTACTTTAATAGATATGTCGTCGTTTTAGATTACCCCACAAGAAACTGTGGCGGTTAATAACCCCACAAATCAATCCCAAACACCACCCACTGCAGTGTTCTTTGATGGTTTCCATAACCCTAGCATCGAGGAACTGCTAGAATATTTCAGGAAATTCCCTCCTGGATATAGGTTCTTGCCAAAGGATGAAAAGCTCGTCGAGTGTTACTTGATGAGAAAAATCTCGAACCAGCCACTGCCCAAGAGCTGGATCGTGTCGGCTAACGTCAATCGTCACAAACCGGAATTTCTTTTTCGGTTTTCAATCTCTTTTTGACACTAATTAATTTTAATTTGAGCTAGCTATAAATGAATACATATAATATTAATTGTGTACTACTATTTTTTTTCTTTCATGTCGGATGGTAGCTATCAAAGTTATATATTCAAGAATTGATCTTTGTGATACTAAGTACGTGCACTAGTGATTCATCGATCGTTTTTTTGTAGCCTCGAGGGTACCATACTACGTAGTTTCTGTTTTGTAGATTTTCATGCCATTAACATGCATATATCCGAACTTTTTTACGTACTTTATGTATAGAGGCCAATGATTTGCATGGCTTTGAATATATTTGCTTTGATAAGTTTTGTTTCTTTCAATTCCTCGTTTTGGTATCCATAAGTGGTGGTTTTACGCATATATTATTAAAGATTAGACGTTCATGTGCGTGTCATGCATTTATAACCGTGCGAAGATCAAGACCGATCTTCACTATTGATCTCATGCAAGTGTTTGTAATTAGTTTCTAGGTTGTTTTTCATTTATATATATATATATATTTTTAATTTTGTTGGCGTATTAAAGCGTAAGTATTCTAATACAGTCTTAATTTCCGTTCATATTCAAAGAGGTATTCAAGGATTATGGAGAAACAGAATTGTACTTTTTCACACCAAGAGATCGAAAGTATCCAAATGTGTAACGCCCCGGTCCCGTAAGGGTCTGAGAGTTACTACTTATCACATATACTCATATTCAACACCATAATTATAGACTCCAAATTCCCAAAGTATCATATAAAACTTGGTTGGAAAATCACTTTCCTTAATATCATCAATTCAATAAATACTACGTCACGAAAATACAATAATACTTCCGTACTAAATCTTATCAATACCCATTTAAACTCTTTATGATTAATCTATCATTCCTAAAATCATCTCACCCAATACTTCATAATCTGATCCTCCACTGAAATATCCAAATTCATCTGAAAAAAATAATCAGAAATAAGAGGTGAGTTTAACCACAACTCAATAAGCAGAGAACATATACAAGAGTGCAAACATGAGCATTTACAAAATATTGTATGCAAAACAGAAATAATTCTCAGAGTCAATATGCAGAATAAAACATATTTTCAAATGTAACAGATCGATCATTTTTAAATGATAAGAAATAAGGAATACTTTGACATAACAAAACTGAGTATCATCGTCATATCCAAACAAAGCATCTTACAGAGCAGAGACCATGTTTAACCCCCGTGGTAGGGTTGTACTAATCCCGGTGGCCAAACCAGACAGAGACAGGGTTGAAACTTTCCCTTAATTATTCTCGGATCCCCGAGTATGCACACAGGAAAGTCCACAATAAACTACTTTGTTTCCAAAATGGGTGCACTCAGAGACAAAGAAGTTGGTACTAACTCAAACAGAGCAGAGACAGAGCAGAGCAGAGCAAAGTAGAGACAGAGTCATATATAAACCAGTATACCATGCCGAAGGTTTTCAAAACCACATCAAAATATTACAGAGTTCCAAAACATTTTAAGAACATTCTCACCAAACAAAACAGAGTTCAGAGCATCTTTATAAATCAATGCACAATTATTTCAGATAATTAATATCGCTCTTTTTCATATTTCAGAAATAACATGACAAAAATTAAGCTCATGTCTGCACAATGCATGATAGAAACATTTTCCTCTTTATCACATGGATTTCATGAGTAATGTAAATAATTGACCGAGGTTATTTTTCCCAAGTTCTCATTTATAACAAAAACATACAAAATTTTCAGAAAGTCAACCTCGGTCTCAGAGTTGGTGTAAAGTCAAGTATAGGAACCCCGCTTACCTGAACTTCTTAACTTTTCAAAAATTCTTCAAACAACGTTGAACAAGTAATAATCGACACGTATAAGATAATTATGTAACTCCATAAATTTTCAAATGATTACAACCTTAAAAAAAATAGAACCTGAGACATAAAATTTAATATATTCTCTTAACATCTAAAAATCTTCAAATTTCTGATTATCAACTTTCTTCAAAATGCTTTGAATTTACTAAATTCCTCCAAAATTTTGAGATGTTATAAATTCTCTAAAACCTCAATTTTCACTTAATAAATACCTAACTCAATTTCCACCTCAAATAAAGCATATTTCAGAAATTAAAACTCAATCCATTTAAAACACTATGCACTGGCCAAAAATAAAGTCGAGAACTCTAAGTCCAAATAATTTAGAATCTAAAAGATTTCATCCCGGAATAATCTTACCAACACACCCGAAAAATAAAATAAATCCAATAAAAAGGCACCGAATGAAAGAAAGAATCCCACTGAAATAAATTCTTAAAATACAAAGCTTTAAAAAGGGGCATAACAAAAAGAGATTAAACGAAACTCACTGGCAGTTACATGGAGGTCTCGCGTGAGAAGGAAAACATGAACCAAAACTTCTTCATCTTAACGTAAATAGGAAAACACGAAAGTCGCAGAAATCCTGCACCGAGAGAAGACTCACCGCGGGGGAATGAACCGCGACGGAGCTGGAGTGGGTAGTGGCTGTCTTGCCAGCGCTGGATTGCGTGAGGAGGTCGATAGATCAGGGGCGGCCCAACTGGAGTTTTCTGTGGGATATCTGAGTGGTTTTCCGATATAGCGGGCTCTCGGTGTGGTGGTTCCGACTATTGGTGACACAAGATGAATTAATATTGCAGTAAGGCTGGGCGACGGACTAGGGGGTGTGCCACCGGCATTTGTTGGGTTGCTCTGGGAGTTTTTCGGTGAGAACAGATGGTTGTCCAAGGACATAAACGTGAACTTCATGACAATACTCTGTTTTCGGGGGCTAAAACAGGGGAATGTTTAGGTGGTCTACGCAGTGGTGATGTACGATGGTTTCTTGCAGCGGTACTGTGGGTTAAGCAGGGGTGGTTTTGGGGTTGTAAACGGATGGAAACGGGGAGGTTTGAAGTAGTGGTCAATGTCTCACGGTGGGGTTGAGGCTCGCGTGGTGGTAAGTGGCTACTGGAAAAAAAAAATGGTTCTTTTGCTGGTAGTGGTCCGCACGGACGTGAAGGGCTTGCTGGAACGACAGGTTATGAGGCTAGGTGGAGCTAGTAACGGCGTTGGGCGAGGAGACTGCCGTGGCTTTGTTTTTTGTTTTTTTTCTCCTGGTCGAGTGTTGCGGTGGGGGATCTTGGTAGTTTTTCTCTATGCTGGTTTGAATATACGAATGTTTATATAGATATATATATATATATAGCTACTGGAACCCTAAAGAAAAGAGAGGTAGAGTCTGAGTATCTAAATCTGTTGAGATGAAGATTTTATGTGAGAAACAAATAAGTAACCGCACAGCCGTGTGGAGTTAAAATTAAAACGAGGAGAGTGCAGGAGTTGGCGAACGATTGGTAACGTGCAAGCGAAAGACAAGGACGTGATGAAGGCAAATCTTAGTTTAAAGGGAAACTGATATCAAAATATAACTCCAAAAATAAGATTCGGTTTCCAGCAAAAATGTGCAAGGCAAAAAATTGTAACCAAACTAACGTAGTCCCTAAAAATTTGGAGAGATGCAAATCACTCATGCATGGGATTCGGCAAACTTGAGGTAAGAAGAGATGACCAAAAAGGCAAAGTTGATTTAATGTTGAAAGGCGAGGATAAAATCAACGAAAACATGAAAGATATAGAGAGCACACAAAGGAGAGGAACAATAAAAATAAAAAAAATAAAAATAAATAAGTTAATAAATTTTCAAATATACAAAAACGGTTTTTCGCTCAAAATAAATACATAATTAAATATGACATTTTAAAATTTTGGCTGGCGCTGGACTTGAGTGTTACATTCTCTCCCCCCTAAAAGAATTTTGTCCTCGAAATTGGCTAATATCACAAGAAAAGCCCAAAAATTTATCCGCCACAACCATTTCTTGCCGAAACCAACTTCAATCATATTGTTGAACCTAATTAATAATTCTGGATTCTACGTATAATCCACGAACCTCTTACCACTAGCAAAATAAACTCTAAAAATATCAAATCACCAAAAGTACCACGCTACCACTGCGCATTTTGACTACTTGTAATCCTAGATACATTATTGCACAATTATCATAAATCCATTCCTTAACAAATGCAAAAGATCTACAACCTCATATCCACAAGACACATTCCACAAATGCCAAAGTCTTATAAATCATTCAAAAATCATATCCTAGTGCCCACAAAAATTCCATGACCTTAAATCTCATCAACTCACTTTTACAAACGTGTAGCATCTCTAAATATCAAAGTTCCAAAAACTCAATCCATAAAATCAATAAAACCCCAACACCTATGCTAATCCATTTTAACACCTACCAAGATAACTTTTCCCACACTTCGATGATATAAACAATTTCTCGTCTATCAAAACCATGCACACTCACTTCTACTTTGAGATACCCTCTTCCATTCTCAAGTGCAATCAATAGCCACTAAAAGCACATTTGTGGGTAACGACCACACACAACTAATCACGACATTCATACCACCCCTTTTTTTTTTCAGGAGTGATCCGATAACTCAAAAACCCATATACTAAGTCGAAAAGTCATAATGGAATGATCAAAAGCAAAAGATGAATCAATGTAAGTAGGAATTCTTCTATATCAAGAAAATTACAAATAAATAAATAAATTTTTAAATTTTTATCAAAAACAAACCCCAGAAATATTCTTGTTGGAAATACTAACGAAATTGCCAAAGGATCTCATTAAACAGGACAAAAGATATTCGTTGTTGGCTTCTAAAATAATTAGAATAATGAAAGGAGACAAAACGATACATATAAATATATATATATATTTGTTAGAAGTGAAACAAATATGAGTAAAAGAGGGTTTGAACACTTAAAAAGGAGCAACTTGAAATTAGAAAGAAGGAAACTTTAAGGTAGCGATGATTAAAAAGAATCCGCAATGAAGAGGTTTTGAAAATAGGTTCATCAACTCTATTTACCTGCTTTTTTTTTCCAAAAAAAAAAAAGAACTAACCATCATCCAGTGTCCTCAAACCCAAGCTTTATCCAAGACATCTTGTCTAAAACAAGCAACCTATCTTCAAAGACTTGAGCTCATCCAATCAACAATTAAAAGCACTAATAAATTTCAACTCGAAAGCATATGTACACGGCACAATACCTTAATTCCAAATAGCATGTACTCGAGTGGCAGCCAACTCAATCTTAATGAGCGCTTGGTCAAATTCTACACTAAAAAAAAAATATTGTAATAACTGGCTATACTTATACTTTAGATCCAATAATAATCATTGCCCAAAATTCTACATAGTCTATATTGAAGTCTAAAGATGACTTGTACTTAAGACCTGCACAAAAATAAATCAAGATTCGATCAAATGTATGAATTAAAAATCCATAAAATCAAAAATCTTGAATTTGTTCAAAAACACGTATCAACGTTTCTGATTTTTGTAACCTTAAATAATAACATAATCATCTCTTGATGTCTACAAATTTCTAAACATTGAATTCAAAATTTATTACTAACGCTCACAGATATTTAAACCTCACATTTTACAGTCAAGAAAACCCCAAACTTTAAATACCCACATAATCATCTCTTAGTCTTCAAATTTCAATACCTCAAATTTAAATTTACTTCCTAAACGCATCAATATCGGACACCTCAATATTATATTCTATAGATTTTCAACCTTAGATATCTACAAGACTCATCCTTCCAGTCCGCAAATTTTTAACCCTCTAATCAGAATGTTATCACCTAAAACTCACATATATCCAACTCTATTATTTCTTATAGTCCCTTTCGCTATAACATCAAATCTGAAAATGATTTCCTAAGATCATCCTATATTCCAACATCTCATATATTATAGTCTACAGAACCTCTAATCTAGCTTTTGGTCAGTCCCATGATAACTTCAAAATCTAAACCTCAAATTTCTATACTCCAATTCATAAACTCTACAGAATCTCAAACCTCAAATTTCGTATTCCACCTTCCACGAATACGTAAATATGACAACCTTACATCTTATTAAAAATTATATCTTGGGCCTTTAGAATTTTAAAACCTCAAGTCTCATCAGACTTCTCATATAGTATGCAGAATCTCAAACATGGCTTTCTTTGAAACTCATGACAACTTTAAAAAAAACTTAAACCAAAACTCATATCTATCTCATGCTAATAGAATGCACCAATTGAATCTAAAACCTCAAATTCTTAAAACCTTACTGCATAAAGTCTGCAGAACCTTAAACCTTCGCTCTGATACCATCTGTAACGCTCCAGTCCCGTAGGGGTCCGAGAGTTACTACTTATCACATATACTCACATTTAACACCATAATTATAGACTCCAAATTCCCAAGTATCATATAAAACTTGGTTGGAAAATCACTTTCCTCAATATCATCAATTCAATAAATACTACGTCATGAAAATACAATGATACTTCCGTACTAAATCTTGTCAATACTCATTTAAACTCTTTAGGATTAATCTATCATTCCTAAAATCATCTCACCCAATGCTTCATAATCTGATCCTCCACTGAAATATCCAAATTCATCTGAAAAAAATATTCGGAGATAAGAGGTGAGTTTAACCACAACTCAGTAAGCAGAGGACATATACAAGAGTACAAACATGAGCATTTACAAAATATTGTACGCAAAACAGAAATAATTCTCAAAGTCAATATGCAGAATAAAACATATTTTCAAATGTAACGAAGCGATCATTTTTAAATGATAAGAAATAAGGAATACTTTGACATAACAAAACTGAGTATCATCGTCATATCCAAACAAAGCATCTTACAGAGCAGAGACCATGTTTAACCCCCGTGGTAGGGTTGTGCTAATCCCGGTGGCCAAACCAGGCAGAGATAGAGGTAAAACTTTCCTTTAATCATTCTTGGAGCCCCGAGTGTGCACACAGGAAAGTCCACAATAAACCACTTTGTTTCCAAAATGGGTGCACTCAGAGACAGAGAAGTTGGTACCAACCCAAACAGAGCAGAGATAGAGCAGAACAGAGCAACATAGAGACAGAGTCAGATATAAACCAGTATACCATGCCGAAGGTTTTCAAAGCCACATCAAAATATTACAGAGTTCCAAAACATTTTAAGAACATTCTCACCAAACAAAATAGAGTTCAGAGCATCTTTATAAATCAATGCACAATTATTTCAGATAATTAATATCGCTCTTTTTTACATTTCAGAAATAACATGACAAAAATTAAGCTCATGTCTGCACAATGGATGATAGAAACATTTTCCTCTTTATCACATGGATTTCATGAGTAATGTAAATATTGACCGAGGTTATTTTTTCCAAGTTCTCATTTATAACAAAAAAATGTAAAATTTTCAGAAAGTTAACCTTGGTCTCAGAGTTGGTGTGAAGTCAAGCATAGGACACCCGCTTACCTGAACTTTTTAGCTTTTCAAAAATTCTTCAAACAACGTTGAACAAGTAATAATCGACACGTATAAGATAATCATGTAACTCCATCAATTTTCAAATGATTACAACCCTAAAAAAAATAGAACTTGAGACATAAAATTTAATATATTCTCTTAACATCTAAAAATCTTCAAATTTCTGATTATCAACTTTCTTCAAAATGCTTTGAATTTACTAAATTCCTCCAAAATTTTGAGATGTTATACATTCTCTAAAACCTCAATTTTCACTTAATAAATACCTAACTCAATTTCCACCTCAAATAAAGTCTATTTCAGAAATTAAAACTCAATCCATTTAAAACACTATGCACTGGCCAAAAATAAAGTCAAGAACTCTAAGTCCAAATAATTTAGAATCTAAAAGATTTCATCCCAAAATAATCTTACCAACACACCCGAAAAATAAAATAAATCCAATAAAAAGCCACCGAATGAAAGAAAGAAGCCCACTGAAATAAATTCTTAAAATACAAAGCTTTAAAAAGGGGCATAACGAAAACAGATTAAACGAAACTCACTGGCAATTACATGGAGGTCTCACGTGAGAAGGAAAACATGAACCAAAACTTCTTCATCTTAACGTAAATAGGAAAACACGAAAGTTGTAGAAATCCTACACCGAGAGAAGACTCACCCCGGGGGAATGAACCGCGACGGAGCTGGAGTGGGTAGTGGCTGTCTTGCCAGCGCTGGATTGCGTGAGGAGGTCAATAGACCAGGGGCGGCCCAACTGGAGTTTTCTGTGGGATATCTGAGTGTTTTTCCGATATAGCGGGCTCTCGGTGTGGTGGTTCCGACTGTTGGCAACACAAGATGGATTAATACTGCGGTAAGGCTGGGCGATGGACCAGGGGGTGTGCCACTGGCATTTTCTGGGTTGCTCTGGGAGTTTTTCGGTGAGAACAGATGGTTGTCCAAGGACAGAAACGTGAACTTCATGACAATACTCTATTTTCGGGGGCTAAAACAGGGGAATGTTTAGGTGGTCTACGCAGTGGTGATGCACGATGGTTTCTTGCAGCGGTACTGTGGGTTAAGCAGGGGTGGTTTTGGGGTTGTAAACGGATGGAAACGGGGAGGTTTGAAGCAGTGGTCAATGTTGCACGGTGGGGTTGAGGCTCGCGTGGTGGTAAGTGGCTACTGGAAAAAAAAATGGTTCTTTTGTTGGTAGTGGTCTGCACGGACGTGAAGGGTTTGCTGGAACGACAGGTTATGAGGCTAGGTGGAGCTAGCAACGGCATTGGGCGAGGAGACTGCCGTGGCTTTATTAATTTTTTTTTTCTCCTAGTCGGGTGTTGCGGTGGGGGCTCTTGGTAGTTTTTCTCTATGCTGGTTTGAATATACGAATGTTTATATATATATATATATATAGCTACTGGAACCCTAAAGAAAAGAGAGATAGAGTCTGAGTATCTAAATCTGTTGAGATGAAGATTTTATGTGAGAAACAAATAAGTAACCGCACAGCCGTGTGGAGTTAAAATTAAAACGAGGAGAGTGCGGGAGTTGGCGAACGATTGGTAACGTGCAAGCGAAAGACAAGGACGTGATGAAGGCAAATATTAGTTTAAAGGGAAACTGATATCAAAATATAACTCCAAAAATAAGATTCGGTTTCCAGCAAAAATGTGCAAGGCAAAAAATTGTAACCAAACTGACGTGATCCCTAAAAATTTGGAGAGATGCAAATCATTCATGCATGGGGTTCGGCAAACTTGAGGTAAGAAGAGATGACCAAAAAGGCAAAGTTGATTCAATGTTGAAAGGCGAGGATAAAATCAACGAAAACATGAAAGATATCGAGAGCACACAAAGGAGAGGAACAATAAAAATAAAAAAAAAATAAGTTAATAAATTTTCAAATATACAAAAAGGGTTTTTCACTCAAAATAAATACATAATTAAATATGACATTTTAAAATTTTGGGTGGCGCTGGATTTGAGTGTTACAAAATGGAACTCGTCCAAGTCGATCAACTGATGGTGGATATTGGAAGGCTTCAAGAAGTCATTAGTTTTCTATACGGGAAAACCCCCTAAAGGTATCAAAACAAATTGGATTATGCATGAGTTTACCGTCAGAGGCCCTCCTCGAAACAAAAGGGATTCAAATGACATGAGGGTATCTCCATATTTTTTCATCCTAATTTCATTGTAGTAATTTAAATTTCTTTTACGTGCATAGGTTTTTTTCCCCTAATATTCTTATAGTGTTTTTTATTAGATCTATTGGCCTTTTACAGGATGTTGCATTACAAGAAAACAGGTTTTCATAATCAATTATTTATAATAAAAAGACTATTTAGAATCAAAACAGACTTTTTTTAATTGAAAATAGTTATTCATTAAAAATAATTAGTCGAAAATAAGTAATTTTCTTATTGTAGTACTTGGGCTTTGTGTAAGTAGGATTTATATATAAGAAATTAATTAAGAAACTATTTCCTTAATAATTTTTTCATTCACGAATTGACCATCATCGTCAAATATTTGCGTATATTGCCACCAGTTGGATGACTGGGTCTTGTGTAGGATTAAGAAGAAAATTGAGAGATCTCCCGAAAGACGCACTGTTCATGTTGATAGTGACGTGGATAATGAAAATTCTATCAATCATGTCGACAATACGAATACGAATAATGAGACCGATCCTTGGAACATGGAGAATGCCATTGCAGATCCCGAACCAATAAGTACAAATGCAGAGGAATTGCAACTGCAACCTTTACAAAACATTGATGTCATGCGGGAAGCTCCTCATCAATTCAGCAGTAGTCATATTCCTACTGATCAGTATAATCAAGCTGGCACATCGGTTGGTCCTACTCAGAATCAAGGTGCATTGGTTGGTTTTGCTCAGTATCAAGGTGCAATACTTGATTCTGCTGATCTGATGGTTCAACCGAATATTGCCTTTGGTCCTCCTTTGGTGGATATTAACACAGATCAGGTCAATGCCTTTGTGCCCAATCGGAACAACGAGGACGACGTCTATGCCAGCTTGGAAGATTTGGAAGATTTGGGTTTCAAGTACAATAGATTTTGAAGATTTGGCTTTCAACTACATTAATAGGAAGCTTGATGAGGATAATTTTACTTCTTCTTTCATATGACTTATATATACATAGTCATGATTTATCAGCAACTTAATTTAATGTTTTTGGATGATTTAGTGTGGATTTATTTAACTTTGGTAATTAACCAATATTCTATGAAGTTTGAAACGTTGTTTTACAAGCTGGGTACTTGTAATATATAGTTGAAAATAGAAAATAGTTTTTTGGAAGGCAAAGTAAAGAAGCAGATATATAATAAACTAGCTTCAAGGTCCAAGATAAACTACGTACGACAGATAGGGACTTTCTTGCATGTCACGCAAAATATATGGAATGTCGACCTAACTCCAGTTTTTTCTTTTTTGCTCGCTAAACGTTGCTAGCCATTTTTAAACGTCTTAAACGTCTTTTTGTGGCCATTTTTAAGTTTGTCACAAACAGGATCTATCGTAATGGAATTCACTATAAGAAAATTGACAATAATAAACTCATTTTGATGAAAGATAGTGATTTAATTAAAATATAACTGATAATAAATATCAATTACTAGTTTATATATAGCTCTTCTCGGATGTACTCCATTTTTCTTGTAAGCTGCTTTGACATCGGGGCCATGTTTAGTAACTGTCATGAACAATTACGATATTTTGTGTAGTACGTCCGATTTGATCTCAGCTAGCAAGAGATATTTTGATCTCAGCTAGGTTGTTTTAGGTTCTTAATCTCTAGTACTTTCCGTCAATTTTAATCTCAGCTAGCAAGAGATATTTTGTGTAGTACGTCAATTTTAATCTCATCATGTGCATTTGTTGCTTGGATGCACTATATTTTTGTTCTTTCATGCATGTTGCTCGCATACAGTCAGCTAGCAAGGTAATGACAGGTTAGAAATTGAGATTGACCAAAATTACAAATAGAGATCATGTAAAATAAATCGAATATCTTATGTAGCTCAAAAGCCATACTTAACGAACTAACGGAAAATAACAAAATTGTAATTAGGGCCAAATAATGGAATATGAAATAAGATAACTCTATGATTAAAATTTATCCTAATAATCCGGAATAAAATCGTTACTAAAAATAAACATTGTCATAAAAAAAATTGACAAAAAGTGAAAGAATTTACTGATTCAAAGGGACAGAAATCTACCTTCTTGAAATAGTCCAATGCTTTTAACCTTGCATTTGTCAGTTGAGCCTCATTGGACTTGGATCCCCTGCATCACAAAGCTAGAAATTGTAGAATTTCAAATGTAAAATGAAATGCAGCCTTACCTTTAACTCAGGAATAGGCGTGTATTTATAACAGTGTGAAGTATATCAGTTACAACCGAAACATGAGAAGATAAAATAGATAATACATTTTGAATTTAAATGGACTGATTGCATATCTAAACAAACTTATAATGAATTTATCCTATGAATTGCTTGAACTGGTCTTCGTGAAATAGATTTTATCTGATCCACTTGATCTGGATAAGTCTCTAACACGTCCCCTCAAGCTTTACTGTGCGGATGCAATGTTGAGCTTGTCACGAAGAAGAGAGAACAGAGAGGAGGATAATGGCTTGGTGAAAACGTCAGCTACCTAGTCTTTGCTTGAGATGAAGTGGATCTCTATCGTACCATTGGCAACCATTGGCAACCATTGGCAACCCTATCTCAACATATTTAGTTCGTGCATGAAAAATGGGATTTGGGGATAAATATGTTGCGCCAATATTATCACACCAAAGAATGGGAGTTGTGTAGATGGAAGGGAGCCAAGTTTCGTGAGAAGAGAGCTTAACCATGTGATCTCAGTGGTAGTGTTGGCTAAGGCTTTATACTCGGCTTCGATGCTTGACCGTGCTACCGTGGCTTGCTTCTTACAACTCCAGGAAATTAGATTGCCTCCAAGAAAAATACAATAGCCACCTATGGAGTGTCTACCATCAATGTTACCAGCTCAATCCGCATTAAAGTAGGCATATAATGATGGAGAGTGACTTGTGGAATTGAAGTACAAAATCAACAGTTTGCT
This sequence comes from Platycarya strobilacea, assembly GCA_036898215.1. Classification (NCBI taxonomy): domain Eukaryota; kingdom Viridiplantae; phylum Streptophyta; class Magnoliopsida; order Fagales; family Juglandaceae; genus Platycarya; species Platycarya strobilacea. The sequence goes on from CM072554.1 coordinate 39,066,571, forward strand.
TAAGGTAGCGCAACAAGCGTTTTGTTAATTACCAATGAAGTGCTATCGGCTTGTGAATGAATTGAGATAGTTTGTTGACGGAGAATGCAATATCTGATCTGGTGATGCAGAGATATTGAAGAGCGCCGATAGTGCTTCTGTAAAGTGTTGGATTTGAGAATGCCTCTCCTTCATAGGCCAAAAGCTTTGTGGAGGTAGCCATAGGAGAGCTAACCGGCTTTGCTTCTACCAAATTTGTGCATTTCAACATATCCATGATGTATCGCTGTTGAGATAAAATGAAGCCCTTGGAGTTTTTAATCATTTCAACACCAAGAAAGAAGTGTAAAGGACCCAGATTTTTAACAGCAAACTCACTGTGTAAAGCTGATAATTAATCAGCGATAGCTGACTGTTGATTGCTTGTGATGAGGATATCGTCCACATCTGTGAGCGTGAATATCTTAATGGTGGAAGATGTATAAATAAATAAGGAAGTGTTCGATCGAGCAAACACTAAAACAAAAAGTACTTTTTCTCGAAAAATAATTCGTCCAAAATATTCACTTTTGCTATCAGTAAAAGTTTATTCCGGCATTTTTCATTTATAGCAAGGTCGCGGGAAATAACTGGCCCAAGAAGCTTCTTTTTTCCGCGATTCTTTGAACTGATAGAAATATTAGTATTTCACACGTTATCGCATCATGGGAAATGACAAATTCTGATAGTAAAAATTGCTGGAAATAATTTCTTACGGAATTATATTTTTCCAGGAAAGTCTTTTATGAAATTAAAAAAATAGTAAAACAATATCACAAGCTCATAGCCTTATTTCTTAAATACATAAAGAATGTGAACAATATGCTTGTAGTTCTATGTAATAATATACAAAGAAGAACACCCACAACATGCTTGTAGTTCCATTGGCAGATGTATGTAGAAATTAGATATAGGAATAACTATTATGAGGTAAAATTCCATAACCTGCCCACTTTTCAAGTTCCATTATAATCAAGCTAAAAAAGATTGAGGTAGGCTATAAAATAATAAAATAGCAAAGGATCTACTAATTCTTTTGGATTCTTTGGATACTAAGATATATAATTCTAGCTTGAGTGTAGTATTAGAGAACCAGATATATTGAGTTATTTTGCATCAAACACATGTTAACCTAGTAACCTTGAGAGAATAACTAGAATTTGCTCGTACAAATTTATATTAGATGCTAAGAACCAATATGGTTTTTGTTTGATAATAAGTACCTGCAAATTATGGACTTAGAGCATGCAGAAAAATTTCATGAATTAAGGAGGAATAAACAAACGAGGTGAAAAGTGTAAACTTACATTTTCCATGGTGTACACGTAAGTTGGTTCAAATGCTTTAAGTCTCTTCTCGAGCCATTGCACTATGAAACAACAAGAAATATATAACACAGCATAGGATATCAAAAGAACGGGGGCAAGTAATCTGTAAATAAGATTTTATTGTTCTTTCAAGATTTTTGAATAAGTGACATAACTTTTTCAGAAATCAAAGTAAAGAAGAATAAGCATGCCTCTTCTTCCTCCATTCATCATACTGCTTCTTTATGTTATCACACTATTGAGTGACCTTGTTTAGTTCCTCAATTCGGTCATTATAGAACGAAACCTTTCTCCAAAATATAACAGTTATATGATGTTAGCAGTGTAGTGCTGAAGAGGTAAAATCAACTTTAAAATGGATATAAAGAATAACAAAAAATTCATACTCTAAGATTGAATCAAGATTTGGATTCATCTCCTTCAGTTGGGCTTCCAGCAATGCTACCATTTCAAGTCACTCTTTAGGTCACAAGCCTTACTGACACCTGTGAAAGTCACCTGAAGCTTTTGAGGATCCACTAAAGCTTAGCTCCTAGTATTGAGTAACGAATATGGAGTAAACATTGAGAAACATAATGCAATGCAATGCAGGTATAATATGGAGTGGTAACAAATATGTTTGTTTGTAGTTTGATGTGGGCAAATAGTATCTTTTACCCCGGAAAATTACAAACATGCTAAGCATATCTCCAAACTTCCCCACCATTAATGTACCTAATGCATATATACATCACATTAGTTTGACATGGATATGCTTGAACAGATGGCAACCAAATTTCTATTTCCTAGTTGTTGAAGATGCTTCAGTATTTAAATTTAAATGGGATAAACTGGTGAAGCTGTGATCTGGCAGTAAATATATCTAAAGATTTATCCAAACCCGTGCAAGGTTCATATATGCTAATCATTGTAACATAGACGTCGTACATAAAAGAAGTCAAAAAAAGGTAAATTCTGAAAAGAGAACATATTTTCCAAGTTGATATAAACAGAGTATCATAGTTTGTGCATCTGGGAAATGTACATACACTTGGCCTAACACAAACCTTTCAGCATCTCACATTATCATGGAAATAAGAGAAGTTTTGCATTAAGTTTATAGTACTTTAGTTGATGCTGTCATCTTAAATGAATGTGTGTCATTTATGATAACCATGGACGGAGTAAGAGAAATGCAAATAACTATAAATAAAACCTATGCATATAAAAAACTAGTAGATTCCCACCCTAGTTACAATGCAAAACTGCCCTTATACAAGATTTAAAGTAGCAATTAAGTAAGTAGGGGAAAGCCCACATTCAACATATTCCTTCAACTATGGGAGCCTAGTAAGTATATGCTCTACTCCTAACCATCAAATAGGTAGAAATATGCTCTAGGAGAAGGTTTTTATAACAAACTTAAATTTAGTATGCAATTATCAACATGTGAGCAATTTCCCCAAGTAAGAAAAAACTAGTACTCATCTCCTAGACATTAAAATGCAATAAAAAACTAGGACATGAGTTGATATAAACATTGAACTTCTTACTCGCAATCCTGTTATTATTAAGGGAATTTTTTCCTACTAATTAACTACACAATCATAGACAATTCAAGTTTCCTCATGCTCATGTCTCACTACAAAAATGCACTAAGTGACTGGGCAAACAAGGTTCCATATGAAACTTGTAACTTAAATAAACTGTCAATAAATTTTTTGGGGGTGTTTTTAACCCTTGTCTTTGCAAATGTGATTACAAGTACTGTGTTTTTGGAGTAAATGTGAAAATGTTCTGTAGGAATGCATAGTGGTAATACTCGCGTGTTATGAATATCTACTATACACAATTCAGAAATTGTAATAAACACATAATGCAAACTAATTGTATCCATTGTACTTAATAAAAACTCTGGACCATTCATGACAACACTATTTACATAATGCAGACAAACTGTATACATATATGTTTATTACAATATTACTTATAAAAAAAAAGTTTTTTACAATATTACTAACAGCACATTGCCTTAATACAAATCGGAAGTTTCCATTGAGAACTACTTACATGTGGTGGATTAGCTTGTTAAGGAACATAAATGAGTTTTTGGAATGATAAAAGAATTCCCAGGAAACAAAGAAAACATTAAAATGCAATAAATACCCGATGAAATGATGTCAAAAGACAGTTAAGGAACCTAGTAAAACGTTGAAAGCAAAAATTTGGTAATAGGGATATTTTTGAATCCAGGTACCTAGGAATTGTAGAAATTTCAACATACCTTTCATATGCTGATCATATTATTATGTATCTGATATGAGCAACATTGTGGGAATAAGAGCAAAAAGGTACCTGCCCAACCATAGAAGGATAAAAAAACTGAACCTCCAAATGAATCACAAGAGAGGAAGAGCAACAAAATAATAATTTTTTCAACTTCCTTAAGTTTTCTCTTTTGTTTTTTATAGTAGTTTTTGCTTCTGATAAGTCTACTATTGAAATCCTCAAGAACCTAGGATAAAAATAAAATGTATGAAGAAAAAACTATAATTAATGTGGCACAAAACATTAATCTGGGTTCAGAGCTTTCATAGCACTTCAAGAACTTGTCCACGATACTCTACATCACAAACATACACAATATAAGACTAGCTTTATATTCTTTGAACGTTCAGGTTAGTTCTTTATTTTTATTTTCTTTGGTCATTTAATTAACCAGAAACAATAAAGTAGCCCATCAATTCAATACTTTCTTGTCGAGCAATTGGAGATAAAAAGTACATACTTTTCTCTCCTTTGAGCAAGAATCGAAGCAAGAGAACAAACAAAAACTCACTGAAAATTTTCAATCTTTGTATAAAAAAAACAACTTTTCCTCCCTTTTTTCCCCATAAAAGTTAAAACAAACCAAAAGTCAAAGTGGCTAAAAAAAAAAGTACCTCGATGAAGCTCTCCATTCTGAGAAGTGAAAACCGGTAGCCCAGGAAAATGAGCACCGGTGTGAGCGAGACGATCTTGTTAACAAATGGAATCTTGGAACTAACAATCGAACCCAGAAACCTCAAAATCATCCACTTGAAACCCTAGTCCCCTAAAAGATCAGAGAAAATGTTTGATTCAAATTCAATAATGTTAAATCCGCTAAAAATAATGCCAGAAATGAACGAGATTTAGAGGAAAACTTACCGTCGTCAAGCTTGAAGACGGCACTAAAGGAAGACCCACAGCTTCGGTCAAAATGCATATGCGAGAGAGGGATAGCGAGACTCGATCTGCTGAGAGGAAAAAGAGTTGAGTCACCATTTGGGATGTAAAATGAAAGGGAGTGGGAATTAGAAAACCTTCGGGAGAGAAATCAAGGGAAAAAGGTAACCAAAAAGGGAGAAAATCAGGGGAGGAGATACTGAAAAGGGAGATGAATCGAGTGGAAGATGGGGCGATGGGGCATAATAAGCAAAATCAATTAAAAAATTGGCAATTCCTGCAAGATGTGTATCGCGGGAAATAATTTTGGCAAAAGACTATAATTCTACTGTAGGGACCTTTAAAACCAAGTTCAAGAAGTTTGTTACTAAGTTTAGCAAACTTAGTAACAAACTTCTTTGAGACCATATAAAATTTTTTGTAATTTGCATACATGGTTTGGGAGCTGGGGATAAAGAAAACCAAGGGGCTAAGATATATACACTTACTTAGAAAAATTCTCATGTAAGAAGACATTTTGAATGTTGATGAGTGCACAAAAATACATTCTAAATACTCTATTTTAATGCAAAAAGAAATGAGAAAATAATAGATATAACTCATGTTATTAAAATTAATGGTCATTTATCTTGAGATAGATATAAATATGATTTAATATATTGATGAGAATATAAAATGTCATATTTTTCTCTCTTAATGTTTAATATTTTATTCTTATTTGATGTATAAATATACTCATTATTCTTATATTTTGATTTAGGACACAAATAGAGGCATTAGGAGCAAATGAAGATAATTGCGGAATTTTAGACAGTTCTGATATCTTTTTGTAGTATGGGCATAACTCTCTCATCCAATTTCCGATTGAACTGATTCAAAATGATATAGAACCGCAAGAGAAATATCTATAACTTTTATGTTTTATGGTTTAAGAGATATCCACTCGATCTAAAACAAAACTGACCATCAAGTAGACACACATGCACTTGACGTTCCTGAATATTCTTCAGCCACTTGCATCAAATCCAAATTTCATCATATATTTTCCAGCAAGCACTCCTACACCAACTTGAAAATTCAATGATCAACTCATATGCAAGATGAAGTGCACTCAAGTTTTTTCAAGACAAATTATTTGATCACAAGATATTGAGTCATACAAGACAACTAATGGATAGAGAAGCAAAATTGAAACACTCAACCTACAAGCAAAATTTAGCTCATATATAGTGGGAAAATAAATGATCAAAATGACAACTCACAAATCACTTGGATTCAAGAATGGCACATGGCAAAATAAGTTGAAATTGTGATGATTTTGTCATGACAACTTACATGAAGGATGCTTATAAATTGAAGGGATAGGTGTGTGTTCTAAAACCATGCTTAGTGTGGGAGGATGCTTTGGAAGAGCCATTATTTTGAAAGTTTGAGAAAAGAAAAGAAAAATCAAAGAAGAGAGAAGAAAATAATGGTTGGCTCTTCCATATTATCTTTTGGAGAATTTTCATTACATATTTTCAATATGTGTAACTAAATTCTCAAGGAGGACTAGGAAGGAACTTGTGTGTGTGATGGTATTTGTAATTTATTTTTGATTCATGTATTTGGTTTTTAAATATTAAAACTCTTTTGTTCTATTATTCTCAATTTATTTGTGATGTTTTTCGTCTTCAAATAATTATAGAATCTATTTCGTTTATGGATTCATTCATGCTTTTTCTATTGAGTGAATTAGTTCTATAATTATATTTGAAGCAATTAATTGTCTATATTGATTTAATTCTCTACTGCAATATCGCCTCTTGAGTATATTGTCGTCGTTGGATTTTCTCAATATCGATAACAATTTATGAGAGTTAAACGTGAAAAATGATTTTTCAAAGAGTTACATTTGATTTAAATTGTGGTTATTAATGTTATATCTTCCGATTAAGACTTTGAACATAGAATTCTTAATTGAGTTATCAATGAATTAAGAATAAATTTTAATACCACAAATACGCAAGGAATTCCCTACGCTCTACTTTTCGTCTCATTTTTATATTTTTCAAATTACTCATTTAGTTTTAATTTACGTCACACTTTAAAATTTACTTTTCGCACTCGTCTAAATTTTTTTGTTAATTTCGTTACTATTCTTCAATTTCTCAATCCATCTCCCTGTGGAATCGACACCCTAAAGCTATATTGCAAACGACGACGTTATTTTTTGGGCGTAATCAAATGTCCATTTGATGAATAGCCTAACCAGCCAAAATAGCTAAGGAAAGAACAGTATGTACCATTGTCAGCTTAGCAATAGGGCTAAATGTTTCACCAAAGTCAATGCTAGGTTGTTGATGCTATCGTTTCGCGACAAGATGTGCCTTGTATCGTTCGATAGTGCCATCTGCATTTTGTTTGATCTGAAACACCCACTTCAAGCCAATGATGTTGCAAGTTGAAGTAGAAGGGACAAGAGTCCATATTTGTTCTTTTTTAAAAAGCATCAAATTCAAAATTCATTGCTTGTCTCCAAAGAGGATCTTTGATGGCTATGGTATAGCAAGTGGGCTCGGTGGGCTGTTGGGAGTATTCGGTAAGAAGACCTCGTGGGATTGGATAACGGATCATGCCATCAGAAAGTGGTTTTAGTTTTCGAATATTATTGTTGGAGTGGGTGATCATTGGGTGCACTGATGTTATTTGAGTATCAGTGTTGGGGGGAGTGGATGTGTCTAAGAGTAGGGTTGGGCTTGGATTTGAAGGGGAAGTGGCTAGGCTAGTGAGGGAAGGCTCGAAGCGTCTGCTTGAATGTGGTGAGGCTGATTTGCTTGTGGTTTGTTGTGATGAAGAGTATCCATATGATCCAATGAAGGGCTGCTCGAGGTTGCTGCTGCCAAAAAGTATCCTATAGACTCAAAAGAGGAGTATTACGATATGGAGATGGATTTGGAGAGGATTGGCATGCTACAACTGTTTTGAAGGGAAAATGAAATTTATCAAATTGCACATCTCGAGAAATTCAGACATGATGAGAGGGAACGTGGAGACACTTATATCCTTTGTGTAATGGGCTATATCTAAGGAAGACACATGGAAGGGAACGAGGTTGCAACTTGTTGGTATTGTATGATCGAAGATTAGGCCAACAAGTCCGACCGAATAACTTTAAAAAGGTGTAATCAAGTGGAGATTTGAAAAGGACCTCATATGGATTGCGATTTTGAAGAGTATGAGTGGGCATACGATTAATTAACAAGCTGTGATGAAAGCATCATCCCAAAATGGTTGAGGAACATGCGCTTGGGATAATAATGTAGGGCCAGTCTCCATTATGTGGTGATGTTTGCACTCAATAGCACCATTTTGTTGATGCGTATGAAGGCATGGCATACGATGAATGATATCTTGATCTTGAAAATTTTTGTAAAGCGAGCGATATTCATCGCCCTAATCAGATTGTATTGCTCTGATTTTTGTATTAAAATATTGAAATTTGATAAAGATACGACTAACATCACTTTTGAGAGAAATAGGATAAAGCCATGAATATTTGCTAAATGCATCCAAAAAAGAAACATAATATTTATTGTCAATGTGTGAACAAATAGGAGTAGGGCCTTATACATCAGTATAGATCAATGTTAATGGTTCTATAACTTGAGTTGAAGAGGTGGAAAATGGTAGTTGTCGACTCTTTGAAATCAAGCAAGCAAAGCATTTGGGAGAGACGGATTGACGATGTACTGGAACTTGCGTTTGACAAAGGACACGATGAACAATTTGAAAAGAAGGATGACCCATGCGAGCAAATTTATTCGGTGCGGATGAAATTTGATAGAGTCCATTGTTACTCGGGCCTTGGAGCAACAATTTCCCCATAACTCAATCCTTCAAAAGAAAATAAGATGGATGGAATTCGAAAAATGTGTCAGTATCTTTTGTGAAGTGCTGGATAGAAAGCAAATTTTTGCAAATATGTGGAACATGTAACACCATTTTGGGTAGAAGTTTAAATGAGGGGGTAGAAATTTGGGTGCTCCCAATATGATGGATAGGAAGACCAGTACCATTGCCAACACGAATTGTGTTTGAACTAGAGTATTCTTCAGCTTTGACATTTAGATTGGTGAGTTCCGAAGTGAGGTGGTGTGTAGCACCCGATTCTAGATACCAGTTTACATCAGCTAAAGTCTGTGGAGCTGATATATATGCTTGGCCTTGAGAGGAGTCCCGTTGGTAAGATTCTAAGATTCATCATACTTGTAATTGCAATCCAAAGCCACATGACCCATTTTGTTGCAAACTTGACAAATGGGATGATTGTTGTTGGAGGAGGATGGGGAACTTCGACCACACCCCCTACCGCGGTTGTTTCAAGAAGATGAATTTTGATAATTTCCTCATCCGGTTTGGCCTGGAGGGCCGCGACTGTAAGATCTCAGGCTACGTGTATTTTTACGTATTGTTTTACTCTTGTTGTTTATTATTTTAATAATATTATTGGTTATGTTTTATTTGTTTAAAAGTGTTATTTGAGCTATTAATTTGCTAATATTAGTTTTATATTGTTTTTGTGTTTATATGTTGAGTTACGTTGTTTTCCTTATTAATTTTAATGTGAGGTAATTATTTTAATTATTGGAATTAAATTTCTTTATTTTATTATGTGATTTTAATTGATGTGCTTTCTTTATATAAATTATGGTTTTCTAATAAATTGTGCATTGGTTTAATTTATTGTATAGGTGGGCTTTAAGTATTTTATTTTATTGATATTTAATTGTAGCATTTTCAGTTAGTTTTTATTTTCTTTGTTGTACTCTATTTCTAGTAGGTTTTTATTTCTTTTCCCCTTTCTTTATTTCTTTTTCTTCTTTTCTTTTCTTTTCTTTCTTTTTATTTTCCTTTCTTTCTCTGCTTTCTTCCACGGAGCCCGCCGCGACCAACCCCCCTGTTTTTGCCCATTCGGCCTTAAGCCTGGCCAGCCTCCACCACCGGCTGCCAGCCCTTGCCACCCCTCTACCTAAACTCCCCACCCTCTGGCGAGCTCTCCTGCACCGGTGGTGCACCTTCGGCAACCTCCTACATCGTGTGTGGGCCTTAAATCCGAAATGGGTATATTGTGTTTCCAGGCCGCGCCGCTGCCTCAGGCCACCCATGGCTCTGGCCACCTCCAGCCCCCTTCCCCTTTAACGGCGAGCATAACCCACCACCCAAAATAACTCAATTCTGCCATGTACTCTTCTACTCGAAATGGGTTTTAGACTCATGGGTTGAGCAACCCAGCCGCCGCCTGCCGCCACTGTTAGCCTCATTGCCACGACCAAAGTACTTCTTTATCTCAGCCGACCACCCCCCTAACTCAGTTCCTCAAACCACGGCCCCACCTTCCTAGTACACCCTCAAACTCAAAAATGGATTTCCACCCATTTTGAGCCCAATCCGCCACCTTCTGGTAGTTGTACCGCCTCACCACCACCTTCCCGTGATTTCCCACCCTTTAATGAGTATTTTTCTAAATTATGGTGTCAAATTGAGTATCCTAGCCCAACGTACGAAGTGACCGCTATGAGTACTGTGGATCAACGCATGTTCGAAGATCTATGTTTTTACCGCTGTAAGTATTTTCCAAATAAATCTTGAGATTTAAATATATTCTTACATTAACAAATCTGATGTTTTGGTTGATATTGGAATTTATTAGTCGTTGGTTATTTTGTGAGTTGTGGTATGCATTGCATAGTGTATGCATGTTCATGTATTGGAAAGAAAAATTGGGTTTTCATGTGTTAATGATTTTCGGGTGTGTGTATCACAACCCCAAGCCAGGATGGAGCATTATTTTGGTGGAGTTTCTCTAGTCACTCGGGAGCGAAATATACTGAGTGGCATCCCCAGGGTTGTCGCCGGGTGACAACGGGATCAGACGGGATGGTAACGCTCTAATGTCGACTCCGTGGCTCCTCTTCTGGTGGGGGTTAGGGGATGCATGGTCATAGTCGTGATGGGCGCGGTTAGTGAGGCATTGCCCATTCTGAAGTCACATGTATGATCGTTACTAGCGGTGTGATGATAAGAGCCAGGGTGTGCGGATGGTCCCTAGGGGAGACCATGTTGCATACAGTTAATAAAATGAATATTTAGGCCATTTTCTGGAAAAGTAACGGGTTTTTATTATTAGTTTTACTTGGATCATTTTTTGGAAAATTGGTTGTGCTTTAATGGATTTACGTGTATCATTTTTTAGGAAAATGATAAATGTTTTATTGAAATTTTATCTTGGACCAAAATGGAATTTTGGCGTGTGTAATTATTTATTTATTTTGAGGAATATGATTTTTGAGCTTCATGCATATGGTGTCACGTTCATGTGTTTTGTTGTTGCATGAATGTATTTTGATATTATGATTTGTTTGGGTTGTACTTACTTGCGATGTCAGTTTTAACGTCCTAGATTTTGGATGCAGAGGTCGAGGAGGCTGAGCCTGAGGAGGTGGCTTCGCCATTGAAGTAGTTGTGTATATTTGTTATTTTGGGAAATGTATTTCCCTTTTGATAAATATTTATTTTTGGGACTTGTCTTTCGGATGACTGTATTAAATCTTCTATTGAAGAATTTGAGTAAAACTGATTAGTAATATTTCTAAAAATTCTAGTATTTAGATATTAACTTTATTTATCTACTGCTTTTTATTTATACTTGTCACGTGTTCATACACTTAGTACTTAACGTTGGGAGTGCATGACCCATATTGTCAGTATTCTGATGCCTCGATTCTTGTATTTTTATATATGAGAGTTAGGGGCATCACACATGGTATCAGAGTAGTTCCACTCTGAGTAAATCCATAGATTACCTAGGAACAATACTAGAAAAATTTGTTGTTTTAAAATTTGTTTGTTTTATTATTTGGTATTTTACTCTATTTATTATTTTAATCGTTCTCTAAGTTTTTCTTACTAGCTTGTATTATAAGATTTTTGATATTTATTTCGTTGTGTTGTGCTTTTTATTTTAATGTTCATTTTGATTATTATTTTCGGAGTTATTTTAGTTCTGATTAGTTGGTATGATTTGCTTTATTTGATTTTAATATTTGTTCAATATTGTAATTAAGTATTAGTTAAGATTTTAGTTAGTTGAATAATTTAGTTAAGTTGTTGAGCATTTATTTGTTTTTATATATATGCCTTTACTTTGTTTAAATTGAAATTTGAGTATGTTGGATTAGGTTATTATTTTAAATCATTCATTTTATTGAATCCTTTATTTTAAATAATTGTATTATGTAATCCCTTGTTTTAAAGTTTATTATTATGTTATGAGTTATTTTGTTTTATTAAGCTTTTGTGCAATTATCATATGGATTTGGTTTTTATTTTAATTTCATTTCATGAGTTTCCTATAAGAAGGTTATGGATTTTGTTTATTATCTTTTTATTTTAAATACAATGTTTTGTCTCTTAAATATCTTGAAACTTTGAAATTCATTAAGATAAAGATTTAAAGGAAATCGCTACTTTGTATTCGTTTTAGAAACATGCATTGAGGTAAGTTTTTAAATTTGTTATTTTTTCACATTTTCGCTTGTTTTAATTTAAAAGTTTATTTATTTATTTTGACGAGTGGGTTTGTTTTGGTGACTTGTTAGTATTTATTCATTAACTTATTTATTTATTTTACTATGGTACGTTTCTTTCAAAAGTTTTAAGTCCTGGAGATTTCTACAATAGATCATTTTAGAGTTGGATTTTGAGGAGAATTCCAAAATTCTTTTTTGTCATTTCAGTTTCTCACTCACCTTTTAATCCAACCTCATTGTTTTATTTAATAAAAGCTTTTGGTGATTTGTGTTTATCAAGGGAGGTAGACTTGTTTTCTTGAACGAGTGGCATTTACTTATTTGTTTATTAGATGTTTTCCCCCTTTTTGTTTTTATATAATATTTATGAGAATTACTTAAGTTTTATTTAGTGTTTGGGTATATTATTATATCTTTGTGAGATGGATTCGTTTTGATAATTCTTAGTATTTATGTAATTGTATTTCTTTATTGATATTTTATATGCTATTTATGTGTATTACTTGGGTCTTACTGAGTGCTTGAGTTTCTAAGTTCAAATTTTATTTCTGGGAGATTGTTGGAATTGTACTCTATATGGACTCTTCTTATGAGTGTGAAATCCTTGTCTATTGATATATTGTTATGGAATCTGTTTTAGGGATACTTATGATAGTAGGTGATTATTTGTTTCTTTGGTAAAGTTTTGATTTTGTTGTGTATGCTTAGAGATTGATGTGTAATAGTTGTGTGTGTGTAAATTTTGGAGAGTACTTGTCTTTAATTTGTGTTTGATTTGGGAGAAGTTTTGTTATGTGATAGATGTTGATTTGATATGATGGTATTAAATTCAAGGTATCTAAATTTTAGGCATCTGAGCGAGTTGATTGGGGTGGACAATTTAGGCTTGATATTTAATGAATTTAATGGTTGCCTTTGTCGAGGTATCTTAAGAATTTATTTGTGACTTAAGACCACTTAGGAATTTGAATATTTGAGACTTCTTGGATATTGAAGGTCCAGTTGAGTGAGAGGATTATGCGTATTGTGGTTACCTTGTTAATTGATTTGAGTGGAATTGGTAGGACTTTTATGTGATGTACGTTGGAGCGTTGGTGTCAACTATAGTAGTGTAATTAAAATTATGAGATATTAAAACTTTAGGCTTTGGAAGTGGTATAGGATTTCTTGTTAATAGGTGTTGAGTCAGCTTCTACTCATGGTGATAATTTATGAGGACTTAATTTTATACATTTAGTGAATTATCAGAGTGCGTGCAGAAGCGTGATGTCTTACGTTATAATTGGAGATTCAAGTCTTGTGCTGGTTTTGAAGGATTAGTGGTGACTTGAAATTTGGAATGATATTTGTGAGTGGAGATTTATCTTTTGATTGGATAAATTATGCTTATTGATGGTTAAGTTGGGAATCTAAACTTGAGAGTTATTTGAGGGTGACACGATTTGTTGTATGGAGTTATTGAACATTAGGACTTTGGGAGATTGTACTAAAGTCCTTGTACATATGGAGATTTCGAAATATACTGCTATCTTAGGAGTTCTAGAGATGGAATGTTATTTGGAGACTATACAGTTATGATGGAAAAAAATTCATTTGTATTTACGAAAAATAGGTGGCTGTGTAAATGCATGGAGTGAGTATTGAACTATGTGGTAGGTGAGGTATTGAGTTTCTACCAGTTGCAGTCGAGCAAATTTCGAGGACGAAATTTATTTTAAAGGGGGGGAATGTGAGATCCTAAGCTACGTGTAATTTTATGTATTGTTTTATTCTTGTTGTTGATTATTTTAATTTAGTTTAATAATATTATTGGTTATCTTTTATTTGTTTAAACGTGTTATTTGAGCTATTAATTTGTTAATATTAGTTTTACGTTATTTTTATATTTATATGTTGAGTTACGTTGTTTTCTTTATTAATTTTAATGTGAGGTAATTATTTTAATTATTAGAATTAAATTCCTTTATTTTATTATGTGATTTTAATTGATGTGCTTTCTTTATATAAATTATTGTTTTGTAATTAAATTGTGCTTTGGTTTAATTTATTGTATTGGTGGGGTTTAAATATTTTATTTTATTGATATTGAATTGTAGCATTTTCAGTTGCTTTTTATTTAATTTATTATATTCTATTTCTAGTAGATTTTTATTTCTTTTTCCCTTTCTTTATTTCTTTTTCTTCTTCTTTTCTTTTCTTTCTTTTTATTTTCCTTTCTTTCTCTACTTTCTTCCACGGAGCCCGCACGACCAATCCCCCTATTTTTGCCCATTCGGCCTTAAGCCTAGCCAGCCTCCACCGCCGGCCGCCAGCCCTCACCACCCCTCCACCTGAACTCCCCTCCCTCCGGCGAGCTCCTCTGCACCGGTGGTGCACCTCCGGCAGCCTCCTACATCGTGATTGGGCCTCAAACCCGAAATGGGTATATTGTATTTCCAGGCCACGCTATCGCCGCCTCGAGGCACCTATGGCTCCGGCCACCTCCCTGCCCTCTTCCCCTTCATTGGTGAGCATAACCCACCACCCAAAACAACCAATTACACCATTTACTCTTCCACCCAAAATGGGTTTAGACCCACAGGTTGAGCAATTCATCCGCCGCCACCAAAGTGCTCCCTTACCTCAGCTGACCACCCCCTAGCTCAGCTCTTCAAACCACGACCCCACCTTCCTTGTACACCCTTAAACTCGAAAATGAGTTTCCACCTATTTTGAGCTCGATCCGCCACCTTCTAGTGGTTGTATCACCTCACCACCACCTTCACGAGATTTCCCACCCTCCAATGGGTATTTTCCTAAATTTTGGTGTCAAACCGAACATCCTAGCCCAACATACGAAGTGACCGCTATGAGTGTTGTGGATCGGCGCATGTTCAAAGATCTATATTTTTACCGCTGTAAGTATTTTCCAAATAAATCTTAAGATTTAGATATATTCTTGCATTAAAAAATCTGATGTTTTGGTTGATATTGGAATTTATTAGGCGTTAGTTATTTTGTGAGTTGTGGTATGCATTGCATAGTGCACATATGTTCATGTGTTGGAAAGGAAAACTTGGTTTTCATATGTTAATGACTTTCAGGTGTGTGTGTATTACGACCCCAAGCTAAGATGGGGCATTATCCCAGTGGAGCTCCTCTGGTCACTCGGGAGCAGAATATACTGAGTGACGTTCCCTAAATTGTCGCCAGATGACAACGAGATCGGACGGGATAGTAACACTCTCGTGTCGACTTTGTGGCTCCTCTACTGACGGGGGATGGGGGATGCCTGGTCATGGTACGTGCTGGGCTCAGTTAGCTAGGCATCGCCTGTTCGAAGTTACATGCGTGGTCATTACCTACGGTTTGATGATGAGAGCCAGGGTGTGCGGATGGTCCCTAGGGGAGACCATGGTGCATACGATTAATAAAATAAATATTTAGGCCATTTTCTGGGAAAGTGGCGGGTTTTGATTATTAGTTTTACTTAGACCATTTTCTGAAAAATTGGTTGTGCTTTAATGGATTTATGTGTATCATTTTTCTGGATGTTTTATTGGAATTTTATCTTGGACCAAAATGGGATTTTGAAGTGTGTGAGTATTTATTTATTTTAAGGAATATGATTTTTGAGTTTCATGCATATGGTGTCACGTTCATGTGGTTTGTTGTTGCATGAATGTATTTTGATCTTATGGTTTGTTTGGATTGTACTTACCTGCGATGCCATTTTTGGCATCGTAGATTTTGGATGCAGAGGTCGAGAAGGCTGAGCCTCAGGAGGCGGCTCCGCCGTTGAAGTAGTTGTGTATATTTGTTATTTTGGGAAATGTATTTCCCTTTTGATAAATTCTTATTTTTAAGACTAGTCTTTCGGATGACTGTATTAAATCTCCTGTTATAGAATTTGAGTAAAACGGATTTGTAATATTTCTAAAAATTCTAGTACTTAGATATTGACTTTATTTATCCGCTGCTTTTGTTTATGCATGTCACGTGTTCACACACTTAGCACTTGACGTTGGGAGTGCGTGACCCGTGTTGTCAGCATTCCGATGCCTCGATTCCCGTGTTTCTATATGTGGGAGTTGGGGGCGTCACATCGACGATTGCCACGACCACCAGGATTTGTGGTGTTGTGGAAGTAAAATCTGTATTGGTGATAGTTAAATCAACTGCAGCCTGATGATGGTCTAATCGCTTTTTATGAGCGAGAAGATGACTGTAAAGGTCTTCGATTAGTAGAGGTTCAACTCTAGTGGTAACAGATGTGACGAATGAGTCATAATCTAGTCCAAGGCTTACAAGAAGAAAGGAGATATGCTTATAATTGTTTAAGGGTTGATCAATGACAACAAGGGTATCTGAGAGATTTGTGAATTGTTGAAAGTAATCGGCAATTGAGAGGTTGGCTTTTTTAAGAGTGGCTAGCTGAAAGTGTATCTGAGTGAGTCGAGCATGAGAAGTGGATAAAACCATGAATTCTAGTGCAAGCCACATATCACGCGAGGTGGTGCACTTAACGACATTAGATAGAATTTTCTCCGTGAGGGAGGAGGTAAGAGCACTTAAGATGAGTTGATCTTGAAGATGCCAAGAGTGGAAGGTAGGATTTGTGATATGTGTTTAGTGGTCATTTTCGAGAGTAGAGATATGAGTGGGTGGTGTTGGGAGTGAGCCATCAACATAATTGAATAAATGAATGCTTTTGACATATGGCAAATTTGGGCACGCCAAAACAAGGAATTGTCACGGCTTAGTTTGATGGAGATAAAGGGGTGGGGTGTAAAAGAGGTGGGTGGGAATGAGACAAGAGCATAGGAAGTGGGGATCGAGGAGGCCTTTAGGATTAGACGTTGGTCACTTAGGCTCTTGATACCATGTAGAATTTCAAATGTAAAATGAAATATTGCCTTACCTTTAACTCAGGTAATGGCATGTATTTATAACGGTGTGGAGAATATCAGTTACAACCGAAACATGAGAAGATAAAACAAAGAAACTTTTTGAATTTAAATGGACTCATTGCATATCTAATAAGACTTATCAATTTATCTTATGAATTGTTCGAACTAGTTTTCGTGCAACAGATTTGATCTGATCCACTTGAAATGGATAAGTCTGTAACATAAATTATGGAATTCAGTTCGTATTATAAATCATGCCAATAACTGACAGATAATTACTATATATCCTAAATTTTTTCACTTCACAGATAGAGGTTTGGAATATATATGCTTTAATTTTTGTTTATTTCCATTCCTTTAATTGCTTATATCCATGAATGGGGATTGTACACATGATTGAAGTTTCGTTCTTGTGTGTTGCAACAAAATTAGTTTTTTTTTTTTTTTTTTAAATAACATGATAAAAAGATAGGCAAGGCAAATATTAGCATGTTTTTCTTGCCTTTTAAGTTAAACATGTTAGACCTACAATTGACTGCATGTAAATTAATTTATTCCTAATTAGATATATGGCCGGGAACATGCAAATAAAAAAAGCATTAACCATGCATGCAGAGAAGACTCTTCGTTGAATTGAACATGTGGTTTGTGTAGATAGTGTGGCAAGTAAGGTTGGAAGTCACTTTGTATTATGTATGTGTTAAGAGTTCATGAGTCATATCATTGTTGAATTCATGAATCCTGTCATAGATTGCCACTTGGCTCATGTGCCTGAAAACTTTGATGCTTGTTCATGTTTCGTTTCAGGTTGGATGACTACTGGAGTACTAGCTTGTAATTTACAATTTATTAACTAATAAATTATCATGGTTAAATACTTAATTTTCATATAGGTACGTTTGTTTCGCAGTGAAATAGTTGTAAAAATTTCTTGGATCACATGTTTGGGTGTTTCGGAAGTTTTGAAAAATTGCCTCAGGGAAATAATGTTAAGTCGGTATTCATAAGCTGGCTAGCTTCAAGATGAATGAAATATCAAGCATGGATCGAACAACAAAGCTCCATGCGTATTAATTGTAAATTACTAGTAAGATCATCATGATTCCGTGAATCTAATTGAAAACTCATCGGAAGATATTCTAAAATATTTAGGAGAAAAAACCTGATTAGAAAATTTGACAAAGATATACGGAAGGAAAAGATTTGTCAACACAGCTAGTTTTTGTAGCTATAGGGATTGTATTTACCAAAATATTGTGAAATCATTTTCCCAATATAAGTACCACGATTCATGCGAATTATAATGATACCTGTACACTGTTATATAACACCATAAGGCTGAAACTTCCAAAGGCTATATCTTTTGATTTTGTTGCAATTTCATCCAACTACAAAACTCAAAATCAAAAGAAAATATTGCGACAAAAATTCTCATATCCTATCCTTAAAAAACTCATAAAACATCCAAAAAAACTACTTCTCATTAAAAACAAAATTTTTTGAGCAAAATATCCAAACTTTTAACCAAAACACAAACCCAACATTTCTTTTAACGTATGCGTAGCACATTTTTAAGAATTAGCATACTTTGAATCACACATCAAAGTCACCAAAAATCATAAAATCTCACTTGCAATAGTCGGATCCAACACAGTCCAAATTATAATTTTTTCTTAACTTTCATCTGATCAAACTCCTGATCCGAGGCATGTCTTGATGAGATCTTCCAACCAAAATATCATATGGTTTAAAAATATGCCCTAAAATAGATCCAGGCACTAAAATTAAAATCAAATGGCTAAAATAAATCATAAACATGGATCAAACTGAAATCATCAAATCTTTTACCTAACGGAGTACACTATTACATAAAAGTTCATATATTTTAAACTATAACTAAAAATCCTCAACCCATGCGCCTACATACTAGCATGCATATCAAAGGCTTAGATTCATCAAATAAATGTATAAAAACCATTTGAGCAAGATTAAACCACAAAAGATACGAACTTTCTTGAAATAGAAACCATTTTTCTACTTTTAGTTTCTAAGTTTTTATATCTAAAAAAATCTTTCATCAAAAGTTTTTATCAATAAATGAATCATTAACAAACATTCCTATAAACATGTTGAAAACAACACATAAAATTTTTGAACCAAGATCTATGGCCATTAACTTAGTCAAAAATTCCAAAATACAACACACTATTCAGTTTATCATCCAAGTTGACCTTTCCATGGTTCAAAATTCAATGACCATGAAAAAAAAAACACCCCTAAAAATTAAACTCAATGAAGAACAATTTTTTTGCGATGGAGGCTTAGTGATATGATATCTACAAGGGTTTCAAAGTGAAATGCAAAAGGCTTCTAAAACTACCCGATGGAAGTTCCAAGTGTTCTTTCGAGAACGGAAATGAAAAGGTGTTAAATGAGTGAAAGTAAGACTTGAATTCCTAATATCCTTCTAAAAAGTGAAATAAGAGCTTTAGTGACACCTTGATAGATAGTGATTAGATCACAAAAATGTGCAAATAGTAAGTAATTTTCAGCCAAGGGAATTCCCAAGAGAAAGCTAGTGAGGTGCTCTTTGGCGTTCACATTGTGAGATCCCAGATTTACTTGTATTTTTATACGTTATTTTATTCTCGGTATTAATTAATTTAATTTATTTTAATAATATTATTGGTTGTGTTTTATTTGTTTAAGATATCTATTTGAGCTATTAATTAGTTAATATTGAGATACGTTACTTTTCTTATTTATTTTAATGAGTGGAATTAAATTTCTTTATTTTATTATGTGATTTTATTTGATGTGTTTTATTTATTTTAATTAAATGTGTTTTGGTATGGATTTTTATGTACATATATTTATGTTGTGATTTTAAGTGTTTTTGTGATCCAAGTGATGAGAATTGGATAGTATTTCTTTCCCTTCCTTTTTTCTTTTTCCTTTTTCTTCTCTTTTTCTTTTCTCTTTTTCTTTTCTTTTTCTTTCTTTTTCCTCAATTTTCCCCAATTTTTCCCCAGCCCCTTCCCACACGCGACTCCTTCTTCCCCTCCCTTGTTTGGTCGTTCGACCTTAGGTAGCCCAGCCATCCACCGCCATCTACCGCCCATCACCGCCCATGTCGCCGGCACCCTTAGCCTTCGGCGACCTCCCCTGCACCGGTGGTATACCTCACAGTGGCCCCTAGCCAGCGCGTGAGTCCCCTACTCGAAATGACTAATTTAGTTTCCCTTGCACTTTCAGGCCACTGTCGGCCACCCCTTGGCCTCCGACCACCACCACTAGACTCCCCACCCTCAGGTGAGCATAACCCAACCTCCGGCACCACCCACTGCAGCCCAAATAACTCAACCTGAAATGGGTCCTAAAACGGGTTGTTTTTCGCCGCGCCGCCGTCCGGCCACCATAGGCCTCACCACCACCACCAAAAGACTCCCCTTGCACAGCCGGTCATCCCTCTAACTCAGTTTTCTCATCCATGGCCCCACCTTCCTGGTACAACCCTAAACCCGAAAATGAGTTTTCACCCATTTTGAGCCCGATCCGCCATCTTCCAGTGGTTGTGCTGCCACACCACCACCTCTATGAGATTCCATACCCTTCAATGAGTATCTCCCTAAATTTTGGTATCAAACCGAGTACTTTAGCCTAACGTACAAATGACCGCTACGAACGCAGTGGATTGACGTTCGCTCAAAGGATTTACATTTTAACCGCTGTAAGTACTTTCCAAACAAAATTTTAAGATTTAAATATATTTTTGCATTAATATCTATGTGTTGGTTGATGTTGGTATTTGTTGGTTGATTGGATTATTTAAATGTTGGATATTTGATGTATGGTTGTCTGCATTGTGTATTTACGCGCAAACTCATAGAAATATTTAGAAATTAGATTTTTGCATGATTTTGGATATTCATGTGTTGGAAATGGAAATTGTGTTTTTATTGGGTTTATGAATTTTAATAGTTTTGGGCTGAGTCATAATGTGGACGGCGATACGTAACGTCCGTTGTGATCAGCGTGTGTGTGTGGATGACATAATGGGGACGGCAATACGTAACACCCATTATGGTTATTGTGTGTGTGTCAGTCATAATGGAGACGACGATACATAACGCCCATTGTGATTGATAGTGTATGGATGACATAACCGGGACGGCGATACGTAACGCCCGTTATGGTCATTGGGTGTGTATTTCATATCGGGGACAGCGATACATAACGCCCGATATGAAATATCTGTGAGAATCATAATGGGGACGGCGATACGTAACGCCCATTATGATTGATGTGTGTGTTTATCATATCGGGGACGGCGATACGTAACGCCCGGTATGATTGGTTTTGCGAATATTATTTTCTGAGAAATGATGAATGATTTTACTGGAATTTTATCGTGGACTAAATGGGATTTTGGCGTGTATTTATCTTATTTATTTTGAGAAATATGTTCTTTTGAAATTCATGCATTTGGAGTCGTGTTCATGTTTATTGTTGTTGCATGAGTATATTTCTGTCTTTTAGTTTGGTTAGGTTGTACTTACCTACGATGCTATCTTGGCGTCGTAGTTTTTGGATGGAGATTATGAAAAGGCTGAGCCTAAGGAGACGACTCCGCCAGTGATGTATTATTGTTATAAAATTGTTATCTCAAGAAATTATTTTCCCCTTTTAAAAATATTTAATTGTTAATTTATCTTTCGGATTATTGTATTAAATCTCCTGTTGGAGAATTTATATTGAAATGGTGTGTAAAATATTTCTAAAAAAATTCTGGTACTTAGTTATTAACCTCATATATCTGCTGCGACTTATACTTTTATGTATGTCATGTGTGGACACACGTTTGACACTTGTCATTGGGATGTGTGATCCGTGTTGTCATCATCCTGATGCCTCGATTCCCATGTTACTTTAAGGGGAATTTGGAGACGTCACAGGTGGTATCAGAGTAGTTCGACTCTGGATAAATCCGTAAGTTACCTATGAATTGTACCAGAAAAATTTGTGGTTTTAAAAATTTATTTGTTTTATGTTTTGGTTATTATATTTTATTCTATTAATTTATTTGTTCTCTAAGTTTTCCTACTAATTTATATGGTAAGATTATCGATATTTATTTCATTGTGTTGTGCTTTTTATTTTAATGTTTATGTTGTTTATTTACTTTCATAATTAACTTAGCTCTGATTGATTGGTTTGTTTGTTTTGTTTTATTTTATTTTAGTATTTGTTCAATATTGTAATTGGGTAGTAGTTAAGATTTTAGTTAGTTGATTTTATTTGGTTAAGTCATCGAGTATTTATTTAATTATTTAATTTATATACATGCCTTTGTGTTTGTTTAAATTGGATTTTGGATATTCGGATTAGATTATTATTTTAAATCAATCTTTTTATTGAATCTGATATTTTAAATAATTGTGTTATAGAATTCCTTATTTTAAAATTTTTTCTTTTGTTGTGGGTTATTTTATTTTATTAAACTTTTATTCTATTATCATCATATTTGATTTTAATTTCAGTTCATAGGTTTCTTACAAGATAGTTTTGGATTTGGTTTATTATTTGTTTAGTTTAATTATGGCTCTTGTATTTTAAATCTTTCTGAAAGTTTGAAATTTATTTAAACAAAAATTTAAAATGAATCGCTGCTATGCTTTCTTTTTAGGCATATGCTTTGAGATAAGTTAAAATTTATTATTTTTTTCACATTTCTGTTTGTTTTATTTTGAGAGTTGATTACGACCAAAGAATACTACGGTCGTTTGCAGTATAGTTTTGGGGTGTCGATTCCACAGGGAGATGGATTGAGAAATTGAAGAACAGTAACGAAATTAACAAAAAGATTTAGATGAGTGTGAAAAGTAAATTTTAGAGTGTGACGTAAATTAAAACTAAATGAGTAATTTGAACAGTATAAAAATGAGACGAAAAGTAGAGTATCGGGAATCCTTTGTATATAATTGATATTTTAATTATTTTCGATTCATTAATAACTCAATTGAAAATTCTATGTCCAAATTTTCAATTGGAAAATAAAACATTAATAACCAGATTTAAATCAAATGTAATCTTTTGAAAAATCATTCGTCACAATATAAGAACAGGAATTGTTATCGATATTAAGGAAATTCAACGTCGACAATATACTCGTAGAGCAATATTGCAGCAGAGAATTAAATTAAAATAGATAACCAATTGAACCAAACATAATCAAAGGATTATTGCATTCAATAGAAAAAGCATGACTGAATCTATAAATGAAATAAATTCTAAGATTATTTGGTGATGAAAACATTTATAATAAATTTCGAATGACTCAACAAAAGAGTTTAATATTTGAAGAACACATATATGAATCAAAAACAATTACAAATACCATCATATATACAAATTCATCCATAGTTCTACTAGAAAATTAGTTAGACATATTGAAAATATGCAACAAAAATTCTTCAAGGGATAATATGGAAGAGCCAACCATTATTTTCTTCTTTCTTCTTTGGTTTTTCTTTTCTTTTCTCAAGCTCTCAAAAACAATGTATCTTCCAAGGTATCCAAGCACACTAAGCATTTTTTTAGAACACACACCCCTTCCTTCTATTTATAAGCATCCTTCATGCAAGTTGTCATGACAAAATCATCACAATTTCAACTTGTTTTGCCATGTGCCATTCTTGAATCCAAGTGATTTGTGAGTTGTCATTTTGATCATTTGTTTTCCCACCATGCATGAGCTGGATTTTGCTTGTAGGTTGAGTATTTCAATTTTGCTTCTCTATCCATTAGTTGTCTTGAATGACTTAATATCTTGTGGTCAAATAATTTGTCTTGAAGAAACTTGAGTGCACTTCATCTTGCATATGAATTGATCATTGAATTTCCAAGTTGGTGTAGGAGTCCTTGCTGGAAAATATTATGATGACATTTGGATTTGATGCAAGTGGCTGAAAAATATCCAGGAACGTCAAGTGCAGGTGCGTCCACTTGATGGTCGATTTTGTTTTAAATGGAGTGGATATCTCTTCAAGTATAAAACATAAAAATTATATATATTTCTCTTGCGGTTCTATATCATCTTAAATCAGCTCAATCGGAGATTGGATGAGAGAGTTATGCCCATATTACGAAAAGATGTCAGAACTGTCTAAAATTCCGCAATTATCTTCATTTGCTCCTACTGTCTCTATTTGTGTCCTAAATCAAAATATAAGAATAATGAGTATATTTAGGTATCAAATAAGAATAAAGTATTAAATATTAAGAGAGGAAAATATGGCATTTTATATTCTCATCAATATATTAAATCATGCTTATATCTATCTCAAGATAAATGACCATTAATTTTAATAACAATAGTTATATCCATTATTTTCTCATTTCTTTTAGTATTTAAATAGAGTATTTAGAGTGTGCATTTTTGTACACTCATCACACCCCCCAACTTACTCATTGCTAGTCCCTAGCAATTTTCATGCAAAATGATGAGAAAGACCAAAGAAAATCACACATAGGGGCCATCAAGACACATTTTTCAAATTTACATATCAAAACAATCTTAAAAATTCAATAACCCTTTCACAAGTAATTTAAATATAGCAATCCACAGAGTGTGTATGTGTTCCAAACTATTTTTATCAAATCAGAGGTTACGACACATGCAACATTAGAATATCTTAAGTAAAAAGGTTCAGCTCCATAACTCACGGGTATAGAAGTGTTTCATGTATGGGTTCTCTCTATGGAGTTGACAAAGGTGTACATTTACTCTCATGAAAATTTAGCCAATTATATATAAGTAACAAGTAAACATTGATCTTATGATAGGAATACTAACAAATGAGATTTCCACCATTCTTTCCACAAGCATACTTAGGATCGAAAAAATCAACACAAAGGGTTGTAATGTGGCTTAGGGTTGGGGTTCATAAGAAGAAAAGGTGAAGAGGTTTCAAAAACTTCCAAGTATACACAAAAGGGAATCTGTTAAATTTTTCAGTAGACTATACTTTCCGTTTGATGTACTTTTCAATTTTTTAGATTTTTGACTAAGTACACTTTTCCATCTTCTTTTGCCACTTGTGTCTTCGCAATTTGATAAACTCCTTCAGGAATAGTTTGATGGACACATCTAGCACCATGCCATTTTTGTCATGGTTTTTTTTTTTTAAATGATAATTTCACACCTAGTACACACTTGGAAGTAAAATGGTAGGAATATATAGTGTATAAACTATACTTCAATGTGGAGAGGTATGGATGATGTAGATATGAAAAGAAAAGGCCATATGTGTATATTGGCTCAAAATTGGCTGCTAGGGATCTATAATGAAAAGGCTCAGCTTGAAAGGCTCAAACGTTAATCTTAAGTTGACTTTCGTCATATCCCAAGTATATCCACCATTTTACCACAAATCATATAATGATTTTCTTAAAAGAGGTGTCAAATTCAACAGATCAATGGATACTTATCACAATTTCTGTATTTGTAAGCTCTCAATTCTCACAAAATTCACATGAATACTTGAGCAAAATAATTCTTTAGTTACATGTATCAAATCACCATATTACCATAAAGTTTGGAGAAGTGCATAAATGGTTCTATGGATGCTTTAGCAAAATGATTTAAGATGGGTTTGTTGAATTCACCAAGATGATTATGAATGAGCATGAGTATCATGTGTGAAAAGATGCCTGTGTGAAAAAAATTTGGCAATTTTTTATATTTTGATTGAAATATGCCACAGAGTTTAAATAACAGATTTGTATTTCCACCCCCCAACTTAAATGAAACATTATCCTCAATGTTTAATAATTAAAATTGAATGGAGAGTAACTAAAAAGGGTAGGATACACCTGATGTGTGATGTGGATAGCTCGCTAAGCGTCAAAAGTAGTGATCTGAAATGACAAAATGACACTATCCTGCAAACAAAAATAAAGAAAACAGTAGTAAATAAAAACAAAACAAAACAAATAATATGATAATAATAATAATAATAATGATGATGATAATAATTATAATAATAATAATAATTATTGTTGCATGCTGTGATCAAATTTGATAGACCAAGTTTACAATTGGACTATCTTCCACTCATAGAACTGTTCCTCCTGGGTCAAAAATGAAACGCTTATTTTTCCAATAAACTCGATGCTCGAACTTCACAGGTAGGTGGCAAGGTTTAAGATTAACTTTTGGTACTTGCCCACTTGAAGGAATCTGTTTTTCATTTTTATCAAGCAACTCCTCAAACTTCGGTTGCCAAGCCTGTGTGCTATAATCTTGAGTATTGTCAAAAATTGCACAAATTTTAGCTACATCAGACGAATCACTGATAGGATTAAACTCAAAATCAACAATAAAATTCTTAAGGGGATTAAAATCATGAGTTGTAAAAACTTTCCTATCTATGAGTGAGTCAATCATATATATCTGCCGGTACTCGTGATTCTTCACAGTTTCTTGTGCCATATATTGACCATGAGGTATAGACTGAGATAATAAGGGAACTTACCTTACTCATTTACACTCAAGAAACTCGTTATTTTAGATACCTGGCTCTTTATCTCCTTTTGTTATTTAACAACCTGCATAATTAAGGACTCAAATTTTTGGTTAGTCTTACCCTGTACTTCAATAAATGCATGTAAAGTGTCTTCTAAAGAATTTCTAAAAGATTGAGGTGCATGGTATGGTGCAGGATATGATCTAAAAGGTTGTGCAGGCTGTGCAGGCTGTTGGTTTTCAGACTTCGAGCTGAAGTTGGGGTGATTACGCCATCTTATCATGTTAGCATGTGTAGGACATTCTTGGGCATGATGATCTACCCCGCCACACACAGCACATGGCACAAGAGAGTCTGCATGATTAGCCACGTGTGTTGACTTTAAGTTTCTTATCTTTAACAGCTTTATTTCCCTTGTAAGCATTTCAACCTTGGCTTTTAAATTATCTTCCTCCCTGAGATGGTAAATACCACCACTCAAGTTTCCTGTAGGTTGTGACTTGTTTGTGCTATCAGTAGCACTAGGTCCAGTCCAAGTATGAGCTTTTTCAGTAAGCTCATTGAGGTACTCTATGGCCTCATCGGGATTTTTCTGTAAAAATTCTCCATTGCACATCATTTCCACGAATTGACATTCCCTGGGCGTAAACCCTTCATAGAAATAACTCACTAAGCGCCAATTCTCATATCCATGGTGGGGATACATACTCAGTAATTCTTTAAATCTTTCCCAAGACTGGTACACAGTCTCACTATCCTTTTGTGCAAAGGTAGAGATTTGTCTTTTTAAAGCATTGGTCTTATGTTGGGGAAAGTATTTATTGAAAAACACTTGAGTCATCTCACTCCATGTTCCAATAGACCGTGGTCTTAGTGAATACAACCAACTCTTAGCTTTATCTTTCAAAGAAAAAGGAAAGAACTTTAGCCTTATTGTTTCGTCAGTGGTATTTTGACTATGGAATGTTGCAATTACTTCCTCAAATTCCCTAATATGAACATAAGGGTTTTCATTTTTTAGACCATGGAAGGTCGGAAGTAATTGTATCATTCCTGTTTTAAAATCTACATGACAAACATTAGGTGAGAACATAATACAGGATGGTGTGGCTGTTTGTGCGGGATGAAGATAGTCTTGGAGGGTTCTAACAGGTTGGTCCACGTGTTCACTCATCGCGTCAGAATTGGAAGAATTATCAAACAAGCGATTAGAAAAATTAGATTCTGAATCTGATTCTAGCACGGGTCTACTAGCAAACCGTCCAAAAGCGTCTCTGTACCTGCGCATGCAAAGTAAAGAAAAGCGTAATACTGAAAAAAAAAAATAATAATTACGAAAAGAAAAGTAAAATAAAATAAAGATGCAGAAAGCTAAAAAGAAAATGAACGAACTTACCGCTTTTTTTTTTTTTTTTACAAACTACTAAAAAAAAAACTACAAATTCTTCTACCCTCTCCCTGACAACGGTGCCAAAATTTGATTACGCCCAAAGAATAATACGGTCGTTTGCAGTATAGCTTTGGGGTGTCAATTCCACACGGAGATGGATTGAGAAATTGAAGAACAGTAACGAAATTAACAAAAAGATTTAGATGAGTGCGAAAAGTAAATTTTAGAGTGTGACGTAAATTAAAACTAAATGAGTAATTTGAACAGTATAAAAATGAGACGAAAAGTAGAGCATCGGGAATCCTTTGTATATAATTGGTATTTTAATTATTTTCGATTCATTAATAACTCAATTGAAAATTCTATGTCCAAATTTTCAATTGGAAAATAAAACATTAATAACCAGATTTAAATCAAATGTAATCTTTTGAAAAATCATTCGTCACAATATAAGAACAGGAATTGTTATCGATATTAAAGAAATTCAACGTCGACAATATACTCGTAGAGCAATATTGCAGCAGAGAATTAAATTAAAATAGATAACCAATTGAACCAAACATAATCAAAGGATTATTGCATTCAATAGAAAAAGCATGACTGAATCTATAAATGAAATAAATTCTAAGATTATTTGGTGACGAAAACATTTATAATAAATTTCGAATGACTCAACAAAAGAGTTTAATATTTGAAGAACACATATATGAATCAAAAACAATTACAAATACCATCATATATACAAATTCATCCCTAGTTCCACTAGAAAATTAGTTACACGTATTAAAAATATGCAACAAAAATTCTTCAAGGGATAATATGGAAGCGCCAACCATTATTTTCTTCTTTCTTCTTTGGTTTTTCTTTTCTTTTCTCAAACTCTCAAAAACAATGTATCTTCCAAGGTATCCAAGCATACTAAGCAATTTTTTAAAACACACACCCCTTTCTTCTATTTATAAGCATCCTTCATGCAAGTTGTCATGACAAAATCATCACAATTTCAACTTTTTTTGCCATGTGCCATTCTTGAATCCAAGTGATTTGTGAGTTGTCATTTTGATCATTTGTTTTCCTACCATGCATGAGCTGGATTTTGCTTGTAGGTTGAGTGTTTCAATTTTACTTCTCTATCCATTAGTTGTCTTGTATAACTTAATATCTTGTGGTCAAATAATTTGTTTTGAAGAACCTTGAGTGCACTTCATCTTGCATATGAATTGATCATTGAATTTTCAAGTTGGTGTAGGAGTGCTTGCTAGAAAATATTATGATGATATTTGGATTTGATGCAAGTGGCTGAAAAATATCCAGGAACGTCAAGTGCAGGTGTGTCCACTTGATGGTCGATTTTGTTTTAGATAGAGCGGATATCTCTTCAAGCATAAAACATAAAAGGTATATATATTTCTCTTGCGGTTCTATATCATCTTGAATCAGCTCAATCGGAGATTGGATGAGAGAGTTATGCCCATATTACGAAAAGATGTCAGAACTGTCTAAAATTTCGCAATTATCTTCATTTGCTCATAATGTCTCTATTTGTGTCCTAAATCAAAATATAAGAATAATGAGTATATTTAGGCATCAAATAATAATAAAGTATTAAACATTAAGAGAGGAAAATATGGCATTTTATATTCTCATCAATATATTAAATTATGCTTATATCTATCTCAAGATAAATGACCATTAATTTTAATAACATGAGTTATATCCATTAATAACATGAGTTATATCCATTAATAACATGAGTTATATCCATTATTTTCTCATCAATAAACTCGGTGCTCGAGTTTCACAGGTAGGTGGCAAGACTTTAGATTAACTTTTGGTACTTGCCCACTTGAATGAATCTGTTTTTCATTTTTCTCAAGCAACTCCTCAAACTTTGGTTGCCAAGCCTGTGTGCTATAATCTTGAGTATTGTAAAAAATTGCACAAATATTAGCTACATCAGATGAATCACTGATAGGATTATACTCAAAATCAACAATAAAATTCTCAAGGGGATCAGAATCATGAGTTGTGAAAACTTCCCTGTCTATGAGTGAGTCAATTATATATATCTGCTGGTACTCGTGATTCTTCACAGTTTCTTGTGCTATATGTTGACCATGAGGTATAGACTGAGCTTGAGAAGGGAACTTACCTTGCTCATTTACACTCAAGAAACTCGTTATTTTAGCTACTTGGTTCTTTATCTCCTTTTGTTCTTCAACAACCTGTATAATTAAAGACTCAAATTTTTGGTTAGTCTTACTCTGTACTTCAATAAATGCATGCAAAGTGTCTTCTAAAGAATTTCTAGAAGATTGAGGTGCATGGTATGGTGTAGGATATGATCTAGAAGGTTGTGCAGGCTGTGCAGGCTGTTGGTTTTCAGACTTCCAGCTGAAGTTGGGGTGATTACGCCATCCTCTCATGTTAGCATGTGTAGGACATTCTTGGGCATGATGATCTACCCCGCCACACACAGCACATGGCACAAGAGAGTCTGCATGATTAGCCATGTGTGTTGACTTTAAGTTTCTTATCTTTAACAGCTCTATTTTCCTTGTAAGCATTTCAACCTTGGCTTTTAGATTATCTTCCTCCTTGAGATGGTAAATACCACCACTCAAGTTTCCTGTAGGTCGTGACCTATTTGTGCTATCAGTAGCACTAGGTCCAGTCCAAATATGAGCTTTTTCAGCAAGCTCATTGAGGTACTCTATGGCCTCATCGGGATTTTTCTGTAAAAATTCTCCATTGCACATCATTTCCACGAATTGACGTTCCCTGGGCGTAAGCCCTTCATAGAAATAACTCACTAAGCGCCAATTCTCATATCCATGGTGGGGACACATACTCAGTAATTTTTTAAATCTTTCCCAAAATTGGTACAAAGTCTCACTATCCTTTTGTGCAAAGGTAGAGATTTGTCTTTTTAAAACATTGGTCTTATGTTGGGGAAAGTATTTATTGAAAAGCACTTGAGTCATCTCACTCCATGTTCCAATAGACCGTGGTCTTAGTGAGTAGAACCAACTCTTAGCTTTATCTTTCAAAGAAAAAGGAAAGAACTTTAGCCTTACCGTGTCGTCAGTGGTATTTTGACTGTGGAATGTTGCAACTACTTCCTCAAATTCCCTAATATGAACATAGGGATTTTCATTTTCTAGACCATGGAAAGTCGGAAGTAATTGTATCATTCCTGTTTTGAAATCTACATGACAAACATTAGGTGAGAACATAATATAGGATGGTGTGGCTGTTCGTGCGGGATGAAGATAATCTTGGAGGGTTCTAACAGGTTGGTCCATGTGTTCACTCACCGCGTCAGAATTGGAAGAATTATCAAACAAGCAATTAGAAAAATTAGATTCTGAATCTGATTCTAGCACGGGTCTACTAGCAAACCGTCCAAAAGTGTCTTTGTACCTGCGCATGCAAAGTAAAGAAAAGTGTAATACTGAAAAAAACAATTACGAAAAGAAAAGTAAAATAAAATAAAGATGCAGAAAGCTAAAAAGAAAATGAACGAAGCTACCGCTTTTTTTTTTAAAACTACTAAAAAAAACTACAAATTCTTCTACCGTCTCCCCGGCAACGGCGCCAAAATTTGATTACGCCCAAAGAATAACGCGGTCGTTTGCAGTATAGCTTTGGGGTGTCGATTCCACAGGGAGATGGATTGAGAAATTGAAGAACAGTAACGAAATTAACAAAAAGATTAAATGAGTGTGATAAGTAAATTTTAGAGTGTGATGTAAATTAAAACTAAATGAATAATTTGAAAAATATAAAAATGAGACGAAAAGTAGAGCGTAGGGAATTCCTTATGTATTTGTGGTATTCAAATTTATTCTTAATTCATTGATAACTCAATTAAGAATTCTATGTCTAAATTCTTAATTGGAAGATATAACATTAATAACCAAAATTTAAATCACATGTAACTCTTTGAAAAATCATTCTTCGCGCTTAACTCTCATAAATTGTTATCGATATTGAGAAAATCCAACGACGACAATATCCCTAAGAGACGATATTGCAGCAGAGAATTAAATCAATATAGATAATCAATTGCTCCAAACATAATTATAGAACTAATTCACTCAATAGAAAAAGCATGACTGAATCCATAAACGAAATAGATTCTATAATTATTTGAAGACGAGAAAACATCACAAATAAATTGAGAATAATAGAACAAAAGAGATTTAATATTTAAAGACCAAATACATGAATAAAAAATAAATTACAAATACCATCACACACACAAGTTCATCCCTAGCCCTCCTTGAGAATTTAGTTACACATATTAAAAATATGTAACAAAAATTCTCCAAGGGATAATATGGAAGAGCCAACCATTATTTTCTTCTCTCTTCTTTGGTTTTTCTTTTCTTTTCTCAAGCTCTCAAAATAATGGATCTTCCAAAGCATCCTCCCACACTAAGCATTTTCTTATAACACACACCCCTTCCTTCTATTTATAAGCATCATTCATGCAAGTTGTCATGACAAAATCATCACAATTTCAACTTGTTTTGCCATGTGCCATTCTTGAATCCAAGTGATTTGTGAGTTGTCATTTTGATCATTTGTTTTCCCACCATGCATGAGCTGGATTTTGCTTGTAGGTTGAGTGTTTCAATTTTGCTTCTCTATCCATTAGTTGTCTTGTATGACTTAATATCTTGTGGTCAAATAATTTGTCTACAAGAAACTTGAGTGCACTTCATCTTTCATATGAATTGATCATTGAATTTCCAAGTTGGTGTATGAGTGCTTGCTGGAAAATATTATGATGACATTTGGATTTGATGCCAGTGGCTGAAAAATCTCCAAGAACATCAAGTGCAGGTGCGTCCACTTGATGGTCGATTTTGTCTTATATTGAGTGGATATCTCTTCAAACATAAAACATAAAAGTTATAGATATTTCTCTTGCGGTTCTAGATCATCTTGAATCTGCTCAATCGGAGATTAGATGAGAGAGTTATGCCCATATTACGAAAAGATGTCAGAACTGTCTAAAATTCCGCAATTATCTTCATTTGCTCCTAATGTCTCCATTTGTGTCCTAAATTAAAATATAAGAATAATGAGTATATTTAGGCATCAAATAATAATAAAGTATTAAACATTAAGAGAGGAAAATATGGCATTTTATATTCTCTAATATATTAAATCATGCTTATATCTATTTCAAGATAAATGACCATTAATTTTAATAACATGAGTTATATCCATTATTTTCTCATTTCTTTTAGTATTTAAATAGAGTATTTAGAGTGCATTTTTGTGCACTCATCAATTGGGTTTATGAATTTTAATGGTTTTGGGCAGAGTCATAACGGGAATGGCATTACGTAACACCCGTTGTGATCAGCGTGTGTTTGTGGATGACATAATGGGGACAGCGATACGTAACGCCCATTATGGTCATTGTGTGTGTATCAGTCATAATAGGGATGGCGATACGTAATGCCTATTGTGATTGATAGTGTGTGGATGACATAACGAGGACAGCGATACGTAACGTCAGTTATGGTTATTGGGTGTGCATTTCATATCGAGGACGGTGATATATAACGCCCGATATGAAATGTCTGTGTGAAGCATAATGGGAACGGCAATACGTAACGCCCATTATGATTGGTGTGTGTGTTTATCATATTAGGGACGGCGATATGTAACGCTCGGTATAATTAGTTTTACGGATATTATTTTCTGAGAAATGATGAATGATTTTACTGGAATTTTATCGTGGACCAAATGAGATTTTGGCATGTGTTTATCTTATTTATTTTGTGAAAGATGTTTTTTTGAGATTCATACATTTGGAGTCGTGTTCATGCTTAGTATTGTTGCATGAGTATATTTCTGTCTTTTAGTTTGGTTGGGTTGTACTTACCTACGATGTCATCTTGACGTCGTAGTTTTTGGATGCAGATTATGAAGAGGTTGAGCCTGAGAAGACGGCTCCGCCAATGATGTATTATTATTATAAAATTGTTATATCGGGAAATTATTTTCCCCTTTTAAAAATATTTAGTTGTTTAATTTATTTTTCGGATGACTATATTAAATCTCCTGTTGGAGAATTTATATTAAAATGGTTTGTATAATATTTCTAAAAAAATTCTGGTACTTAGTTATTGACCTCATACTTTTATGTATGTCACGTGTGCACACATGTTTGGCACTTGTTGTTGGGATGTGTGACCCGTGTTGTCATCATTCTGACGCCTTGATTCCCGTGTTATTTTAAGTGAAATTTGGGGGCATCACACACATCATGCTCAACTTTAGGGCTCTTATGAGCAGTGGATGACCTTGAGTGGGTGGAAACTTCTCCAAGAAGTTTTGTCAAAATGGTCAAAATTTGTGGGCCTTAAACGGTCTCAAACAAGTGAACTTCATTTGGATTTTACAGAAGGTTTGATTAGGGTTTGTGATGATTAATATGTTGACTGGTAGTAAATGGGTATCCCATGATGTCACTGCTTGCAGTGTCTAGATAGAAGAAGAAATCAAATATAGTTAATTAACTCTACACTAGTATTGTACACATAACTAACTTCTAGAGAAGTTAATTAACCACCATATCAAGAGACTTTTTACATAAGTTTTAAAAAGTGAGTGAGCATACACACAAAAGTCTATCCTCTCACTACAATTCCCTAGAGTAACCATTTTAACCTCTTGATCTTGAAGTGTCCAATTATTTTCGGAGACTCAGTAGTCTATTAAGTGATGAATAATTGCAATAAGAATAATTTGATCATTTGGACTATAAGACGAGCAAAGATCCGGACTTATAAAAATTTTAATCTATTCGAGGCAATTCAAATTAACTTGATCTAATATTGGTATGGAAGCCTATGCTACTTTTTTTTAACCATTGTGAATATGATTACATGTTATTAGATGCTTTGGAGTTTAACAGGATGTAATTGATGATATGCCATAATTATCTATGTTATAAATTTTTAATTAGAGGCTATGTTATAACATGTTTAAAATCAAATTTTATACATAATTAGAATCTTTCTTATAATGTCAAAAACTTGTAACTTAAATTTCAAAAGTTTCAGTCATTACAAAAAAAGGGTCATTTGCCAGCATTTATATGACTAATGTTTATATAAATGCCAGTAAAATGCCGACATATTGTTTATGCACACATAATTATCGACACATATGATAGACTTGGTTGCAGGTGAGTATGGACTCCAGGAGCCAGATTCCCCGACTGAGTATTCTCTTTTTGATGAAATGACCCCCTTTTTGTATGATCTATCCATAGTTGAGATGCGGAAGAGTGTGCTTAGGATGATAGAAGACCATTGACCTGTAGGGTATTGCCTTGTTTTGGGTGCTGACAGATCCTTATTCTTTGACGGTGTCTATACGTCGTCAACCGGAGTAACTGCTCAGCGGGGACACAGCGTGAGTCTGGGTCGTTATTTTTTTGGACCCGGTAATAAGGAGGTCAAGAAGGAACCCCTGTTCCAGAAAGGAGTGGTGGGGCTTGTTCTTTTTTGATAGTGTTTAAGTCATATTTTGGTAATTCTAGAGAATTTGTATATTTCCCTTGTTTTGGAAAATTTGCTATTATGTAGAACCTAATACATTATGATGTTGTGTATAAAGTTTCTTTTGGAGTATTACTTAGTTCTACCATGTGATGATTGACAAGGTTTTTTTCTTGCCTATAATACTCGACTTGACATTTTTCCACTGCGACAATTATTGCATACTACTAGTAAGTTAGGTGCATGCATTTATCTCTAACATGAATAGGGGGTATGTAGCCTTGTATTACATGTCCTCGACACTTCAGTTTATGTGTGATCCCAAGCGTAGGCTGGGAGCGTCGACAAAAATGATGTTCCATCTCCTAGGTTCTTCCATTATTGATTTCGAGACACGCACAGAAGGGTCTTGCAAAGTGTTGATGTCTTTTGGGGTGGGAGAGAAACTTTGGTTGGTTGGTATCCATTGATCAGTCCACACCTAGTATTCGCCCCATTATTGATTTGAAAGCACAACCCTTTTCTCCAAATTTTTTTTGCTTGAGTATGCCTTTCTAGATCTAGGAGTCAATGGTTTTGGGGTTCATGCACAGAAAGGACGCACTAGTTGAGTAGTTTTTTTCCAAGAACTCTTCTCCAGATGGCATTAACACTTGTAAGCATCTGCCATCTAATTTTTGAGAGAAAAGCTTGATTAAAGTTTGAGACAGATCTAATGCCCACCCCCATCCCCCCCCTCCCCCCCTAATAGACTTCGATTGACAGACGAACGCCCAAGATTTGAGAGTGAGGTTATGAGACTTTTTAACCAAGAAACCCCACCAAAGTTTCATTGGGTTGCGATCAAGACTGCTAGCAGCACTCTTCGGAATTGAGATTGTGTACATGAGATATGAAGGCATTGAACTAGCAACCTTTCTAATAAGGGTGGTGCGACCAACTTAGGATAGGGGTTTTGCTTTCCATCCAGCCAATTTTTGGGTAATTTTTTGCTGAATGTCTTGAAAATAATATTTATTTGAGCCACTAAAAGATAAAGAGAAACCTAGGTATTTAATGCTAGAAGAGGTAGTTTTTAGGTCAAATTCTAGAAGACTTGCTCATTGAACACTTTGTCCGGACCATGAGGAATGCTTCTCCAAGAAATTCTTAAAGCTACTTGCAATGGGACCATAAGCTTTTCCAAAAAGAATGAGGTCATTAGCAAAGAGAAGGTGAGAGATAGGAAGGTTTTTTCTGCTTATGGAGATCCCTTGAATCCTCCTCAAGGTTTCCACTAAAGTGATTAGCCTATTAAGAACTTTCATTCCCAGAATAAAAAGAAAAGATGAAAAGAGATCACTTTGTCTTAATCCACTGCTTGGCTTAATATAACAACCTTTGGGGTACCATTAATGAACACTGAATCAGAGAACGTAGTAATACATTCTCTTATCCAATTGACAAAATCCAGACTTTCCATTATCTTAAGGACAAACCCCCATTCCATTAAGTCGAACGCGTTCTCCATTTCAATCTTTATAGCTATGAAATCATTCTTTCATTTCTTCTTTATCAGGAAATGAAATATCTCTTGAACCAGGATGGTATTCTCCTTAATGATTCACCTTGGGAAGAAAGTAATTTGGAAATCAGAGTGCTTATCAGCAGCTGCCTTGATTTCCATTTCCCCCTTTAGAGCCATAATATTTCTCGTACTCGGCACTGATAAATCTGATAAAAACTTTTAATTATGGAAGATGAATAAATAGATGACTTTGTCTCCCACTATATTTTAAAAAAAAAAATATTTTAAAATATTAAAAATAATGAATAAAAAATTTAGAAAAAAATGAGAAGATAATTTTTGCCTAAATGTAAAAAGAGCCGCTCTTTTTCTAAAACATGCATACATAAAACGTGCTAATTAAAAAATTCCAAATAATCACGAATTTTTTAAATAGATGACTTTGTCTCCCACTATATATAGAAAAGTGTAGTGGCAAATTTCGTGATTATTTGGAATTTTTTAATTAGCACGTTTTCTGTATGCATGTTTTAGAAAAAGAGCGGCTCTTTGTTACATTTAGGCAAAAATTATCTTCTCATTTTTTTCTAAATTTTTTATTCATTATTTTTAATATTTTAAAATATATTTTTTTTAAAAAATATCAATACATTAATAATCATTTTTTCAACAATTAAGTAAAAACTAAAAAAATAAAAATGTTACCTCCTGTACTTCTATTATTTTATATATATTTAATATATTCATAGATATTACAATATTATGTTACCTAACGTGTACTTTTATATGCATGAAATAAGATTAAAGCTGATGGGCAATTGTCTGGGACGAGACAGCGCGCTATATCATTCATAGATGCATTTGTCTTGATCTTGTCTTCCATATATTTTAGGTTAATATAAATAGATTTGCATCAAAAGATAAGCATGACGGTCGAAGTGGGCGCATGATTTCAATTTCAGCCCTCCTTTGAATTTAGAATTGAAATCTTCTCGCTAATTAATTAATTGGATTGTTATATTTAAGAAGGGATGTTTTAATTATGTAAATAGCTAGATACTATAGTGCAGCATTAATTTAGAGTTCACATGAATAAAACGGGTCTCCATATGCATGGATGAGATTAAGTTAAGGCTTTGAAAAATAAAATCTAATTCAGAATCAAGAATGGCAAAATTTAACAAATTAAATATATACTATAGTGCAGCATTAATTCAAAATATTCTAGCTAGGGTGATTCCTGAAAAAATTGAATAACTTATTTCAATAGTATTAGAAATTATTAATATATGTAATATTATAATTCAATCATTTAAAATCATTAACAAATTTTTTTAAAATATGAATTTTGTGAGACCCCAAGTTTTATGTACTTTATATATTATTTTTATTTAATAGTTTGCGAGATCTCTAATTCTAGTGTTTTTAGTTAATCTATTTAATTATTGATATCAGTCCTTACATTTGAATAATTATTATTATTATTTTGGTTTAATAGTTTTATTTTTATTAATTAAGGTTTAAATTATTGCATTTTCTTTTATTTATTAAGCCCTATATATTATTGGATTTTTCGGATTTGTTACCTTTGCTTCAACTTATTAATTATGAGGCTTTATTATTTTACTAAAACTCATTTTGTGTTACTTTAATTTAATTTATTGAATTTATTTCCTAATCTATTTCGAGTTTAACCTTTTACGTAGAGTATTTATTGATTTTATTATTTGGTTATTTTATTTTATTTCATTGTATGTATTTCTTTCATATTTTTGAGTTTAGGCCCTTTTCGAATTGGTTGTTTATTTCATGTTATTCGTTTTATTAGTTCTTTTATTTTAAATGATTGAGTTATTGGATCTATTAGTTTGCTAAATATTATCTTTTAGTTAATTCTTTGTCTTTCTAATTATTTCTAAGTTTAAATATTCAGTTAGTTTATTTTCTTCTATTATTTTATCGTTATGCATTTATTTAATGTTTGAATTTAAGTTCTTTATTTTATTGTGTTAGTATTTAATTTAATGTTTTTATTTTATTTTATTTATTGTATTTTCAGTTGGGCTTAATCTAGATTTATTTGTTATTCGGTTGGGTTTTCTTACATTTAATGTAGCCTTTGTTTTGAGTTATTTTGAGGCCATCCCAAACCCATTTAAAGCCCAGCTCGTGACCTTTTGAACCCAGCCCCTTCTCCTTGCTAAAACGACGTTTGGCATCCTCCTTGAATGAAACCCTTCAGCCTGCAATTGTGTGCTGACTCTGCTTCTTTCTTCTTCTTCTCCTGTTTCTCCCCTAGTATACTTGGAGTTATTCTACACAACCTTCTCAACTTCTACACATTAACAATTTTTTTTTAATTTTTTAATATTTTATTTTGAATTTGTTCTTTTTCAAATAAATTCATTTTTTTATTTATTATTCAAATATTAAATATTTAATAACATTAAAATTAAATAAATGTGGTGTGTGGAGGATGTGCGAATAGTAGGAGGTTGAATAAATTTTTTCATTATACTTGTGAGTTTTAAGCCCCGAGGTTGTAGCTTTCCTCCCCTTTCTAGCCACGCGCCCTCCACTTCAAAGCCTGAATTCTTGCCGGCCTTTTGTCTGCATATTTTTCATATTTACACTGGTCGCGTGCTTTGGAAAAGCCCTCTCTCATCCCACGAAATCGTGTGCTGAATCCAGGGTTTTTCTTCCCTACTTTAGTCTGCAAAAGCCAAGTATTCTAGCCCTAGTTGTTGCGTCTGAGTTAGTCCATTTGATGAGTGCCACGCGGATATCATTTTCGTCCCCTTTTGGTTGTCCGCGAGCCATCTCATTGGCTATAAATAGATTGGGTCCAACCCTTCGTGAGCCACCTGATTATGCCCAAAGAATAATGCGGTCGTTTGTAATATAGTTTTAGGGTGTCGATTCTATAGGGAGATGGATTGAGAAATAAAAGATCGTGACGAAACTAACAAAAAGGTGTAGACGAGTGCGAAAAGTAATTTTTAGAGTGTGATGTAAATTAAAACTAAATGAGTAATTTGAAAAGTATAAAAATGAGACGAAAATTAGAGCATTGGGAATCCTTTGTATATAATCTGTCGGCGCCTCAGCTTGCGTTTGGGTTCGTACGCAAATTGCGACGCCGGGGATGAACGTCACAAGGAAGTCATCCCTCATCATTACGTGTGAGAGCCTCGTTTTAAGTTATAGTAAATGAAATATTTTATTTTATTTTTCTTGGAGTGGAAAAAGGCCAAGCCATAAACAATCGACGAAACGTTACGTTCGTCGCACATCACATGGTTAACGAAATAAAACCCAAATTAAACATCACATTCATATACATATATCAAAGCTAAAATCACCAATGTAAACAGTTTTATACAAAAGTACTTCCCAAAACAGCGGGAAGATTTTTCCTCAAAACACATCGGCGAATACAAAATAAAGATACTGTCAATCCCCTCCTCCTTCCGCCAACCCTGCTAATAGGCGGGTTCTTCTTTTATCTTCTTAAAATCTGGGCCATAACGAAGGCTATCTAGACTCAGTCCTGGGCCCGCGTCACACATCATTCCAGAGGATGATGTAAACAGGCGTCCCATGTGAAGGAGCCCGTCAACTCCTAGCACCAAACAGCACCCCATAGGGCGTAAGTCATAAAAAAAGTACGTCGCCATAGGAAGTGACTCTGCCGCCCACTGACCCAACAAGTCTAGGGTCACTGGCCCAGCAGTCTCAGTCTTAGTCAGGCCCATGAGGGTCCGACCCATCTTCTCGAGAGTCGTAATCCGAGGATCCATCATGTCCTGCAATAACTTCTATCGTTCCCAAGGGAGCGATAGTAGAAGTAATAAAAATGGGGTGAGATTTTGGGAGAAATCTCAGTAAGTATACTAGCATTTAAACCAAAACATTTCCAACATACAGATAAGTGAACAAAACATTCGTAACTAATGCACATGCAATGAATGACTGACTCATGCATATGCTCATGAAAACTTTTATACAGACTTGCTTCTTTCAGAATTCTTTTCATAAAACTTTCATACGGATTTCTTCTTTTAGACTTCTTTTCATATCATTGCTTTTCAAATCATTTTTTTAAAACATTTCGTATCTTTTATTCTTTCTTAGGCGCCACTTATCTTAACAGATCTTTTCTTATGGCTCGAAAGCCCATATTGTCATGACTTTTCACTTTGCATATATGAGACACAACATGGCTCCCCTAAGCACCGCGTATTCCCTGCTGGTTATCGCATCACCTTAAAATGAGTGCATCATATAGCTTATAAAACGACAGGTCCTTACACCTTATCCGTCCTTGGCACCCACCAGCGTTAGGTGCTACCGTGCTCCGAACACCTTTTGGAGCTATACACGGTCCGCCGACTGTTCTTCGTCGACCCAGGGGCTTCCACTGGACTTTAATCACTCCTGAGTGGACAGGGAGCTCGACTGGGGCATTTCCCCGTCCCAGCCTTTGGGGTTCTTATAAAAACATTCTTCGTCAACCTAGGGGCATTTCCACTTGACTTTAAAAACATTCTTTTCATGACTTATGCATGGGACATGCATGCGTACTTATTTTCATGCAAAACCCGAGACAAGCTCGAGTGCATTCACATTTCATTTTCTTTTCTCCCCCATTGGGATAATTTCACAATTTCCTACTTAGTCATCATGCTCTATACCCAAAATTGGGCCTAGGATTGAAGGGGGGTACTTGGCCTATCTCCAACCCATCATGGCCGAATCTTCCTAGGGAAAATCCTAGGGTTTCCTCCATCACTTGACTCCAATTATCCTCCAACAATTTAAAAGTATTAAATTAAAACATATACCCTCCTTAGCAAGGGTAACCGAAACCTTGATGTTTCCCTAAGTAGGCATTTTCACCTCCAAACTTAATTATTTCTAACTTCCTTCCTTCACCTTTTTAGCTTGGGAAATTCCTTCCACTAATATATTCAAAATTTCCTTCTCTACAAGTTTCTTCTATATGCTCAACTAAATAATTCCACCACAAAGCAATATAATTAAATCTTCTAATCTCAACCTTAAACATCATAAAATTCCAGGTAAACATTACTAGTCATCATGCACAAGTGGTTACTTCCTTCCGTATGCAAGTATACACCAATTTAATTCATACTAATCATGTATTTTATTCCCATGTCCATTTTTATTTCCTCAAAATAATATTTTCCATGAGTAAATCAATTTCATCACTAATTTTCCTCAAATAAACTTTATTTTAGCAACGCCAAATTTAATACTTAACACTAAAATCTATCATGCATCAACTTCATCATTTCATATGACAATCATGCTATTCATTTCTTTTTGCAACTAATAATTGATCCATCATCTCTACTCACATTCTAAACTTATTTCATCATAGAGATTTACACAAGAATATTCATCTCAAAGACCAGTGAAATCAATTCAATCCAAACATGGCAATTACAACCATTAATCCATCAAGCATGATCACCTCACTATATACAAGAATTGATAAGGAAAAGGTGAAAGTATACTTACAACACTCCTATTAGACTTTAGCTTAAAATCTGAAAATACACATATGAAATCTCTTATTAGACTAGCCATGAACATAAAACTTAAAGGAAACCCTCTTTCCTTCTAACCAAAACAAAGTGTCATATGTGTGTGTGTTCTTTCTAAACTTGCATGGATTTAGTCACTAACCTTCTCCAATGAATTGATCACCTCAATACTCTTGATTTTTTGGCTTCACTACTATAGGATTCTTCAAATTATGTGGTGAAAAGAGAAGAAACAAAAGTAGAAGTGGCTTGAGTGAGTTTGGCCGAGAGGTGAAGAGAGAATGAGATAGGAGAGTGTTTGCATGTGTCCAAGTAAAATGAGCTAAGGGGATTGCATAAGGGGTCACATGGCCAACTCTCTTTCCTAGGGTCTTTGGTACACTTTTTACCATACTTAGGTATGGCTAATGATAGATTGAGTGATTGACAACTCTAGACCATTCCAAGATCAAATCTTGGCCACGCCTTAGTGGATTCTCCTTTCTCCTTCTCACTTCATATGGCCGGCGACTTCTTGGTGTGTCTAGCATCCATTTTCTTGCTTTTCACTCAATCATCATTCCCCTATCCTCTCATGTGTCCATCCAAGTGATCTCAAAACCATGCTTTTTGGAATTTGAGCAAGGCATGATCCGGCCAAGCCAAGCCTCCACCGAATCCACTTTGTCCACTTTCCTAGTTTTTGTCATTTCCATCACCTACACCGACACCATACCTCTCTTCACATCACCATACTCTCTTACACATGTACTTTATTCACTTACACACTCTTCCCCTTTGTCCTATCACTTGTTGGTGGTCATACCCCATGAGATTCTCCAAATACACCCCACGGATTGCCTTCCACCGAAACCACCTTGCTCCTTTCATCCATGCTTCTCTTCATGCCATTTGTCACTTTCCTACACACCATGATCTCAATAGGCAAGTCAAGGGATGGTGTCTTGTACCTCCAAGATTTCATGGTAGGGAAATCATTCTATTTGATCCTACATTCAATCCTACATGGCATGTATCCACCTACTAGTCAACCTCCACCAACTACGATTTTCCTACAAGTATTTGGATAATTTTTTAGGATTTTTCTCCAAGTGACATGTGTCTCTACTATGGGCTTGATGGGCCATGGGCTCATTCTATGGACTTTTGGACTCACCATTGCTCTCTTGGCCCATTTACTTGATCCATTCCTCAAAAGTC
Organism: Platycarya strobilacea; assembly: GCA_036898215.1. NCBI lineage: Eukaryota > Viridiplantae > Streptophyta > Magnoliopsida > Fagales > Juglandaceae > Platycarya > Platycarya strobilacea. The sequence continues at coordinate 39,110,286 of CM072554.1, forward strand.
TCATTCCTAAGCCCATTTCTTCAAAGCCTATTTTATTCTTTTACAAATTTCCACTAACTTTGTGTATTAGCATTTAATTAAATAATTAAATTAAGACGAAGATTTTTAGGGATATTACATCTCCCCCACTAATAAAAGATTTCGTCCTCGAAATCAATGCATGCGATAACATGGAAAATAATAAATTATAACATACCTCGAGGAATATTAGTAACGGACTCTCCTGATGATGAATAAGTGGGCACTCATTCTTCCTCGGTCACAAAGTCTTGAGAAAAATAAAATATAGCATCCACGTCCGAGTCATAATATATATTCATCCTCAATTCATTCAATCTGTGCATTATTTCTTCTTTTGCTTCTACTCATGGTATTCTTTCTATTCCTTGTCTTATGCGATCGTTAGAGGTATCAAAATTTTCCAAAGGTTCCATGTTTGGTTCACACGCTTCTCCCCGTACTATTCTACGCAAATGTTCTCTCTCTCCCTTCATCCAAGGGTTAGGGGGTTGTCGCTCTTCGTTCGGCGTAGCTCTACAGAATACGAGGTTTCCTCTAGGCCCTATGTCCATCCGATGGGTACGGTGTCTCTCACATCGCTTCAGGTGCCTAAACCTCTGTACTCTCTTTCTTTCACGTCTTCTAAGCAAGATTCTTTGTCTGATTTCTTTCCTCTCTCTTAATTAGGCTATAGTGGCTACTAACATGCGTGGGGTTCTTCTAGTTCGGGCCATAACCTGGTTAAATTTTATTAAGAAATTACTTATAGTTTGGTGATATAATTCAAGGAATATAACATTCAAAACATCAATCAATTGTTCATACATTCAAACAAAGCATCTATTCATTCACAACAAAATCTAGTCAAACGAAAATTAATTACACTAGAAATTTTCAAACAAATGAGGGTAGTTAGCTCTCATAGCATCTTCGCGTTCCCAAGTTGCTTCTTGAAATGCCGGGTTATTCCACAACACTTTTACGAGGGAGATTTTTCGATTCCGCAGTTCTTGTTCCTTGCGATCGGTAATTTGTGTCGGCCACTCTTCGTAAGTGAGATTAGGGCGTAGTTCGATGGTCCTTGGATCCATTACCATCACGGGTTTGTCGCCGAAACTCCTCTTTAAGGATGACACATGAAACACATTATGGACTCCTTGTAGGTTCACTGGCAGATTCAAACGATAAGCTACCGGTCCGACTTTTTCTAAAATTTCATACGGTCCGATATATCGGGGATTTAATTTTCCCTTCTTGCCAAAGCGGGCCACCCCCTTCATTGGCGAAATCTTAATGTACACCCAGTCGCCAACTACAAACTCTAAGGGTCTTCTCCTTTGATCTGCGTAGCTCTTTTACCTGCTTTGGGCTGTTTTCATCCTTTCCCGTATCAGCTCTACTTGAGTCTTAACCTCTTGCAAATACTCAGGCCCTAACACTTTGCTTTCACCGACTTCATCCCAATATAAAGGAGATCTGCACTTTCTTCCATATAAGGCTTTGTACGGTGCCATCTGGATAGTAGCTTGAAAGCTATTGTCGTAGGCGAATTCAATTAAAGGCAAAAGACTTTCCCAATCGCCACTAGAGTCTAGCACACACGCACGTAACATGTCTTCTAAAGTTTGAATAGTCCGTTCCGTCTGACCATCAGTTTGTGGATGATAGGCGCTGCTAAACTTCAGGTTGGATCCCATCCTTTTCTGTAGACTTTGCCAAAAGTGAGAGGCAAATCTTGGATCCCTATCTGAAACAATCGTTTTTGGCACTCCGTGCAGACGAACTATTTCTTTCACATAAATTCGAGACAATTTCTCCATTGAATCAGTATTTGCAATCAGCAGGAAGTGGGCACTTGATTACGCCCAAAGAATAACGCGGTCGTTTGCAGTATAGCTTTGGGGTGTCGATTCCACAGGGAGATGGATTGAGAAATTGAAAAATAGTAACGAAATTAACAAAAAGATTTAGATGAGTGCGAAAAGTAAATTTTAGAGTATGACGTAAATTAAAACTAAATGAGTAATTTGAAAAATATAAAAATGAGACGAAAAGTAGAGTGTAGGGAATTTCTTGTGTATTTGTGGTATTCAAATTTATTCTTAATTCATTGATAACTCAATTAAGAATTCTATGTCCAAATTCTTAATCAGAAGATATAACATTAATAACCAAAATTTAAATCACATGTAACTCTTTGAAAAATCATTCTTCGCGCTTAACTCTCATAAATTGTTATCGATATTGAGAAAATCCAACGAAGACAAGATACCCAAGAGGTGATATTGCAGCAGAGAATTAAATCAATATAGATAATCAATTGCTCCAAACATAATTATAGAACTAATTCACTCAATAGAAAAAGCATGACTGAATCCATAAACGAAATAGATTCTATAATTATTTGAAAACGAAAAAACATCACAAATAAATTGAGAATAATAGAACAAAAGAGTTTTAATATTTAAAGACCAAATACATGAATCAAAAATAAATTACAAATACGATCACACACACAAGTTCATCCCTAGCCCTCCTTGAAAATTTAGTTACACATATTGAAAATATGCAACAAAAATTCTCCAAGGGATAATATGGAAGAGCCAACCATTATTTTCTTCTCTCTTCTTTGGTTTTTCTTTTCTTTTCTCAAACTCTCAAATAATGGCTCTTCCAAAGCATCCTCTCACACTAAGCATTTTCTTAGAACACACACCCCTTCCTTCTATTTATAAGCATCCTTCATGCAAGTTGTCATGAAAAAATCATCACAATTTCAACTTGTTTTGCCATGTGCCATTCTTGAATCCAAGTGATTTGTGAGTTGTCATTTTGATCATTTGTTTTCCCACCATGCATGAGCTGGATTTTGCTTGTAGGTTGAGTGTTTCAATTTTACTTCTCTATCCATTAGTTGTCTTGTATGACTTAATATCTTGTGGTCAAATAATTTGTCTACAAGAAACTTGAGTGCACTTCATCTTGCATATGAATTGATCATTGAATTTCCAAGTTGGTGTAGGAGTGCTTGCTGGAAAATATTATGATGACATTTGGATTTGATGCAAGTGGCTGAAAAATATCCAGGAACGTCAAGTGCAGGTGCGTCCACTGGATGGTCGATTTTGTCTTAGATTTAGTGGATATATCTTCAAACATAAAACATTAAAGTTATAGATATTTCACTTGCGGTTCTAGATCATCTTGAATCAACTCAATCGAAAATTGGATGAGAGACTTATGCCCATATTACGAAAAGATGTCAGAACTGTCTAAAATTTCGCAATTATCTTCATTTGCTCCTAATGCCTCTATTTGTGTCCTAAATCAAAATATAAGAATAATGAGTATATTTAGGCATCAAATAAGAATAAAGTATTAAACATTAAGAGAGGAAAATATGACATTTTATATTCTCATCAATATATTAAATCATGCTTATATCTATCTCAAGATAAATGACCATTAATTTTAATAACATGAGTTATATCCATTGTTTTCTCATTTCTTTTAGTATTTAAATAGAGTATTTAGAGTGCATTTTTGTGCACTCATCACACCCCCAAACTTACTCATTGCTAGTCCCTAGCAATTTTAATGAAAAATTATGAGAAAGACCAAAAAAATCACACATAGGGGCCATCAAGACACATTTTTCAAATTTACATATCAAAACAATCTTAGAAATTCAATAACCCTTTCACAAGTAATTCAAATATAGCAATCCACAGAGTGTGTATGTGTTCCAAACTATTTTTATAAAATCAGAGGTTTCGACACATGCAACATTAGAATATCTTAAGAAAAAAGGTTCAACTCCATAACTCACGTGTATAGAAGTGTTTCATGTATGGGTTCTCTCTATGGAGTTGACAAAGGTGTACATTTACTCTCATGGAAATTTAGCCAATTATATATAAGTAACAAGTAAACATTGATCTTATGATAGGAATACTAACAAATGAGATTTCCACCATTCTTTCCACAAGCATACATAGGTTCGGAAAAATCAACACAAAGGGTTGTAATGTGGTTTAGGGTTGGGGTTCATAAGAAGAAAAGGTGAAGAGATTTCAAAAACTTCCAAGTATACACAAAAGGGAATCTGTTAAATTTTTCAGTAGACTATACTTTTCTTTTGATGTACTTTTCAATTTTTTAGATTTTTGACTAAGTACACTTTTCCATCTTCTTTTGCCACTGGTGTCTTCGCAATTTGATGAACTCTTTCATGAATAATTTGATGGACACATCTAGCACCATGCCATTTTTGTCATGGTTTTCTTTTTTTCTGTTTTTCTTTTTCTTTTTTATGATAATTTCACACCTAGTACACACTTGGAAGTAAAATGGTAGGAAAATATAGTGTATAAGCTATACTCCAATGTGGAGAGGTATGGATGATGTAGATATGAAAAGAAAAGGCCATATGTGTATATTGGCTCAAAATTGGCTGCTAGGGATCTATGATGAAAAGGCTCAGCTTGAAAGCCTCAAACGTTAATCCTAAGTTGATTTTCGTCATATCCCAAGTATATCCACCATCTTACCACAAATCATGTAATGATATTCTCAAAAGAAGTGTCAAATTCAACAGGCCAATGGATAGTTATCACAATTTCTGTATTTGTAAGCTCTCAATTCTCACAAAATTCACATGAATACTTGAGCAAAATAATTCTTTAGTTACATGTGTAAAATCACCATATTACCACAAAGTTTGGATAAGTGCATAAATGGTTCTGTGGATGCTTTAGCAAAATGATTTAAGATGGGTTTGTTGAATTCACCAAGATGGATATGAATGAGCATGAGTATCATGTGTGAAAAGATGCCTGTGTGAAAAAAATTTGGTAATTTTTTATATATTGATTGAAATATGCCACAGAGTTTAAATAACAGATTTGTATTTCCACCCCCCAACTTAAATGAAACATTGTCCTCAATGTTTAATAATCAAAATTGGATGGGGAGTAATTAAAAAGGGTAGGATATACCTGATGTGTGATGTAGATAGCTCGCTAAGCGTCAAAAGTAGTGATCTGAAATGACAAAATGATACTATCCTGCAAACAAAAATAAAGAAAACAGTAGTAAATAAAAACAAAACAAAACAAATAAGATGATAATAATAATAATAATAATAATTATTATTGTTGCATGCTGTGGTCAAAGTTGGTAGACCAAGTTTACAACCAGATTATCTTCCACTCATAGAACTATTCCTCCTGGGTAAAAAATGAAGCGCTTATTTTTCCAATAAGCTCGGTGCTCGAATTTCACAGGTAGGTGGCAAGGTTTAAGATTAACTTTGGTTACTTGCCCACTTGAAGGAATCTGTTTTTCATTTTTCTCAAGAAACTCCCCGAACTTCGGTTGCCAAGCCCGTGTGCTATAATCTTGAGTATTGTCAAAAATTGTACAAAGTTTAGCTACATCAGACGAATCACTGATAGGATTAAACTCAAAATCAACAATAAAATTCTTAAGGGGATCAGAATCATGGGTTGTGAAAACTTCCCTGTCTATGAGTGAGTCAATCATATATATCTGCTGGCACTCGTGATTCTTCACAGTTTCTTGTGCCATATATTGACCATGAGGTACAAACTGAGTTTGAGTAGGGAACTTACCTTGCTCATTTACACTCAAGAAACTCATTATTTTAGACACCTGGCTCTTTATCTCCTTTTGTTCTTCAACAACCTGCATAATTAAATACTCAAATTTTTGGTTAGTCTTACTCTGTACTTCAATAAATGCATGCAAAGTGTCTTTTAAAGAATTTCTAGAAGATTGAGGTGCATGGTATGGTGCAGGATATGATCTAGAAGGTTGTGCAGGCTGTGCAGGCTGTTGGTTTTTAGACTTCCAGCTGAATTTGGGGTGATTACGCCATCCTCTCATGTTAGTATGTGTAGGACAGTCTTGGGCATGATGATCTACCCCACCACAGACAACACATGGTCCAAAAGATTCTACATGATTAGCCATGTGTGTTGGTTTTGAATTTTTCGTTTTCAATAACTCTAATTCTCTGGTGAGCATTTTAACCCTAACCTTAAGGTTGTCCTCTTCCCTTAGATGGTAAATACCACCACTCGGGTTTCCTATAGGTCGTGACCTGTTTGTGCTATCAGTAGCACTAGGTCCAGTCCAAGTATGAGCTTTTTCAGCAAGTTCATTGAGGTACTCTATGGCCTCATCAGGATTTTTCTGTAAAAATTCTCCATTGCACATCATTTCCACGAATTGACGTTCCCTGGGCGTAAGCCCTTCATAGAAATAACTCACTAAGCGACAATTCTCATATCCATGGTGGGGACACATACTCAGCAATTCTTTAAATCTTTCCTAAGACTGGTACAAAGTCTCACTATCCTTTTGTGCAAAGGTAGAGATTTGTCTTTTTAAATCATTGGTCTTATGTTGGGGAAAGTATTTATTGAAAAACACTTGAGTCATCTCACTCCATGTTCCAATAGACCGTGGTCTTAGTGAGTACAACCAACTCTTAGCTTTATCTTTCAAAGAAAAAGGAAAGAACTTTAGCCTTACTGTGTCGTCAGTGGTATTTTGACTGTGGAATGTTGCAACTACTTCCTCAAATTCCCTAATATGAACATAGGGGTTTTCATTTTCTAGACCATGAAAAGTTGGAAGTAATTGTATCATTCCTATTTTGAAATCTACGTGACGAACATTAGGTGAGAACATAATACAGGATGGTGTGGCTGTTCGTGCGGGATGAAGATAATCTTGGAGGGTTCTAACAGGTTGGTCCATGTGTTCACTCATCGCGTTAGAATTGGAAGAATTATCAAACAAGCGATTAGAAAAATTAGATTCTGAATCTGATTCTAGCACGGGTCTACTAGCAAACCGTCCAAAAGCGTCTCTGTACCTGCGCATGCAAAGTAAAGAAAAGTGTAATACTGAAAAAAAAAATTACGAAAAGAAAAGTAAAATAAAATAAAGATGCAGAAAGCTAAAAAGAAAATGAACGAAGCTACCGTTTTTTTTTTTTTTACAAACTACTAAAAAAAACTACAAATTCTTCTACCGTCTCCCCGGCAACGGCGCCAAAATTTGATTACGCCCAAAGAATAACGCGGTCATTTGCAGTATAGCTTTGGGGTGTCGATTCCACAGGGAGATGGATTGAGAAATTGAAAAATAGTAACGAAATTAACAAAAAGATTTAGATGAGTGCGAAAAGTAAATTTTAGAGTATGACGTAAATTAAAACTAAATGAGTAATTTGAAAAATATAAAAATGAGACGAAAAGTAGAGCGTAGGGAATTTCTTGTGTATTTGTGGTATTCAAATTTGAAGACGAAAAGAGTTTTAATATTTGAAGACGAAAAAACATCACAAATAAATTGAGAATAATAGAACAAAAGAGTTTTAATATTTAAAGACCAAATACATGAATCAAAAATAAATTACAAATACCATCACACACACAAGTTCATCCCTAGCCCTCCTTGAGAATTTAGTTACACATATTGAAAATATGCAACAAAAATTCTCCAAGTGATAATATGGAAGAGCCAACCATTATTTTCTTCTCTCTTCTTTGGTTTTTCTTTTCTTTTCTCAAGCTATCAAAATAATGGCTTTTCCAAAGCATCCTCTCACACTAAGCATTTTCTTAGAACACACACCCCTTCCTTCTATTTATAAGCATCCTTCATGCAAGTTGTCATGACAAAATCATCACAATTTCAACTTGTTTTTCCATGTGCCATTCTTGAATCCAAGTGGTTTGTGAGTTGTCATTTTGATCATTTGTTTTCTCACCATGCATGAGCTGGATTTTGCTTGTAGGTTGAGTGTTTCAATTTTGCTTCTCTATCCATTAGTTGTCTTGTATGACTTAATATCTTGTGGTCAAATAATTTGTCTACAAGAAACTTGAGTACACTTCATCTTGCATATGAATTGATCATTGAATTTCCAAGTTGGTGTAGGAGTGCTTGCTGGAAAATATTATGATGACATTTGGATTTGATGCAAGTGGCTGAAAAATATCCAGGAACGTCAAGTACAGGTGCGTCCACTTGATGGTCGATTTTGGCTTAGATTGAGTGGATATATCTTCAAACATAAAACATAAAAGTTATAGATATTTCACTTGCGGTTCTAGATCATCTTGAATCAGCTCAGTCGAAGATTGGATGAGAGAGTTATGTCCATATTACGAAAAGATGTCAGAACTGTCTAAAATTCCGCAATTATCTTCATTTGCTCCTAATGCCTCTATTTGTGTCCTAAATCAAAATATAAGAATAATGAGTATATTTAGACATCAAATAAGAATAAAGTATTAAACATTAAGAGAGGAAAATATGGCATTTTATATTCTCATCAATATATTAAATCATGCTTATATCTATCTCAAGATAAATGACCATTAATTTTAATAACAAGAGTTATATCCATTGTTTTCTCATTTCTTTTAGTATTTAAATAGAGTATTTAGAGTGCATTTTTGTACACTCATCAGCACTCTTTGCTAATCTATCCACTATCACCCAAATTGTATTCTTTCCTGCTAAGGTTCTTGGAAACCCTATCTCAAAATCCATAGAAATATCTTCCCATTTCCATTCCGGAATCGGAAGAGGTTGCAACATTCCTGCGGGAAGTTGATGTTCTGCTTTAACCATTTGACACATAGTACATTTTGCCACAAAAGCAGCTACATCTTTCTTTATACCTTCCCACCAAAATCTTTCCTTTAGATCTCGATACATTTTGGTACTTCCGGGATGGGCTGTATAAGGGGTGCAGTGTGCCTCCCTCATAAGCCTTTCCTTTAATTCTGAGTTATCTGGTATCACTGTTCTCTTCCCAAAATATAACGTCCCATCATCAAATACGGTAAAATGGGGCGATCCTTTTCCTTCGAGTAAATTTGTTCGGATCCTTTCCAATTTGGTATCTTGCCGTTGTCCTTCCCTAATTTCATCTTCGGTTAGAGAAATAATTTCTTGAACTGTTGCTAACAATGCTTCTCTAGTCTGATTCTTAACCAACATACTTTGCATGATTGCCAGCACTGGTGGTTCCTCCACTTGAGATTTTTGGCTTAAAGCATCTGCCACCACGTTAGCTTTTCCCGGGTGGTACTTAATCTCACATAGGAAATCGTTTATAGTCTCGATCCACCTTCTCTGTCTCATATTTAGATTCTTCTGACTAAACAGATACTTTAAACTCTTATGGTCAGTGTATATCTCACATTCTTCCCCATATAAGTAGTGCCTCCAAATTTTCAACGCAAATACTACTGCTGCCAATTCCAGGTCGTGGGTGGGGTAATTTTGCTTATGATCTTTAAGCTGTCGGGACGCGTAGGCAACTACTCATCTTTCCTGCATTAATACACATCCCAAACCCAACTTTGAGGCATCACTATATACTACATATGGTTTGTGGGGCTCTGGTAATGCCAACACTGGGGCAGAAGTCAATCTCCTCTTAAACTCTTGAAAACTCTACTCACACTGGTCATTCCAGACATATTTAACATTCTTCCTTGTCAAGGCCGTTAGAGGACCAGATAACTTAGAAAACCCTTCAACGAATCTTCTATAGTATCCTGCTAGGCCAAGAAAACTACGTATTTCATGAATGGACGTCGGTTGAGGCCATTCGGTTACCACCTCAATTTTTGTTGGGTCCACGGAAACTCCGTTGCTCGAAATTACATGGCCCAAAAATTTATCCTCGTGGAGCCAAAACTCACACTTACTAAGTTTGGCATACAACTGATGTTCTTGTAAAATTTTCAGCACTGTCTCCAAATGCTCCTTGTGTTCCTCATCATTCCGAGAATATACCAGAATATCGTCAATGAATACCACGACGAAACTGTCTAAGTATGATCGAAAAATTCTATTCATTAGATCCATAAAGGCTGCTGGGGCATTGGTCAGTCCAAAAGGCATGACTAAGAACTCGAAATGTCCATAGCGAGTTCGGAAAGCAGTCTTGGGTACGTCCTGCTCCTTAATCCTAAACTGATGGTACCCTAATCTGAGGTCTATCTTAGAGAATACTGTGGCTCCTTGCAGTTGGTCCAGCAAATCGTCTATCCGGGGTAGCGGATACTTATTCTTAATAGTGACCTTATTGAGTCCTCGGTAGTCGATGCACATCCGCATCGTCCCATCTTTCTTCTTTACAAACAGAACTGGGGCTCCCCACGGCGATGAACTAGGCCGTATAAATCCCTTTTCCAGCAATTCCTCGGTTTGAGTCTTCAACTCTATCAATTCTATTGGAGCCATCTGATAAGGCGCCTTGTGAACTGGAGTCGTGGCAGGTTCAAGTTCAATTGTAAACTTAGTCTCACGTTTCGGGGGTAATCCTGGCAGATCATCTGAGAACACTTGGGGGAAGTCCTTTACTACCAGAATTTCTTCAATATTCTTGGTACTTCCGCCTGATTTCAAGGACATTATCAAAAATCCTTCAGCTCCTCCTCTTAAACTTTTCGTCATTCTTTTCGCTGTCATTATAGAAGAAACATAGTGAACTATTTCCCCTTCGTAGTGCAACTTCTCTTCTTCAGGCAGTTCGAACATAATCTCCTTTTTGTGACAGTAAATTTTGGCGTAATATTTGGATAGCCAATCCATGCCTAATATCACGTCAAATCCCAACAAATGGAAAACTATCAGATCAGCGTTAAACCTTACGCCAGCTATTTCTAATGGGCAGTTCCTCACTATTTGCTGACATCCGAATGTCTTCCCATCGGGGAGTGTCACCAACACTTTTTGAATTAAAGGCTCTACTTCTAACTTACACCTCCACACGCAATCATAAGAAATAAAAGATCTCGTCGCGCTAGAATCAAACAAAGCATACACCACATTACGCATCAATATAATTTCACCTATGTATATAAAACTTTCTCATGGTTATTTTAAGAAAGTTATCTATGCTTTAATTTTAAATAAGAATTAAGATCGTTACCAGTAATAATGCCGGCGTTAATAGCCTCCTTGTCGTCCACATCTACTTCTCCCAGGGTAATAGCGTACACCTTGGACTTCACAGGGGTCTTCGCCTTTCCTCCAGGTGCTGTCGTTCCGCTAGGGGCTGTCTATGGGCAATCACGGATTAGGTGACCCACTTGACCACACCTAAAACAAGCTCCTGTTGCAGCGCGACATTCTCCCTTATGTGGACATCCGCACGTCCTACATGGTGGAAATGGAGTTGTTCCTTTTGGTTCGCCTACTTTACCCTTCCCCTTATCCATGGGACGAGTATTTCTCCTTTTACCCATATCTTTTCCCGAAGAATACGGAAAATTTATTTTCTTAAAAGTCTGAGCTTGATTGATCAGACTTCTCTGCTCGGCTTCAGCAATGGCCGTCACATTCACCAACTCTTGAAAATTTTCGATTCGTAAACAAGCCACTTGATTGCGAATCCTTGGCTGTAATCCATCCTGAAATTTCTTCGCTCGCATCTTTTCTGTTATCACCAAATGCAGGGCGAATCGTGTCAGCTCCATAAATTTAGCAGCGTACTGGTCCACCGTCATGCTTCCTTGCACTAGCGTGATGAACTCTATCGCCTTCTGCTGTTTAATTGACTCCGAAAAGAATCGATTATCGAACTCGGTCTTAAACCTATTCCAAGTGAGAACTACATTCTCTCCCAGTTCTTGTCTCAGTAACCTTCTCTTTGTGTCCCACCATAGTCCGGCCTCCCCTTGTAATAGGTGACCAGCATATTGCACTTTTTGCGCCTCTGTGCACCCATTGATCTCGAAGGTGCGTTCTAAGTCCATAATCCATCGATTGGCTTTCATAGCTCCTTCGGTTCCCACAAAATTCGGGTACCGATACACCAGAAATTTTTCGTATGAACACCCTGCCGTCCCTCCACTGACGTTTGGGTGACATCGGCTCTGCTCCATTTGATGCTTCACTAATTCCATCATTTAGCGAATAGCTTCCACTATCGCTTGTCCGCCATCCAACGGGGTATTCGAGGTCTCCCTTCCTCCGGTCTGAGGTGGCGAAATTAGTGGCACATTTTCCACGGTCGGCACTGGACTCGAAACATTAACTCTCGGTAATGCTTCAAGTCTTGGAGTAGGGGCACGTCGTCGCCCTCCTGCCATTCTTCCCTTAAAAGCACATAATCCTCGTATGAGTTACCTTAACTCCTGTGCTCCGATTCTTGTAACTCATCACATCATAATTGTATACCACTACCATCTCCAATCCCTTATCTAAAGATTCAGACCTAAGTCTAAAAGATCATAACCTATACCATGTGATTATCTTCCCCTAGGACTTGTGGTTTCTTACCTAGAGACTTAACTGCTCTGATACCACGGCTGTCGGCGCCCCAGCTTGCGCTTGGGTTCGTATGCAAATTGCGACGCCGGGGATGAACGTCACAAGGAAGTCATCCCTCATCTTTACGTGTGAGAGCCTTGTTTTAAGTTATAGTAAATGAATTTTTTTTTTACTTGCAGTGGAAAAAGGCCAAGCCATAAACAATCGACGAAACGTTACGTTCGTCGCACATCACATGGTTAACGAAATAAAACCCAAATTAAACATCACATTCATATACATATATCAAAGCTAAAGTCACCAATGTAAACAGTTTTATACAAAAGTACTTCCCAAAACAGCGGGAAGATTTTTCCTCAAAACACATCGGCGAATACAAAATAAAGATACTGCCAATCCCCTCCTCCTTCCGCCAACCCTGCTAATAGGCGGGTTCTTCTTTTATCTTCTTAAAATCTGGGCCATAACGAAGGCTATCCAGACTCAGTCCTGGGCTTACGTCACACATCATTCCAGAGGATGACGTAAACAGGCATCCCATGTGAAGGAGCCATCAACTCCTAGCACCAAACAGCACCCCGTAGGGCGTAAGTCGTCAAAAAAGTACGTCGCCATAGGAAGCGACTCTGCCGCCCACTGACCCAACAGGTCTAGGGTCACTGGCCCAGCAGTCTCAGTCTTAGTCGGGCCCATGAGGGTCCGACCCATCTTCTTGAGAGTCGTAATCCGAGGATCCATCATGTTCTGCAATAACTTCTATCGTTCCCAAAGGAGGGATAGTAGAAGTAATAAAAAGGGGGTGAGATTTCGGGAGAAATCTCAGTAAGTATACTAGCACTTAAACCAAAACATTTCCAACATACAGATAAGTGAACAAAACATTCGTAACTAATGCACATGCAATGAATGACTGACTCATGCATATGCTCATGAAAACTTTTAAACAGACTTGCTTCTTTCAGAATTCTTTTCATAAAACTTTCATATGGATTTCTTCTTTTAGACTTCTTTTCATATCACTTTTCAAATCATTTCTTTAAAATGTTTCGTATCTTTTATTCTTTCTTAGGCGCCACTTATCTTAACAGATCTTTTCTTATGGCTCGAAAGCCCATCTTGTCATGAATTTTCACTTTGCATATATGAGACACAACACGGCTCCCCTAAGCACCGCGTGTTCCCTGCTGGTTACCGCATCACCTTAAAGTGAGTGCGTCATATAGCTTATAAAACGGCTGGTCCTTACACCTTATCCGTCCTTGGCACCCACCAGCGTTAGGTGCTATCGCGCTCTGGACACCTTTTGGAACCACACACGGTCGGCCGACTGTTCTTCGTCGACCCAGGGGCTTCCACTCGACTTTAATCACTCATGAGTGGACAGAGAGTTCTACTGGGGCATTTCCCCGTCCCAGCCTTTGGGGTTCTTATAAAACTTTACTTCTTTTCTTTTCTTTCAAAAATTCAATCTTTTCTTTTCTTTTCTTTTTCTTAAAAACATGCTTGACTTTAAAAACATTCTTTTCATGACTTATGCATGGGACATGCATGCGTACTTATTTTCATGCAAAACCCGAGACAAGCTCGAGTGCATTCACATTTCATTTTCTTTTCTCCCCCATTGGGATAACTTCACAATTTCCTACTTAGTCACCATGCTCTATTCCAAAAATTGGGCCTAGGATTGAAGTGGGGTACTTGGCCCATCTCCAACCCATCATGGTCGAATCTTCCTAGGGAAAATCCTAGGGCTTTCCTCCATCACTTGACTCCAGTTATCCTCCAACAATTTAAAAGTATTAAATTAAAACATATACCCTCCTTAGCAAGGGTAACCGAAACCTTGATGTTTCCCTAAGTAGGCATTTTCACCTCCAAACTTAATTATTTCTAACTTCCTTCCTTCACCTTTTTAGCTTGGGAAATTCCTTCCACTAATATATTCAAAATTTCCTTCTCTACAAGTTTCTTCTATATGCTCAACTAAATAATTCCACCACAAAGCAATATAATTAAATCTTCTAATCTCAACCTTAAACATCATAAAATTCCAAGTAAACATTACTAGTCATCATGCACAAGTGGTTACTTCCTTCCGTATGCAAGTATACACCAATTTAATTCATACTAATCATGTATTTTATTCCCATGTCCATTTTCATTTCCTCAAAATAATATTTTCCATGAGTAAATCAATTTCATCACTAATTTTCCTCAAATAAACTTTATCTTAGCAACGCCAAATTTAATACTTAACACTAAAATCCATCATGCATCAACTTCATCATTTCATATGATAATCATGCTATTCATTTCTTTTTACAACTAATAATTGATCCATCATCTCTACTCACATTCTAAACTTATTTCATCATAGAGATTTACACAAGAATATTCATCTCAAAAACTAGTGAAATCAATTCAATCCAAACATGGCAATTACAACCATTAATCCATCAAGCATGATCACCTCACTATATACAAGAATTGTTAAGGAAAATGTGAAAGTATACTTACAACACTCCTATTAGACTTTAGCTTAAAATCTGAAAATACACATATGAAATCTCTTATTAGACTAGCCATGAACATAAAACTTAAAGGAAACCCTATTTCCTTCTAACCAAAACAAAGTGTCACATGTGTGTGTGTGTTCTTCCTAAGCTTGCATGGATTTAGTCACTAACCTTCTCCAATGAATTGATCACCTCAATACTCTTGATTTTTTGGCTTCACTACTATAGGATTCTTCAAATTATGTGGTGAAAAGAGAAGAAACAAAAGTAGAATTGGCTTGAGTGAGTTTGGCCGAGAGGTGAAGAGAGAATGAGATAGGAGAGTGTTTGCATGTGTCCAAGTAAAATGAGCTAAGGGGATTGCATAAGGGGTCACACGGCCAACTCTCTTTCCTAGGGTCTTTGGTACACTTTTTACCATACTTAGGTATGGCTAATGATAGATTGAGTGATTGACAACTCTAGATCATTCCAAGATCAAATCTTGCCCATGCCTTGGTGGATTCTCCTTTCTCCTTCTCACTTCATATGGCCGGCGACTTCTTGATGTGTCTAGCATCCATTTTCTTGCTTTTCACTCAATCATCATTCCCCTATCCTCTCATGTGTCCATCCAAGTGATCTCAAAGCCATGCTTTTTGGAATTTGAGCAAGGCATGATCCGGCCAAGCCAAGCCTCCACCGAATCCACTTTGTCCACTTTCCTAGTTTTTGTCATTTCCATCACCTACACCCACACCATACCTCTCTTCACATCACCATACTCTCTTACACATGTACTTTATTCACTTACACACTCTTCCCCTTTGTCCTATCACTTGTTGGTGGCCATACCCCATGAGATTCTCCAAATACACCCCACAGATTGCCTTCCACCAAAACCACCTTGCTCCTTTCATCCATGCTTCTCTTCATGCCATTTGTCTCTTTCCTACACACCATGATCTCAATTGGCAAGTCAAGGGATGGTGTCTTGTACCTCCAAGATTCCATGGTAGGGAAATCATTCCATTTGATCCTACACTCAATCCTACATGGCATGTATCCATGTACTAGTCAACCTCCACCAACTAGGATTTTCCTACAAGTATTTGGATAATTTTCTAGGATTTTTCTCCAAGTGACATGTGTCTCTACCATGGGCTCATTCTATGGATTTTTGGACTCACCATTGCTCTCTTGGCCCATTTACTTGATCCATTCCTCAAAAGTCTCATTCCTAAGCCCATCTCTTCAAAGCCTATTTTATTCTTTTACAAATTTCCACTAACCTTGTGTATTAGCATTTAATTAAATAATTAAATTAAGACGAAGATTTTTAGGGCTATTACATAATCGATATTTTAATTATTTTCGATTCATTAATAACTCAATTGAAAATTCTATGTCTAAATTTTCAATCAGAAGATAAAATATTAATAAGCAGATTTAAATCAAATGTAATATTTTGAAAAATCATTCGTCGTAATATAAGAATGAGAATTGTTATCGATATTGAGGAAATTCAACGTTGACAATATACTCGTAAAGCAATATTGCAGCAGAGAATTAAATTAAAATAGATAACCAATTGAACCAAACATAATTAAAGGATTATTGCATTCAATAGAAAAAGCATGACTGAATCTATAAATGAAATAAATTCTAAGATTATTTGGTGACGAAAACATTTATAATAAATTTCGAATGACTAAACAAAAGAGTTTAATATTTGAAGAACACATATATGAATCAAAAACGATTACAAATACCATCATATATACAAATTCATCCCTAACTCTACTAGAAACTTAGTTACACATATTGAAAATATGCAACAAAAATTCTCTAAGGGATAATATGGAAGTGCCAACCATTATTTTCTTCTCTCTTCTTTGGTTTTTCTTTTCTTTTCTCAAGCTCTCAAAAACAATGTATCTTCCAAGGCATCCAAGCACACTAAGCATTATCTTAGAACACACATCCCTTCCTTCTATTTATAAGCATCCTTCATGCAAGTTGTCATGACAAAATCATCACAATTTCAACTTGTTTTGCCATGTGCCATTCTTGAATCCAAGTGATTTGTGAGTTGTCATTGTGATCATTTGTTTTCCCACCATGCATGAGCTGGATTTTGCTTGTAGGTTGAGTGTTTCAATTTTGTTTCTCTATCCATTAGTTGTCTTGTATGACTTAATATCTTGTGGTCAAATAATTTGTCTACAAGAAACTTGAGTGCACTTCATCTTGCATATGAATTGATCATTGAATTTCCAAGTTGGTGTAGGAGTGCTTGCTGGAAAATATTATGATGACATTTGGATTTGATGCAAGTGGTTGAAAAATATCCAGGAACGTCAAGTGCAGGTGTGTCCACTTGATGGTCGATTTTGCCTTAGATTGAGTGGCTATATCTTCAAACATAAAACATAAAAGTTATAGATATTTCTCTTGCAGTTCTATATCATCTTGAATCAGCTCAATTGGAGATTGGATGAGAGAGTTATGCCTATATTACGAAAAGATGTCAGAACTGTCTAAAATTCCGCAATTATCTTCATTTGCTCATAATGCCTCTATTTGTGTCCTAAATCAAAATATAAGAATAATGAGTATATTTAGGCATCAAATAAGAATAAATTATTAAACATTAAGAGAGTAAAATATGGCATTTTATATTCTCATCAATATATTAAATTATGCTTATATCTATTTCAAGATAAATGACCATTAATTTTAATAACATGAGTTGTATCCATTATTTTCTCATTTCTTTTAGTATTTAAATAGAGTATTTAGAGTGCATTTTTGTGCACTCATCACAACCGCAGGTAGCTCACATTTGAGCCCGAGGTCAGGACCTCCTTCAGATGCCCGTACCCGTCAGGCCAGTGCAGACAGTGTCAGTTGATCCCGAGGTTTCAACGTTATGACGTCATTTCACGCACGGTCAGCGAGAAATCCATTGCAGTCTATGAATGAGGTTGAGCGGTATTTATTGGCAGAGGTTGAGGAGCCTACTGATGAGTTTCAAATCTTGATATGGTGGAGGACTAATTCCTCCAAGTGCCCAATCCTCTCCCGTATTGCTTGAGATGTACTAGTCGTTGCTATCACTACAGTTGCATCTGAGTCGGCGTTTAGCACCGGAGGTCGAGTGTTGGATGCTTATCGGAGTTCATTGGTACTGTCAACTGTGGAGGCCCTCATTTGCACGCAAAATTGGATTAGTGACATTCCTTTTGGACTGGAGAGCATTGGCATCAATGCTATTAGCTATAGGCTTGAGTCAGGTAAAATTAAATTAATTTATTTACTTGTTTTTTTATGATTAAAGTAACAAAGTGTATATAATTATTTCAATAACTATTTTTTATGAATTCATAAATCTATCTAACTTATATTGTCTATAATTTTACAGATCTACATATCAATTCTGACATAATTGTCGATGACTGATGAACCACATTATGATGGAGCGGTTGCATATATTTTTTCTCTACTTTACAAATAGTTTATTTTGTAGTTTGCACTATTATTTGTATTATTCAGTTTGTCCTATTTTTTGTGTTAGCCTTAGCAGTTAGCATTAACAATTAGCATTGTAAATTATAATATTATAATTTGTATTATTTGTTTATCACATATCAACTATTCAACTATTCAACGGTAGATTATATAACACTAATTTAGTTTATCCTATTTTTTGTATTAGCCTTTGCAGTTAGCATTAACAATTAGAATTGTAAATTATAATAATATAATTTATATTATATGTTTATCAAATATCAAGTATTTAACGGTAGATTATTTAACACTAATTTACTAATTTATTATTTATATGTAAAAAAGATAAAATGCATCAACAAATTGGCTCCTTTGAGCCAAGTAGAATCAGAAATGGGCCAAAAAATTTGCCCATTTCAGTCGGAAGTCAGAACGAAAATCGGAGTTCCAACTTCCGTTCGGAATTCTGATCGAACTTTGATCGGAGTTGGACTCCGATTCCATTTCGAAGTCGGAGTCGGAAGTGATTTTCGACTCCAACTGAAGTTGGAGTCAAAGTCGGAAACTCCGAACTCCGACTCCATCGCAGTCGAAGCCCACCCCTAATTATAATATTATTAAACTAAGGCTTGCCAAAGGTCCTAAAGGACTAAATCTTATTTATTTATTTAACTTATTTAACTTATTTAACTTAAACCAAGATTTACATAATTACACAGCTTAAGCATATTTATAAGTTTTTTTGAATATTTCTCTTATATATATAATTTTATTTTTCTATTATATCTTTTTATCATAATAATTTTTAAGAAATCCTCCTAATATATTAAGATTCTCAATCTTATCATACTTGTTAAAAATCTCATTCAAGTAATTCACTAGAAGTTTTAAAAAGAAGGAAAAACATCATTTTTGAAGTATTCACACTCTATGTTGTCATTTATTCCTATTTTTGTCTTTTATAGAGTTCTCATCTCTTAAAACTTAAAATACAAAAGTTATAGAGTTCTAACAAATTATGACTATTTTACTATAAGATGTTAAATCTGCTAATTTAACTCCTTTGAAGTCTGAAAGTTACTAGGGTTGATCTATCATATTTTTCCAAATCAAGACCTCTTATTTTCACATAATCCTCTTAATATATAATTATAAAACATATTCATAAGGTTCTAAAGTTTTTCTTAATATTTTTTCCACAACAAAAACAACTCTATAAAACAAAAATATTCAAGCTACTTCATAAATAATACATAGGCTTAAACAAGCATCAAATGGGCATAAAACTAAATATATAAATGAAGCCACTTATACTACACCAAGATTATGTTAAGTAGTGCATTTAGAAATTTTTTCAAAGCTAGATTGGATGTCTAGGGTTGATCTTGCACTACTTTTCCTCCTATGCTCTCAGTTATATATATGTAAGTGGAATTTTGGGTATTTTTCTTGGCTTTTTCTCAGGGTGGCCGAATGGTTTCTCTAAAGGGGAAATAATTGAAGTTAACACACCTACATATATGCATAGGACGCGTTGGAGGCAAGGGGTTTAAGGTGAAAACACTTGAGCACTTTAGCAGCCCCCATTTAGCTGATTGTGAGGTATCCTTATGTTTGTAGCTTTATGATCACATTAAATCCTATAGAAATTTGCTGAGATTTTTATCTAATGGTTAGGCTTAATCCACCTTTAAAATAATCTTGATCAATGGCTCAAAGAATTACAGCACATGGATATAAAAATAAATCAAAAGTCTGGAAAATCAAATGGGAGCTTCAACCGGCCACTTGGCCTCTCCTTGCACCTCACAACTTCTAGAGCATTCCTTCCCTTCTTGTCACATGTTCCGGCCCTCATTGGAACACTTGGGAAATTTTGGAAGAATTTCCTTAAGGCTTGGTTGGCTATTGGTTAAGAATAGAGAGGTAACTTGACTGATTTGGTTAGTTCTTAACTAATTAGATTTGTTCCTACTTCTCCCATAGTTATGTATAAATTTTCCTTCTAGAAACTCTTCCACCATTAAGTAAAAACCTTTTCACGCATGTCTAGAAGATAAAAATGTAGAGAAAGAATCAAATTCGAGCTTCTAAAGTAAGTTGATGGTGTGATTCAATTTTTTGCTTTAGTTTACGCTCAAATCAGATCAGCTCGCCTACAACCCTAATAACCCATTGATCCACTTCGATTCTTCAAAAACTCAAAACATGAAAGTTTTAGATCATCATCTTAGTAATCCTTAGATTTTTAAATCACCTAATTAAGAGGTCATATGGGAGAGATATTTTTAATTCACCGAAACAAATCAAAACAACCCTAGAATACCCAATCCGAGTTCTCCATTTGTTTTCCTTTGTTTTCTTACCCACCAAGACTCTAGATAAATTCTTATAAAATGACACATGTTCTCACACATGTCAAGACCTCAGAAATTTTGGTAACCAATCAAAATTCTCGTCGTATGACCAAACATAAGATAACGCATCTAAGTTGGTTACCAGTTGGCTCCTATTCCTGTCCATCCATTTCATACCAGATTTAGTTGTTGATCCATTCCTAATCTTTAAAAACCCAAAACCTAAAAGTTCTATATCTCTGTCTTAAGGTTCTATATGAACTAGAATCACTTCATTCTGAGCTCATATGACCAAGTTATTATTTTTCTACTGAAAGTCGATAGATAAGCCAGAGAGTACCAATCCGGGCACACCAAGTGTTTGATAAATAATCCCTCTTGTTTCACACGAAACTTACTAAATAAAATCTTATCATTTGACATATTTTTACATACCTTTCAAGATCTTAGGATAATTGAGAAAATATATCAAAGGCTTAATCTTAATCAAAGTCACTAGTCAACTCCAAGTCAATACCTATATTTCTAATTCAGATCTGACATTTCAATCTCAATTTTGTATTTTATTAAGTCCATATCTCTCAAAATTCAAAACATAATAATTGTAGATATTCCTCTTATCTTCCCAAATCATCTTGAATCATCTCAATCCAATATAAAATGAGTAAGTTATGTCCATATTACTAAAACACGTTAAAATTGTCTAAATTTGTTTAAACGGAAATATCATAGGGTATATTCCTTACTCATTCCACTTGGCTTCCTTTGAAAAATTCCTTCAATATCAATAAAAGGCTCATAAAAACTATATACATATATATCTAAAATTCCAAAAGTTTCCTAAAATAATCTTAAAAAAATGTAATCATGACAAATATGAACATTGAAAGAATACTCAAGAATCTAGGTTATCACAGTGTGATTGAGTGAGGTAAGTTTCATTCTCAAGCTCAATCCTTACCACATGATCAACACATTACATAAGAGAATTTGAAGGATGTGAACGCTGATTACGCCCAAAGAATAACGCGGTCGTTTGCAGTATAGCTATGGGGTGTCGATTCCACAGGGAGATGGATTGAGAAATTGAAGAACAGTAACGAAATTAACAAAAAGATTAAATGAGTGTGATCAGTAAATTTTAGAGTGTGATGTAAATTAAAACTAAATGAGTAATTTGAAAAGTATAAAAATGAGACGAAAAGTAGAGCGTAGGGAATTCCTTGTGTATTTGTGGCATTCAAATTTATTCTTAATTCATTGATAAGTCAATTAAGAATTCTATGTCCAAATTCTTAATCGGAAGATATAACATTAATAACCAAAATTTAAATCACATATAACTCTTTGAAAAATCATTCTTCGCGCTTAACTCTCATAAATTGTTATCGATATTGAGAAAATCCAACGACGACAATATACCTAAGAGGCGATATTGCAGCAGAGAATTAAATCAATATAGATAATCAATTGCTCCAAACATAATTATAGAACTAATTCACTCAATAGAAAAAGCATGACTGAATCCATAAACCAAATAGATTCTATAATTATTTGAAGACGAAAAAACATCACAAATAAATTGAGAATAATAGAACAAAAGAGTTTTAATATAAAGACCAAATACATGAATCAAAAATAAATTACAAATACCATCACACACACAAGTTCATCCCTAGCCCTCCTTGAGAATTTAGTTACACATATTGAAAATATGCAACAAAAATTCTCTAAGGGATAATATGGAAGAGCCAACCATTATTTTCTTCTCTCTTCTTTGGTTTTTATTTTCTTTTCTCAAGCTCTCAAAATAATGGCTCTTCCAAAGCATCCTCCCACACTAAGCATTCTTAGAACACACACCCCTCCCTTTTATTTATAAGCATCCTTCATACAAGTTGTCATGACAAAATCATCACAATTTCGACTTGTTTTGCCATGTGCCATTCTTGAATCCAAGTGATTTGTGAGTTGTCATTTTGATAATTTGTTTTCCCACTATGCATGAGCTGGATTTTGCTTGTAGGTTGAGTGTTTCAATTTTGTTTCTCTATCCATTAGTTGTCTTGTATGACTTAATATCTTGTGGTCAAATAATTTGTCTTGAAAAAACTTGAGTGCACTTCATCTTGTATCTGAATTGATCATTGAATTTTCAAGTTGGTGTAGGAGTGCTTGCTGGAAAATATTATGATGACATTTGGATTTGATGCAAGTGGCTGAAAAATATCCAGGAACGTCAAGTGCAGGTGCGTCCACTTGATGGTCGATTTTGTCTTAGATTGAGAGGATATCTCTTCAAACATAAAACATAAAAGTTATAGATATGTCTCTTGCGGTTCTAGATTATCTTCAATCAGCTCAATCGGAGATTGGATGAGAGAGTTATACCCATATTACGAAAAGATGTCAGAACTGTCTAAAATTCCACAATTATCTTCATTTGCTCCTAATGCCTCTATTTGTGTCCTAAATCAAAATATAAGAATAATGAGTATATTTAGGCATCAAATAAGAATAAAGTATTAAACATTAAGAGGAAAATATGGCATTTTATATTCTCATCAATATATTAAATCATGCTTATATCTATCTCAAGATAAATGACCATTAATTTTAATAACATGAGTTATATCCATTATTTTCTCATTTCATTTAGTATTTAAATAGCGTATTTAGAGTGCATTTTTGTGCACTCATCACACCCCCCAACTTACTCATTGCTAGTCCGTAGCAATTTTCATGCAAAATGATGAGAAAGACCAAATAAAATCACACATAGGGGCCACCAAGACACATTTTTCAAATTTTCATATCAAAACAATCTTAGAAATTCAATAACCCTTTCACAAGTAATTCAAATATAGCAATCCACAAAGTGTGTATGTGCTCCAAACTATTTTTATCAAATCAGAGGTTTCGACACATGCAACATTAGAATATCTTAAGCAAAAAGGTTCAACTCCATAACTCACGGGTATAGAAGTGTTTCATGTATGGGTTCTCTCTATGGAGTTGACAAAGGTGTACATTTACTCTCATGGAAATTTAGTCAATTATATATAAGTAACAAGTAAACATTGATCTTATGATAGGAATACTAACAAATGAGATTTCCACCATTCTTTCCACAAGCATACTTAGGATCGGAAAAATCAACACAAAGGGTTGTAATGTGGTTTAGGGTTGGGGTTCATAAGAAGAAAAGGTGAAGAGATTTCAAAAACTTCCAAGTATACACAAAAGGGAATCTGTTAAATTTTTCAGTAGACTATACTTTCCTTTTGATGTACTTTTCAATTTTTTAGATTTTTGACTAAGTACACTTTTCCATCTTCTTTTGCCACTGGTGTCTTCGCAATTTGATGAACTCTTTCATGAATAATTTGATGGACACATCTAGCACCATACCATTTTTGTCATGGTTTTTTTTTTTTTTTTATGATAATTTCACACCTAGTACACACTTGGAAGTAAAATGGTAGGAAAATATAGTGTATAAGCTATACTCCAATGTGGAGAGGTATGGATGATGTAGATATGAAAAGAAAAGGCCATATGTGTATATTGGTTCAAAATTGGCTGCTAGGGATCTATGATGAAAAGGCTCAGCTTGAAAGGCTCAAACGTAAATCCTAAGTTGACTTTCGTCATATCCCAATTATATCCACCATCTTACCACAAACCATGTAATGATATTCTCAAAAGAAGTGTCAAATTCAACAGATCAATGGATACTTATCACAATTTCTATATTTGTAAGCTCTCAATTCTCACAAAATTCACATGAATACTTGAGCAAAATAATTCTTTAGTTACATGTGTCAAATCACCATATTACCACAAAATTTGGAGAAGTGCATAAATGGTTCTGTGGATGCTTTAGCAAAATGATTTAAGATGGGTTTGTTGAATTCACCAAGATGGTTATGAATGAGCACAAGTATCATGTGTAAAAAGATGCCTGTGTGAAAAAAATTTGGCAATTTTTTATATATTGATTGAAATATGCCACAGAGTTTAAATAACAGATTTGTATTTCCACCCCCCAACTTAAATGAAACATTGTCCTCAATGTTTAAGAATCAGAATTGAATGGGGAGTAACTAAAAAGGGTAGGATACACCTGATGTGTGATGTAGATAGCTCGCTAAGCGTAAAAAGTAGTGATCTGAAATGACAAAATGATACTATCCTGCAAACAAAAATAAAGAAAACAATAGTAAATAAAAACAAAACAAAACAAATAAGATGATAATAATAATAATAATGATGATGATAATAATTATAATAATAATAATAATTATTGTTGCATGCTGTGGTCAAAGTTGGTAGACCAAGTTTACAACTGAACTATCTTCCACTCATAGAACTGTTCCTCCTGGGTCAAAAATGAAACGCTTATTTTTCCAATAAACTCGGTGCTCGAACTTCACAGGTAGGTGGCAAGATTTAAGATTAACTTTGGTTACTTGCCCACTTGAAGGAATTTGTTTTTCATTTTTCTCAAGAAACTCCTCAAACTTCGGTTGCCAAGCCCATGTGCTATAATCTTGAGTATTGTCAAATATTGCATAAATATTAGCTACATCAGATGAATCACTGATAGGATTATACTCAAAATCAACAATAAAATTCTCAAGGGGATCAGAATCATGAGTTGTGAAAACTTCCCTGTCTATGAGTGAGTCAATCATATATATCTGCTGGCACTCGTGATTTTTCACAGTTTCTTGTGCCATATGTTGACCATGAGGTACAGACTGAACTTGAGAAGGGAGCTTACCTTTCTCATTTACACTCAAGAAACTCGTTATTTTAGATATCCGGCTCTTTATCTCCTTTTGTTCTTCAACAACCTGCATAATTAAAGACTCAAATTTTTGGTTAGTCTTACCCTGTACTTCAATAAATGCATGCAAAGTGTCTTCTAAAGAATTTCTAGAAGATTGAGGTGCATGGTATGGTGCAGAATATGATCTAGAAGGTTGTGCAGGCTGTGCAGGCTGTTGGTTTTCAGACTTCCAGCTGAAGTTGGGATGATTACGCCATTCTGGGTTGTAGGTTTCAGAGTAAGGAGTGAAGGGCTTTTTGTACATACCCAGAGCATTACTTTGTTCCTCATACATACCATTCATGTTAGTATGTGTAGGACACTCTTGGGAATGATGATCTATCCCACCACAGACAACACATGGCCCAAAAGAGTCTGCATGATTAGCCATGTGTGTTGACTTTGAGTTTTTGGTTTTCAATAACTCTAATTCTCTGGTGAGCATTTCAACCTTAGCCTTAAGGTTATCCTCCTCCCTTAGATGGTAAATACCACCACTCAAGTTTCCTGTAGGTCATGACCTGTTTGTGCTATCAGTAGCACTAGGTCCAGTCCAAGTATGAGCTTTTTCAGCAAGCTTATTGAGGTACTCTATGGCCTCATCAGGATTTTTCTATAAAAATTCTCCATTGCACATCATTTCCACGAATTGACGTTCCCTGGGTGTAAGCCCTTCATAGAAATAACTCACTAAGCGCCAATTCTTATATTCATGGTGGGGACACATACTCAGTAATTCTTTAAATCTTTCCCAAGATTGGTACAAAGTCTCACTATCCTTTTGTGCAAAGGTAGAGATTTGTTTTTTTAAAGCATTGGTCTTATGTTGGGGAAAGTATTTATTGAAAAACACTTGAGTCATCTCACTCCACGTTCCAATAGACCGTGGTCTTAGTGAGTACAACCAACTCTTAGCTTTATCTTTCAAAGAAAAAGGAAAGAACTTTAGCCTTACCGTTTCGTCAGTAGTATTTTGACTGTGAAATGTTGCAACTACTTCCTCAAATTCCCTAATATGAACATAGGGGTTTTCATTTTCTAGACCATGGAAAGTCGGAAGTAATTGTATCATTCCCGTTTTAAAATCTACATGACGAACATTAGGTGAGATCATAATACAGGATGGTGTGGCTGTTCGTGCGGGATGAAGATAATCTTGGAGGATTCTAACAGGTTGGTCGCGTGTTCACTCATCGCGTCAGAATTAGAAGAATTATCAAACAAGCGATTAGAAAAATTAGATTCTGAATCTGATTCTAGCACGGGTCTACTAGCAAACCGTCCAAAAGCGTTTCTGTACCTGCGCATGCAAAGTAAAGAAAAGCGTAATACAGAAAAAAAATAATAATTACGAAAAAAAAGTAAAATAAAATAAAGATGCAGAAAGCTAAAAAGAAAATGAACGAAGCTACCGCTCTTTTTTTTTTTTACAAACTACTAAAAAAAACTACAAATTCTTCTACCATCTCCCCGACAACGGCGCCAAAATTTGATTACGCCCAAAGAATAACGCGGTCGTTTGCAGTATAGCTTTGGGGTGTCGATTCCACAGGGAGATGGATTGAGAAATTGAATAACAGTAACAAAATTAACAAAAAGATTAAATGAGTGTGATAAGTAAATTTTAGAGTGTGATGTAAATTAAAACTAAATGAGTAATTTGAAAAGTATAAAAATGAGACGAAAAGCAGAGCGTAGGGAATTCCTTGTGTATTTGTGGTATTCAAATTTATTCTTAATTCATTGATAACTCAATTAAGAATTCTATGTCCAAATTCTTAATCGAAAGATATAACATTAATAACCAAAATTTAAATCACATGTAACTCTTTGAAAAATCATTC
The DNA here is from genome assembly GCA_036898215.1 of Platycarya strobilacea. Lineage (NCBI taxonomy): Eukaryota > Viridiplantae > Streptophyta > Magnoliopsida > Fagales > Juglandaceae > Platycarya > Platycarya strobilacea. The sequence goes on from CM072554.1 coordinate 39,137,659, forward strand.
TTCGAGCTTAACTCTCATAAATTGTTATCGATATTGAGAAAATCCAACGACGACAATATACCTAAGAGGCGATATTGCAGCAGAGAATTAAATCAATATAGATAATCAATTGCTCCAAACATAATTATAGAACTAATTCACTCAATAGAAAAAGCATGACTGAATCCATAAACCAAATAGATTCTATAATTATTTGAAGACGAAAAAACATCACAAATAAATTGAGAATAATAGAACAAAAGAGTTTTAATATAAAGACCAAATACATGAATCAAAAATAAATTACAAATACCATCACACACACAAGTTCATCCCTAGCCCTCCTTGAGAATTTAGTTACACATATTGAAAATATGCAACAAAAATTCTCTAAGGGATAATATGGAAGAGCCAACCATTATTTTCTTCTCTCTTCTTTGGTTTTTATTTTCTTTTCTCAAGCTCTCAAAATAATGGCTCTTCCAAAGCATCCTCCCACACTAAGCATTCTTAGAACACACACCCCTCCCTTTTATTTATAAGCATCCTTCATACAAGTTGTCATGACAAAATCATCACAATTTCGACTTGTTTTGCCATGTGCCATTCTTGAATCCAAGTGATTTGTGAGTTGTCATTTTGATAATTTGTTTTCCCACTATGCATGAGCTGGATTTTGCTTGTAGGTTGAGTGTTTCAATTTTGTTTCTCTATCCATTAGTTGTCTTGTATGACTTAATATCTTGTGGTCAAATAATTTGTCTTGAAAAAACTTGAGTGCACTTCATCTTGTATCTGAATTGATCATTGAATTTTCAAGTTGGTGTAGGAGTGCTTGCTGGAAAATATTATGATGACATTTGGATTTGATGCAAGTGGCTGAAAAATATCCAGGAACGTCAAGTGCAGGTGCGTCCACTTGATGGTCGATTTTGTCTTAGATTGAGAGGATATCTCTTCAAACATAAAACATAAAAGTTATAGATATGTCTCTTGCGGTTCTAGATTATCTTCAATCAGCTCAATCGGAGATTGGATGAGAGAGTTATACCCATATTACGAAAAGATGTCAGAACTGTCTAAAATTCCACAATTATCTTCATTTGCTCCTAATGCCTCTATTTGTGTCCTAAATCAAAATATAAGAATAATGAGTATATTTAGGCATCAAATAAGAATAAAGTATTAAACATTAAGAGGAAAATATGGCATTTTATATTCTCATCAATATATTAAATCATGCTTATATCTATCTCAAGATAAATGACCATTAATTTTAATAACATGAGTTATATCCATTATTTTCTCATTTCATTTAGTATTTAAATAGCGTATTTAGAGTGCATTTTTGTGCACTCATCACACCCCCCAACTTACTCATTGCTAGTCCGTAGCAATTTTCATGCAAAATGATGAGAAAGACCAAATAAAATCACACATAGGGGCCACCAAGACACATTTTTCAAATTTTCATATCAAAACAATCTTAGAAATTCAATAACCCTTTCACAAGTAATTCAAATATAGCAATCCACAAAGTGTGTATGTGCTCCAAACTATTTTTATCAAATCAGAGGTTTCGACACATGCAACATTAGAATATCTTAAGCAAAAAGGTTCAACTCCATAACTCACGGGTATAGAAGTGTTTCATGTATGGGTTCTCTCTATGGAGTTGACAAAGGTGTACATTTACTCTCATGGAAATTTAGTCAATTATATATAAGTAACAAGTAAACATTGATCTTATGATAGGAATACTAACAAATGAGATTTCCACCATTCTTTCCACAAGCATACTTAGGATCGGAAAAATCAACACAAAGGGTTGTAATGTGGTTTAGGGTTGGGGTTCATAAGAAGAAAAGGTGAAGAGATTTCAAAAACTTCCAAGTATACACAAAAGGGAATCTGTTAAATTTTTCAGTAGACTATACTTTCCTTTTGATGTACTTTTCAATTTTTTAGATTTTTGACTAAGTACACTTTTCCATCTTCTTTTGCCACTGGTGTCTTCGCAATTTGATGAACTCTTTCATGAATAATTTGATGGACACATCTAGCACCATACCATTTTTGTCATGGTTTTTTTTTTTTTTTTTTTATGATAATTTCACACCTAGTACACACTTGGAAGTAAAATGGTAGGAAAATATAGTGTATAAGCTATACTCCAATGTGGAGAGGTATGGATGATGTAGATATGAAAAGAAAAGGCCATATGTGTATATTGGTTCAAAATTGGCTGCTAGGGATCTATGATGAAAAGGCTCAGCTTGAAAGGCTCAAACGTAAATCCTAAGTTGACTTTCGTCATATCCCAATTATATCCACCATCTTACCACAAACCATGTAATGATATTCTCAAAAGAAGTGTCAAATTCAACAGATCAATGGATACTTATCACAATTTCTATATTTGTAAGCTCTCAATTCTCACAAAATTCACATGAATACTTGAGCAAAATAATTCTTTAGTTACATGTGTCAAATCACCATATTACCACAAAATTTGGAGAAGTGCATAAATGGTTCTGTGGATGCTTTAGCAAAATGATTTAAGATGGGTTTGTTGAATTCACCAAGATGGTTATGAATGAGCACAAGTATCATGTGTAAAAAGATGCCTGTGTGAAAAAAATTTGGCAATTTTTTATATATTGATTGAAATATGCCACAGAGTTTAAATAACAGATTTGTATTTCCACCCCCCAACTTAAATGAAACATTGTCCTCAATGTTTAAGAATCAGAATTGAATGGGGAGTAACTAAAAAGGGTAGGATACACCTGATGTGTGATGTAGATAGCTCGCTAAGCGTAAAAAGTAGTGATCTGAAATGACAAAATGATACTATCCTGCAAACAAAAATAAAGAAAACAATAGTAAATAAAAACAAAACAAAACAAATAAGATGATAATAATAATAATAATGATGATGATAATAATTATAATAATAATAATAATTATTGTTGCATGCTGTGGTCAAAGTTGGTAGACCAAGTTTACAACTGAACTATCTTCCACTCATAGAACTGTTCCTCCTGGGTCAAAAATGAAACGCTTATTTTTCCAATAAACTCGGTGCTCGAACTTCACAGGTAGGTGGCAAGATTTAAGATTAACTTTGGTTACTTGCCCACTTGAAGGAATTTGTTTTTCATTTTTCTCAAGAAACTCCTCAAACTTCGGTTGCCAAGCCCATGTGCTATAATCTTGAGTATTGTCAAATATTGCATAAATATTAGCTACATCAGATGAATCACTGATAGGATTATACTCAAAATCAACAATAAAATTCTCAAGGGGATCAGAATCATGAGTTGTGAAAACTTCCCTGTCTATGAGTGAGTCAATCATATATATCTGCTGGCACTCGTGATTTTTCACAGTTTCTTGTGCCATATGTTGACCATGAGGTACAGACTGAACTTGAGAAGGGAGCTTACCTTTCTCATTTACACTCAAGAAACTCGTTATTTTAGATATCCGGCTCTTTATCTCCTTTTGTTCTTCAACAACCTGCATAATTAAAGACTCAAATTTTTGGTTAGTCTTACCCTGTACTTCAATAAATGCATGCAAAGTGTCTTCTAAAGAATTTCTAGAAGATTGAGGTGCATGGTATGGTGCAGAATATGATCTAGAAGGTTGTGCAGGCTGTGCAGGCTGTTGGTTTTCAGACTTCCAGCTGAAGTTGGGATGATTACGCCATTCTGGGTTGTAGGTTTCAGAGTAAGGAGTGAAGGGCTTTTTGTACATACCCAGAGCATTACTTTGTTCCTCATACATACCATTCATGTTAGTATGTGTAGGACACTCTTGGGAATGATGATCTATCCCACCACAGACAACACATGGCCCAAAAGAGTCTGCATGATTAGCCATGTGTGTTGACTTTGAGTTTTTGGTTTTCAATAACTCTAATTCTCTGGTGAGCATTTCAACCTTAGCCTTAAGGTTATCCTCCTCCCTTAGATGGTAAATACCACCACTCAAGTTTCCTGTAGGTCATGACCTGTTTGTGCTATCAGTAGCACTAGGTCCAGTCCAAGTATGAGCTTTTTCAGCAAGCTTATTGAGGTACTCTATGGCCTCATCAGGATTTTTCTATAAAAATTCTCCATTGCACATCATTTCCACGAATTGACGTTCCCTGGGTGTAAGCCCTTCATAGAAATAACTCACTAAGCGCCAATTCTTATATTCATGGTGGGGACACATACTCAGTAATTCTTTAAATCTTTCCCAAGATTGGTACAAAGTCTCACTATCCTTTTGTGCAAAGGTAGAGATTTGTTTTTTTAAAGCATTGGTCTTATGTTGGGGAAAGTATTTATTGAAAAACACTTGAGTCATCTCACTCCACGTTCCAATAGACCGTGGTCTTAGTGAGTACAACCAACTCTTAGCTTTATCTTTCAAAGAAAAAGGAAAGAACTTTAGCCTTACCGTTTCGTCAGTAGTATTTTGACTGTGAAATGTTGCAACTACTTCCTCAAATTCCCTAATATGAACATAGGGGTTTTCATTTTCTAGACCATGGAAAGTCGGAAGTAATTGTATCATTCCCGTTTTAAAATCTACATGACGAACATTAGGTGAGATCATAATACAGGATGGTGTGGCTGTTCGTGCGGGATGAAGATAATCTTGGAGGATTCTAACAGGTTGGTCGCGTGTTCACTCATCGCGTCAGAATTAGAAGAATTATCAAACAAGCGATTAGAAAAATTAGATTCTGAATCTGATTCTAGCACGGGTCTACTAGCAAACCGTCCAAAAGCGTTTCTGTACCTGCGCATGCAAAGTAAAGAAAAGCGTAATACAGAAAAAAAATAATAATTACGAAAAAAAAGTAAAATAAAATAAAGATGCAGAAAGCTAAAAAGAAAATGAACGAAGCTACCGCTCTTTTTTTTTTTTACAAACTACTAAAAAAAACTACAAATTCTTCTACCATCTCCCCGACAACGGCGCCAAAATTTGATTACGCCCAAAGAATAACGCGGTCGTTTGCAGTATAGCTTTGGGGTGTCGATTCCACAGGGAGATGGATTGAGAAATTGAATAACAGTAACAAAATTAACAAAAAGATTAAATGAGTGTGATAAGTAAATTTTAGAGTGTGATGTAAATTAAAACTAAATGAGTAATTTGAAAAGTATAAAAATGAGACGAAAAGCAGAGCGTAGGGAATTCCTTGTGTATTTGTGGTATTCAAATTTATTCTTAATTCATTGATAACTCAATTAAGAATTCTATGTCCAAATTCTTAATCGAAAGATATAACATTAATAACCAAAATTTAAATCACATGTAACTCTTTGAAAAATCATTCTTCGAGCTTAACTCTCATAAATTGTTATCGATATTGAGAAAATCCAACGACGACAATATACCTAAGAGGCGATATTGTAGCAGAGAATTAAATCAATATAGATAATCAATTGCTCCAAACATAATTATAGAACTAATTCACTCAATAGAAAAAGCATGACTGAATCCATAAACCAAATAGATTCTATAATTATTTAAAGACGAAAAAACATCACAAATAAATTGAGAATAATAGAACAAAAGAGTTTTAATATTTAAAGACCAAATACATGAATCAAAAATAAATTACAAATACCATCACACACACAAGTTCATCCCTAGCCCTCCTTGAGAATTTAGTTACACATATTGAAAATATGCAACAAAAATTCTCCAAGGGATAATATGGAAGAGCCAACCATTATTTTCTTCTCTATTCTTTGGTTTTTCTTTTCTTTTCTCAAGCTCTCAAAATAATGGCTCTTCCAAAGCATCCTCCCACACTAAGCATTCTTAGAACACACACCCCTCCCTTCTATTTATAAGCATCCTTCATGCAAGTTGTCATGACAAAATCATCATAATTTCAACTTGTTTTGCCATGTGCCATTTTTGAATCCAAGTGATTTGTGAGTTGTCATTTTGATCATTTGTTTTCCCACTATGCATGAGCTGGATTTTGCTTGTAGGTTGAGTGTTTCAATTTTGCTTCTCTATCTATTAGTTGTCTTGTATGACTTAATATCTTGTAGTCAAATAATTTGTCTTGAAGAAACTTGAGTGCACTTCATCTTGTATTTGAATTGATCATTGAATTTCCAAGTTGGTGTAGGAGTGCTTGCTGGAAAATATTATGATGACATTTGGATTTGATGCAAGTGGCTGAAAAATATCCAGGAACGTCAAGTGCAGGTGCGTCCACTTGATGATCGATTTTGTCTTATATTGAGTGGATATCTGATTACGCCCAAAAAATAACGCGGTCGTTTGCAGTATAGCTTTGGGGTGTCGATTCCACAGGGAAATGGATTGAGAAATTGAAGAACAGTAACGAAATTAACAAAGATTTAGATGAGTGCGAAAAGTAAAGCATCGGGAATCATTTGTATATAATTGGTATTTTAATTATTTTCGATTCATCAATAACTCAATTGAAAATTCTATGTCCAAACATTAATAACCAGATTTAATTCAAATGTAATCTTTCGAAAAATCATTCGTCACAATATAAGAACAAGAATTGTTATCGATATTAAAGAAATTCAACGTCGACAATATCCTCTTAGAGCAATATTGCAGCAGAGAATTAAATTAAAATAGATAACCAATTGAACCAAACATAATCAAAGGATTATTGCATTTAATAGAAAAAGCATGACTGAATCTATAAATGAAATAAATTCTAAGATTATTTGGTGACGAAAACATTTATAATAAATTTCGAATGACTAAACAAAAGAGTTTAATATTTGAAGAACACATATATGAATAAAAAACAATTACAAATACCATCATATATACAAATTCATCCCTAGCTCTACTAGAAAATTAGTTACACATGTTGAAAATATGCAACAAAAATTTTCTAAGGGATAATATGGAAGAGCCAACCATTATTTTCTTCTCTCTTCTTTGGTTTTTCTTTTCTTTTCTCAAGCTCTCAAAAATAATGTATCTTCCAAGGCATCCAAGCACACTAAGCATGGTCTTAGAACACACACCCCTCCCTTATATTTATAAGCATCCTTCATGCAAGTTGTCATGACAAAATAATCACAATTTCAACTTGTTTTGCCATGTGCCATTCTTGAATCCAAGTGATTTGTTAGTTGTCATTTTGATCATTTGTTTTCCCACCATGCATGAGCTGGATTTTGCTTGTAGGTTGAGTGTTTCAATTTTGCTTCTCTATCTATTAGTTGTCTTGTATGACTTAATATCTTGTGGTCAAATAATTTGTCTTGAAGAAACTTGAGTGCACTTCATCTTGTATCTGAATTGATCATTGAATTTCCAAGTTGGTGTAGGAGTGCTTGCTAGAAAATATTATGATGACATTTGGATTTGATGCAAGTGGCTGAAAAATATCCAGGAACGTCAAGTGCAGGTGCGTCCACTTGATGGTCAATTTTGTTTTAGATTGAGTGGATATCTCTTCAAACACAAAACATAAAAGTTATAGATATTTCTCTTTCGGTTCTATATCATCTTGAATCAGCTCAATCGGAGATTGGATGAGAGAGTTATGCCCATATTACGAAAAGATGTCAGAACTGTCTAAAATTCCGCAATTATCTTCATTTGCTCCTAATGCCTCTATTTGTGTCCTAAATCAAAATATAAGAATAATGAGTATATTTAGGCATCAAATAAGAATAAAGTATTAAACATTAAGAGAGGAAAATATGGCATTTTATATTCTCATCAATATATTAAATCATGCTTATATCTATCTCAAGATAAATGACCATTAATTTTAATAACATGAGTTATATCCATTATTTTCTCATTTCTTTTAGTATTTAAATAGAGTATTTAGAGTGCATTTTTGTGCACTCATCACACCCCCCGACTTACTCATTGCTAGTCCCTAGCAATTTTCATGCAAAATGATGAGAAAGACCAAAGAAAATCACACATAGGGGCAATCAAGACACATTTTTCAAATTTACATATCAAAACAATCTTAGAAATTCAATAACCCTTTCACAAGTAATTCAAATATAGCAATCCACAGAGTGTGTATGTGTTCCAAACTATTTTTATCAAATCAGAGGTTTCGACACATGCAACATTAGAATATCTTAAGCAAAAAGGTTCAACTCCATAACTCACGGGTATAGAAGTGTTTCATGTATGGGTTCTCTCTATGGAGTTGACAAAGGTGTACATTTACTCTCTTGGAAATTTAGTCAATTATATATAAGTAACAAGTAAACATTGATCTTATGATAGGAATACTAACAAATGAGATTTCCACCATTCTTTCCACAAGCATACTTAGGATCGAAAAAATCAACACAAAGGGTTGTAATGTGGTTTAGGGTTGGGGTTCATAAGAAGAAAAGGTGAAGAGATTTCAAAAACTTCCAAGTATACACAAAAGGGAATCTGTTAAATTTTTCAGTAGACTATACTTTCCTTTTGATGTACTTTTCAATTTTTTAGATTTTTGACTAAGTACACTTTTCCATCTTCTTTTGCCACTGGTGTCTTCGCAATTTGATGAACTCTTTCATGAATAATTTGATGGACACATCTAGCACCATGCCATTTTTGTCATGGTTTTTTTTTTTTTTTTTTTATGATAATTTCACACCTAGTACACACTTGGAAGTAAAATGGTAGGAAAATATAGTGTATAAGCTATACTCCAATGTGGAGAGGTATGGATGATGTAGATATGAAAAGAAAAGGCCATATGTGTATATTGGCTCAAAATTGGCTGCTAGGAATCTATGATGAAAAGGCTCAGCTTGAAAGGCTCAAACGTTAATCCTAAGTTGACTTTCGTCATATCCCAAGTATATCCACCATCTTACCACAAACCATGTAATGATATTCTCAAAATAAGTGTCAAATTCAACAGATCAATGGATACTTATCACAATTTCTGTATTTGTAAGCTCTCAATTCTCACAAAATTTACATGAATACTTGAGCAAAATAATTCTTTAGTTACATGTGTCAAATCACCATATTACCACAAAGTTTGGAGAAGTGCATAAATAGCTCTGTGGATGTTTTAGGATAATCTTTAAAATGGGTTTGTTGAATTCACCAAGATGGTTATGAATGAGCATGAGTATCATGTGTGAAAAGATGCTTGTGTGAAAAAATTTGGCAATTTTTTATATATTGATTGAAATATGCCACAGAGTTTAAATAACAGATTTGTATTCCCACCCCCCAACTTAAATGAAACATTGTCCTCAATGTTTAAGAATCAGAATTGAATAACTAAATAGGGTAGAATACACCTGATGTGGGTGGCTTGCTTGGCATCAAAGATGGTATTTGTCAAAATAAAATTAACCTGTAACAAAATAAAGTAAACAATAAACAAAAATAAAATGAACGAAAATAAAATAAAAGAAAAACATACCTGGAGATGGTCAAGATTGATATACTGGGTCCATAAGTGGAATGTCTTCCACTTCTGGAATTTGTCTATCAATTAAGATTTTGAGGCGTTGACCATTTACTTTGAAGATACATCCATCTTTTAGATTTTTTATTTCTACCGCCCCATTTGTGAAAACGTTTTTTACTATAAAAGGGCCGGTCCATCTAGATCGAAATTTTCCTAGATGCTTATGGAGTCTTGAATCATATAAAAATACTCGATCATTAGGCTTAAATGTTCTTCTCAAAATATTTTTATCATGAAATACTTTCATTTTAGCCTTATAGATCTTGGAGTTTTCATAAGCATCATTTCTCAATTCTTCTAATTCCGTCAATTGGAATTTTCTAAATTTTCCTGCTTTTTCCAAGTCAAAATTGAAATGTTTAATGGCCCAATATGCTCGATGCTCGAGCTCCACGGGCAAATGACAAGGTTTTCCAAAAACAAGTCTATAAGGTGACATGCCTAAGGGAGTTTTGAAAGCTGTACGGTAAGCCCAAAGCACATCGATTAGTCTCAAAGACCAATCTTTCCGATCCGGGTTGACCGTTTTTTCTAAAATTTGTTTAATTTCCCTATTCGCAAGTTCAACCTGTCCACTTGTCTGAGGGTGATATGCAGTAGAAAGCTTATGTATCACCCCATATCTTTTCATTAAAGCTTCAAAAGAACGGTTACAAAAATGCGTACCTCGGTCACTAATGATAGCATGTGGGGTACCAAATCGAGATAATACATTTTCTTTGAGAAACTTAATTACCTTCCTGTTATCATTGGTCCTGCAAGGTGCTACCTCTACCCATTTTGACACATAATCTACTGCCACAATAATATATAAATATCCAAAAGAAGGAAGAAATGGTCCCATAAAATCAATGCCCCAACAGTCAAAAATTTCAATTACCAAAATTGGGTTTAAGGGCATCATATTACGACAGGTCATAGCTCCTAACTTTTGACATCTTTCGCATGAGCGACAATAGATATTTGTATCTTTAAATAAGGTGGGCCAATAAAATCCACACTGCAGGATTTTTGCAGCGGTTTTTTTCATTGAAAAGTGGCCACCACAAGCTTGGGAATGACAAAATTCCAAAACGCTTGCAATCTCTTCATCAGGGATGCAACGCCTTAAAATTTGATCAGGGCAGTATTTGAAAAGGTAAGGGTCATCCCAGTAGAATTTTCGTACCTCAATCATGAATTTCCTTTTGTCTTGGGTGCTAAAATCCTTTGGTATTTCACCTGCAGCTAAATAGTTCACAATATGAGCAAACCATGGTAGAGAAGTAATAGAAAGTAAATGCTCATTGGGAAAATCATCTTTGATTGGTATGTGGTCAGAAGTGTCCTCGAATGTGAGTCTAGAAAGATGGTCTGCCACTACGTTCTCCACTCCTTTCTTGTCTTTGATGGTGATGTCAAATTCCTGCAAAAGCAAAATCCATCGTATTAATCGTGCCTTAGCATCCTTCTTTGTAAAAAGGTACTTAAGGGCTGTATGATCTGTAAAGATAATGATAGGAGAACCAATCAAATAAGCGCGAAATTTATCCAAAGCAAATACTACAGCTAACAACTCTTTTTCAGTGGTGGAGTAATTCATTTGTGCATTATTTAGAGTTCGACTAGCATAGTAAATGACAAAAGGTTTCCCTTCTTTTCGTTGTCCAAGAACAGCACCTACAGCAAAATCACTAGCATCACACATAATTTCAAAATGTAAATTCCAATCAGGTGGTTGCATTATGGGTGCTGAAGTAAGCTTGCCAATTAATGTTTTGAAAGCCTCTTGACAGGCTTGTGTCCATTCAAATGGGGCATCCTTAGCTAGGAGGTTACATAGTGGTCTAGATATGGCAGAAAAATTCTGTATGAATCTCCTATAAAAACCCGCATGACCAAGAAATGATCTTATATCCTTGATTGTTCTAGGTGTAGGCAATTTAGAGATTAATTCAACTTTTGATTGATCAACCTCCATTCCTTTGGAAGAAATAATATGCCCTAAAACAATACCTGAAGGTACCATAAAGTGACATTTTTCCCAATTTAAAACCAATTCTTTTTCTTCACAACGAGTTAGTACTCTTTCTAAACTCATTAAACATGCATCAAAAGAAGATCTAAAAACAGTCAAGTCATCCATAAAAACTTCCATGCACTTTTCAACCATATCACTAAAAATACTCATCATGCAACGTTGAAAAGTAGCTGGAGCATTACACAGTCCAAATGGCATTCTGCAGAAAGCATAAGTACCGAAAGGACAAGTAAAAGTAGTTTTATCCTGATCTTCTAATGCAATTTCAATTTGATAATAACCAGAATAACCATCCAGAAAGCAATAAAAAGGATGACCAGCCACCCGCTCAAGAATTTGATCAATAAAAGGAAGCGGAAAATGGTCTTTTCGTGTGGCGGCATTTAATTTTCTGTAATTAATGCACATCCGCCAACCAGTCACCAGTTTTGTAGGGACTAACTCTCCAAGGTCATTTTTTATCACAGTTACTCCTAACTTTTTAGGAACAACCTGCGTAGGACTTACCCATTTACTATCAGCAATAGGATATATCATTCCTGCATCTAATAGTTTCAATACTTCATTTTTCACAACTTCTTTCATTGTGGGATTAAGTCTACGCTGGGGGTCTCTTCGAGGATTAGTTCCTTCCTCTAAATTTATTTTATGAGTACAGATTAGGGGACTAATGCCTTTTATATCAGCAATACTCCATCCTAGGGTTGATTTATATTTGCATAAAATCTGAATTAATTTCTCACCTTGGGACTCAGATAATTCAGATGAAATAATAACAGGAAAAGTATCACCTGGACCAAGTAAAACATGCTTTAAACCCTTAGGTAGGGATTTTAATTCAACTTTAGGGGCTTCCCTACTTGAAGGAATCTGTCTTTCTCTTTTTTCAAGCAACTTCTCAAACTTTGGTTGCCATGCTTGTGTGCTATAACCATGAGTTCTGTCAAAAATAGCACAAATGTCAAATACATCAGATGAATCACTTATAGGATTAAATTCAGAATTAACAATAAAGTATTCAAGGGGATCTGAGTCATGAGTTGTAAGAACATCCTTTTCTATAAGTGAGTCAATCATGTATGTCTGATGACACTCGACATCCTCTTCTGGCTGTTTTGCAATATGAAAAATATTTACCTCAAGAGTCATATTGCCAAAAGAGAGTTTCATCAATCCATTTCTGCAATTGATAAGAGCATTAGAAGTAGCAAGAAAAGGTCTAGCTAAAATTAATGGAATTTTAGAGGTGGTTTCTACAGCAGAACTAGTGTCTAGAATTAAGAAATCAACAGGATAGTAAAATTTCTCAACTTGAATTAAAACATCCTCTACCACACCCCGTGGTGCTCTAACTGAACGATCAGCCAATTGCAATACCGCAGAAGTTGGTTTGATTTCTCCCAATCCTAATTGCAAATAAATAGAATATGGCATCAAATTTACACTAGCCCCTAAATCTAGCAAGGCCTGTCCAAGCTCATGATTGCCAATGTTGCATGTGATGGTTGGACATCCAGGATCCTTGTACTTAGGGGGACTCCACTGTTCAATTAGAGCACTAATTTGCTCTGTCAAGAATGCAGTCTTCTTCACATAATGCTTCCTCTTAACTGTACACAAATCTTTGAGAATTTTTGCGTAAGTAGGAACTTGTTTAATTACATGCAAAAGAGGAAGATTAATTTTTACCTGTCTAAGATTTTCCAAAATATCATTGTTATGATCTAGAGTTTGTTTGCTTGACTTTAATGCTTGAGGAAAAGGTACCTTACCAGGATTTTTTGTTACCGCAGGTTCCTCAGGTTTTGTTACCTCAAATTCTTTGGGAAGCTCAGGACTGCTGCTATCTTGATCTTTCTCTACATCCCTTTTTTTGTCTATTATTGGATCACGTAGAGACTTACCACTTCGTGTCACAATGGCGTTTACGTCCTTCAGATCTCCTTGTGCCATATGTTGACCATGAGGTACAGATTGAGTTTGGGAAGGAAACTTACCTTTCTCATTCATAGTCAATGAACTCATTATTTTAGACACCTGGCTCTTGATTTCCTTATTTTCTTCGACAACCTGCATAATCAAAGATTCAAATTTTTTATTAGTCTTACCCTGTATTTCAATAAAAGTATGCAAAGTATCTTATAAAGAATTTCTAGAAGATTGAGTTGCATGGTATGGTGCAGGATATGATCTAGAGAGTTGTGTAGGCTTCTGGTTTTCAGACTTCCAGCTGAAGTTGGGATGATTACGCCATCCTAGGTTGTAGGTTTCAGAGTAAGGTGTGAAGGGCTTTTTGTACATACCTAGAGCATTACTTTGTTCCTCATACATACCATTCATGTTAGTATGTGTAGGACACTTTCGGGAATGATGATCTATCCCACCACAGACAACACATGGCCCAAAAGATTCTGCATGATTAGCCGTGTGTGTTGGTTTTGAGTTTTTAGTTTTCAATAACTCTAATTCTCTGGTGAGCATTTCAACCTTAGACTTAAGGTTATCCTCCTCCCTTAGATGGTAAATACCACCACTCAAGTTTCCTGTAGGTCGTGACCTGTTTGTGCTATCAGTAGCACTAGGTCCAGTCCAAGTATGAGCTTTTTCAACAAGCTCATTGAGGTACTCCATGGCCTCATCGGGATTTTTCTGTAAAAATTCTCCATTGCACATCATTTCCACGAATTGACGTTCCCTGGGCGTAAGGCCTTCATAGAAATAACTCACTAAGCGCCAATTCTCATATCCATGGTGGGGACACATACTCAGTAATTCTTTAAATCTTTCCCAAGACTGGTACAAAGTCTCATTATCCTTTTGTGCAAAGGTAGAGATTTATCTTTTTAAAGCATTAGTCTTATGTTGGGGAAAGTATTTATTGAAAAACACTTGAGACATCTCACTCCGTATTCCAATAGACCGTGGTCTTAGTGAGTACAACCAACTCTTAGCTTTATCTTTCAAAGAAAAAGGAAAGAACTTTAGGCTTACCGTTTCGTCAGTGGTATTTTGACTGTGAAATGTTGCAACTACTTCCTCAAATTCCCTAATATGAACATAGGGGTTTTCATTTTCTAGACCATGGAAAGTCGAAAGTAATTGTATCATTCCCGTTTTAAAATCTACATGACGAACATTAGGTGAGATCATAATACAGGATGGTGTGGCTGTTCGTGCGGGATGAAGATAATCTTGGAGGGTTCTAACAGCTTGGTCCACGTGTTCACTCATCGCGTCAGAATTGGAAGAATTATCAAACAAGCAATTAAAAAAATTAGATTCTGAATCTGATTCTAGCACGGGTCTACTAGCAAACCGTCCAAAAGCGTCTCTGTACCTGCGCATGCAAAGTAAAGAAAAGCGTAATACTGAAAAAAAATAATTACGAAAAGAAAAGTAAAATAAAATAAAGATGCAGAAAGCTAAAAAGAAAATGAACGAAGCTACCGCTCTTTTTTTTTTTTTTTTTACAAACTACTAAAAAAACTACAAATTCTTCTACCGTCTCCCCGGCAACGGCGCCAAAATTTGATTACGCCCAAAGAATAACGCGGTCGTTTGCAGTATAGCTTTGGGGTGTCGATTCCACAGGGAGATGGATTGAGAAATTGAAGAACAGTAACGAAATTACCAAAAAGATTTAGATGAGTGCGAAAAGTAAAGCATCGGGAATCATTTGTATATAATTGGTATTTTAATTATTTTCGATTCATTAATAACTCAATTGAAAATTCTATGTCCAAATTTTCAATCGGAAAATAAAACATTAATAACCAGATTTAAATCATATGTAATCTTTCGAAAAATCATTCGTCACAATATAAGAACAGGAATTGTTATCGATATTAAAGAAATTCAACGTCGACAATATACTCGTAGAGCAATATTGCAGCAGAGAATTAAATTAAAATAGATAACCAATTGAACCAAACATAATCAAAGGATTATTGCATTTAATAGAAAAAGCATGACTGAATCTATAAATGAAATAAATTCTAAGATTATTTGGTGACGAAAACATTTATAATAAATTTTGAATAAATAAACAAAAGAGTTTAATATTTGAAGAACACATATATGATTCAAAAACAATTACAAATACCATCATATATACAAATTCATCCCTAGCTCTACTAGAAAATTAGTTACACATATTGAAAATATGCAACAAAAATTCTCTAAGGGATAATATGGAAGAGCCAACCATTATTTTCTTCTCTCTTCTTTGGTTTTTCTTTTCTTTTCTCAAGCTCTCAAAAATAATGTATCTTCCAAGGCATCCAAGCACACTAAGCATGGTCTTAGAACACACACCCCTCCCTTCTATTTATAAGCATCCTTCATGCAAGTTGTCATGACAAAATCATCACAATTTCAACTTGTTTTGCCATGTGCCATTCTTGAATCCAAGTGATTTGTTAGTTGTCATTTTGATCATTTGTTTTCCCACCATGTATGAGCTGGATTTTGCTTGTAGGTTGAGTGTTTCAATTTTGCTTCTCTATCTATTAGTTGTCTTGTATGACTTAATATCTTGTGGTCAAATAATTTGTCTTGAAGAAACTTGAGTGCACTTCATCTTGTATCTGAATTGATCATTGAATTTCCAAGTTGGTGTAGGAGTGCTTGCTAGAAAATATTATGATGACATTTGGATTTGATGCAAGTGGCTGAAAAATATCCAGGAACGTCAAGTGCAGGTGTGTCCACTTGATGGTCGATTTTGTCTTAGATTGAGTGGATATCTCTTCAAACACAAAACATAAAAGTTATAGATATTTCTCTTGCGGTTATATATCATCTTGAATCAGCTCAATCGAAGATTGGAAGAGAGAGTTATGCCCATATTACGAAAATATGTCAGAACTGTCTAAAATTTCACAATTATCTTCATTTGCTCCTAATGCCTCTATTTGTGTCCTAAATCAAAATATAAGAATAATGAGTATATTTAGGCATCAAATAAGAATAAAGTATTAAACATTAAGAGAGGAAAATATGGCATTTTATACTCTCATCAATATATTAAATCATGCTTATATCTATCTCAAGATAAATGATCATTAATTTTAATAACATGAGTTATATCCATTGTTTTCTCATTTCTTTTAGTATTTAAATAGAGTATTTAGAGTGCATTTTTGTGCACTCATCAATATCTCTTCAAACATAAAACATAAAAGTTATAGATATTTCTCTTGCGGTTCTAGATCATCTTGAATCGGCTCAATCGGAGATTGGAGGGAAGAGTTATGCCCATATTACGAAAATATGTCAGAACTATCTAAAATTCCGTAATTATCTTTATTTGCTCCTAATGCCTCTATTTGTGTCCTAAATCAAAATATAAGAATAATGAGTATATTTAGGCATCAAATAAGAATAAAGTATTAAACATTAAGAGAGGAAAATATGGCATTTTATATTCTCATCAATATATTAAATCATGCTTATATCTATCTCAAGATAAATGACCATTAATTTTAATAACATGAGTTATATCCATTATTTTCTCATTTTTTTTAGTATTTAAATAGAGTATTTAGAGTGCATTTTTGTGCACTCATCAAATGCCATTGTGACTCATAGTGGTGAGTTATCACACATCCCAACAACAGATAAATCAGAGGATGTGAAGAGGATCAAGATAGTAGTGCTGCCGAGTTACCTAATGAACCAGATGTGACAAAGAGCCATGTTAAGGTACCATTCCCTCAAGCTTTTAAATCAAGCAAGCTAACTATGGATCCTAACAATGAAATCTTCGAGAATCTCAGGTAGGTAAAAGTCAATCTTCCTCTTTTGCATGTAATTAAAGAAGTTCCTACTTATGCAAAAGTTCTCAAGGATTTGTGTACAATTAAGAGGAAGCATCACGTGAAGAAGACAGTATTCTTGATAGAGAAAGTTAGTGCTCTAATTGAGCAGCGGATCCCTCCTAAATACAAGGATCATGGGTGTCCAACCATCGCATATAACATTAGAAATCAAGAATTTGGACAAGCTTTGCTAGATTTAGGAGCCAGTGTGAATTTAACGCCTTATTCTATTTATTTGTAGCTAGGGTTGAGGGAAATCAAACCAACTTCTGTGGTATTGCAATTGATGACCGTTTAGTCAAAGTACCCTGGGGTGTGGTATAGGATGTTTTAATTCAAATTAATAAATTTTATTATCTTGTTGATTTCCTAATTTTGGACAATAGCTCTATTGTTGACACCACATCTAAAATCCGTTTGATTTTAGGTAGGCCTTTCCTTGCCATTGCTAATGCTCATATTAATTGCAGGAATTGGCTCATGAAACTGTCTTTTGGAAACATGATTCTCAAGGTGAACGTCTTCCATATTGCAAAATAACCAGAAGAGGATGACGAGTGCCACCAAACATATATGATTGATTCACTCATAGACAAGAAAGTTTTCACTACTCGTAATTCTAATCCTTTTGAGTATTTCATTGTTAATTATGACTTTAATTCTATTAGTGATTCATCTGACGTGGCTGATATTTGTGCTTTTTTTTATACAACTCAAGATCATGGCACACAGGTTTCGCAACCGAAATTTGAGGAGTTGCCTAAGAAAAGTGAAGAACAGGTTTCTTCAAGTGAAAAAGCACCAAGAGTTAACTTGAAACCTTACCACCTACCTGTGGACCTCGAGCATCGAGCTTATTGGACTAACAAGCATTTCAATTTTGACCCAGGAGAGGCAGCTCTAAAAGTGGAAGACATTCCACCTTCACCATACCATGTAGTCATTGTTTTATTTGTTTATTTTATTTTGTTCTCATTTATTTTGTTTTCTATTTTTTATTATATTTGCTCATTTTATTTTTGTTTGCTGTTATTTTCTTTGTTTTTATTTGCAGGTTAGTGTCAATTTGTCATTTCAGTTTGCTATCTTTGGTGCTTAACGAGTCACCCACATCCTACATCAGGTGTATTCTACCATTTTCAGTTACTCCCCATTCAATTCTGATTTTTAAATATTGAGGACAATATTTCATTTAAGTTGGGGGTGAGATGATGCTTGTTGGAACTCTGTGGCATATTTTCATGTGTCAAATTAAAAAAAAAAAAAATTGCATCACAAAGGCACCTTTTCACATGTGTACTCATGCGCATTTATGGCCATCTTAGTGAATTCATTAAACCTATCGTAATCATTTTGCTGAGGTATTCACAGAACTTTTGATGCACTTATCTAAACTTTGTAGTAAGATGATAGTTTGACACATGTAGCTAGAGAACTCTTTTGCTCAAGTATTCTTGTGAATTTTGGGAGAGGTGGAGAGCTTACAAATGCAGTAAATTGTGATAAGCGTTCATTGATCTGTTGAATTGGGCGCTTCTTTTGAGAATATCATTACATAGCTGGTGATATAATGGTGGATATTCTTGGGATATGACGAAGGTCAACTTAGGATCAAAATTTGAACTTTTCAAGCTAACCCTTCTCATCATAGACCCTTAGTAGCCAACTTTGAGCCAACAAACATATATAGTTTTTTTATATTTTCATATATCCACATCATCCAAACCTCTCCACATTGGAGTATAGCTTATACACTGATTTCTTACCCTTATTGCTTCCAAGTGTATACTAGGTGTGGAATCTACATCCTTTCTTTTGTAAAAAAAAAAAATGAAAAAAAAATGAGGAGTATAAGTGCAAAATTTTAAATTGAGTGAGTAAAATAAAATACAAAAATATTGAGAAAAAAGAAAGAAAAAAAAGAAGAAGAGAGCAGTTGAAGAAGAAGGAAAAATATTATTTGATGATCTAAAAAGTTGAAGAGTACATCAAGTGAGAAGTTTTGTTTGCTATAATCTTTAATAAAATTTCCTTGGTGTATAGTTAGAAGTTTTTGAATTATTTTTATCCTTTTCTTCATATAGCTCCTAATCCGAGTCACGCTACAACATTTTTTTGTTGATAGTTCTTATCCTAAGTAAGCCTATGAAAGGAGTGGTGGAATTCTTATTAGTTAGTGTTCCTATTATAAGATCAAAAATTTTTTTTTTTGCATAATACATAATTGCCTAATTTTCTATTAAACGTATACATCCCTTATCAATTCCATAGAGAGAACCGCTACACAAAATACTATTTACCCGTGAGTTATGGAGTTAAACCTTTTGCTTGAGATGTTCTTGATATTGCATGTGTCACGGTTTGTGGTTAGATGGATATGATTTGGAACACACACACACTCTGTGGATTACTATATGTGGATTAATTGTGATTGGGTTATTAGAGTTTTAAGATTGCTTTGATATGTGACTTTGGAAAGTGTGACCTAGTGACTTCTGTGTGTGATCTTCTTTGATCTCTTTTATCATTTTTGCATGAAAATTGCTAGGGACTAGCAATGAGTAACTTATCCATAGTCTTATTCTTAGTTGTTTCTTTCTTATTCTCATGAGTATTTCACAAATACATGCCATGCCACTTTTCTTAAAAATCCCCCACATACTGGAACATGCATGTACTATTAAACTTTATGCTGTATGTTCATCCAATGCAACACATATCATACAAATCATACACTTTAACCACACATGTAATTCTTATTTTTTGAATCATCCACTTTAAGTCAAGGAAAAGTCCCAAATTTAAACAAACAGGGCATTTTGCTCGAGCAAGGTATCGAGCGAGCATCAAGTGAAGTCTCGGGTTGTCTCAGGTTGTCTCGAGAGTTGAGTGAAGTCTCAGGTTGCATTTCGCTCGAGCCAAACGTATAGCAACCCTCTAGCGAAGAGTTCTGGTTGTTCTTCGCTCGATCCATAAGTCGAGTGAGGGTTGAGCAAGATGACGGCTTATAGGGTTTTTCAATTTAAAATATACAATCTTTCCACATAAACCTTATTTTTACTTATTAAAACATAAATCTGCGTTCTTATAATTTTCTTAGCATTTTATCATAACAAAATCCCATCCAAAATAAAATGGATTTCAATTACATCATATAAGCAAGGTTTAAGTTCCAACTAACAACAAACATGATTCCATCATCAATTTACTTATTCTATGCCAAAATTAGGTTAAATTGTATACTTACTAATTTCTCCAAAGCTTGAATTGATAATAGAACCAAGATCTTTAGCTTTCTCTCCAATTGGGCATGTGTTCTCCTTTCCCAAAGAGGGTTATAAAGCTCACCAATACATATATATAAGAGGGTGGTTGACCCTTTAGAAGAAAAGGAGAAGAAGAGGTAGCTAAAGGATACCAGTTACCCAAGGGCTTTGGAGGATGAGGTGTCTTACCTCAAACCCTTGTGATTACATCTAGTTCCTAAACTAGGTTGCAAATATCCGATGGGCTGAGATTAAGTCATTTGGCAGCCTCACATGATCCATGACTTGAAAATAGAACACATGGGAGGTTATGAGTTGGCATGGGCTGGCTGTTTGCCCAACCATGCTTAATCTTATCTCTTGGCTTCTCCAAAGGTCAGCCACATTCTAGCCCCTTCTTACCCTCAATTGACCATGTGTATACCTCCCCAAGATACAATATGTGATATTCTAGAAGGCCATTTCGAGATTTGGTTTTGATAACTTTGGTTTGTAACTCACTTAGTTAGACTTGGACAGATTCAAATAGATTTCTACCAACATGTTTGCTTCATGTCTTTGGGCCAACTAGAGCTTCTAAATCATTTAATCTCCTCATGACACATACTCCTACACATTTGAAGACCTCAGGAAAATTGATAGTCAATCACAATTTTCATCACATAGTTGAATATAATACAAATCCTCAAAGTCAGCTACCAATTGAAATGAACCCAGGGCCGTCCACTTCACACCAGATTTTGTTATTGATCCGTTCTTTATCTTCAAGAATTCAAAACAAAAAAGCTCTAGATATACTTCTTAAGGTTCTATAGGAACTAGAATCACTTCATTTGAAACTAATATGATCAACTTATGATTTGTCTACTAAAGGTCGACAGATAAGCTCGAGAGTACCAATCTGGACACACCAAGTATTTGGTAGATGATCCCTCTTATTTCACACGAGATTTACTAAATAAAATATCCTCATTTTCCACATCTCTACACACTTATCCAGATCTTAGGATAATTGAGAAAATAATCTAAAAACTTAATCCTATACAAAGTCTTTAGTCAACTTCAAAGTCAATGCCTATCTATTTTCACTTCAGATCTACCATTTCAATCTCTATTTTGTATTTGATTAAGTCCAAATCTCTTAAAACTTAAAATATAAAAGTTGAATATATTCCTCTTAGCTTTTCATACCTCTTGAATCACTCAAATTCGATATCAAATGAGTAAGTTATGGCTGTTATATCAGAAGACGTCAAATTTCTTCATGTATCTCGCTCGAGCCAGACATCAAGCGAGGGTCGAGTGAGATCTCGTATTAGGCAATTTTTCACCTTAAAACAAGCCACCTTTGTACCCAACCCTACTCCTAACCTTCCAACATAAAAACTTTATACATATATCCAAAGGTTCCTTAAAATCATTTTTAAATAAACATAATCATGCCACATATGAAAATTGAACGGATACTTCAAAAAATCCAGGTTATCAAATTCTCCCCCCCTTAAAATAAATTGCGTCCTCGAAATTTGGAAGTTCAACCTCAACACTAAAATATAACTCAGTGTGTACTTAGAAAAATCATATAATCAATAATATCAGTATGGCTGCCAACACTACTCTTTCCTCTTAGCGCATCCCTTTTAAAATTCCTAAAGCATAAGAGTAATTTAAAATCTTGATTTTTTCCAAAAATCTTAATAAAACTTCCAGTAAGATCCCACATTAAATAAACTAAATTGACCTCAGTCAATTTCTATGCTTCATCAACCAAATGTTCATTCATATTATCTCTTTTGTAACTTAAAAACCATCTTCTAAGTTAATCACAAACAAGATTTTCCTCTTAGTATAATTCCGAATTTCCACTGATTCCTTCAAATCGATATAATTTAAGTCTCTGATCATAACCAACATCATGTTTATACTGTGTACTCTCGGAATTTACCACATAAATAGCCTTAGCACATACCAAATCACATCAAAATGGAACACAAAATTACCTTTCTCAAGTCTGTATACTTGCAGATATCATGCATTCCTAGTCAAGATCAGCATTTTGCCTATATACCAGTAATTCATTTATACCACTTTCCTCATCTGAACTTATACTCTCAAAATTTATTTCCTCAATCATAAAAAAATGCTAACCAAATCCATACTTTTCATCCCTCAGGAAGTATTTACTTAAAAATTCTTATATCCACCATTCAACTCTACTCCATCTCGTTCTGATTATTACAAACTCATCAATTTTCAACACAAATTAAACTCACATATGAGGTCTGTGCCCCAAAATTCAAGCCTTATTGCAAATCAACTCTCCAAAATTCTAAAACTTTATCTAATTTAAAAACTATTTCCGAGAATCTTATAAGATTGATAAGCTTGTAACCTTATACTCTTTAAACTATTTTGCAACTCTTCAGAATTTAGAACTTCAGTTATCTTATTTCCCACAAAGATCACTTAAACTATGACAATTTCTCCCAAACCTTGATATTACTATAACAGTCCAGGTCAATAAAATTCAAGCCTACCACTCTTAAACATTTAGGTCATTCTTGATCGGAACACCTTTATACAAGAACTTAATCTTTAACTTGCTATAACTAAGAAAATTAAACCAAATTCCATCAATAGAAAACTATCCAAATGATCGGTTAACCTTAAATTCACAACTTTGAAAGAGAAATTCTTTACCACTTGATGTCATCCAGCAAATGTTTCGTCAAATATCACATAAGGATCTTAAGAATCCACATACACTTTATATATCTATATACAACCATATAATAAACCTCACTACTCGAGAGTCAATAAAGTATGGATCACACTTCATTATCAACTTGACCTTGTTACTAATGATGCTGACGTCAATCACATTATCAATTTCTACTTTTATCACATAATCTATCTTAGAAATTCTGATTTTTGGAATCCTAGACATTCAGAATTCCATAAGGGAAACCAACTTGACCAAATATTTTCCAGGATTTAGGCCTTTCTTAATCAAATCAAAACCTATCTTAATACCATATGATCATTTTTCCTAGGACATTTATGGTTTACCCAGAGTCGTATTGTTCTGATTCTATTCTGTAATGCCCCGATTCTTCGCATTTACTAAGACGTAAATCGAAGTGTTCGGATAAGTAACACAGGACTACCTATTCTTCATAAACATAAGAAACAGCATGCATGCATGCATCTAAACTTACTATTAAATGCAATGCAAAACAGAGCGAAGAAAGGTAAATTTCCAATATATGCAAAGAGATTTAACTTTTGCATAAATAGATCACATGGTATATTAAAACTTTAACCTTCATAATTTTATAATATAAAAACATATTGTATCCATGACTTACATAACCCAGTTATTTTTTTTAAAACATAATATCTTATCCCACCGTCATCCAGTAATCTTACTATTCCACTTGATCACTTACATGATAATATCTCAACCGAAAATGAGTATTCTATAGGACCTTCTAGGTACCTCAGAATCTTCTGTGTTGTCTGAGTCTCATTGCAATTTGTTTAATCCTACAACAATATCTATCATTTCATAAAAAATGATAAATAAAACTTAAAAGGGTGAAATTTACAAGAAATCTCAGTAAGTATACAGTTAATGAAATAAGGCATAGATAACATCAACAATCATCATATATAGTAATGATCACAGACATATAACTTGTGAGAATGCTTTATGGGACTTATGCATGTCAATGACTATTCTTCCCATACCAACTTAGATCTTACTTGGACCCACCATTATATACTTAAAACTTATACTTTCATCTGATTTCTTAATCTTGTGGGTCTTACTTATTGCTTATCTTTGAGTTATTGTTCTTATAAGTCTTTACTTATATCCACTATTATTATCCGTGGTTGGGCCATGCCATTATTATTACCCGTGGTTGGGCCATGCCACTATTATTACCCGTGGTTGGGCCATATCCAGTATTGTTACCCCTGGTTAGGCCATATCCATATTCTCGTCAGTCATCCGGGCATTACTTATTGCCGTTCCCGTCACGACGTGACTAATTTATCCATAGTCGTATTCTTAGTTGTTCCTTTCTTATTCTAATGAGTATTTCACAAATACATGCCATGCCACTTTTCTTAAAAATCCCCCACATATTGGAACATGTATGTACTCTTAAACTTCATGCTGTATGTTCATCCAATGCAACACATATCATACAAATCATACACTTTAACCACACATGTAATTCTTCTTTCTTGAATCTTCCACTTTAAGTCAAGGAAAAGTTCCACATTTCAACAAAGAGGGCATCTCTCTCAAGCAAGGTATCGAGCAAGTATCAAGCGAAGTCTCAGGTTGTCTCTCTCTCGAGCAAGAGATGAGCGAGGTCTCGAGTTACATTTCACTCGAGCCAAACATCGAGCGACCTTCTAGCGAAGAGTTTTGGTTGTTCTTCGCTCAATCCATTGGTCGAGCGAGGGTCGAGCAAGAGACGAGCGAGGTCTCAGGTTACATTTCACTCGAGCCAAATATCGAGCAACCTTCTAGCCAAGAGTTTTGGTTGTTCTTCGCTCGATCTATTGGTCGAGCGAAGGTCGAGCGAGATCATGGCTTATAAGATTTTTTAATCTAAAACATGCAATCTTTTCACATAAACCTTATTTTTACTTACTAAATAGAAATCTATGTTCTTATAATTTTCTTAGCATTTTAAGATAACAAAATCCCATCCAAAACACAATGGATTTCAATTACATCATATAAGCAATGTTTAAGCTCCAATTAACAACAAACATGATTTCATCATCAATTTTCTTATACTATGCCAAGATTAGGTTAAATTGTATATTTACTAGTTTCTACAAAACTTTAATTGATGATAGAACCAAGCTCTTGCAAGGATTCCCTCAAGATCACTCTCTTTAGCTTACTTAGGTGGTGTTTGGAGATGCAAAGGTTTAGGGAAGATTCTTCTTTGATTTTCTCTCCAATTGGGTGTGTGTTCTCCTATCCCAAAGAGGGTTATAAAGCTCACCAATACATATATATAGGAGGATGGTCGACCCTTTAGAAGAAAATGAGAAGAAGAGGTAGCTAAAGGCTACCAGTTACCCAAGGGATTTGGAGGATGAGGTGTCTTACCTCAAACCCTTATGATTACATCTAATTCCTAAGCTAGGTTGCAAATATCTTCATCCAAGGGTTGAGATTGAGTCATTTGGCATCCTCACATGATCCATGGCTTAAAAGTAGAACACATGGGGGGTTCTGAGTTGGCATGGGCTGGCTGTCTGCCCAGCCATGCTTAATCTTATCTCATGGCTTCTCCAAAGGTCAGCCACATTCCAGCCCATTCTTACCCTCAATTAACCACGTGTAGACCTCACCAAGATACTATATGTGATGTTCTAGAAGGCCATTTCAAGATTTGGTTGGGATAACTTTGGTTTGTAACTCACTTAGTTAGACTTGGATAGATTTAGGCAGATTTCTACCTCTCATGTTTGCTTCATGTCTTTGGGCCAACTAGAGCTTCTAGATCACTTCATCTCCTCATGAAATATACTCCTACACATGTCAACACCTCAGAAAAATTTATAGTCAATCACAATTTTCATCACATGCTTGAATATTATACAATTCCACAAAGTCGGCTACCAATTGGACTCAACCAGGGTCGTCCACTTCACACCAGATTTCGTTATTGATCCGTTCCTTATCTCCAAAAACCCAAAACCTAAAATTTCTATATATAGTTCTTAAGGTTCTATAGGAACTACAATCACTTCATTTGAAGCTAATATGATCAAGTTATGATTTGGCTACTAAAAGTCGACAGATAAGCCCGAGAGTACCAATCCGGGCACACCAAGTGTTTGATAGATAATCCCTCTTATTCACACGAGATTTACTAAATAAAATATCCTCATTTTCCACATCTCTACACACTTGTCTAGATCTTAGGATAATTGAGAAAATAATCCAAAGACTTAATTTTATACAAAGTCTTTAGTCAACTTTAAAGTCAATGCCTATCTATTTCCACTTCAAATCTGCCATTTCAATCTCTATTTCGTATTTGATTAATTCCAAATCTCTTAAAACTTAAAACAGAAAAGTTGTATATAATCCTCTGAGCTTTCCATAGCTTCCTGAATCACTCAAATCCAATATCAAATGGACAAGTTATGGCCGTTATATCAGAAGATGTCAAATCTCTTCATGTATCTTGCTCAAGCCATACATCAAGCGAGGCTCGAGCGAGATCTCGAGTTAGGCGCTTTTTCACCTTAAAACACGCCATCTTTTTACCTAACCCTACTCCTAACCTTCCGACATAAAAAATTTATACATATATCCAAAGGTTCCTTCAAATTATTTTTAAATAAACATAATCATGCCACATATGAAAATTAAACGGATACTTAAAAAAATCCAGGTTATCACATTCTCCCCCCCTTCAAATGTTTAAGAGTGGTAGGCTTGAATTTTATTGACTTGGGCTGTTATAGTAATATCAAGGTTTGGGAGAAATTGTCATAGTCTAAGTGATCTTTGTGGAAAATAAGATAACTAAAGTTCTAAATTCTGAAGAGTTGCAAGATAGTTTAAAGAGTGTAAGGTTACAAGCTTATCGATCTTATAAGCTTCTCAAAAATAGTTTTTAAATTAGATAAAGTTTTAGAATTTTGGAGACTTGAATTTTGGGGCACAGACCTCATATGTTAGTTCAATCTGTATTGGAAATTGATGAGTTTGTAATAATCAGAATGAGATGGAGTAGAGTTGAATAGTGGATATAAGAATTTTTAAGAAAATACTTCCCGAGGGATGAAAATTATGGATTTGGTTAGCATTTTTTTATGATTGAGGAAATAAATTTTGAGAGTATAAGTTCAGATAAGGAAAGTGGTATAAATGAACTACTGGTACATAGGCAAAATGCTGATCTTGACTAGGAACACATGATATCTGCAAGTATACAGATTTGAGAAAGGTAATTTTTGGTTCCATTTTGATGTGATTTGGCATGTGCTAAGGCTATTTATGTGGTAAATTCCGAGAGTACACAGCATAAACATGATGTTGGTTATGATCAGAGACTTAAATTACATCGATTTGAAGGAATCAATGGAAATTTGAAATTCTACTAAGAGGAAAATCTTGTTTATGATTAACTTAAAAGATGGTTTTTAAGTTACAAAAGAGAGACTATGAATGAACATTTGGTTGATAAAGCATAGAAATTGACTAAGGTCAGTTTAGTTTATTAAATGTGAGATTTTACTAGAGGTTTTATTAAGATTTTTGGGAAAAATCAAGATTTTAAATTACTCATATGCTTTAGAAGTTTTAATCGGGATGTGCCAAGATGAAAGAGTAATGTTAGCAGCCATATTGGTATTACTGATTATATGATTTTTCTAAGTACACATTGAGTTAATTCTCTGCTGCAATATCGCTCTCTGGGCATATTGTCGTCGTTGGGTTTTCTCAATATGGATAACAGTTTGTGTGATTTAAAAGTGATGAATGACTTTTCAAAGGGTTACATTTGGTTTAATCTTGATTTATAATTCTATATCTTCTGATTGAGAATTACGAAATTGAATTCTCAATTGAGTTATCAGTGAATTAAAAATAATTAAAATACCGGATATGTGCAAGGGATTCCTGAGACTCTACTGTTTGTCAACTTTGATTACTTTTTCCGTTAATCAAAATCAATTTTTATTTTTCTATTAACTATTTAATATTTTTTCTAGTTTCCTTGCTATTTTACTATTCTTTTAATTTATCTCCCTATGGAATCGACACCCTAAAGTTACACTACAATTACCACGTTATTCTTTAGGCGTAATCAGGCACACAAAAGCAAGCATAACGTCAACATAAATGCATCAACATTTCCAATTTACAACCAAACAACTTACGGGGTGATCCCATCCTCCATTTCTTGGTTCTGGGCTTAACCAACCTATTTTCGTTTTGATTATTAATATCATTAAATAGTTAGCCACACTTCAAAGTTGTAAATAAAAGGGTTAGCACATAAATATTATTTTAAACTCTAAAGTTGAGTTTGGAAGATTACTTACAGCGGGATGAGCAATCCGGACCATCAAAAAGGTGCCAATTCATGGTGTCCATAGCGGGGTAAACCCATACGTTATTTACCTCCTGGCATGGCTAGAGACAATTTGGGCTAGGATGCTCTATTAGACACCAGATGCTAGGGGAATACTCATTAGAGGAAGGAAAATCTCATGGCAATAGTGGTGTGGCGGAGTAACCATAGGAAAGTGACGGATCTAGCTTGGAAATTGTGGAAACTCATTTTAGAGTTTGGACTTGTATAAGGGAGGTGGGGCCATGGATGAAGGAGTGGAACTAGGGGGAAGGTCACCTAAAGTGGGGGAGCATTTTGGTGCCGGTAGAGAGACCCTACGGTGGTCGGTGGTGGTGCGGTGAAGTGAGACCCATGGGTCTCAAAACCCATTTTGGGCTTGGTGGGGTTGGGGTTGCCGTGGGTGGTGTCGACGGTTGGGATTGTTGTCAGAGGTTGCTAGGAGGCTACCGGTGGTGGTGTGGTGCCATGGGTGGCTGAGGTGCGGCGGCGCCAAGCCTTGGAGCATAGGGAACCCATTTCCAGTTTGGGCCTCCACCTGGGACGGGGCTAGGTTCATCGGTGGAGGGTGCGGCTAGGTCCGGGCTAAGGCCGAACGACCAAAGGGAGGGGAGGGCTGGTCGCGGTTGGAGAGAAAAAGGGAGGAGAGAGAAAAAGGAAAAGAGAGGAGGGAAAAAGTGTGGGGCTTGGCTTCCTCTTCGGGCTATTTATAGTCCCTACATGTTGGAGTCTTTAAACGAACAAACGTTACACTTAAAACATTGATTCGAAAACACATAAAATCAATTTAATTTAAAAAAACTCAGAGGAATTAAAATAGAATATTATTTCAACTTAACTTTAGTTTATATAATAGTGCTCCTCATCGTTAATTAAAATGATGAGGCTTACTAATTATTTAAAAGAATAAAACTATATATTTAAATCGGTGATTTAAACATAATTAAATTCCCACAATATTTTAAATAACTAAAACCGGGCTTATAAAATGATTAGTACAATTATAATATTTTGGAACTCTTCAAAATACCACAAAAAAAAAAATAGAATAAAAATAATAAGACCTAATAATTTAGGAAGTTGAAATTAATGAACCAATCCGAAAAGGTCCAATATAATAAAATGTTCATTGAAACAAAATAAAACACAACTTAAACTATAATGAAACTAAAACTATTAAACCAAAATAATAATGATCACCATTCGAAAGAAAGAACCAAAAATAACATTTAAAAAAAATAACTCTAAACAGTAAAATTAGATATTTCACAAACCACTAATAACCATAATAAATAAAGCAACAATAATAGTAGTCAAATAAAAAGAAAAATAAACCACAAATAATAAATAAGATAAACCACAAATAAATATTTTAAAATAAATTAAACAACCAATAATGAGAATAAAAGCAACAAGTAAAAATGCACAAAATTTGAGGCATCACAATTGGGCCTGACAATTGTGGTTGAGATCATAACTCATCCATGCTAAAATCAAATAATGAAGCTGATGTTGGTATTTAGATATCCTTACATATTTGTTGTTGTTCTTAATTTGTTATTGACAACTATTTATCTTTCCATATATTTATTCTCAAAAATCAGCAAATTACCTTTATTCTAGGAATTAGCTTAGTTAGCTCACTTACCTTATGTATTTGTTTCCATACTTGTCTATAGTAAAGTCTATTTATTCCAAATGCAGAAAGCCATGATACAGGTACTAAATGCCACAAACAAAATAAGCTTTGTTGATGACACCTTCAACATCCCTCCTAACCTCACTTCAACCAACTACACTCAATGGAACCAAACCAAAGACATGGTTCTTACTTAGATCCTTAACTTCATCAGCCCTTCCTTTGCAAATTCCCTTGAGTACCATACCGATCCTCTTGCTGTTTGGGTCAATTTATCCCCTCACTTCTACCATGGCAATAATGCCAGAATATACCATCTCAAACGTGCTCTCTCTTTACTACAACAAACTACCAACTCAGTCCATGGATATTATAACTAAATCAAACAGATTTGGAATGAACTACAACATCTTCAAAATAGGACTCACCATAAGGATTTACAACAACAAGCTAAAGATGAAAGAGTCTTCCAATTCCTTCTTGACCTTAAGGATCTACGACTCTTTCACACCGTTCCAAGCATAGATCCTGGCCATGGACCATCTTCCCTCAACCAACAAGGTGTTCTATTTTCTCCTACAAAAAGAACAACAAAAGCTGCTACACCTTTGAACCACCCAATCTGAGATCCTTGCCATGGTTGTTCGCCCCACTAGTTGCCCAAAACCAACCTTCAAGTGTACAGCCTGTGGGAAGGAGGAGCATCGAGATAGGTTCTGGACTGTTGTGGGTTACCTCCCAACTCACGAACTGTAATAGTCCAAAATTTTCTAAGGTAAATTATTTTATGAATATTATTTTAAAAAGATTTATTTGATGCATTAGGAAATTAGAGTGGGAGATTTAGTTGGGGAATGTGAGATTTCACTTAGTATTGGAAATTATGCATTTTCGGATTAATCTGTCAAGTTTTAGAAAAACGGGCATACGTTATTCATATGGATTCAAAATGAGGTGATTCCAATTGGTATAGAACCTTAAGAGATAGATATAAAACTTTTATGTTTGAAGTTTCCTGATATTCGGAAGGAATCAATAACTTATTTGGGAATCAAATAGGCAGCTTTGGAATGGGCTTAAGTGGAACCCGAATTGGATAATTGAACTAGATTGGGGCATGTAACTAATTAGGCAACTGGTTTTAGGATTCTATGGGATTAGGACATGTGTAGGGATAGTTAGGAATGGATG
The DNA here is from genome assembly GCA_036898215.1 of Platycarya strobilacea. Classification (NCBI taxonomy): domain Eukaryota; kingdom Viridiplantae; phylum Streptophyta; class Magnoliopsida; order Fagales; family Juglandaceae; genus Platycarya; species Platycarya strobilacea. Next base: position 39,169,171 of record CM072554.1, read on the forward strand.
GGAAGTTTATTTGGAAGTCAATTGAATAGTTAGTGTGATGGGAACTCAAGAGGAGCCAAAATCTGGTTGATTGGTGACTAAGTAGATCAAATTTGACTCTACCTTAACTCAACTAAGAAGTGACCTTCTAGAACTTGTTGAGGTGAGACCTAAGGGAGTTGGGAAGGAACCAAATGGGTAGGAAAATCTGGAGATGGGCGTGTGACACAAGGGGAGAGCTGGAGATGAGAGATGCATGCATGGTTAGGTGAAATGCCACCTCATCTCTTATCCCTTTAGTTTACTTCTCAGCCATGGATCAAAATGGACAGCCAAACCATCTCAAATGTGAGCCCTTGGATGACTAATTTAGCTGCAAAGCCTAGGATTTGGGAGGCTTAATCCTCATCATTAGATTCACTTAGATGGACACCTCATCACATGCAAATCTGGCAACTAGTGCACCTTAGGTGCCTTTCCTTTTCTCTCCCTCATGTTGGTCGACCATCACCCTATATAAAGAGCCTTGAGAGCTTCCTAAGCTCCTTTAGAAGGAGAGAACACTTGCCCTTTTGAAGCCATACCAGAAAACCCTCCCCAAACCCTCAAAGTGATTACTTGTGAGCTAAGTGAGTGTGTGTGGGAGAAAACTTGTAGGAAGTTGGTTGGATCAATTCTCTTGAGCTTGGAAGAAATTGTAAGTCCATATTCTAGCTTAATTTAAGCATGGAAATGGTTTATTGGAATGATTGAACTATGTTTACTAGTAGTGAACACTTGAGAACATGATTAAGTGGAAATGGACACATGAGTAGAGTTGATTGTAATTTGTCTTGTTAATATGTTCAATAAAATTGTAGAAACTTAGATTTAAGTTTTTAAGAAGATAAATAGGGTGTATGGGAGAGATTGGCATGTTTTGAATAGAGAAAACCCTTAGAGCCGTAAGTTCGCTCGACCCTCGCTCGACATGTGAGTCGAGCGAAGGCAAAATATGAACCCTCGCTAGAGTTTCGTTCGACACCCGCTCGAGCGAGTCCCAACCCGAGACTTCGCTCGATACTCGCTCGACAAGCCGCTCGAGCGAGATGCCCTGTTTTGCTTAGACTTAGGGTTTCCTTAGAATAGAATTGGGGGTTTCAAATGGGAAGGGTTATAAGTGAAATAACTCATGTGAACAAGAGAAAAACAAAAAGAAAGAAAACAATTTATATAAAGATTAAGTTAGTCACGTCGTGACGGGGATGACGATACGTAACGCCCGGATGACTGAAGTGCCGACAGGGACGGCGATACGTAACGCCTGTCGTGATATAAGAATATGTGATCTCCACGGGGACGGCGAGATGTAACGCCCGTGTGATTGATCCTCACGGGGACGGCGAGATGTAACGCCCGTGAAATTGATTTGAATGGCGGGGACGGCGAGACGTAACACCCGCAGTAATATGTGTATATGTTTCGTGTCATAACGGGGACGGCGAGACGTAACGCTCGGATGATTGACACCAGACTCATCATAACGGGGACGGCGATACGTAACGCCCGGATGATTGATCAGTGTATGTGATGGGGATGGCGATACGTAACGCCCATTAGTGATATGAAAGAATAAGAAATTTAAGGGGAAAACGATATAATTTAATATAAGATTTGGGTGAGTTAAGAAAGGTATCTGTTAGACAGTGGTCATGGGAGGGGTATATTAGGGTAATTTCCCTTGTCATTAGTGGTAATAACTTTATGGTTGTTTTCCCTGTTTCCTTTAAGCTGTTTATGTACTTACTGATATTTCATTCGAAATCTCACTCTTTTGTGGCTCCATATATTTTGTGCATATTATTTTATACAGGATTCGATGACCAGTAGGGGGACAGCCCCAATGATACCGGAGACTTCGGGGAGTCCTGAGGGACTTTCCGACTATAGTCCTTATATGGACATTTCTTTTGTTTCCTTCGGACCTCCTATCAGTAATCGACCTACAGGAGCTTGGAGTCTTGACGCATCCACTTTTGTTGAGGAGAGGCGACGTACGGGATGCTGCATAACCTTAGGAGTAGATGGCTCATTGTCCATGTGTGGGGTTTGTGTGACTCCACAGGGACAACAGCTCCAGCAAGACTTTAGTATTAGTATGGATAGGTTTCGCTATGGGAGAGAATACCCCGAGGTTAAGAGGGAGAGAGAGTGAGGTGAAGGAAAGTTCTTTTGGAAGAATGTAAAATATTTTACTACAGTTTGGACTTGTATATGTAAGAAGTACAATGTTCAAGTTTAATGAATGTTGTATATGTATTTTCCGTGTGATCTTTAGAAAGTCTTATATTGCAAAACCTGATCCGCTGCGAATTTAGTGATTTATGCTTTTATTCTTGTTAAGTACGAGGGTGAGTAGCCAAGTGTTGCTCATCCAGACACCTTAATTTACGTTAAATCCCAGACGTAAGTTGGGGCCGTCACACGAACCATGCCCAAAGCTGTGAACTTTCATCCTTGGCCAACCACCACCGACTACAAATCAAGTTACCACCAATACTGTCTCGACATCGACTCCCATTTCTCCCCATTGAGAGGGGGGGGGGGGGGAAGAAAAGAAACACCCATTGACTACAAATCAAGCTACCACCACCAACTTGAGGGTGAGTAAAGAAACACTAATTTCTCTTCTTAAAAAGTTTAATAGAAGGAGTATGGTAATTCCTTATAAAAACTAGGATAAATTTGTTCCTAAGTCGTGTTGGACTCCTCAATAAGACTCCTTACGTGTGGGCTGATATTTTCAATGCCATCATCATGGGTAGTTCGTAGGAGCCAATTAATGGTCATAAGTTAACCTGCTCAAAGACCATAAATAAACAACATTTCTTTCTTTAAAAGACTTGATAAAAAGAGTGTGATAACTTTTTATAAAGACCAGAATGAGTTTATTCCTACATCTTATAGGACTTCTCAGCATATGTTTTGGATTTTTCTATAATGTCTTATACATGATGTTTATTTGTTATCTTTATTATTATGTGTATGTTTTTTTATCATTTGCCTTTAGAAGCTAGGGAATTATTCAAAGTAACAATGCTGAGAAAAAATATGGAGTTATCGGCTCCCTATTAGAGGACAGATTCAAACTTGATTTTTTTATTTTTTAAAAAAGAGAAAGATATGGAAATATGGGTTTGAATTTGTCAACTCACCACCGTTGTCAACTTCATCAGGATCTGCCAAATCCTAGTTAATTAGATTTTTATTTCATACTTGGGCCTTTATAATTTGATAATTGAGAGAATTTTCTATATTTGCAATTTAATTATATTTTAATTCCTGAATGGTAATGTTTGGATATAAATCACATATCTCCCTTTAGATAAAGAATTTGTGGTGCCCCCAAATTCCCTTAAAATAAACAAGGGAATCGAGACGTCGGAATGCTGACAATAAGTGTCACGCACCTCCAATGACAAGTGCTAAGTATGTGAACACGTGATATGCATAAATAGAAGCAGCGGATAAATAAAGTCAATATTTAAGTACCAAAATATAACTATTACAAACCAAGTTAATACAAATTCTCCAACAGGAGTTTTAATACAGCCATTCCAAAGACGAATCATAAAAATACATTTATATATAAAAAAAAGGGAAATACATTTTCCAAGATAATAAGTTATATACCAAACTTCAATATCGGAGTTGCCTCCTCAGGCTAGCCTCCCCGACATCTGCATCCAAAATCTACGACGCCAGAAATGGCATCGTAGGTAAGTACAACCCAAACAAACCACAAAATATAAAATATACTTATGCAACAACAACAACATCACTCATGAACATGATACAGTATGCATGAAGCTTAAAACTATCTTCCTCAAAATAAATAAAATAATACATGCCAAAATCTCATTTTGGTCCACGATAAAAATCTAATAAAATAAACCATCATTTTCCAGAAAAAGATATCCGTAAAACCAATCATAGCTAGCATTAAGTATCGTCGTCCCCAATATGATATACACACAACACCAATCATAATGGGTATTATATATCGTCGTTCCCATTATGACTTGATGAGTGCACAAAATTGCACTCTAAATACTCTATTTAAATACTAAAAGAAATGAGAAAATAATAGATATAATTCATATTATTAAAATTAATGGTCATTTATCTTGAGATAGATATAAGCATGATTTAATATATTGATGAGAATATAAAATGCCATATTTTTCTCTCTTAATGTTTAATACTTTATTATTATTTGATGCCTAAATATACTCATTATTCTTATATTTTGATTTAGGACACAAATAGAGGCATTAGGAGCAAATGAAGATAATTGCAGAATTTTAGACAATTCTGACATCTTTTCGTAATATGGGCATAACTCTCTCATCCAATCTCCGCTTGAGCTGATTCAAGATGATCTAGAACCGCAAGAGAAATATCTATAACTTTTATGTTTTATGTTTGAAGAGATATCCACTCAATCTAAGACAAAATCGACCATCAAGTGGACGCACCTGCACTTGACGTTCCTGGATATTTTTCAGCCACTTGCATCAAATCCAAATGTCATCATAATATTTTCCAGCAAGGACTCCTACACCAACTTGGAAATTCAATGATCAATTCAGATACAAGATGAAGTGCACTCAAGTTTCTTCAAGACAAATTATTTGACCACAAGATATTAAGTCATACAAGACAACTAATAGATAGAGAAGCAAAATTGAAACACTCAACCTACAAGCAAAATCCAGCTCATGCATAGTGGAAAAACAAATGATCAAAATGACAACTCACAAATCACTTGGATTCAAGAATGGCACATGGCAAAACAAGTTGAAATTGTGATGATTTTGTCATGACAACTTGCATGAAGGATGCTTATAAATAGAAGGGAGGGGTGTGTGTTCTAAGACCATGCTTAGTGTGCTTGGATGCCTTGGAAGATACATTGTTTTTGAGAGCTTGAGAAAAGAAAAGAAAAACCAAAGAAGAGAGAAGAAAATAATGGTTGGCTCTTCCATATTATCCCTTGAAGAATTTTTGTTGTATATTTTCAATATGTGTAACTAATTTTCTAGTAGAGCTAGGGATGAATTTGTATATATGATGGTATTTGTAATTGTTTTTGATTCATATATGTGTTCTTCAAATATTAAACTCTTTTTTTTAGTCATTCGAAATTTATTATAAATGTTTTCGTCACCAAATAATCTTAGAATTTATTTCATTTATAGATTCAGTCATGCTTTTTCTATTAAATGCAATAATCCTTTGATTATGTTTGGTTCAATTGGTTATCTATTTTAATTTAATTCTCTGCTGCAATATTGCTCTACGAGTATATTGTCGACGTTGAATTTGTTTAATATCGATAACAATTCCTGTTCTTATATTGTGACGAATGATTTTTCGAAAGATTACATTTGATTTAAATCTGGTTATTAATGTTTTATTTTCCAATTGAAAATTTGGACATAGAATTTTCAATTGAGTTATTAATGAATCGAAAATAATTAAAATACCAATTATATACAAAGGATTCTCGATGCTTTACTTTTCGCACTTATCTAAATCTTTTTGTTAATTTCGTTACTGTTCTTCAATTTCTCAATCCATCTCCCTGTGGAATCGACACCCCAAAGCTATACTGCAAACGACCACATTATTCTTTCTAGACTTACATTCGAGGACACTTCTGACCACATACCAATCAAAGATGATTTTCCCGATGAGCATTTACTTTCTATTACTTCTCTACCATGGTTTGCTCATATTGTGAACTATTTAGCTGCAAGTGAAATACCAAAGGATTTTAGCACTCAAGACAAAAGGAAATTCATGATTGAGGTACGAAAATTCTACTGGGATGACCCTTACCTTTTCAAATACTGCCCTGATCAAATTTTAAGGCGTTGCATCCCTGATGAAGAGATTGCAAGCGTTTTGAAATTTTGTCATTCCCAAGCTTGTGGTAGCCACTTTTCAATGAAGAAAACCGTTGTAAAAATCCTGCAGTGTGGATTTTATTGGCCCACCTTATTTAAAGATACAAATATGTATTGTCGCTCATGCGAAAGATGTCAAAAGTTAGGAGCTATGACCCGTCGTAATATGATGCCCTTAAACCCAATTTTGGTAATTGAAATTTTTGACTGTTGGGGCATTGATTTTATGGGACCATTTCCTCCTTCTTTTGGATATTTATATATTATTGTGGCAGTAGATTATGTGTCAAAATGGGTAGAGGCAGCACCTTGCAGGACCAATGATAACAGGACGGTAATTAAGTTTCTCAAAGAAAATGTATTATCTCGATTTGGTACCCCACGTGCTATCATTAGTGACCGAGGTACGCATTTTTGTAACCGTTCTTTTGAAGCTTTAATGAAAAGATATGGGGTGATACATAAGCTTTCTACTGCATATCACCCTCAGACAAGTAGACAGGTTGAACTTGCGAATAGGGAAATTAAACAAATTTTAGAAAAAACGGTCAACCCGGATCGGAAAGATTGGTCTTTGAGACTAATCGATGCGCTTTGGGCTTACCGTACAGCTTTCAAAACTCCCTTAGGCATGTCACCTTATAGACTTGTTTTTGGAAAACCTTGTCATTTGCCCGTGGAGCTCGAGCATCGAGCATATTGGGCCATTAAACATTTCAATTTTGACTTGGAAAAAGCAGGAAAATTTAGAAAATTCCAATTGATGGAATTAGAAGAATTGAGAAATGATGCTTATGAAAACTCCAAGATCTATAAGGCTAAAATGAAAGTATTTCATGATAAAAATATTTTGAGAAGAACATTTAAGCCTAATGATCGAGTATTTTTATATGATTCAAGACTCCATAAGCATCCAGGAAAACTTCGATCTAGATGGACCGGCCCTTTTATAGTAAAAAATGTTTTCACAAATGGGGCGGTAGAAATAGAAAATCCAAAAGATGGATGTATCTTCAAAGTAAATGGTCAACGCCTCAAAATCTTAATTGATAGACAAATTTCAGAAGCGGAAGACATTCCACTTATGGACCCAGTATATCAATCTTGACCATCTCCAGGTATGTTTTTCTTTTATTTTATTTTCGTTCATTTTATTTTTGTTTATTGTTTACTTTATTTTGTTATAGGTTAATTTTATTTTGACAAATACCATATTTGATGCCAAGCAAGCCACCCACATCCCACATCAGGTGTATTCTACCCTGTTTAGTTATTCAATTCTGATTCTTAAACATTGAGAATAATGTTTCATTTAAGTTGGGGGGTGGGAATACAAATCTGTTATTTAAACTCTATGGCATATTTCAATCAATATATAAAAAATTGCCAAATTTTTTTCACACAGGCATCTTTTCACACAAGATACTCATGCTCATTCATAACCATCTTGGTAAATTCAACAAACCCATCTTAAATCATTTTGCTAAAGCATCCACAGAACCATTTATGCACTTCTCCAAACTTTGTGGTAATATGGTGATTTGACACATGTAACTAAAGAATTATTTTGCTCAAATATTCATATGAATTTTGTGAGAATTGAGAGCTTACAAATACAGAAATTGTAATAAGTATCCATTGATCTGTTGAATTTGACACTTCTTTTGAGAATCTCATTACATGGTTTATGGTAAGATGGTGGATATACTTGGGATATGACGAAAGTCAACTTAGGATTAACGTTTGAGCCTTTCAAGCTGAGCCTTTTCATCATAGATCCCTAGCAGCCAATTTTGAGCCAATATACACATATGGCCTTTTCTTTTCATATCTACATCATCCATACCTCTCCACATTGGAGTATAGCTTATACACTATATTTTCCTACCATTTTATTTCCAAGTGTGTACTAGGTGTGAAATTATCATTTAAAAAAAAAAAAAAAACCATGACAAAAATGGCATGGTGCTAGATGTGTCCATCAAATTATTCATGAAAGAGTTCATCAAATTGCGAAGATACCAGTAGCAAAAGAAGATGGAAAAGTGTACTTAATCAAAAATCTAAAAAATTGAAAAGTACATCAAAAGGAAAGTATAGTCTACTGAAAAATTTAACAAATTCCCTTTTGTGTATACTTGGAAGTTTTTGAAATCTCTTCACCTTTTCTTCTTATGAACCCCAACCCTAAGCCACATTACAACCCTTTGTGTTGATTTTTCCGATCTTAAGTATGCTTGTGGAAAGAATGGTGGAAATCTCATTTGTTAGTATTCCTATCATAAGATCAATGTTTACTTGTTACTTATATATAATTGGCTAAATTTCCATGAGAGTAAATGTACACCTTTGTCAACTCTATAGAGAGAACCCTTACCTGAAACACTTCTATACCCGTGAGTTATGGAGTTGAACCTTTTTGCTTAAGATATTCTAATGTTGCATGTGTCAAAACCTCTGATTTGATAAAAATAGTTTGGAGCACATACACACTCTGTGGATTGCTATATTTGAATTACTTGTGAAAGGGTTATTGAATTTCTAAGATTTTTTTGGTATGTAAATTTGAAAAATGTGTCTTGATGGCCCCTATGTGTGATTTTCTTTGGTTTTTCTCATCATTTTGCATGAAAATTGCTAGGGACTAGCAATGAGTAAGTTGGGGGGTGTGATGAGTGCACAAAAATGCACTCTAAATACTCTATTTAAATACTAAAAGAAATGAGAAAATAATGGATATAATTCATGTTATTAAAATTAATGGTCATTTATCTTGAGATAGATATAAGCATGATTTAATATATTGATGATAATATAAAATACCATATTTTCCTCTCTTAATGTTTAATACTTTATTCTCATTTGATGCCTAAATATACTCATTATTCTTATATTTTGATTTAGGACACAAATAGAGGCATTAGGAGCAAATGAAGATAATTGCAGAATTTTAGACAGTTCTAACATATTTTCGTAATATGGGCATAACTCTCTCATCCAATCTCCGATTGAGCTGATTCAAGATGATCTAGAACCGCAAGAGAAATATCTATAACTTTAATGTTTTATGTTTGAAGAGATATCCACTCAATCTAAGACAAAATCGACCATCAAGTGGACGCACCTGCACTTGACGTTCCTGGATATTTTTCAGCCACTTGCATCAAATCCAAATGTCATCATAATATTTTCCAGCAAGCACTCCTACACCAACTTGGAAATTCAATGATCAATTCAGATACAAGATGAAGTGCACTCAAGTTTCTTCAAGACAAATTATTTGACCACAAGATATTAAGTCATACAAGACAACTAATAGATAGAGAAGCAAAATTGAAACACTCAACCTACAAGCAAAATCCAGCTCATGCATAGTGGGAAAACAAATGATCAAAATGACAACTCACAAATCACTTGGATTCAAGAATGGCACATGGCAAAACAAGTTGAAATTGTGATGATTTTGTCATGACAACTTGCATGAAGGATGCTTATATATAGAAGGGAGGGGTGTGTGTTCTAAGACCATGCTTAGTGTGCTTGGATGCCTTGGAAGATACATTGTTTTTGAGAGCTTGAGAAAAGAAAAGAAAAACCAAAGAAGAGAGAAGAAAATAATGATTGGCTCTTCCATATTATCCCTTGAAGAATTTTTGTTGCATATTTTCAATATGTGTAACTAATTTTCTAGTAGAGCTAGGGATGAATTTGTATATATGATGGTATTTGTAATTGTTTTTGATTCATATATGTGTTCTTCAAATATTAAACTCTTTTGTTTAGTCATTCGAAATTTATTATAAATGTTTTCATCACTAAATAATCTTAGAATTTATTTCATTTATAGATTCAGTCATGCTTTTTCTATTAAATGCAATAATCCTTTGATTATGTTTGGTTCAATTGGTTATCTATTTTAATTTAATTCTCTGCTGCAATATTACTCTACGAGTATATTGTCGATGTTGAATTTCTTTAATATCGATAACAATTCATGTTCTTATATTGTGACGAGTGATTTTTCGAAAGATTACATTTGATTTAAATCTGGTTATTAATGTTTTATTTTCCGATTGAAAATTTGGACATAGAATTTTCAATTGAGTTATTAATGAATCGAAAATAATTAAAATACCAATTATATACAAAGGATTCCCGATGCTTTACTTTTCGCACTCATCTAAATCTTTTTGTTAATTTTGTTACTGTTCTTCAATTTCTCAATCCATCTCCCTGTGGAATTGACACCCCAAAGCTATACTGCAAACGACCGCGTTATTCTTTGGGCGTAATCATGACTCAAACACGCTCATTTCATAGTGAGTGTTACGTATCGCCATCCCCGATATGAAATACACACCCAATGACTATAACGGCCGTTACGTGTCGCTATCCCCGTTATGTCATCCACACACTATCAATCATAATGGGCATTACGTATCATCATCCCCATTATGACTTACACACATTTCATAGCGGGCGTTACGTATCGCCATCTCCATTTTAAAATACACACACAATAACCATAACAAGCGTTACCTATCGCCGTCCCTATTATGTCATTCACACCCACTGATCATAACGGGTATTACGCATTACCATCCCCGTTATGACTCAGTCAAAAACCATTAAAATCCATAAATTCAAAAATCACGGCTCACATTAAAATCCAAGTACCAAGTATACACAACAACCATGCATTATGCAATGTATTCCACAACACACAAAATAACCAACAATTAATAAATTCTAACATTAACCAATAAATTTCAACGTCAAACAAATACAATATTTGTCGATGCAAAAATATATTTAAATCTTAAAGTTTATTTGAAAAATACTTACAACGGGTAAAACGTAGATATTTGAGCAAGCGCCAATCCATGGCGCTCATAGCGGTCACTCTATACGTTGGGTTAGAGTGCTTGGTTTGACATCAAAATTTAGGGAAATACTCATTGGAAGGTGGAGAATCTCATGAAGGTGGTGGTGTAGCGGCACAACTACTGGAAGGTGGCAGATCGAGCCCAAAATGGGTGGAAACCCATTTTTGGGTTTGGGGTTGTACATGGAAGGTGGGCCACGGATGGGGAAGCTGAGCTAAAGGGGTGGTCGACTGAGGTATGGGAGTGGTTTGGTGGTGGCGATGAGGCTAACGGTGGCCAGACGGCGGCACGACGAAGATGTTTCCATTTGAAAACCCATTTGGGGTGGAAGAACAAGTGGCAAAACTGGGTGGTTTTGGACGGTGGGTTATGTTTGTCAGAGTGAGGGGAGGTTGCTGGTAGGTTGCCGACATCATACGTGGTCGGTGGTGGCTGAAAAATGCAAGAGAAGCCAAAATAGCCATTTCGGGTTTAAGACTCACACGCCGGCTAGGGGCCGCCATAAGGTGCACCACCAGTGTAGGGGCAGTCGCCCGAGGGTGGGGGGTTTAGGTGGAGGGGCGGTGTCGCCGACCGATGTCGCACGGCGGCGCTGGGTGGAGTGAAGTGGAACGAGCGGGAGAGGAAATAGGGGAGGGGGGTCGCGCACGGGGCTGGGGAAAAATAAGGAAGAAGGAAGAAAAAGAAAAGAAAAAGAGGGAGAAAGAAATGAAATCTAACTAGAAAAAAACACAATAAATTAAATAAAATCTAGTTGAAAATACTACCATTTAATATCAATAAAATAAAATATTTAAAACCCATCAATAAAAATAAATTAAACCCCAGCGCAATTTAATTACAAAACAATAATTAATATAACGAAAACACATCAAATAAACTCACATAATAAAATAAATGAATTCAATTCCAGTCATTAAAATAATTATCTCACATTAAAATAAATAAGAAAAGTAACGTAACTCAATATATAAACATAAAAAATAATGTAAAACTAGTATTAACTAACTAATAGATCAAATAATAATTTTAAACAAATAAAACACAACTAATAATATTATTAAAATAAATTCAAATAATCAACAATAAAAATAAAACAATATGTAAAAATACATGTAAATCTAAAATCTCACATTCTTCCCCCTTAAAATAAATTTCGTCCTCGAAATTTGTTCGGTTGCAATTAATAGAAACTCCAATGCTTTATTACCACACAGCTCAACACTTACTCAAAATATTTACACAATCACCTATTTTCCTCAAACATAAATGAATGTTATTCCATCATAAACGTATAGTCTCCAAATCACATTTCATCTCCAAGACTCTTAAGGTAGCAAAGTAGTCTGAAATCTCCATACGTACAAGGACTTTAGTACAATCTCCCAAAATCTTAATGTTCACTAACTCCACACAACAAATCGTGCCACTCTCAAATAACTCTCAAGTTTATCTTTCCAACTTAACTATCAATAAACATAATTTACCCAACTAAAAGATAAATCTCTACTCACAAGTATCATCCCAAATTTCAAGTCACCACTAATTTCTCAAAATCAACAAAAGACTTGAATCTCCAACTACATTGCAAGACATCACACTTCCACGCGCAATCTAAAAACTTACCAAATGCATAAAATTAAGTCCTCATAAATTATCACCATTGAGTAAAAATTAGCTTAATACCTATTACAAGAAATCATATACCACACTTCCAAATCCTAAAGTCTTAATATTTTATAATTCTGATTATACCACCACGGTTGATACCTAAGCTCCAATGTATATTACTTAAAAATCTTGTCAACTCTACTCAAATTAGTTAGCATGGTAACCAGGATATACATAATTCTCTCACTCATCTGGACCTTCAATACCTAAGAGAAAGAATAGTCTCCAATATTCAAATTCCCAGGTGACTTCAAGTCATACTAATTCCCTAAGATACCTCGACAAGGCAACAATTAATTACTCCAAATATTATACTTAAGTTATCCACCCCAACAACTCGCCCAAATTAATTTGCCCAAAAGCCTATAGTTTAGATCTCTTGAATTTAATACCATCACATCAAATCAACCTTTATCACTTAACAAAACAACTTCCTCCAAGTTAAACACAAATCAAATACTAGTACTCTCCAAAATTTACCCACGCAACTATTACACATCAAACTCGAAGCATCTACAAACAAAATCAAAACTTCACTAAAGAAATAAATAATTGCTTACTATCAGAAGTATTCCAAAAATAGATTCTATAACAATACACCAATGGCCAAGAATTCCACACTCCCAATAAGAGTCCATCTAGAATACAATTCCAGCAATCTCCCATAAATCAAATTAGAATTTAGAAACTCAAATACTCAATGAAATCCAGGTAATACACATAAATAACATAGGAAATATCAATAAAGAAACACAATTACATAAATACCAATAATTTACCAAAATAAATCCATCTCGCAAAGATATAATAATATACCCAAACACTAAATAAAACTTAAGTAATTTACATAAATATTATATAAAAATAAAACGAGGGAAAATATCTAATAAAAAAATAAGTAAATGCTAGCCGTTTAAGAAAACAAGACCACCTCCTTTGATAAACACAAAATTATCAAAATCTTTTATTAAATAGAACAAGGAAATTGAATTAAAAGAAGAACAGGAAATAAAATGACAATTAAAGTTTTGAAATTCTCCTCAAAATCCAACTCTAAAAAGATTTATTGTACAAATCTCCAAGATTTAAAACCTTTAAAAGAAATAAACCATAGTAAAATAATTAAACAAATAGGTTAATGATTAAATACTAACAAGTCGCCTAAACTAACTCACTTGTCAAAATAAATAGATAATCTTCTAAATAAAATTAGCGAAAAGGTGAAAAGATAATAAATTTAAAAACCTACTTCTATGCATGTCAAAAAAAAGAAATACAGTAGCGATTTCATTTAAATCTTTGTCTCAATGAATCTCAAAGTTTCAGAAATATTTAAAAGACAAAAGCCACAATTGAAATAAAAAGATAATAAACAAAATCCAAAACCATCTTGTAGAAACTTATGAACTGAAATTAAATAAAACCAGATCTATATGATAAATGCATAAAAGTTTAATAAAACAAAATAACCCATAACAAACTAATAACTTTAAAATAAGGAATTCCATAATATAATTATTTTAAATATAGGGTTGAATAAAAAGAATGATTTAAAATAATAATTTAATCCGAAATATCCAAATTCCAATTTAAACAAAACAAAGACATATATATAAATAAATAATTAAATAAATGTTCAACAGATTGACTAAATAAAATCAACTAACCAAAATCTGAACAGCCACCCAATTACAATATAAAACAAATATTAAAATGAAATAAGAACTAAGTTAATTCTGAAAATAGTAAACAGAATGCACATTAAAAATAAAATGCACAACACAATGAAATAAATATTGAAAATCTTATCATATAACCTAGTAGCAAAAACTTAGAGAACAAATACAATAATAAAATAGAGTAAAATAACCAAACAATAAAATAAACAAATTTTAAAACAATAAATTTTTCTGGTACAATCCCTAGGTAATTTATGGATTTACCCAGAGTCGAACTGCTCTGAGACCACTTGTGACACTCCTAAATTTCCTTAAAAATACTTAAATACGAGAATCGAGGCATCGGGATACTGACAACATGGGTAACGGACCCCCAACGATAAGTGCTAAGTGTGTGAACACGTGATATGCGTAAATAAAAGCAGCAGATAAATAAAATCAATATCTAAGTACCAGAATTTAAACTATTACAAATCAAGTTAATACAAATTCTCTAACAGGAGATTTAATACAGCCATCCCAAAGATAAATCATAAAAATACATTTATATACATATATATATAAAAAGGGAAATACATTTTCAAAGATAATAAATTATATAGTAAACTTTAAAAGCGGAGTTGCCTCCTCAGGCTAGCCCCCTTGACATCTGCATCCAAAATCTACAATGTGACGCCCTCAACTTACGTCTGGGATCTAACGTAAATTAAGGTGTCTGGATGAGCAACACTTGGCGACTCACCCTCGTACTTAACAAGAATAAAAAGCATATCTCACTTAATTCGCAACGGATCAGGTTTTAGATATAAAACTTTCTAAAGATCACATGGGAAATATATTTACAACACTCATTAAAACTTAACATTGTACTTTTTACAGATACAAGACCCAAACTGTAGTAAAATATTTTACATTCATCCAAAAGAACTTTCCTTCACCTCACTCTTTTTCCCTCTTAACCTCGGGGTATTCTCTCCCATAGCGAAACCTATCCATACTAACACTAAAGTCTTGCTGGAGCTGTTGTCCCTGTGGAATCAAACAAACTCCACACATAGACAATGAGTCATCTACTCCTAAGGTTAAACAGCATCCTGTACGTCGTCTCTCCTCAGCAAAAGTGGATGCGTCAAGACTCCAAACTCCGGTGGGTTGATTACTAATAGGAGGTCTGAAGGAAACAAAAGAAATGTCCATATAAGGACTATAGTCGGAAAGTCCCTCAGGACTCCCCGAAGTCTCCTGCCTCATCGGGGCTGTCCCCTTGCTGGTCATCGAATCTTGTATAAATTGATATGCACAAAAAATATATGGAGCCACAAAGGAGTGATATTTCAAATGAAATCTCAGTAAGTACATAAACAGCTTAAAGGAAACAGGAAAAAACAACAATAATATTATCACCACTGATGACTAAGGAAATTTACCCTAATATACCCCTCATAAGACCACTGTCTAACTGATACTTTTCTTAACTTAACCATAATCTTGTACTAAATTACACTGTTTTCTTTAAGATTCTTATTCTTTCTTATCACCGATGGACATTACGTATCGCCGTCTCCATCACATACACTCATCAATCATTCGGGCGTTACGTCTCGCCGTCCCCGTTGTGATGAGTCTGGTGTCAATCTCACGGGCGTTACGTATCGCCGTCCCCGTCTTGACACAAAACATATACACATATTACTGCGGGCGTTATGTATCGCCGTCCCCGCTATTCAGGTCAATCTTACGGGAGTTACGTCTCACCGTCCCCGTGAAGATCAGTCATTCTTATAACGCGACAGGCGTTACGTGTCGCCGTCCCTATTGACACGTCAGTCATCCGGGCGTTACGTCTCGCCATCCCCATCACGACGTGACTAAGTTAATCTTATATATATTGTTTTCTTTCTTTTTATTTCTCTCTTATTCATACGAGCTATTTTCACTTATAACCCTTTTCCATTTGAAATACCAATTCTATTCTAGGAAAACCCTGAGCCTAAGCAAAGCAGAGCATCTCGCTCGAGCGGGTTGTCGAGCGAGTATCGAGCGAAGTCTCGGGTTGGAACTCGCTCGAACAGAGTATCGAGCGAAACTCTAACGAGGGTTCATATTTTGCCTTCGCTCGACTCACATGTCGAGCGAGGGTCAAGCGAGATCACAACTCTAAGAGTTTTTTCTACTCAAAACATGCCAATCTTTTTAATATACCCTATTTAGTTTCTTAAAAAGTTAAATCTAAGTCCTTACAAATTTTATTGAACATATTTACAAGACAAATTAAAATCAACCCTACTCATATGTCACATTGTCACTTAATCATGTTCTTAAGTGTTCACTACTAGTAAACATAGTTCAATTATCTCAATAACCCACTTCCATGCTTAAATTAAGCTAGAATATGGACTTACAAATTCTTCAAAGCTCAAGAGAATTGATCCAACCAACTTCTTGCAAGTTTTCTTCCAACTCACTCACTTAGCTTACAAATGAACTCTTTAAGGGTTTGGAAAGCTTTTTCTGGTATGGCTTCCAAAGGGAAAGTGTTCTTTCCTTCTAAAGGAGATTAGAAAGCTCTCAAGGCTCTATTTATAGGGTGGTGGTCGACCAACATGAGGGAGAGAAAAGGAAAAGCACCTAAGGTGCACTAGTTGCCAGATTTGCATGGGTGATGAGGTGTCCATCTAAGCAAATCTCATGATGAGGATTAAGCCTCCCAAATCCTAGGCTTTGCAGCTGGATTAGTCATCCAAGGGCTCACATTTGAGATGTTTTGGCTGCCCATTTTGATCCATGGCTGAGAAGTGAACTAAAGGGATAAGAGGTGAAGTGGCATTTCACCTAACCATGCATGCATTTCTCATCTCCAGCCCTCTCCTTGTGTCACACGCCCCCTTCCAGATTTTCTTACCCATTTGGTTCCTTCCTAACTCTCTTAAGTCTCCCTTTAACAAGTTCTAGAAGGCCACTTCTTAGTTTAGTTAAGGTAGAGCCAAATTTGATCCACTTAGTCACCTATCAACTAGATTTTGGCTCCCCTTGAGTTTCCATCACACTAACTATTCAATTGGCTTCCAAATCAATTCTCCATCCATTTCTAACTATCCCTACACATGTTATAATCCCAAAAAATCTTAAAACCAATTGCCTAATTAGTTACATGCCCCAATTTAGTTCAATTTATCCAACTCGGGTTCCATTTAAGCCCATTCCAAAGCTGCCTACTTGATGCCCAAATAAGTTATTGATTCCTTCCGAATCTCAGGAAACTTCAAACACAAAAGTTTTAGATCTATCTCTTAAGGTTCTATAACAATTATAACCACCTCATTTGGACCTCATATGAATAACTTATGCCCATTTCACTAAAACTAGACAGATTAATCCGAAAATGCATAATTCCCGATACCAAGTGTTATCTCACATTCCTCAATTAAATCTCCCACTCTAATTTCCTAATAAATAAATGCATAAAATAAATTTCCTTAAAATAATATCCATAAAATAATTTATCTTAGAAAATTTGGGCTATTACATCCTCCCCCCCTTAAAAGGATTTCGTCCCCGAAATCGCTAAGATATAAATAATTAAGGGTTGAAGGAATCTATACCTCGGTTGCTAGCAGTAGATTTTTCTGAAGAGGTAGGTAATTTTTCCTCCTTAAGCAGCGAATTCTGAGAGTGGTAAAATATCATGTCTACATCTGGATCATAGTACATATTCACACTTATTTCTTGCAATATACGTAATCTCTCTTCCTCTTTCTCTTCTATTATGGGTCCCTCTTCACATTGACGTTTACGCTCTTCAGATCCATCAGATGACTCTACTATGATAGCTTTTCCTTTATCCTCTCTTCTCAAAAATTTTTTCTCTGCTTTTAACCATTTTTGAGCAGGTTGTCTTTCCTCACTTGGTAATGCTCTTCTACTTATAGGGTTACCTTTTTTGTCTATGTCCATAATATGAGTTCTGTGCTTCTCACTTTTATTTAACCAGCTCAATCTCTCAGCTTTCCATTGTTTCAGTTTTTCCCTACGAAATCTCTCTCTAATTCTTTCAGATCTTTTCTTTAACTAATCTATAGGGGTGACTGACATACATGCGTTTCTTTTTGGAGCCATAATCTTGTATAAGGTTTAATATCAATGAATATAAACATAAGAGAGAACACAAATATCATACAAATGTAATACAGCTGATTCAATTTATAACGCATATTATTACAACTATGTTTCAAACAAGTGGGGATAATTAACTCTCATTACATCCTCACGTTCCCAAGTGGCTTCCTGAAAAACAAGATTGTTCCAGAGTACTTTTACTAACACTATGGTACGATACCGAAGGGTCTGTTCTTTTTGATCTTCAATTCGTACAGGCCACTCTTCATAAGTTAAATTGGAATGTAAATTATTAGGACGCGGATCCATTACTGCCACTGGTTGATCATTTAAACACCTTTTCAGAGAAGATACATGGAAGACGTTATGAACTCCTTGCAAATCATCAGGTAGGGCTAAGCAGTAAGCCACTGGACCTACTTTTTCCAGAATTTCATAAGGTCTAATATAACGAGGACTCAACTTCCCTTTCTTACCAAATAGCATGACTCCCTTTAGAGGCGAAATCTTCAAGTACACCCAGTCTCCCACCATAAAATCTAAAGCCCTTCTACGATTATCTGCATAACTCTTTTGTCTACTTTGCGCTGTCTTTATCTAATTTCTAATCTTTGTGATCTGCTCTTTGACTTCTTGTAAATACTCAGGTCCCAAAACACTACTTTCACCCACTTCATCCCAATAAATAGGAGACCTACATTTCCTCCCATAAAGTGCTTCATATGGCGCCATTTGCATAGTAGCTTGAAAACTGTTATTATATGCAAATTCAATTAACGGTAGCAAACTTTCCCAATCTTTGTCAAAATCTAACACACAGGCTCGCAACATATCCTCCAAAGTCTGAATAGTTCTTTCTGTTTGCCCATCCGTTTGAAGATGATATGCGCTGCTGAAATTTAAATTGGTACCCATCATCTTTTGTAAACTTTGCCAAAATCGAGACGTAAATTTAGGGTCTCTGTCCGACACTATAGTCTTAGGTATTCCATGTAAACGAACTATTTCCTTCACATAAATTTTTGCTAACTTTTCCATAGAATCAGTGTTGGAGATAGGTAAAAAGTGAGCACTCTTCGTCAATCGATCCACTATTACCCAAATCAATTTTTTTCCCGTAGATGTTCTTGGAAATCCTACCACAAAATCCATAGATAGATCCTCCCATTTCCATTCGGGGATTGGTAGAGGTTGCAACTTACCGGCTGGTCTTTGGTGTTCAGCTTTTACTAACTGACACACTGGACACTTGGCTACAAAGGTCGCAATATCCTTCTTCATTCCTTCCCACCAAAACTTTTTTTTTTAAATCTTGATACATCTTAGTACTTCTAGGATGAGCAGTATATGGTGTACTATGAGCTTCTTTCATCAACCTTTCTTTCAATTCTGGGGCATCCGGAATGATTTTCCTTCTTCCAAAGTATAACATTCCATCGCCTGAAATCATAAAGTACGAAGACCATTTTCCTTCCAGTATTTGCTGTTTTATCTTCTCTAGCTTAGCATCCTTTTGTTGTTTTTCCTTAATTTCTTTGTCCGTTAAAGGAACAATTTCTTGAATCTCCATTAGCTTAAGGTCCTATGATAATCTATTTACCAGAATTTCTCGTATCGCTGCCAGTACTGATAATTCTTCTGTTTGAACTTTCCTACTCAAGGCATCGGCTACCACATTAGCCTTTCCAAGATGATATTTGATTTCGCATTGAAAATCACTTATAGTCTCTATCCACCTTCTTTGTATCATATTCAAGGTTTTCTGGCTAAAAAGATACTTGAGACTCTTATGGTCCGTAAATATTTCACATCTTTCTCCATATAAGTAATGCCGCCAAATCTTTAGAGCAAACACTACAGCTGCTAACTCTAAATCATGCGTGAGATAGTTCTGTTCATGGTCCTTAAGTTGTCGGGATGCATACGCAACTACTCTTCCTTCTTGCATTAATACGTACCCCAATCCCATTTTTGAGGCATCACTATATATCACATAAGGTTTATGAGGTTCTGGCAAGGCTAAAATTGGTGCTGTAGTCAATCTCTTCTTTAGCTCTTGAAAACTCTTTTCACATTGTTCACTCCAAACGTACTTAGCATTCTTCCTGGTCAATGCTGTCAGAGGTGCAGACAATTTGGAAAATCCTTCCACAAATCTTCTATAATATCCAGCTAATCCCAAGAAGCTTCGTATTTCATGTGCATTGGTTGGTTGCTGCCACTCTATTACTGCTTCTACCTTTGCTGGATCCACGAAGACTCCTTCACTTGAAATAACATGACCCAAAAATTTAACTTCTTGTAGCCAAAATTCACACTTACTAAGTTTGGCGTACAGTTGGTGTTTCTGCAAAATTTCCATTACTACTTTTAAATGTTCTTTATGATCTTCATCAGTCTGAGAGTAGATCAAAATATCATCAATAAAAACCACCACAAACTTGTCCAAATATGGTCTAAATATCCGGTTCATCAAGTCCATGAATACTGCTGGTGCATTTGTCACTCCGAATGGCATAACCAAAAATTCAAAGTGCCCATATCGGGTTCAGAAAGCTGTCTTATGTACGTTTTGCTCCCTGATCTTCAACTGATGATAGCCAGATAGAAGGTCTATTTTTGAAAACACAGTTGCTCCTCTTAATTGATCCAATAGGTCATTTATTCGTGGCAACAGATATTTATTCTTAATGGTAACTTTATTCAATTCTCGGTAGTCTATGCACATCCGCATTGTCCCATCTTTTTTTTTCACAAACAGTACTGGTGCTCCCCATGGGGATGAACTGGGCCTGATAAATCCTTTTCTTAAAGTTCCTCAATCTGAGCTTTCAATTCTTCTAATTCCACTGGTGCCATTCTATACAGAGCCTTATGAACTGGAGTTGTGGCCGGTTCTAATTCAATAACAAATTCTGCTTTTCGATTAGGAGGTAGTCCCAGCAGATCATCCGAAAAGACTTGAGGAAAGTCTTCCACCACAGGGATTCATTGAATACTTTTAACAACTTCTGAAGAATTTAACATGATTACCTAGTAGCCCTTTGTCTCTTTGTTAATACTTTTCTTTATTCGCTTAGCAGTTACTATGGAGGAAACTGCCTTTAACATTTTCCCCTTATAACAAAATTTCTCTTCCTTGGGTAAGCCAAAAACTATTCCCTTTCTGCGACAGTCCAGTTTAGCATAATACTTGGCCAACCAATCCATACATAAAATTAAATCAAACTCCATCAAATGGAATAGTATCAGATCGGCGACTAGCTGTGAACCTCCAATCTCCAAGGGGCAACTTCTTACCATCCGGTGGCATCCTACTACCTTTCCATTGGGCATGACTACTATAACCTTTTGGGCCAAAAATTATGTTTCTAAATCACACCTTTGGACACAATCATATGAAATAAAAGATCTTGTCGCTCCCGAATCAAACAAGGTATAGACCATGCATTGCTTCAGCTTAAGCTTAACTAAAGAAAATTTTATTCTACTATTATTATTATTACCACTCCCAAAGAATCCATTCATTAACTAAAAGAGGAGACTTAGAAATTTACCAGTAATAACATTAGCATCTATTGTCTCGTCTGCCTCCATATCTACTTCTCCAGGCGCGACAGCATAAACTGTAGCTTTCGCAGAAGTTTTGGCTTTTCCTCCTGGTAGAGCTACTCCTTGGGAGGTATTTTGAGGGCAGTCTTTGATCAGATGTCCTGGCCGACCGCATTTAAAACAAACTCTAGTATCCACTCGACAATCTCCCTGGTGTCGACGTCCACATTTTGCACATTGCGGAAATAAAATCGGCACATTTGGATTAATTGCTATTCCTTTTCCTCTATCCGTGGATCTAAAATTTGGTTTCCTCCTAGCATCTTTTCCCCCAGAAAATTGAAATCTTCTTTTTCCATATGCTTGAGTTTGCGCCATAACACTCCTCTGTTCAGCTTCCGCTATGGCTGCTACATTCACTAGTTCTTGAAAATTCTCAATTTGCAAACATGCCACCTGCATACGAATTTGTGGCTGCAGTCCTTCCTAAAACTTCTAGGCTCTCATCTTTTCAGTAGCTACCAGATGCGGAGCAAATCTCTCCAATTCCATAAATCGTGCTGAGTACTGTTCCACCGCCATACTATCTTGTATTAACATAGTAAATTCCAAAGCTTTCTGCCGCTTCATAGATTCCGGAAAGAATCGATTGTCGAACTCTTTCTTGAACCTTTCCCATGTGGGCACTACATTTTCTCCCAATTCTAACTTTAGCAGCTTTTGCTTTGTGTCCCACCACAGTCCTGCTTCTCCTTGTAACAGATGTCCTGCATACTGCACTTTCTGAACTTCGGTGCAACTACTAACTTTGAAGGTACATTCCAAGTCTACAATCCATTTGTTTGCCTTTAATGCTCCTTCCGTTTCGATAAAGGGCGGGTATCGGTACGCTAAAATTTTTTCATACGGACACCCTTGAGCTCCTCTTCTATTTTCATTCTGCTAATGATAACGGCTCTGTTCTATTTGATTTCTCACCACTTCCGTCATTTGCCGAATAACTTCAGCTATTGCCTGGCCTCCTTCTAATGGGGGGTTTTGCGCCACTGGTCCCCCTTCCAAGGGTGGATTCCGTGTCCTCTGCTCTTCTCCCAATAATGGGTTCGGTGTCGTTTGCCCTTCCCCTAACGGTGGTTTCGATGGCGTCTGTCCTTCTCTCAACGGTGAGCTTGGTGCCATCTGCTCTTTGGTATGTGGAGGGGTAACCAGAGAAGGATTCTCGTTTATCACGTCTACTCGTTTCAAGGGAGGACGACCTCTTGGCATATTGTTTTCCTGAAATACACCCAACTTTACCATAAGCTATACTTACTTTAGAAACTTCCAAATTCCTAAAATTCAAACATTCATCCATATTACTCCAAACTCCAATCTGATAAAGATTCAAGCCTATTCTGGTACCATGTGATCCATTTTTCCTAGGACACTGTGGATTTTACCCAGAGACGTAATAGCTCTGATACCACTCTGTGACGCCCCCAACTTAGGTCTGGGATTTAACGTAAATTAAGGTGTCTGGATGAGCAACACTTGGCTACTCACCCTTGTACTTAATAAGAATAAAAAGCATATCTCACTTAATTCGTAGCGGATCAGGTTTTAGATATAAAACTTTCTAAAGATCACATGGGAAATATATTTACAACACTCATTAAAACTTAACACTGTACTTTTTACATATACAAGACCCAAACTGTAGTAAAATATTATACATTCATCCAAAAGAACTTTCCTTCACCTCACTCTTTTTTCCTCTTAACCTCAGGGTATTCACTCCCATAGCGAAACCTATCCATACTAACACTAAAGTCTTGCTGGAGCTGTTGTCCCTGTAGAGTCAAACAAACTCCACACATACACAATGAGCCATCTACTCCTAAGGTTAAACAGCATCCTGTACGTCGCCTCTCCTTAGCAAAAGTGGATGCTTCAAGACTCCAAACTCCGATGGGTTGATTACTGATAGGAGGTCCGAAGGAAACAAAAGAAATGTCCATATAAGGACTATAGTCGGAAAGTCCCTCAGGACTCCACGAAGTCTCCTGCCTCATCGGGGCTGTCCCCTTGCTGGTCATCGAATCCTGTATAAATTGATATGCACAAAATATATATGGAGCCACAAAGGAGTGAGATTTCAAATGAAATCTCAGTAAGTACATAAACAGCTTAAAGAAAACAGGAAAAAACAACAATAATATTATCACCACTGATGACTAGGGAAATTTACCCTAATATACCCCTCATAAGACCACTGTCTAACTGATACTTTTCTTAACTCAACCATAATCTTGTACTAAATTACACTGTTTTCTTTAAAATTCTTATTATTTCTTATCACCGATGGATGTTACATATCGCCGTCCCCATCACATACACTCATCAATCATCCAGGCATTACGTCTCGCCGTCCCCGTTGTGATGAGTCTGGTGTCAATCTCACAAGCGTTACGTATTGCTGTCCCTGTCTTGACACAAAACATATACACATATTACTGCGGGCGTTACGTATTGCTATCCCCGCTATTTAGGTCAATCTCACGGGTGTTACGTCTCGCCGTCCTCGTGAAGATCAGTCATTCTTATAACGCGACAGGCGTTACGTGTCACCGTCCCTGTCGACACGTCAGTCATCCGGGCGTTACATCTCGCCGTCCCAGTCACGACGTGACTAACTTAATCTTATATATATTGTTTTCTTTCTTTTTATTTCTCTCTTATTCATACGAGCTATTTTCACTTATAACCCTTTCCATTTGAAATACCAATTCTATTCTAGGAAAACCCTAAGCCTAAGCAAAACAGAGCATCTCGCTCGAGCGGGTTGTCGAGCGAGTATTGAGTGAAGTCTCGGGTTGGAACTCGCTTGAACAGAGTATCGAGCAAAACTCTAGCGAGGGTTCCTATTTTGCCTTCGCTCGACTCACATGTCGAGCGAGGGTCGAGCGAGATCACAACTCTAAGAGTTTTACTACTCAAAACATGCCAATCTTTTTAATATACCCTATTTAGTTTCTTAAAAAGTTAAATCTAAGTTCTTACAAATTTTGTTGAACATATTTACAAGACAAATTAAAATCAACCCTACTCATATGTCACATTGTCACTTAATCATGTTCTTAAGTGTTCACTACTAGTAAACATAGTTCAATTATCTCAATAATCCACTTCCATGCTTAAATTAAGCTAGAATATGGACTTAAAAATTCTTCAAAGCTCAAGAGAATTGATCCAACCAACTTCTTGCAAGTTTTCTTCCAACTCACTCACTTAGCTCACAAATGAACTCTTTAAGGGTTTGGAAAGATTTTTCTGGTATGGCTTCCAAAGGGAAAGTGTTCTTTCCTTCTAAAGGAGCTTAGAAATCTCTCAAGGCTCTATTTATAGGGTGGTGGTCGACCAACATGAGGGAGAGAAAAGGAAAAGCACCTAAGGTGCACTAGTTGCCAGATTTGCATGGGTGATGAGGTGTCCATCTAAGCAAATCTCATGATGAGGATTAAGCCTCACAAATCCTAGACTTTGCAGCTGGATTAGTCATCCAAGGGCTCACATTTGAGATGTTTTGGCTGCCCATTTTGATCCATGGCTGAGAAGTGAGCTAAAGGGATAAGAGGTGAAGTGGCATTTCACCTAACCATGCATTCATTTCTCATCTCCAGCCTTCTCCTTGTGTCACACGCCCCCTTCCAGATTTTCTTGCCCATTTGGTTCCTTCATAACTCCCTTAAGTCTCCCTTTAACAAGTTCTAGAAGGCCGCTTCTTAGTTTAGTTAAGGTAGAGCCAAATTTGATCCACTTAGTCACCTATCAACTAGATTTTGGCTCCCCTTGAGTTTCCATCACACTAACTATTCAATTGGCTTCCAAATAAACTCTCCATCCATTTCTAACTATCCCTACACATGTTCTAATCCCAGAAAATCTTAAAACCAATTGCCTAATTAGTTACATGCCCCAATTTAGTTCAATTTATCCAACTCGGGTTCCATTTAAGCCCATTCTAAAGCTGCCCACTTGATTCCAAAATAAGTTATTGATTCCTTCCGAATCTCAGGAAACTGCAAACATAAAAGTTTTATATCTATCTCTTAAGATTCTATACCAATTAGAATCATCTCATTTTGATCTCATATGAATAACTTATGCTCATTTCACTAAAACTAGACAGATTAATCCGAAAATGCATAATTCCCAATACCAAGTGTTATCTCACATTCCTCAATTAAATCTCACACTCTAATTTCCTAATAAATAAATGTATCAAATAAATTTCCTTAAAATAATATCCATAAAACAATTTACCTTAGAAAATTTGGGCTATTACATACAATGCCAGAAATGACATTACAGGTAAGTACAACCTAAATAAATAATAAGATATAAAATATACTCATACAACAACAACAACATCACCAATGAACATGATACCGTATGCATGAAATTTAAAATCATCTTCCTCAAAATAAATAAAATAACACACGCCAAAATCTGATTTTGGTCCACAGTAAAATTCCAATAAAATCATTCATTATTTCTCAGAAAAAGATATTCGTAAAACCAATCATAGCGGGCATTGCATATCGCTGTCCCTGATATGATATACACACAACACCAATCATAATGGGCGTTATGTATCGCCGTCTCCATTATGACTCAAATACACTCATTTCATAGCGAGCGTTACGCATCCCCATCCTCGATATGAAATACACACCCAATGACCATAACGAGCGTTATGTATTTTCGTCCCCATTATGTCATTCACACCCACTGATTATAACGGATGTTACATATCACCATCCCCATTATGACTCAGTCAAAAACCATTAAAATCCATAAATTTGAAAATCACGGCTCACATTAAAATCCAAGTACCAAGTATACACAACAACCGTGCATTATGCAATGTATTCCACAACACGCAAAATAACCAACAATTAATAAATTTCAACATTAACCAATAAATCCCAACGTCAAACAAATACAATATTTGTCGATGCAAAAATATATTTAAATCTTGAAGTTCATTTGAAAAATACTTATAGCAAGTAAAAACGTAGATATTTGAGCAAGCGTCAATCCACAGCGCTTGTAGCGGTCACTTTGTATGTTGGGCTAGAGTGCTCGGTTTGATACCAAAATTTAGGAAAATACTCATTGGAAGGTGGAGAATCTCATGGAGGTGGTGGTGTGGCGGTACAACTACCAGAAGGTGGAAACCCATTTTCGGGTTTAGGGTTGTACAGGGAAGGTGGGGTCATGGATGGGGAAGCTAAGCTAGGGGAGTGGTCGGCTAAGGTATAGGAGTGGTTTGGTGGTAGCGGTGAGGCTCACAGTGGCCAGACAGCGCCACAGTGAAAATGTTTCCATTTGAAAACCCATTTCGGGTGGAGGAACAAGTGGCTGAACTGAGTGGCTTTGGGCGGTGGGTTATATTCGTCGGAGTGAGGGGAGGCTGCTGGTAGGTCGCCAACATCATAGGTGGTCGGTGGTGGCCGTAAAATACAAGAGAAGCCAAAATACTCATTTTGGTTTTAAGACTCACGAGGTGCACCACCGGTGCATGGGAGGTCGCCGGAGGGTGGGGGTTTAGGTAGAGGGGCGGTGTCGCCGGCCGATGGTGCACGGTGGCGCTGGGTGGGGTGAAGAGGAATGGGCGAGAGAGGAAATAGGGGAGGGGGGTCACGCATGGGGCTGGGGAAAAATAGGGAAGAAGGAAGAAAAAGAAAAGAAAAAGTAAAGAAAAAGAGGGAAAAAGAAATGAAATCCAACTAGAAAAAAAATCACAATAAATTAAATAAAAGCCAGTTGAAAATACTACCATTTAATATCAATAAAATAAAATATTTAAAACCCATCAATAAAAATAAATTAAACCCCAGCGCAATTTAATTACAAAACGATAATTAATATAATGAAAGGACATCAAATAAACTCACATAATAAAATAAAGGAATTCAATTCCAATCATTAAAATAATTATCTCACATTAAAATAAATAAGAAAAGCAATGTAACTCAATATATAAACATAAAAAATAACGTAAAACTAATATTAACTAACTAATAGATCAAATAATAATTTTAAACAAATAAAACACAACCAATAATATTATTAAAATAAATTCAAATAATCAACAACAAGAATAAAATAATACGTAAAAATACATTGTTGAAGCCATAAAAATCAGCCAACAAGTCGAGGTGAGAGAAAGAATTATTTACAACCCACTTGTGCGAATTGGGCTTCATTTGTGCTCGTTTGGGGCTCCCAGTGGGGTCTCAGCGTGGCTGTACTTGCGTAAATAACAAATAAAATAGATAGAAATGGATACACAATTTTACGTGGTTCGGTAAGTGCTTACGTTCACGGATATTTGGGGATGAAAATCCATTATAATGGGGGTTTTTACTGTCTCTCATAACTCACTGTACAGGAAAAAATATAGATAAATATGCAGATAAATTCGCCGGTTGGAGCTCTCGGGAAAGGCTAAAGAAGTTGATGTAGGGGAAGATGAGGATGTCGAAATTCTTCCAGCAGGAGAGAGTCCAGGCCCACTTTCTTTCATCTGTTCGAGCCCTTATATAGCCAAGTTTCGGTCAATACTGTCAGGTAAGTCATATTCTTCTTTTCCTTTACACCTTGCTTTTCACTGACACCCCCCTTAATTCCTGCACCTCTTTAAACCCTATAGACCTAGTCCCTGCCAACCTTCCTTTTAGTTCCATCACCTCCCTTCTTGTCTCCTAGTGCCATAAATACTTGGTAGGTGCAATAAATGGCTAGTTGGGTTGTTCACGCTGATTTTATCCCTTTCATACATGTAAATCTAAGATCTCCCAGAATTTTTCCTTTTCTTTGAAAGTCATCACCAAATTTCCCACTCTTGTCTAAAATAATGTAATATCCCGACCTAGATATTAGGGTATTGATATAGATCCTTTGTTTTTTATAATACTGTAGAATTTCAATTATATTATTTTTAGTATTATCACTTTGACAGGATTTAATAAGAATAATAAATAGTTCTTTTTTTTTTCTTAAATGTGAACTTCATTATAGATATTATATTTGTTAGTATTTTATCATCATCATCATGTTTATTATTATCATCGTTATTATGATTATTATTATTATTATTATTATTATTCTAATTATTAGTATTTGTAATATCTTTATTATTAGTATTCTTTTGAATATGTATTGAGGTGACTTTTTAGTTTTAAATTTGTAGTAGATCAAATTAATAAATTATATAGTTATTTTCCTTATCTTTTTTGATACGCTTATTCCCCTCTATCCCAGTTGAATCACGTCTCTATTCCGAAACCAACTCTTCCTACTTCGTTGATCGGGAATTCAAAATCCAATCTCATTTCAAGTCTGCCAGTAATTTCACATCCTCACCAATTAGAAACTCTCTCAAATTAGTTAATCTTTTTCTTTCCATTTTCAGTTTCGGATGTACAAGTAGGTAATTCAAACTCAAATTTCAAACTTTAATTCTAATTCTAATTCAAACTCAAATTTCACCTTCCATACCCGTTCCTCCCTCTACGGTTTATCCTCTAAGGTTCCTTTAAATTTTCAATCATCTATAAATAGTGACATTTACCAGCTCTGCATGCATGAAGAAAACCTTTAGCTGCCACCCCTCTTCAACATGTAAACCACTTACCATGTAACCACGAACCACCACACGAGCAACCACTTCCTCTCGTGCTGTACAGACCGAAACCGGCCACGAAGTGCAACCTCACGACCTCCTCAAAGCCACTGCGCAAGACCAGCCAGTCCAACCCGTAGCTCTGTTCAATCAACTTTCGTTCACCTCACGTTCGCCACTAGACATAGCACCACGTCACTACATCAATCAACCCCCACACATGACAGTTCATGCTAGGGAGACATAAATCGAAGCCCAGAACTTGTAGCCATGATACCCCTGTTTTTCTATCCGAAAACAAAGCACATCACCCCACCGTGAACCATGTCACACTACAGCAATCGAGAATGCCGCGACTCAAAGATGGAACCACCCAGCAACTCCACTACTTAGACAACCATGCAACTATCGGGAAACACCACACGCACTAAGTTCCCTCACGACAGTCATATTTGGCGCCACTCATCATACCGACAAACTAGCCCAAGTGATATCAACGTAGTCTCTGTTTTCAGCCCCTCAAAAAAGAGCACAATTCAGCCCAACTTCACTGAGCCACAGCCTAGCCACCACTAGACGTCGGAGAACCACCGACGGTGCCAGAAAGTGCTGACCAGCCAGCCCCGACGAACCCACCCTTTTTCTTGGTAAGCCCACTGCCGCCACCCTCTCCTCCTCCTTTTCTTTTCCCTTTCGACAGCAGTAGCAAGTGGGTTTAAACTAAGTATTATTTTAGCTTAGCAATTCTAGTATGTTATATTGAATGATGTTTTACGATGGGCTTGTTTAGGAGGTTGACTTATTTTATTATACAAAAATTTGTATTATTTTAACGTGGTTTGGGATTTATTTTTGAAATCGGGCTTAGTTTCTTGAAAAAGATATGTTAGCCCAAGAGTTTTCTTTTATAAATAATTAAAGGATTTAACTATATTATTTATTATTAATTTTTTTCTAATAGATTTTAATAATAAATAATAAGTGTTTAATATTTTTGTATACTTTCAGTCTATTGTATGAAATCAATCTTAATGTTACTATTATAGATTTTGATTAAAAATAAGGAAATATGTTAAAAATTATTTTAAATGGTGTTATTATTTATTAGATTTCTTGTAAGATCAAATGATTTTGTTAAGTATTAAGAAAGCAAATCTATTTTAAGAATTTAGATTTTCATAACTTATAATATAGTTCAAGTATTTTTTGAATTTATATTTAAAGTTACAAATATGTTATAAGTATTTTATGATATTAGACTTTATTAATTTTCCTTTTACACCGAATATTTAATTGATTAAGCTTACAGTATGAGTTTAATCAAGTGGATTATTAAGACACTCTCGAGATAGATTAGTGACTGTTTACCTTTTTTCATATAGGTAATGAGTTATGAATGAGAACTTAGAAAGCAGTGCTTCGAGGTAAGTAATGAGAACTTGCCCTTTACAAAGAACTCTCACATCATGCAAGCATGTCATTCAGTACAGTATACGATCATGTCATCAGCATCATGTTTAGACTTAGCGAATTATAGTTATTTATGAGATAGTATGTATTATGTATATCATGCCACATAAGTCACATAAGTTGAGTTAAGTATAAGACTAAATCAGATCAGAAATCAATTTAATAATCATCTAGTTAAATTAGTCAGTTAAAACAGTTCTGCTAGTTTCAGTTCAATAAATCAATTATTTCAGAGGGTCATTTCAGTTGCATGGTACCAATGCATATAAGATCAGGGTGGATATGCAAGCTACGGACCTAAGTGTGGTCCACCATAGTACTCTAAAGTACTATTAGTGACTCTCCTTGCTGCAGCGGGACGTGGAGCTGGTGCACAACCTTGCACACAGGATTAAGTGTATTGGCCAATCAGCTCAGTTAGATTAGTTCAGCTAAACTAGTACAGTCAGATCAGATCATTTAAATCAATTCAGTTAGTCGGTTTAGATCAGTCAAACCTATCAGTTAATTCAAACCTGTCACTTAAGTCGGTTAGTCAGTCAAGTCAGTCATGCATGGCATCAGCATTAACATGTACAATCAT
Organism: Platycarya strobilacea; assembly: GCA_036898215.1. Classification (NCBI taxonomy): domain Eukaryota; kingdom Viridiplantae; phylum Streptophyta; class Magnoliopsida; order Fagales; family Juglandaceae; genus Platycarya; species Platycarya strobilacea. The sequence continues at coordinate 39,200,727 of CM072554.1, forward strand.
ATTTCAGAATTCAGCATAAGTTTTAAAAAAAAAATATCCTATAGTATTATCTTACATTGTGGTGGAGTTTCTTACTGAGTCATCGACTTATTTTAGTTTATTTCCTATTTTTAAAACACCTAGGTGATGAAGATGACCAATGCGAGCAGGCAGGCCATGAGTAGATTGAACAGTTATTGTATTTTCAGTATTTCTAAAAATAAATATTTTTATGACACAAGTTTAATTTCAGTGATTTCAGTAAACGTTTTTATTTAGATAAAAAAAACATGTTTTATTCAAATTTCATTTCTTTGGAGTAAATGTTATTTATTTTATTATTAAAACCAAGGATCTTATGTCGGATTAACAATTTTAGGAAAATCACGTGACACTCAGCCTATGGGAAGGGGGTGTTACAAATAATTAATTAAATATATAGTGACCACATGATAAAAGCATGGGGAAAAATGGGATCGGAGTAGATTCACATATTTAAAACCAAATGAAATCATTAGCAAATGTATTAAAAGTTCAACATCATATATATATAACTATTGTAAGCAAATATCTCTAATGGAGTACGCGGCCCGCATATATAAATATAATAAACTACTTAATTAATATAAAGTAATTGGCACTGATTTATATATATTTAATTAATAATAAAAATATATAACACTTATTATTTATATACTATTATTATAAATTTATCAGCAAAACTCTCTAAAGTATTTCGATTCCCCATGAATTCTGACTGGCCAATTTGACAAAAATTAAATCAAAAGTATATCATCACTTTTTCATTGTGAGACCATACGACAGCTAGCAGTGGCGCGGTGGGGTTAAGCCCATGTGCTACAACACCCATTTTGTGGGTTATTTGCTCTAACTGTGGGAGGAGAAGGGAAGGGCTATGGTGGCTTGGGATTGGTTGCCGGTGGAGTGGGAAAGTCACCAGCGTGGTTGGAGGCCAGCATGGTGGCCCGCGGTGGACAGAGCTCGTGTGAATGGATCACAATACCCATTTCGTGTCTATGACTACGTGGAGGAGGTGGGGTGGTGATGAGTGCACAAAAATGCACTCTAAATACTCTATTTAAATACTAAAAGAAATGAGAAAATAATGGATATAACTCATGTTATTAAATTTAATGGTCATTTATCTTGAAATAGATATAAGCATGATTTAATATATTGATGAGAATATAAAATGCCATATTTTCCTCTCTTAATGTTTAATACTTTATTCTTATTTGATGCCTAAATATACTCATTATTCTTATATTTTGATTTAGGACACAAATGGAGACATTAGGAGCAAATGAAGATAATTGCGAAATTTTAGACAGTTCTGACATCTTTTCGTAATATGGGCATAACTCTCTCATCCAATCTCCGATTGAGCTGATTCAAGATGATATAGAATTGAAAGAGAAATATCTATAACTTTTGTGTTTTATATTTGAAGAGATATCTACTTAATCTAAGACAAAATCGACCATCAAGTGGACGCACCTGCACTTGACGTTCCTGGATATTTTTCAGCCACTTGCATCAAACCCAAATGTTATCATAATATTTTCCAGCAAGCACTCCTACACCAACTTGAAAATTCAATGATCAATTCATATGCAAGATGAAGTGCACTCAAGTTTCTTATAGACAAATTATTTGACCACAAGATATTAAGTCATACAAGACAACTAATGGATAGAGAAGCAAATTTGAAACACTCAACCTACAAGCAAAATCCAGCTCATGCATGGTGGGGAAACAAATGATCAAAATGACAACTCACAAATCACTTGGATTCAAGAATGGCACATGGCAAAACAAGTTGAAATTATGATGATTTTGTCGTGACAACTTGCATGAAGGATGCTTATAAATAGAAGGAAGGGGTGTGTGTTCTAAGACAATGCTTAGTGGGAGGATGCTTTGGAAGAGCCATTATTTTGAGAGCTTGAGAAAAGAAAAGAAAAACCAAAGAAGAGAGAAGAAAATAATGGTTGGCTCTTCCATATTATCCCTTGGAGAATTTTTGTTGCATATTTTCAATATGTGTAACTAAATTCTCAAGGAGGGCTAGGGATGAACTTGTGTGTGTGATGGTATTTGTAATTTATTTTTGATTCATGTATTTGGTCTTTAAATATTAAAACTCTTTTGTTCTATTATTCTCAATTTATTTGTGATGTTTTTTCGTCTTCAAATAATTATAGAATCTATTTCGTTTATGGATTCAGTCATGTTTTTCTATTGAGTGAATTAGTTCTATAATTATGTTTGGAGCAATTGATTATCTATATTGATTTAATTCTCTGCTGCAATATCGCCTCTTGGGTATATTGTCGTCGTTAGATTTTCTCAATATCGATAACAATTTATGAGAGTTAAGCGCGAAGAATGATTTTTCAAAGAGTTACATGTGCTTTAAATTTTGATTATTAATGTTATATCTTCCGATTAAGAATTTGGACATAGAATTCTTAATTGAGTTATCAATGAATTAAGAATAAATTTGAATACCACAAATACACAAGGAATTCCCTACGCTCTACTTTTCGTCTCATTTTTATATTTTTCAAATTACTCATTTAGTTTTAATTTACTTATCACACTCATTTAATCTTTTTGTTAATTTCATTACTGTTCTTCAATTTCTCAATCCATCTCCCTGTGGAATCGACACCCCAAAGCTATACTACAAACGACCGCGTTATTCTTTGGGCGTAATCAAATTTTGGCGCCGTTGCCGGGGAGACGGTAGAAGAATTTGTAGTTTTTTTAGTAGTTTGTAAAAAAAAAAAAAAAAAAAAAAAGAGCGTAACTTCGTTCATTTTCTTTTTAGCTTTCTGCATCTTTATTTTATTTCACTTTTCTTTTCGTAATTTTTTTTTTAGTATTACACTTTTCTTTACTTTGCATGCGCAGGTACAGAGACGCTTTTGGACGGTTTGCTAGTAGACCCGTGCTAGAATCAGATTCAGAATCTAATTTTTCTAATCGCTTGTTTGATAATTCTTCCAATTCTGACGCGATGAGTGAACACGTGAACCAACCTGTTAGAACCCTCCAAGATTATTTTCATCCCGCACGAACAGCCACACCATCCTGTATTATGTTCTCACCTAATGTTCGTCATGTAGATTTTAAAACAGGAATGATACAATTACTTCTGACTTTCCATGGTCTAGAAAATGAAAACCCCTATGTTCATATTAGGGAATTTGAGGAAGTAGTTGCAACATTTCCACAGTCAAAATACCACTGACGACACGGTAAGGCTAAAGTTCTTTCCTTTTTCTTTGAAAGAGAAAGCTAAGAGTTGGTTGTACTCACTAAGACCACGGTCTATTGGAACATGGAGTGAGATGACTCAAGTGTTTTTCAATAAATACTTTACCCAACATAAGACCAATGCTTTAAAAAGACAAATCTCTACCTTTGCACAAAAGGATAGTGAGACTTTGTACCAATCTTGTGAAATATTTAAAGAATTACTGAGTATATGTCCCCATCATGGATATGAGAATTGGCGCTTAATGAGTTATTTCTATGAAGGGCTTACGCCCAGGGAACGTCAATTCGTGGAAATGATGTGCAATGGAGAATTTTTACAGAAAAATCCCGATGAGGCCATAGAGTACCTCAATGAGCTTGCTGAAAAAGCTCATACTTGGACTGGACCTAGTGCTACTGATAGCACAAACAGGTCACGACCTACAGGAAACCCGAGTGGTGGTATTTACCATCTAAGGGAAGAGGATAACCTTAAGGCTAAGGTTGAAATGCTCACCAGAGAATTAGAGTTATTGAAAACCAAAAACTCAAAACCAACACACATGGCTAATCATGCAGAATCTTTTGGACCATGTGTTGTCTGTGGTGGGGTAGATCATCATGCCCAAGATTGTCCTACACATACTAACATGAGAGGATGGCGTAATCACCCCAAATTCAGCTGGAAGCCTGAAAACCAACAGCCTGCACAACCTTCTAGATCATATCCTGCACCATACCATGCACCTCAATCTTCTAGAAATTCTTTAGAAGACACTTTGCATGTATTTCTTGAAGTACAGGGTAAGACTAACCAAAAATTTGAGTCTTTAATTATGCAAGTTGTTGAAGAATAAAAGGAGATAAAGAGCCAGATATCTAAAATAACGAGTTTCTTGAGTGTAAATGAGCAAGGTAAGCTCCCTTCTCAAGCTCAGTCTGTACCTCATGGTCAACATATGACACAAGAAACTGTGAAGAATCACGAGTGCCAGCATATATATATGATTGACTCACTCATAGACAGGGAAGTTTTCACAACTCATGATTCTGATCCCCTTGAGAATTTTATTGTTGATTTTGAGTTTAATCCTATCAGTGATTCATCTGATGTAGCTAATATTTGTGCAATTTTTTACAATACTCAAGATTATAGCACACGGGCTTGGCAACCGAAGTTTGAGGAGTTTCTTGAGAAAAATGAAAAACAGATTCCTTCAAGTGGGCAAGTGACCAAAGTTAATCTTAAACCTTGCCACCAACCTATGAAGTTCGAGCACCGAGTTTATTGGGCAAATAAGCATTTCATTTTTGACCCAGGAGGAATAGTTCAAGAAGTGGAAGATAGTCTGGTTGTAAACTTGGTCTACCAACTTTGACCACAGCATGCAACAATAATAATTATTATTATTATAATTATTATCATCATCATTATTATTATTATTATCATCTTATTTGTTTTGTTTTGTTTTTATTTACTACTATTTTCTTTATTTTTGTTTGCAGGATAGTATCATTTTGTCATTTCAGATCACTACTTTTGACGCTTAGTGAGCTATCTACATCACACATCAGGTGTATCCTACCCTTTTTAGTTACTCCCCATCCAATTTTGATTATTAAACATTGAGGACAATGTTTCATTTAAGTTGGGGGGTGGAAATACAAGTCTGTTATTTAAACTCTGTGGCATATTTCAATCAAAATATAAAAAAATTGCCAAATATTTTTTCACGCAGGCATCTTTTCACACATGATACTCATGCTCATTCATAACCATCTTGGCGAATTCAACAAACCCAACTTAAATCATTTTACTAAAGCATCCACAGAAAAGTTTTTATGCACTTATCCAAATTTTGTGGTAATATGGTGATTTGACACATGTAACTAAAGAATTATTTTGCTCAAGTATTCATGTGAATTTTGTGAGAATTGAGAGCTTACAAATACAGAAATTGTGATAAGTATCCATTGATCTGTTGAATTTGACACTTCTTTTGAGAATATCATTACATGGTTTGTGGTAAGATGGTGGATATAATTGGGATATGACGAAAGTCAACTTAGGATTAACGTTTGAGCCTTTCAAGCTGAGCCTTTTCATCATAGATCCCTAGCAGCCAATTTTGAGCCAATATACACATATGGCCTTTTCTTTTCATATCTACATCATCCATACCTCTCCACATTGGAGTATAGCTTAGACACTATATTTTCCTACCATTTTACTTCCAAGTGTGTACTAGGTGTGAAATTATCATAAAAAAAAAAACGACAAAAATGGCATGGTGCTAGATGTGTCCATCAAATTATTCATGAAAGAGTTCATCAAATTGCGAAAACACCAGTGGCAAAAGAAGATGGAAAAGTGTACTTAGTCAAAAATCTAAAAAATTGAAAAGTACATCAAAAGGAAAATATAGTCTACTGAAAAATTTAACAGATTCCCTTTTGTGTATACTTGGAAGTTTTTGAAACCTCTTCACCTTTTCTTCTTATGAACCCCAACCCTAAGCCACATTACAACCCTTTGTGTTAATTTTTCCAATCCTAAGTATGCTTGTGGAAAGAACGGTAGAAATCTCATTTGTTAGTATTCCTATCATAAGATCAATGTTTACTTGTTACTTATATATAATTGGCTAAATTTCCATGAGAGTAGATGTACACCTTTGTCAACTCCATAGAGAGAACCCATACATGAAACACTTCTATACCCGTGAGTTATGGAGTTGAACCTTTTTGCTTAAGATATTCTAATGTTGCATGTGTCAAAACCTCTGATTTGATAAAAATAGTTTGGAACACATACACACTCTGTGGATTGCTATATTTGAATTACTTGTGAAAGGGTTATTGAATTTCTAAGATTGTTTTGATATGTAAATTTGAAAAACGTGTCTTGATGGCCCCTATGTGTGATTTTATTTGGTCTTTCTCATCATTCTGCATGAAAATTGCTAGGGACTAGCAATGAGTAAGTTGGGGGGTGTCATGAGTGCACAAAAATGTACTCTAAATACTCTATTTAAATACTAAAAGAAATGAGAAAATAATGGATATAACTCATGTTATTAAAATTAATGGTCATTTATCTTGAAATAGATATAAGCATGATTTAATATATTGATGAGAATATAAAATGCCATATTTTTCTCTCTTAATGTTTAATACTTTATTCTTATTTGATTCCTAAATATACTCATTATTCTTATATTTTGATTTAGAACACAAATGGAGACATTAGGAGCAAATGAAGATAATTGCGGAATTTTAGACAGTTCTGACATCTTTTCGTAATATTGGCATAACTCTCTCATCCAATCTCCGATTGAGCTGATTCAAGATGATATAGAACCGCAAGAGAAATATATATAACTTTTGTGTTTTATATTTGAAGAGATATCCACTCAATCTAAGACAAAATCGACCATCAAGTGGACGCACCTGCACTTGACGTTCCTGGACATTTTTCAGCCACTTGCATCAAATCCAAATGTTATCATAATATTTTCCAGCAAGTACTCCTACACCAACTTGGAAATTCAATGATCAATTCATATGCAAGATGAAGTGCACTCAAGTTTCTTGTAGACAAATTATTTGACTACAAGATATTAAGTCATACAAGACAACTAATGGATAGAGAAGCAAAATTGAAACACTCAACCTACAAGCAAAATCCAGCTCATGCATGGTAGGAAAACAAATGATCAAAATGACAACTCATAAATCACTTGGATTCAAGAATGGCACATGGCAAAACAAGTTGAAATTATGATGATTTTTTCATGACAACTTGCATGAAGGATGCTTATAAATAGAAGGAAGGGGTGTGTGTTCTAAGACAATGCTTAGTGGGAGGATGCTTTGGAAGAGCCATTATTTTGAGAGTTTGAGAAAAGAAAAGAAAAACCAAAGAAGAGAAAAGAAAATAATGGTTGGCTCTTCCATATTATCCCTTGGAGAATTTTTGTTGCATATTTTCAATATGTGTAACTAAATTCTCAAGGAGGGCTAGGGATGAACTTGTGTGTGTGATGGTATTTGTAATTTATTTTTGATTCATGTATTTGGTCTTTAAATATTAAAACTCTTTTGTTCTATTATTCTCAATTTATTTGTGATGTTTTTTCGTCTTCAAATAATTATAGAATCTATTTCGTTTATGGATTCAGTCATGTTTTTCTATTGAGTGAATTAGTTCTATAATTATGTTTGGAGCAATTGATTATCTATATTGATTTAATTCTCTGCTGCAATATCGCCTCTTGGGTATATTGTCATCGTTAGATTTTCTCAATATCGATAATAATTTATGAGAGTTAAGCGCGAAGAATGATTTTTCAAAGAGTTACATGTGCTTTAAATTTTGATTATTAATGTTATATCTTCCGATTAACAATTTGGACATAGAATTCTTAATTGAGTTATCAATGAATTAAGAATAAATTTGAATACCACAAATACACAAGGAATTCCCTACGCTCTACTTTTCGTCTCATTTTTATATTTTTCAAATTACTCATTTAGTTTTAATTTACTTATCACACTCATTTAATCTTTTTGTTAATTTCATTACTGTTCTTCAATTTCTCAATCCATCTCCCTGTGGAATCGACACCCCAAAGCTATACTACAAACGACCGCGTTATTCTTTGGGCGTAATCAGGTGGCCGACGGGGTTGGGTTCAATGATGGTGGGTCGCCGGAAGTAGGTGATTCCAATGGAGAGGGCAATGACGGTAGGTGGTGGCTAGCGGCGCTGGGGTTGAGCAAAGGAGGTCCAGCCATAAGGGTCCTATGCGAGAGAGAGAGAGAGAGAGAGAGAGAGAGAGACGAGAGAGAAGAGAGAGGAATGAGGAGGGAAAAAGTGAGGGGTTTGACTTCATCTTCGGGCTATTTATAGGCCCTATGCGTTGGAGTCTTCACTTGGATAAATGATGTGCTTAAAACATTGATTCAAAAACATATAAAATCAATTTAATTTAAAAACACTTAGAGGAAATTAAGGTCTTGTTTGTTTTAGGAGATGAGACCAAAAACTCAAAATACATCCAGACTCCTCGTTACATTTTTTCAAATCTCCATATAAAATATAATAAAAAATTCATCTTTTTCAAATTTTCATACCACTTTTTTAAATTTCCATAAAAAATTAATACTAGAAAAATATCTTACTATAATATTTTAATATCTGAAAACAAACATGGCTTAAAATAGAATAATATTTCAACTTAACTATAGTTTATATAATAATATGCCTCATCATTAATTAAAATGATGAAACCTACTAATTATTTAAAAGAATAAAGTCATTAATTTAAATTAGAGATTTAAATCATAATTAAAATCCCACAATATTTTAAATAGCTAAAATCGGGCTTATAAAAATGATTTTATACAATTATAATATTTTGGTGCCTTTCAAAATACCACTAAACAAAATAGAATAAAATAATAAGATCTAATAATTTAATAAGTTAAAATCAATGAACTAATCCGAAAAGATCCAATAAAATAAAATACACATCGAATAAAAGAAAATGCCATTCATTAAACTATAATGAAATTAAACAACTAAACCAAAAATAATAATGATAACAATTCAAATGAAAGAACCAATATTAATAATTAAATAGAATAACTAAAATATTAAAATTAAGAATATCATAAATAACCAATAACAATTAAATAAAATAAAAATATTAAAATTAGAGATCTTGCAAAGAATCAACAATAGTAATTAAATAAAATAACATGACCCATAATCACTACTAAAATAAACCACAAATAATAATAATAAAATAAATCAACAATTAACAATAATAATAAAAATACCTAAAGTTTATAGAACCTACAATCTCACAATCATATGCACGGTTGTTACTCGTGGTATGATGAAGAGAGTCAGGATATACAGATGGTCCTTAGGGGAGACCATGGTACATACACTTATAAAATAATTGTATGGAATGTATGTGGTTTATAACCCTAATCCAAGATGAGGCATTATCTCAATAAAGCTCATCTGGTTACTCGGGAGCGAAATAAATTGATGTGACATTCTCTGGATTGTCTCCGGGCAACAACGAGATCGGACAAGATGGAAACGCTCTTGTGCCGACTTCGTGACCCCTCCACTGGTGGGGCTAGAGGATGTTTTGTCATGGTATGTTTTAGGCACGGAGCTAAACATTACTTGTTACGAAGTCACATGCACGATCATGACCCTTGATATGACGAAGGAAGCCAAGATGTACGGATGATCCTGAGAGAAGATCATGGTGTGTACTTGTTAATTGGTTTGTGTTGTGGGTCAAAAATGAGATTTCTGACGTACATTTATAAATGTTTCCTTTCTGGAAAAAAGTGAATGGATTTTTTCTTGCTTATATTGTTTGTGTTTGGTGGAAATGTATTAATTGTTTAAATGTGTTTTAAACTCTTGGTATTTCCACCTCCGGTTCCATTTAATGAAATCGTAGATTTTGTTGCAGAGATCAAGTTGGGTAGATGGATTAGCTCCGTCGAGAAATGATTGGCTGGAGATCGATCTCCACCTGTCTTCAGTTATGGTTCTAGTTTATCTTTTAATTGTATTTTAATGGATGACTGTATAACTCTCTTGGAAGATATTAATTTTGGAATGTAAGGTTTTAAATATTCTAGTACATTAATCTTGACAAACCCATTTATTTTCCACTACAATATTTTTTTTTGTTGCACATAGCGATGGGGTGCTGACCCGTGTGGTCATCATCCGGGTGTCTCGACCTCCACCTGTTCATACGTGGAGGTCGGGGGTGCATAACATGTGTCGAGTGCAATAACCAAAACCTTGTTTCACTCTCTCTGACCCTTTGTCTCTCTCCCTCACACCCATCACCTATCACTAGCTTCTATCAAGTCTTAGCCTCTCTCTTCATTGTCATCTGCATTTCACACTATCTTTGAGCACCAAACCTTCTTTTCTCACCATGTCTGATAGTATTTTGAAACCCAGCCTCAATTGTTTTAGTATGAGATTGTGTTTTGTCTACTATTGAGGATTGGATTATGTGTATAGATTTGAGTTGTTGGTTAGAATTTTTCATTTTGGAAGTCGACACCCAAAATTATCTATAGATTTGGTCTAGACGCCTAAACTAAGTTAGGATTTATATTGAAACTCTAAATATTGAGGTTACAGGCTCATACTGAAACTCCTAACTTAATTTTATTTAGAGTTTAATTTTAGAACCTCATATAATTTTGGAATCAATTTTGAAGCCATAAGTAATTTTGATTTGGATGATTTTGTTATGTCATGTCATTTTTGCATTCTGTCCTCTCATACTAGTCGAATTAGCTGGTAAGTACTAGCCCATCTGTTGGGGTAGTCACCCTGCTAGGGCAAAACCAGGTGACTATGTAGGGTTTCCTATGATGGGCCATTAATTCATGAAAAATTCTATATGCAGTTAGTTTTGGACATTCCTTTGTGTACTCCTTTGTGCACTCCACAAATATAATTCATAGATTCATAGTTTGAGTGGGCCTCTATGCTTGTTAGGGATTGTGGATTTTCTCCTGGCAGGCACCATATAATATAGAAAAAATATGGGTGCAGTCTTGGCTTGTACAAGCCTAACTCACATAAATAGTGCAGTCTTGACTTGTACAAGCCTAACCTAGCAGTCCTCTATAATATATATCAACTCTCGTTAATTCATAGAGGAAATAAGAACAACCTCCTTTACTTGCATAAAACTTTTTATCTTGTCTTATTTTATTTTATCTAATAATTAAAAATTTTTGAGTTTTCACACAAAATAAAATAAATGATTCAATTTTTTCTAATCTCAAACTAAAAATAATTTTAAAAAAATATATTTTGAAATTTTTTTATTCAATTTTCAAGTTTTATCTTAATTTACTTCATCTAATCTTATTATACTTGCCAAAACAAACAAGACCTTAGTTCAATGCATGTCAACCTTAATTCCTTATACAGGAATGTTATAATTTTTTTCTTTTCCCATACACGTTGATATTAATTTTTGTTTTTATTGTTCCCTTTTTTCTCAAAAATCCAAACACTTTCTTATATATTTTTAGAAGAAAACATAAATTAATTTTATATCTGACGTCTCCCCATGAAACAATATTAAACTGCAGAATAAATTGTGGCACTGAAGAAAAATTGAAGAAAATAAAAATTATGCTAAGGGTTATAATAAGCAAATAAATTTCATAACGATACAACCACATGCACTTTTGTTCGTAGAATGATTAGAGAGTTTTAATTCAAAGACCAAATAGAACTAAGTAGCACCACCACTCAGCTTGATCATTATAACACGCACGACACTGAAATATGCTAGAAAATTCTCAAAAAAAAATGCTAGAAAATTCTCATCCAAGTGAAGGCCGCTTAAACAAATTAACACACATCTTTTGGTATTATATATTAAATATATATAATAAAAATAGGATTAGATATGTATATAATATATATATATATATATATAGAGAGAGAGAGAGAGAGAGAGAGAGAGAGAGAGAGAGAGCATATAGAGCCTTTTGATTATGCATCGATATGTTTAATGTATAGACAATCAAACCTGGTACTTCTCTGGAGCAGACACATCTTCGCTCAGTTCCTCATATTCAAGAGTCAGTCTGGGCAAGCTGCCATCAACCTTTGGAGTCACCTGATATATGGCCTTATAGGTCTTGAAATATTTCATCACATATCCTCCAAGGCCAACAAAAGTTAATTACTGCCCGGTTTGCCTCATCTAACTCAACCTTCTCTTTGATAACCACTTCTTTCCCAATATTGAAAACGAATGTCACAAGAATATGATCAGAAACTGATATCACAGAAATATCAGATTCCTGATATCGCTCGGTTCCCGCTAAATATGTGTGTAGTTGCAAGTATAATGATTGTCTGGGTGAACGTATTGAGCACGTGAAATGTGTTTCGCTTTGAAATGGGTTACACCAATGACCAAAGATGATTGATGTGCGAGAAAAAAGTAAGGAGTACGAGCAGAGGGATGAGTACAGCTCAGGTCACCTCACCTCAACTCGTTGATCATGTGTCCTACTGCTGTATATTAAGGACAACTCATTATTTAACCTAAATTCCGGCCATTGCACTCTCACCATGTATTTGAGAACAAAACTACGTATAGCCATTTTCCAATAAAAAATAAGGTAAAAACCTCGAGTTTGAGCCCAAGTTTTTTAACTTAGTCAAGCTCGGCAATCTACGAACAATTGGATTCAACTCGATTACAACCCTAGCTAGCTGCCATCTTGTAAGATGTTATTGCAGATGTGGAGCATCGTTCGGCCATCATTCTTTTTTGTTTTTATTTTGTAGGCTTAAAAGCCTTGGTAGGTTGGCGTTTCTAGGTTAAGAAAAAGAGATTCGCGTATTTTACACATTTTAACCTGATTATAATGAAGAAAAATCACATATATCAATCATCCTTTTTTAATCATCATCTTCTGATGTGGCATCTAATCAATGGATGATAAACAATGATTGATAAATAATTTTCCTAGCATTAATTCAACACCACATTGAAGGATGCATGGTGGAAGGATGATGACAAAAATAATGATATATATCACTTCCCTACAATCAATGCATGGTGGAAGGATGATGACAAAAAATAATGATATATATACAAACCATTAGAATTTTATTCCATCATATGTTTTTTCACACACCACATAAAACGGATTATAGTCTTATTCTAGGACCTTAAAAGTAGAGAGCACCACCAGTAGTAGTATACTCTTCATCATAATTAACACACGACAAAGGGCTTCATTAGAGAAGACGACTCAGTAATTCCTTACACAAACCTTGCCTGCATGCAGATACGGCCTTATGACTAAGCCTTTGAAAGGTGAGCATCAATGTCTTTAGTGATACTAACCATCATATTGAGGTACTTAATTGGGGGAGGCATATCCTCACTCAATTTCTCATATACAATAGTCAACTTCACCAAGCTCCTATTACCCTTTGGAATAGCCTGATATGTGCCCTTAAAGACCTTGTAGTACTTCATGACATCTCCTTCAATTCCCACAAGAGTTGCCGCCCTGTTTGCATCATCTAATTCAACCTTTTCCTTGAAAACCTCAGTATTCCCCTCTGTGGATTCACAAGCCCAAATGGGGACCTCAAAATCTGTTTCACAATAATGCATCCAAGGGCACCAAACAAACTCTTCTGTCTAAAAGTAATTTAAAACATCTAGTACAATACAAACGAAATAATTCTACACGAGTCAGGATAATAGATCTACTAACAAGATTCATAATCTCGACTTGACTACGAAAAATCTATTTATTTTTAACCAGTTATTTTAAGCAAAAATAACTATTTTAGGTAAAAATGAGTCAATTTTTACTATAAATAATCATTCTCACTACAAATTATCCATCATAAATATTGATTTTTCTTATAAGCTTGTTACTTGTAACAAGAAGTTTGTAGTTTAATCCTCCTTTCGATCTTTAGCTTAAGCTAATGATTATATTGTACCTCGTAAAATCTGGTATTTTGAGATAAAGGAAGATGAATCAAACAGTCAAGTGAAATAAGGATCAAACATGGACCCATGACCAAAGTTTGGAAGACAGTAACTAGATTAATTCCAGTACGTACCAACAGTATAATTCCAGACCTTGATAGAACCATGTGTCTTCCAATCACCTTCATGCACCTCAACTCCCTGAATAATGTCAGGGGTGGCTGTGGGAACGTGATGGGCACTTGTCTTGAAGATGTTGTAGTACTTATCAGCAGCTGCATTTATTTCTATTTCAGTCTCCATCTTACCCTTTAGAGCCATATTTTTCCTACACAGCACTGATAAATCTGAGAAAAACTTATAAATATGGAAGATGAATAAATAGATGACTTTGTTTCCCACTATATATAGAAGAGGGTAGTGGCAAATTACGTGATTGTTTGGATGAAACTATTTATTAGCACGTTTTCCTGTATGCATGTTTTACAAAATGGAGGACACTGATAATAACGTCGAGGAGATCAGAAGCTCCATTTAGGTTAGGTGTAATCTCGTGATCATAGTAAGAACTTTCCCCACAAAGAAATATATATATAATGAAATTATAACTTATGGCAAAAGTTTATTATTAAATGTGTTATATAAGTAAATTATTTAATTAAATTGAATAAAGTGTAAGGTTAGCTTCAAATTCAAGACAGAACTCTAATACCATATAAAATTATTAGTTATATATTCCATGAGTCTAAGATCAAAAAATAAATTTTATTATTTAATTTATAATTTATATATACATATATGCAGATATATATATTACAATTATGTTACCTAACCTGTACTTTTATATGCATGAATTAAGAAAGCTGATGGGAAATTGTCTAGGATGAGACAGCTTATATCATTCACAGATGCAGTTGTCTTCTTGTCTTCTATATATTTTAGGTTAATAGAAATAGATTTACATCAAAAGATAAGCATGAAGGTCGAGGTGGGGGCATAATTTCAATTTCATCACTCCATTGAATTTAGAATTGAAATCTTGTCGCAAATTAATTGGATTCTTATATTCAATAAGGGATCTAATTAATGTAATTAAATGCTACAGGACATGTGAGATCCTAAATTTACGTGTATTTTTATACGTTATTTTATTTTTGGTATTAATTAATTTAATTAATTTTAATAATATTATTGGTTGTGTTTGATTTGTTTAAAATATTTATTTGAGCTATTTCTAGTAAATGTTAGTTTTATGTTGTTTTTATAATTAAATGTTGAGTTACGTTGTTTCTTTATTAATTTAAATGTGAGGTAATTATTTTAATGAGTAGAATTTAATTTCTTTTATTTTATTATGTGATTTTAATTGATATGCTTTCTTAATAATAATTAGTGTCCTATAATTAAATTGTTCTTTAAATTAAATTAGCTTATTCTTGGACTTTAAATATTTTAATTTTGTTGATATTAAATTGTAGTATTTCAAGTCGGCTTTTATTTAATTTATTGTGCTTTTTTTTCTAATTAGTCTTTTTCTTTTTTTCCTTTTTTTTTCTATTCTTTTTCTTCTTTCTTTTTCTTTTTCTTCTTCTCTTCCTCTGCTTCCCAGACCCGCGACTGTGAGCCTCTGTTCTCCTCTCTCTCTCGTCGGTTCTCTCATCTCCACCCAGGGCCGCCGTCGACCATCCACCGGCGACACCGCCCAGCCTAACTTTACCCCCACATGCCGGCAAGTCCAACGGCACCGGTAGTGTCACCTCCAGCCACCCCACCGCCCCTTGCATTTTCCGGCCACTCCTTGGCATCGGCGACCTACCAGCAGCCTCCTCACCCTCTGGCGAGCATAACCCACCGTCCAAAGCCACCCATCTCCGCCAGTTACCCCTCCACCCGAAATGGGTCTTAAACGGGTTGTTTTTCGTCGCGCCGCCGTCTGGCCACCATAGGCCTCACCACCACCACCAAAAGACTCTCATTGCCCAGCCGGTCATCCCCCTAGTTCAGTTTTCCCAACCATTGCCTTACCTTCCTGGTACAACCTCAAATCCGAAATGAGTTTTCACCAATTTTGTGTCCGATCCGCCACCTTCTGGTTGTTGTGCCGCCACACCACCACCTCCATGAGATTCCCCACCTTCCAAAGAGTATCTCCCTAAATTTTGGTGTAAAACCGAGCATTATATCCTAACGTATCGGTGACTACTACGAACGCTACGGATTGGCGTTTGTTCAAAAGAATTACGTTTTATCCATTGTAAGTACATTCCAAACGAGATTTAGGATTTAAATATATTTTTAGTATCAACGGTTATGATGTTTGATTATTGTTGGAATTTATTAATTTTTGGTTATTTGGTACTTGATTGTCTGCATTGTATATTTACGCGCATGTTCATAAAAATATTTGGAAATTAGATTTTTACATGATTTCGGATATTCATATGTTGGAATGGAAACTGGGTTTTTATTGAGTTTATAGATTTTAATGGTTTTTGGCTGAGCTATAATGGGGACGGCGATACCTAATGCCCGTTGTGATCAGCGTGTGTGTGTGGATGACATAATGGGGACGGTGATACGTAACACCCATTATGGTCATTGTGTGTGTGTCAGTAATAATGGGGACGGCGATACGTAACGCCCATTGTAATTGATAGTGTGTTGATGAAATAACGGGAACGGCGATACGTAACGCTCGTTATGGTGATTGGGTGTGCATTTCATATCGGGGATGGCGATACGTAATGCCCGGTATGAAATGAGTGTGTGTAAATCATAATGGAGACGGTGATACGTAACGCCCATTATGATTGATGTGTGTTTATCATATTGGGGACGGCGTTACGTAACGCCCGATATGATTGGTTTTACGGATATTATTTTCTGAGAAATGATGAATGATTTTACTGGAATTTTATCGTGGACCAAGTGGAATTTTGGCATGTGTTTATCTTAATTATTTTGAGAAAGATGTTCTTTTGAGATTCATGCATTTGGAGTCGTGTTCATGCATAGTATTGTTGCATGAGTATATTTTTGTTTTTTGGTTTGGTTTGGTTGGGTTGTACTTACCTACGATACTATCTTGGCGTCGTAGTTTTTGGATGCAGATTATGAAGAGGCTGAGCGTGAGGAGACGGCTCTGCGGGTGATGTATTATTGTTATAAATTGTTATTTCGGGAAATTATTTTTTCATTTTTATAAATATGTATTTATTTAATTTGTATTTCGGATGATTATATTAAATCTTCTGTTGGTGAATTTATATTAAAATGGTTTGTAAAATATTTTTAAAAATTCTAGTACTTAGATAATGATTTTATTATCCGCTGTGACTTATATTTTATGTATGTCACGTGTGCACACATATTTGGCACTTGTCGTTGGGATGTGTGACCCTGTTGTCAACATCCCGACGCCTCGATTCCTGTGTTTATTTTAAGAGAAATTTAGGGGCGTCAGAGGTGGTATCAGAGCAGTTCGGCTCTGGGTAAATCCGCAAGTTACCTAGTAATTGTACCAGAAAAATTTATGGTTTTAAAAATTTATTTGTTTTATGATTTGGTTATTTTATTTTATTCTATTATTTTATTTGTTCTCTAAGTTTTTCTACTAATTTATATGGTAAGATTATCGATATTTATTTTGTTGTGTTGTGCTTTTTATTTTAATGTTTATGTTATTTATTTAATTTCATAATTAACTTAGTTCTGATTGGTTGGGTTGCTTTGTTTTATTTCATTTTAATATTGTTCTCTCTGTAATTTTGTAGTTGTTCACATTTTAGTTAGTTGATTTTATTTAGTCAAGTTGTTGAGTATTTATTTAATTATTTAATTTATATATATATGCCTTTGTGTTTGTTTAAATTGGAATTTGGATATTTTAGATTAGATTATTATTTTAAATCAATGTTTTTATTGAATCTGATATTTTAAATAATTGTGTTATGGAATTCCTTATTTTAAAGTTTATTTCTTTTATTGTGGGTTATTTTGTTTTCTTAAGCTTTTAATTCAATTATCATCAGATTTGATTTTCATTTTAGTTCATAGGTCTCTTACAAGATAGTTTTGGATTTTTTTTATTATCTTTTTAATTTAAATTATGGCTTTTGTTTTTTAAATATTTCTGAAATTTTAAAATTTATTTAGACAAAGATTTAAAAGAATCGCTGCCATGCTTTCTTTTTAGGTATATGTTTTGAGATAAATTTAAATTTATTATCTTTTCACATTTCCGTTGTTTTATTTTGAAAGTTTTTTTTTTTGGCAAGTGGATTTGTTTGGCAACTCGTTGGTATTTATTTATTAATTAATTAATTAGTTTATTTTATTATGGTTCGTTTCTTTTAAAGGTTTTGAGTTCTGGAGATTTCTAGAATAAATCTTTTAAGAGTTGGGTTTTGTAAAGAATTTCAAAGTTTTATTTGTGATTTTATTTGCTATTCTTATTTTAATTCAATCTTCTTATTTTATTTAATAAAAGTTTTGGTGGCTTTGCGTTTATTAAAGGAGGTGGACTTGTTTTTTTTTTTAAATGGCTGGCTTTTACTTATTTGTTTATTAGATCTTTTTTTCCCATTTTGTTTTTTTTTTTATAATAATTATGTGAATTACTTGAGTTTTATTTAGTGTTTGGGTATATTGCTATATCTTGAGAGATGGATTCATCTTGATAATTATTGGTATTTATGTAATTGAGTTTCTTTATTGATATTTCCTATGTTATTTATGTGTAATATCTGGGTCTCGCTGAGTGTTAGAGTTTTTAAATTTTAATTTTATTTCTGGGAGATTGTTGGAAGTGTATTTTAGATAAACTCTTTCTGTGAGTGTGAAATTGTTGATCATTAATATATTGTCATGGAATCTATCTTAGTAATACTTATGATAGTAGGCGATCAATTATTTTCTTGATGAAGTTTTGATGTTGTTTGTGGATGCTTAGAGATTGATGTATAATAATTATGTGTGTAAATTTTTGGAGAGTACTTATTTTTTTTTGTGTTTGACTTGGGAGAATTTGTTTTGTTAAGTGATAGGGTTGAATTGATGTCATATTATTAAATTCAAGAGATCTAAGCTTTAGGCTTGTGGATAAATTAATTTGGGCGAGTTGTTGGAGTGGATAACTTAAGTATGATATTTGAAGTATTTAATGGTTACATTGTCAAGATATCTTAAGGTTTTAGTTGTGACTTGAGGTCACATAAGAATTTAAATATTTGAGACTAATCGTTCCTTTGGGTATTATAGGTTCAGATGAGTGAGAGAATTACGTGTATCATGGTTACCATGCGAACTAATTTGAGTAGAGTTGACAGGATTATTAGGTGATGTGCATTGGAGTTTAGGTGTCAACCATGTGGTAAAATCAGAATTATAAGATATTAAGATTTTAGGATTTGGAAGTGTGGTATATGATTTCTTGTAATAGGTGTTGAGCCAGTTTTTGCTTAATGGTTATAATTTATGAGGACTTAAATTTTTATGAATTTAGCGAGTTATTAGAGTGTGCGCGAAAGCGTGATTAAGTGCAGTGTAGTTGGATGTTCAATTCTTGTGTAAAGTTTGAGAAATTAGTGATGACTTGAAAATTCGGATAATACTTGTAAGTGGAGATTTAACTTTTGGTTTGGTAAATTATATTTATTGATGGTTAAGTTGGGAAGATAAACTTGAGAGTTATTTGAAGTTGGTACAAGGTATTGTATGAAATTAGTGAATATTAAAATTTTGAGAGGTTGTGCTAAGGTTTTGATACATATGGAGTTCATATTAATTGGCTAACTCAGGAGTCTTAGAGATGAAATGTTATTTGGAAACTATACGTTCATGATGGAATAACATTCAATTGTGTTTGAGGAAAATACATGATTGTGCTAATGCTTGAAGTGAGTATTAAGTGATGTAGTAGGTGAGCTATTGGAGTTTTATTAGTTGCAGTTGAGCGAATTTCGGGGACAAAATTCTTTTTAAGGGGGGGAAAATGTGAGATCTCAGATTTACATGTATTTTTACACGTTATTTTATTCTCAATATTAATTAATTTATTTTATTTTAATAATATTATTGGTTGTGTTTTATTTGTTTAAAATATTTATTTGAGTTATTCATTAGTAAGTGTTAGTTTTATGTTGTTTTTATAATTAAATGTTGAGTTACGTTATTTCTTTATTAATTTAAATATGAGGTAATTATTTTAATGTTCCTTTATTTTATTATGTGATTTTAATTAATGTGCTCTCTTAATAATAATTAGTGTTCTATAATTAAATTGTTCTTTAAATTGAATTATCTTATTTTTGGACTTTAAATATTTTAATTTTTGTTGATATTAAATTGTAGTATTTCAAGTCGGCTTTTATTTAATTTATTGTGTTTTTTTTCTAGTTAGTCTTTTTCTTTCTTTTCTCTTTTTTCTTTTCTTTTCTTTTCTTTTTCTTCTTTCTTTTTTTTTTCTTCTTCCTTCCTCTGCTTCCCAGACCCGCGACTGCGAGCCCCTATTCTCCTCTCTCTCTCGCCGGTTCTCTCATCTCCACCCAGGGCCGCCGTCTGCCACCCACCGGCGACACCACCCAACCTAACCTCATCCCCACATGTCGGCGAGTCCAACGGCACCAGTGGTGTCACCTCCGACCACCCCACCGCCCTTACACAACCCCCTATCCGAAATGAGTATTTTAACTTCCCTTGCATTTTCCGGCCACCGCCAGCCACCCCTTGGTATCGGCGATCTACCAGCAGCCTCCCCACCCTTCAGCGAGCATAACCCACCACCCAAAGCCACCCATCTCCACCGGTTACCTCTCCACTTGAAATGGGTCTTAAACAGGTTGTTCTTCGCCGCGCCACCGTCTGACCACCGTAGGCCTCACCACTGCCACCAAAAGACTCCCCTTGCCCAGCCGGTTATCCTCCTAACTCAGTTTCCCCAACCGTTGCCTCACCTTCCCAGTACAACCTCAAATCTGAAAATGGGTTTTCACTCATTTTGTGTCCGATCCACCACCTTCCAGTGGTTGTGCCGCCACACCACCAACTCCATGAGATTCCCCACCTTCCAAAGAGTATCTCCATAAATTTTGATGTCAAACCGAGTATTTTAGCCTAACGTATCGATGACTGCTACGAACGCTGCGGATTGGCATTTGTTCAAAAGAATTACGTTTTAACCGCTGTAAGTACCTTCCAAACGAGTTTTAAGATTTAAATATATTTTTGGCATCGACGGTTATGGTGTTTGATTATTGTTGGAATTTATTAATTGTTGGTTATTTGGTGCATGGTTGTCTGCATTGTGTATTTGCACGCATTTTCATGAAAATATTTGAAAATTAGAGTTTTACATGATTTCGGATATTCATATGTTGGAATGGAAACTGGATTTTTAATCAGTTTAAAGATTTTAATGGTTTTTGGCTGAGTCATAACGGGGACGGCGATACGTAACGCCCGTTGTGATCAGCGTGTGTGTGTGGATGACATAATGGGGACGGCGATATGTAACACCCATTATGGTCATTGTGTGTGTGTCAGTCATAATGGGGATGGCGATACGTAACGCCCATTGTGATTGATAGTGTGTGAATGACATAACGGAAACGGCAATACGTAACGCCCATTATGGTCATTGGGTGTGCATTTCATATCGGGGATGGCGATACGTAACGCCCGGTATGAAATGAGTGTGTGTGAATCATAATGGAGACGGCGATACGTAACACCCATTATGATTGGTGTGTGTTTATCATATTGGGGACGGCGATATGTAACGCCTGATATAAATGGTTTTGCAGATATTATTTTCTGAAAAATGATGAATGATTTTACTAGAATTTTATCGTGGACCAAGTAGGATTTTGGCGTGTGTTTATCTTAATTATTTTGAGAAAGTTGTTCTTTTGAGATTCATGCATTTGGATTCGTGTTCATGCATAGTGTTGTTGCATGAGTATATTTCTGTCTTTTAGTTTGATTGAGTTGTACTTACTTGCGATGCCATCTTGGCGTCATAGTTTTTGGATGCAGATTATGAAGAGGCTGAGCTTAAGAAAACGGCTCTGCCAGTGATGTATTATTGTTATAAATTGTTATTTTGGAAAATTATTTTCCCTTTTTTATAAATATGTATTGGTTTAATTTGTCTTTTGAATGACTGTATTAAATCTCCTGTTGGAGAATTTATATTAAAATAGTTTGTAAAATATTTCTAAAAATTCTGGTACTTAAATAATGATTTTATTATCCGTTGCGACTTATATTTTATGTATGTCACGTGTGCACACATGTTTGGCACTTGTCGTTGGGATGTGTGACCCGTGTTGTCATCATCCCGATGCCTCGATTCTCGTATTTATTTTAAGGGAAATTTGGGGGCGTCACAGTATAGCATTTAGACTTCACATTAATAACAAGTTTCTGTTGGGAATTGACCAGTTAACAAATAACAGATAAGAAGTAGTGCAGCGGAAATGCAACAAAGGAAAAGACGACAATTACACAGAACACTCTAGATACCAAGATTTGAAGTGATTTGACTTAATACAAGCCTACATCCACTGTTGGATCGGTTTCAATGAATCACTATAGAACAAAGATAGAGTACACAGATTGAATCAGATAATTCTTATACTAGATCACTCAATCTCACTTATAAGTTGCAAAATTCTCTCTCGCACACTCAACCTTTCTTACAGATGCTCTCTCTCGAAATTTAAACCAAAAACAGAGAAAAATGAGTTCCCCACGAACGACTTTCAAATGAGCTGGATTTTTCTCTTATAAGTGATATCTCGCTCGAGCGAGACTCTTTTCGCTCTAGCGAAACACTATTTCAAACAAGCACAGAACATTAGCTCGAAGAGAGCATCAAGCGAGGCTCGAGCCAATGTATAGGGTTGACTCTTGCTTGAGCGGGATGTCAAGCGAAGGTCGAGCGAACTCTCTATCTAATGTCTAGCTCAAGTTGGACGTCGAGCGAGGGTTAAGCGAACTTATGGGCTAAGTCTCGCTCAAGCGGTAGCGACGAGCGATGAGCATACTAATGTGCTTTCAAATAATTCAAAACACATCTCAACAAATCTCTACCTTGGCTTGAATTGTCACAAGCCTCACAAAATCCATTTTTAACAAAAGACCCACAACCCACAAATCCCTCTATCATATCACAAAAGGGAATACCGAACTGAAACACAAAATCTATATTTGAAGAACTCAATTTCCTCACAAAAGTCTTCAACACCATGGATGACTTGACTAAATCACAGGTTTGATCATAATGAAGAGTCAACATCTTTACACAAACGACAATGCACCACAATACAGACAACTTACTTGAACAACAGATTTTGATTACAGATGAAGACAACCAACAAATCTTTTTCTGCCAAAGTAAGAACCCCACAAAGCCTGCATGAGCATATCCCAAGGGCAATCAGACTGCCTCTTCTCACTGCTAATTGTAGACCTGCTTTCACTGTGCACCAATGCCAATAAACAAAGTCAAAATCATACTTAGACAAAAGCCTAATCTAGAGTACTACCTGTACTTTGTTGTGAAGCTTTCTCAACAACTTCACCTTCTTGCTATAACTCTGATCTGCTTTCTTGTGGAATAAAAGGAGAGAATGTTCATCCAATAGCAAGTTGTGTTGTTCGCTTCACCCAAAATCTGTAGACAAGCCTAACAAACCCAAAGAAAACTGTGGACTCTAATACTCAAGTCCACCTCATTCCATTCAGCCACTCTATTTCTGTAGAGTAAAACAAACTGTATGGTTTGAGCAATGCTCTATCTTCTTGTCTGTAGATCACTTATCTTCTCAAATGTTTGAACGCATCAAACACATCACAAAAAATAGATAAACAAAACCAAACTCTTCTCTAATGGTCATAAAACAAATACGAGTATAACAAAGCACAACTTTAGACAAGTTGTATCCCAATCAAAAATAAACAATTACAGAAAATCTGATTCTACACTGTTTTCCAAGAACACAATGTAAACAAAAAATCAAGATTACTGTCTTCTGATCACACCAACTAAAAGATGCCTACTCATACTGACCACACCCTGTTTGGCACACTCACATGTGTTGCATGCGAGTGATATCTGAATCTAGAGCATGTGAGGATATTCCACCAATTACTGTACTGTCCTCAAAGAAGTAAAGATCATTTGTCATCTTCTTCGTTGTCATCACCAACAAAGAGTCATTGTAGACTCGAAAGACTCCACCTTCAGCTAATAACTGATAACCAAGAGAATCTAGAGTGCCCAAATATATGAGATTCTTTGGGATATGCCTAACGTTAGACAAAGTTCTAACGGTCCTGATGAGTGCACAAAAATGCACTCTAAATACTCTATTTAAATACTAAAAGAAATGAGAAAATAATGGATATAACTCATGTTATTAAAATTAATGGTCATTTATCTTGCAATAGATATAAGCATGATTTAATATATTGATGAGAATATAAAATGCCATATTTTCCTCTCTTAATGTTTAATAATTTATTCTTATTTGATGCCTAACTATACTCATTATTCTTATATTTTGATTTAGGACACAAATGGAGACATTAGGAGCAAATGAAGATAATTGCGGAATTTTAGACAGTTCTGACATCTTTTCGTAATATGGGCATAAATCTCTCATCCAATCTCCGATTGAGCTGATTCAAGATGATCTAGAACCGCAAGAGAAATATCTAGAACTTTTGTGTTTTATGTTTGAAGAGATATCCACTCAATCTAAGACAAAATCGACCATCAAGCAGACACACCTGCACTTGACGTTCCTGGATATTTTTCAGCCACTTGCATAAAATCCAAATGTTATCATAATATTTTCCAGCAAGCACTCCTACACCAACTTGGAAATTCAATGATCAATTCATATGCAAGATGAAGTGTACTCAAGTTTCTTGTAGACAAATTATTTGACCACAAGATATTAAGTCATACAAGACAACTAATGGATAGAGAAGCAAAATTGAAACACTCAACCTACAAGCAAAATCCAGCTCATGCATGGTGGGAAAATAAATGATCAAAATGACAACTCACAAATCACTTGGATTCAAGAATGGCACATGGCAAAACAAGTTGAAATTGTGATGATTTTGTCATGACAGCTTGCATGAAGGATGCTTATAAATAGAAGGAAGGGGTGTGTGTTCTAGGAGAATGCTTAGTGTGGGAGGATGCTTTGAAAGAGCCATTATCTTGAGAGCTTGAGAAAAGAAAAGAAAAATCAAAGAAGAGAGAAGAAAATAATGGTTGGCTCTTCCATATTATCCCTTGGAGAATTTTTGTTGCATATTTTCAATATGTGTAACTAAATTCTCAAGGAGGGCTAGGGATGAACTTGTGTGTGTGATGGTATTTGTAATTTATTTTTGATTCATGTATTTGGTCTTTAAATATTAAAACTCTTTTGTTCTATTATTTTTAATTTATTTGTGATGTTTTTTCGTCTTCAAATAATTATAGAATCTATTTCGTTTATGGATTCAGTCATGCTTTTTCTATTGAGTGAATTAGTTCTATAATTATGTTTGGAGCAATTGATTATCTATATTGATTTAATTCTCTGCTGCAATATCGCATCTTAGGTATATTGTCGTCGTTGGATTTTCTCAATATCGATAACAATTTATGAGAGTTAAGCGCGAAAAATGATTTTTCAAAGAGTTACATGTGATTTAAATTTTGGTTATTAATGTTATATCTTCCGATTAAGAATTTGGACATAGAATTCTTAATTGAGTTATCAATGAATTAAGAATAAATTTGAATACCACAAATACACAAGGAATTCCCTACGCTCTACTTTTCGTCTTATTTTTATACTGTTCAAATTACTCATTTAGTTTTAATTTACGTCACATTCTAAAATTTACTTTTCGCACTCATCTAAATCTTTTTGTTAATTTTGTTACTATTCTTCAATTTTTCAATCCATCTCCCTGTGGAATCGACACCCCAAAGCTATACTGCAAACGACCGCGTTATTCTTTGGGCGTAATCAGGTCCCATCATACATCTCAATCTTAACTAAACCAATCCCAACAATATTACAAGCCATATCATTCCCAACTAGAACAAAATCATTGTTGATTGATTCATAGTTAGTAAACCAATCTATCATGTAGCACATATAGAACATACAAGCTGAATCCATAATCTACTTGTCACCAAAACAACCACTAGGATTGTTGACTGCTAGGACGATATCAGAGTAGTTAGACTGATCTTCAATGCTAACTACATAAGAGAAACTTTCCTCTTCCTCTATGTTTTTCAATCTAGGACACTCACTTTTGTAATGACCAAACTTATAACAATAGTAACATTTAACATTTTTCTTGTTAGATATAGAGCTACTAGAACTACCTCTATTCTTCCCTGAACATCTCTCCTTGAATCTATCAATAAATGAATCTTTCACAAACAAACCATCAGCTTGATTATCCATGCCTAATCCCCCAAATTTTGTTCTCAATTCTTTAGAATTCAAAACAGACTTAATATCTACTAAGGAGATTGTATCTCTACCATACAATATTGAGTTTACAAAATTATCAAACAAAATAGACAATGAACATAAAACAATTAAGGCTTGATCTTCCTCATCAATCTTAATGTCAATGTTCCTCAGATCCATAATAATCTTATTAAATTCATCTAAATGCGTAGAAGTAGGAGTAGCTTCCATCATTTTGAGAGTATATAAGCATTGTTTCAAATACAACTGGATAGTGAGAGATTTATTCATGTACAAGTTTTCCAACTTGTCCCATAGACCAACAACGGTCTCCTCCTTAGCAACTTCCCTCAAAACTTCATCTGATAGTGACAATAGAATAGTACTGTGAACCATTTCTTGGTCATTCTTTGATGGTGCCGGAGACTTACCAGTTACCTCTTCTAGAACATTGAACAGACTCGTCTATCCTAATAGAGCCTTCATCTTGATACTCCATAAACTGAAACTGTTCTATCTGTCGAAATTCTCGACTTCAAATCTTGTTGTGGCCATCCTTTCAGATCTTCACAAAGCCTAAGCTCTGATAAGAGTTTGTTGGGAATGGACCGGTTAACAAACAACAGATAGGAAGTAGTGTAACGAAAATGCAACAAAAGAAAAGAGAACGATCACACAGAACACTCTGGACGCCAAAATTTGAAGTGGTTCGGCTTAACACAAGCATACGTCTACTGTTGAGTTAGTCTCAATGAATCACTCTAGAACAAAAGATGGAGTACAGAGATTGAATCAGATGATTCTTACACTAGATCACTCAATCTCACTTATAAGTTGCAAAACTCTCTCTCACACGCTCAACCTTTCTTACAAATGCTCTCTCTCAAAATCTAAATCAAAAATAGAGAAAAATGAGTTTCTCATGAACGACTTTCAAATGATCCGCGTTCTGCTCTTACAAGTGATATCTTGCTCGAGCGAGACTCTTCTTGCTCAAGCGAAAGACTATTCTAAACAGCGCCAATCCTAAGCACTGAACATCAGCTCGAACCGAGTATTAAGCGAGGCTCGAGCCAATGTCTAGGGTTGAATCTCGCTCGAGCGGCATATCGAGCGAGGGTCGAGCAAAGTCTCTATCTGAAATCTCGCTCAAGCTGAATGTCAAGCGAGGGTCAAACGAACTCTCTATCTGATATCTTACTCGAGCTGGATGTCGAGCGAGGAATGATCGAACTTACGGGTTGAGTTTCGCTCCAGCTACCGCTCGAGCGAGAGTCAAGCGACGAGCATACTGATGTGCTTTCAAACAATTCAAGACACATCTCAACAGTCTCCATATGGATGGGATTAAGTTAAGGCTTTGAACAATCAAATCAAATGCAGAACCAAGAATTGGAAAATTTAACAAATTAAATAGCTACGGTTTCAATATATAGTACTAGCTAGAAATTATTAATATATGCTATATAATTCAAGCACTTAAAATAATTAATAAATGACTTAATATATGAATTTATTGACTTTTGTGAATAAGAATAATATGGCATGAATCTAAATAACTTTAATGAGCATGTAATTCATGTATTTAATCTCTATTGTCCTATTTTTTGCCTAAAAAGATTCGTCTACGAAGAAGATAAATACCACTAAATTAAGTCATAGGACCTGACAATTGTTGTGAACAATATAAGAAAAAATATCTATTTCTTTCTATTCATAAAAAAATAAAAATAAAAAGAACTTAATGAATACAAGGATGAAAATTTTCTTTCTTTCGTATCTTCATACACGAGATTTAAAAAAAAAAACATTTCTCACGTTAAAAATAAAATAAAATAAAACTTAGATTTGAATTGGTCCGACTAGTTGATTGAAGCGGTTATACGAATGATTTAGAAGATACAATAAAATCAGATACACCAATTCCAGTACTTTAGAATCAATTTATTGAACTCACGTATTATATGTCTCTTCCTGGATTGGAAAAATAAAAAAGATTGTTCATTTGAAGAAATATTGAAACATTATCACGTGATGTTGTATGTACGAGTTTCCAGACAATGTGAATCTCATGATGCACACTGTGAATCTCAACTATGAAATTATAGAACAAAAAAGACAACTTCGCAAAGCCAAAGAACAAAAGGAAATTATGGTTGAGATAACTCATATATGCTAAAATCAAATCAAGTTGAAGTTAGTATTTAGATACATATTTGTTGCTATTATTTATATCTTTTAGATATTTATATGATGTCTTAAATAACATGATGTTTATTTATCATCATAATTATTTATGTTCATGTTTTTTCAAATGCCCTTACAAGCTAAGGAATTATTCGATCGAAGTAATCAACAATGTTGAGAAAAAAAAAATACGAAGTTATCGCCTGCTGAGGACTAATTAAAACTTAATTAAACAAACAAAAACACGGAGAGAGAGAGAGAGAGAGAGAGAGAGAGAGAGAGAGAGAGAGAGAGAGAGAGAGAGAGATGGAAATATGGGTTGGAATATTGTCAAACCTCCATCGTTGTCGAGTACTCCCCATTAGGATCTGCCAAATCCTATTTGGGTTTGGATTTCATACTTGAAGTCATTATCATTTGATAATTGATAGTACTATTTTAAAATTTATTAGCAATTTATATTTGAATCGTCAGATGGCCTGAAATGTTTGGGTATAAATCACCTATCTCCCTTTCGGCGCTAAAGATTTTAGTTTTTTTCTTTAAAAGTCATCACCAAATCTCCCACTCCTGTCTAGCTAAAATAGATAAATAAATAAATAAATAGTGACCATATAGTAAAAGTATGGGGAGAAATGGGAGTAGATTCACATATTTAAAGCCAAATGGAATCATTAGCCAATGTATTAAAGCCAAACTATTGTAAGCAGATATCTCTAATGTGGCCCGCATATCTATAAATAATAAACTAATTATTTAATATAATTAAGTTATGGGTACTGATTTATATATTTAATATAACAATAGCACATTTATAATTTATATACTATTGTTATATATACTTTTATTAGCAAATCTCTCTGAAGTACTTATCATGGGTACTGACTAATTATTTATTGCTATTGTTACTAATTATTTACAATAAGTGTTATTTGCTGTTATCAAATAATTGAAGGGGGTTAATGACCCCCCCACCCCATCTATTCACCCCCCCCCGCCCCATCTGCTCCCTCCTTCAAAGACTTTGGACACAGTTTTAAAAATTGTAAACATGCATAGTATTTTTGCCCAGTAACTTATGCTTATAAATACAAGCTTTGTCGATTAGTTTTGTACAAATATCAGAAGAAAGAAAGAAAGAAAAAGAATTTTAGTTCTTGAGTAATAAAATTCTCAATATTTTTCTCTTGCAATAATAGTTTTTATTTTACTTTTATAAGCACGATGGTTCTACTAATTTTGAAGCTAGTAGTCTTATTCGTCAAGTAAATTTTTAAATATATTATTTACAGTTTTTGATATATTTTATTAATGTTTATTATTTAAAATTTGTGTGACTTTATAAATATATTTTTGAGTTACACATATTTATTTCATTATTTATATATGTAGAAAATGACAAATCTTACAAAATTGGAATTCATTGCTCTTGATATATCTGGGAAAAATTATTTATCCTAGATTCTTGATGCTGAAATTCATTTTGATGCGATGAACCTGGGTGAAACAATTAAAGAAGAAAATCAAACGTGTGATACCTCGTATTTATATGTATTTTTATTCAAGGATTATTTAAATTATTATAATTAATGGTTTTGTTGTTTTAAATTAAATGTGTTTTTCATTATTTTATTTGTGTTTTATTTTAAGTTGTGGAATTTAAATTTGATGTACTTCTTTTGTATTAATTAATGTTTCGTATTTAAATTGCTCTTTAATTAAAATTAATTTATTGTTGGGTTTTAAATATTTTATTGAAATTGAAATTGAGCTGTAGCCTTTTAGTTAGTTTTTATTTATATCTTTGTGCTCTTTTCTAGTTGGACTGCATTTCTTTTTCCTTCATTTTTCTTCCTTTTTTTTTCTTTTCTTCTTTCCTTTTTTTTTTCTTTTTCTTCTTCCTTCCTCTGTTTTTCCCCAGCCCCGTGCGCGACCCCTAACCCTTTTCTCTCGCCCGTTTTTCCTCTCTCCACCCAACACCGCCATGGCCGTCACTGCCCCTCCCATTCTCTTCCCCACCAATCGGCGATCACCCCCTCTCAATTTCAGCCCAGCTTATGCTGCCGTTTGCCCCCACGCCCACTTCCAAGCCACGGCCTTTAAGTGCTCCAGCGCTGCCGTTGCTCCACCACCGGCCACCATCTTTTCGCCACTTCACCACCGGTCTCCCAGCTACCTAACCCACCCTTCCTCAACCCCAATCCGCCACCCTTGAGGTCCCTTGAGCTACACCTCTATTTTATACTATTCGGCCTCCTACCGCTACCCACGCCACCACCTTCGGCCAACAACCACCACCATTCACTTCACTAGCACTTTTAAGCCCTTCCCTAGCCATCTCAAGTCTTTGTTTGTCACCAGCACTGTTACGTTGCTTTGCCGCCGTGGCTTGCACCTCGATAATGCTTTGAAAATTATATTATAACGCTGTAAATATTTTCCAAATGATCCTTGAAATTTAAATATATTTTTGTAATAACAACGTAGTGGTTGGTTGATGATTGGACTGATTGAATGTTGGATATTTTGTACATGGTGGTATGCATTGTGTAATTGCACTCTCGTTGATGTGTATATTTTTTATATTTGATGTTTTTATGTGAGACTTGATTTGATATGTTGAAATGATTTAATTGATGGTTAAAAGAGAGGTACTGTAGGGATGGCGGTAAGCAGGAATGGTGGTTTAGTCCCGCCTATGATTTTTGCCTACAGTATTGCTGGATTGTGGATTTTAATTGTTTTGAACGAGTCATAATGGGATGGCAATACGTAACACCCATTATAGTCCGTGTGTGTATTTCATATCGGGGACGGCGATATGTAATGCTCGTTATGAAAAGAGTGTGTAGGTTATAACGAGGACGGCGATATATAACATCCAATATGATTAGTGTGTAGATATCATAATGGGGACGGCGATACGTAACGCCCATTATGATTGGTATGTATGTCATATGAGGGAAGGCGATACGTAACGTCCGATATGATTGGAGTGTTTGTGTCATTACAGGGACGACGATACGTAATGCCCATATGACTGGTATGAATATGGGGGTAAGCAGGGATGGTGTTAGAGTCCCGCCTACGATTCTCGTCTTCTGTGATTATTTGGATTTGTGAGCCATTTTCTGGGAAGATGGCAAGTTTTGATAAACTGATTTGAGTACCATTTTCTGGAAAAATGGTAATTGTTTTTAAATGGATTTTATTTTAGGCCAAATGGGATTTTGGCATGTGTGATTAATTTATTTATTTTGAGAGTGATGATTTTGAACTTCATGCATATGGTATCATGATAATGCATTTTTGTTGGTGTATGAATGTATTTTAATCTTGTGGTTTGTTTGGATTATACTTACCTGCGATGCCATTTGACGTCGTAGACTTTGGATGCAGATGTCGAGAAGGCTAAACCTGAGGAGGCGGCTCCGCTATTGAAATATGGTATTATAATTTATTATCTTGAGAATTATTATTTTCGTTTTTTATAATTATGTATTTTTATGATTTATTTTTGGGATGACTGTATTAATTCTCCTATTGGAGAATCTATGTTAAATTAGTTTGTAAAATAATTCTAAAAAATTTTGGTACTTAGATATTGACTATATTTATTTGCTACTTTTATTTGTGCATGTCACATGTTCATACACTTAGCACTTGATGTTGGGAGTGCGTGGCCCGTGTTGTCAACATTCCGACGCCTCAATTCTCGTTTTTCTGTAAGTAAGAGTTGGAGGCGTCACAAAACGTCCCTGCAGAATCGTGCTAAAGCAATAATTTTCTTTCGCCACCATCTTCACAAAAAATTAAAAACTAAGTATCTTACAATAAAAGACCCCTTTATTTTATGGAATAATTTAAGGGAGAAATATGAACACCAGAACACTGTCATTCTCTTAAAAGCTTGTTATAAATGGTTGCACTTGAGGTTGCAAGATTTTAAAAGTGTCAGTGAGTATAACTCTACACTATTTAAAATCAGTTCAGTACTAAAATCATGCGGTGAGAAAATTACCGATGATGATATGCTAGAGAAGACATATACTACTTTTCATGCCTCAAATGTGCTCTTGCAGCAGCAGTATCGAAAGCGAAAGTTTAAGAAATATTTTGAACTTATATCATGTCTTCTAGTAGCTGAGCAAAACAATGAACTTTTATTAAGAAACCACCAGTCATGCCCTACTGGTTTAATATTATTCCTTGAAGTAAATAGTAATAGGTTTGTATTATTCTTGGAAGCGAATGGTGCATTCTTTCGAAGAAATCGGTAGCGTAGACGTGATAGGAGAAATTATAAAAATGTTGGTTCAAGAAGTGACAACATTAAAATGGATAATAATAATATATTGTATCACCAGAAGTGGTACAACTCAGTTAGAGGTAAAAGCTATCAAAATAATTTTTCAAAGAAATGTGAAAAAGTGTGCCATAGATGTAGTATGGCTAGACATTAGTCACGTACATGTTGTATGATTAGGCACTCAGCTGATGTATATCAAACATCTATAAAAGAAAGAATAAAAAGTTTGAAATAAATTTAGTAAAATCATCAGATGATTCATTAGATTTAGTAGATGTAGATATCACTCATCATGATGTTTTGATTTTTTTGAAGATCCTAATGGTAGAATTAATCACTTGATTGGAGATGGAAGTGTTTCTCCCAATTAATGTATTTTCTTTATTAATATTTATAATGAAAATTTTGTATATTTTGTAGAATCATGGATCACACTGATAAACTTTTTATCTCTGAGTCGAATGATAAAGATGTATGTCTAGCTAACAGTGCTAAAACTCATACAATTCTCAACAATAAGAAATATTTTCAAAATATAACTCTAAGTAAAGCCTATGTCCATACCATATCAGGTTCATCAAATCTAATTGAAGGTTTCAGAAGAGCTTATATTGTATTATCTAATGGCACCAAATTTTGTATTGATGATGTTCTATTTTCTTCATAATTTAGAAAAAATTTATTAAGTTTTAAATATATACGTCGTAATGTTCCAATTGCACCTCCACAACGTACAAAAATAGGCCTTAACGTAGACTTGGGATATATGTTGGTTTTGATTCTCTATCTATAATTAGATATATTGAGCCCCTTACAGGAGATATGTTTAAAGCACGTTTTGAGGATTGTCACTTTAACAAATCCACTTTTCCATTTAATGGGTAATGAAAAGTCCGTGCTTGAAGTAAGACAAGAAATTACTTGGAATAATAAAGCCTTGTCTCAATTTTATCCTCCTACAAATAAATGTAAACTAGAAGTTCAAAAGATTGTTCATTTGCAAAATATTACAAATCAATTACCGGATGTATTTACTGATACTAAAATTGTGGTAAAATCATATAATCCTACTGTTAATGCTCCAGTAAGGATTGAAATCCCTAAAGGACAAGTTGCAAAAACAACAAGAGGTGAATCTAGAACACGCCTGAAGCGTGGAAGACCTATTGGTACAAAAGATAGAATTTTTAGAAGGAAAAGAATACAAAAAGAATTTGGTGTTCTTAAAGAACCCATACCCACAATTAATGCTAAAAATATATTTGATGCTCCTGAAGAGATAAAATTTTCTATTCCAGAACCTCCTGAAAAGTATACATCTCTTGAAAAGAAACTTCCTGAAGAGGTGTTTCATGAAATATTTTCCCCTGAAGAGGAACGGGTACCTGAAAATAATGAGATATCAATACATTTCATGAGTACTAGAGAAATTTTAGATAGAAATAAAACTATTGTCGACAACATATTTTCATATAAAATGGCCCTTGACATTATCAAAAGTAATGAATAAAGTGAGCCAAGAACTGTCGAAGAATGTCGACGTAGAAATGATTGGCCAAAATGGAAAGCAACTATTGAAACTGAAATAAACTCGCTAGCAGAGCAAGAAATATTTGAACCTGTTGTCCAAATACCAAAGGGTATAATGCCTGTCGAATATAAGTGGGTATTTGTACGTAAACATAATGAAAAAAATGAAATTGTGCAGTACAAAGCACGACTTGTTGCACAAGGTTTCCTGCAGAAACCCAGGATTGATTATGAAGAAACATATTTTCCCATTATAGAGTCAATCACATTCAGATTTTTGATTAGTTTGGTTGTTATAAAAAGATTAGAGATGCAGTTGATGGATGTGGTCACTGCATATTTTTATGGATTGTTAGACTATGACATATATATGAGAATTTCTGAAAGATATAAAATGCCTGAAGCATGTAAAATGCCTGAAGCATGTAAAATCCTTGAAAAATATAAAATACCTGAAGCATCTACAAGTACATCTAGAAGAATGTACTCTATCAAAGTTCAAAAATCTTTATATGGGTTTCAACAATCTAGACGCATATGGTATAATCGCCTAAGCGAAGATCTATTGAAAGAAATATTTGAAACTAATCCTATATGCCCATGTGTTTTCATTAAGAAATCAGAATCCAGATTTGTCATTATTGCAGTTTATGTTAATGATTTAAATATTGTGAAAACTCCTAAAGAGATCTTAAGAACCGCTATATATTTAAAAAAATGAATTTGAAATGAAAGATATTGGTAAAACAAAACTTTGTCTCGGCCTACAGGTCGAGCACTTGCCAAATGAAATTTTTATTCGTCAGTTCATGTATACAGAGAAAGTCCTGAAGCACTTTTATATAGACAAAACTCATCCCCTGAGTACTCCAATATTGTTCGATCACTTGATACGAAGAATTATCAATTCGGTCCTTGTGATGACGCTGAAGAAATTCTTGGTCCTGAAGTACCATATCTCAGTGCAATTAGAGTTTTGATATATCTTGCAAATTACACTCGGCCTGATATTACATTCTCAGTTAATCTGCTTGTAAAATATAGTTCTGCACTAACTTGAAGGCATTGGAATGGTATTAAACATGTCATTTGTTACCTTCAAGGTATGGTTAATGTGACACCCCTAATTTACATTTGGGATTTAACGTAAATTAAGGTGTCTGGATAAGTAACACTTGGCTACTCACCCTCGTACTTAACAAGAATAAAATGCATATATCATGTAATTCGCAGCGGGTCTAGTTTTAGATATAAAATTTTCTAAAGATCACATGGAAAATATACTCACAACATTCACATCATTCATTAATAACTTAACATTGTGCCTTTTTACAAGTACAAGACCCAAATGGTAGCAAGTTAGTAACAAAGTATAATATATTCTTCCAAAAGACTCTCCTTCACCTCACTCCTTCTCTTTCTTAACCTCAGGAAATTCTCTCCCATGGCGAAACCTATCCATACTAATAGTAAAGTCTCGCTGGAGTAGTTGTCCCTGTGGAGTCACGTAAACCCCACACATGGACAACGAGCCATCTAGTTCTAATGTTAAACAGAATCCTGCACGTTGCCTCCTCTCAGCAAAAGTGGATGCGTCAAGGCTCCAAACTCCTGTAGGTTGATTACTAATAGGAGGTCTGAAGGAAACAAAAGAAACTTCCATATATGGACTATAGTCAGAGAGTCCCTTAGGACTCCCCGAAGTCTCTTGCTTCATCGGAGCATTCCCCTTGCTGGTCATCGAATCCTGTATATAGTTGATATGCACAAAAAAATATAGAACCACAAAAGAGTGAGATTTCCTTTGAAATCTCAGTAAGTACATAAGCAGCTTAAAAGAAACAAGGAAAAAATAACCATGATATTATCACCACTGAATGACTAGGGAAAAATTACCCTAAGGTACATCATAAGACAACTGTCTAACTGGTACTTTTGCTTGACTCAACCGAATATGTAATCTTATAGGGAATTACACCGTTTCCTTAAAAGTTTTTATTCTTCTTATGACTGATGGGCGTTACGTCTTGCCGTCCCCATCACATATACTCATCAATCATCCGGGCATTACGTCTCGCCATCCCCGTTGTGATGAGTCTTGTGTCAACCTTCTGGGCGTTACGTCTCGCCGTCCCTGTCTTGACACAAAACATATACATATATCACTGCGGGCGTTACGTATCGCTGTCCCCACAATTCGAATCAATCTCATGGGCATTACGTATCGCCGTCCCTGTGAAGACCACACACTCTTATAACACGACAAGCGTTACATATCGCCGTCCCTGTCAGCACCTCAGTCATCTGGGAGTTACATCTCGCCATCCCCGTCACGACGTGACTAACTTATTCTTATACATCATTTTCTTTTTAGTAGTTCATTTCTCATTCATTCAAGTTTTTCACTCATAACCCTTTCCATTTGAAACACCGATTTTATTCCAGGAAAAACCCTGAGTCTAAGCAAAACAGAACATCCCGCTTGAGCGGGTGTCGAGCGATCATCAAGCAAAGTTACGGGTTTGAACTCGCTCGAGGTGTCGAGCGAATATCGAGCGAAGTCACGGGTTTGAACTCGCTCGAATAGAGTATCAAGCGATACTCTAGCGAGGGGTCATATTTTGCTTTCGCTCAACCCACAGGTCGAGCGAGGGTCAAGCGAGATCATGGCTCTAGGAGTTTTCTTGCTCAAAATATGCCAATCTTTTTACTATACTATATTTGGCTTCTTAAAAACTTAAATCTAAGTTCTTAAAAAGTTTGTTGAACATTTTTACAAGATAAATTAAATCCAACCTTACTCATATGCCACTTTGCCACTTAATCAAGTTCTTAGGAGTTCAATACTAGTAAACATAGTTCAATCACTTCAATAAAACATTTCCATGCTTAAGTTAAGCTAGAATATGGACTTAAAAATTCTTCAAAGCTCAAGAGAACAGATCCAACCAACTTCTTGCAAGCTTTTCTCTAAACTCAATCACTTAGCTCACAAAGGAATCTTTAAGGGCTTTGGGAGGGGTTTCCTGAAGTCTCTTCTAAAGGGAATGTGTTCTCTCCTTCTAAAGGAGTTTAGAAAGCTCTCAAGGCTCTATTTATAGGGTGGTGGTCGACCAACATGAGGGGGAGAAGTGGGAAAACCCTAAGGTGCCCTTAGCTGTCTGTTTGCATGGGTGATGAGGTGTCCATCTAAGCATATCTTATGATGAGGCTTAAGCCTCCCAAATCCTAGGCTTTGCAGCTGGCTTAGTCATCCAAGGGCTCACATTTGAGATATTTTGTTGCTAAATTTTGATCCATGGTTGAGGAGTGAGCTAAAGGGATAAGAGGTGAGGTGGCATTTCACCTAACCATGCATGCACCTCCCATCTCTAGCCCTCTCCTTGTGTCACATGCCCCTCTCCAGATTTTTCCACTCATTTGGTTACTTCTTAACTCCCTTAAGTCTCCATTTAACAATTTCTAGAAGGCCATTTCTTAGTTTAGTTAGGGTAGAGCCAAATCTGACCCACTTAGTCACCTATCAACTTGATTTTGGCTCGCCTTGTGTTTCAATCACACAAACTAATCAATTAGCTTCCAAATCAACTTTCCATCCATTTCCAACTATTTCTACACATTTCTTAATCTCAGAAAATCTCAAAACCAATTGCCTAATTAGTTACATGGCTCAAATTAGTTCAATTCATCCAACTCGGGTTCCATTTAAGCCCATTCCAGAGCGGCCCACTTGCTTCCCAAATAGGTTATTGATCCCTTCCGAATCTCAGAAAACTTAAAACATATAAGTTTTAGATATATCTCTCAAGGTTATATACCATTTAGAATCACCTCATTTAGACCTCATATGAATAACTTATGCCCACTTTACTAAAACTCGACAGATTAATCTGAGAATGCATAATTCCCAAATACCAAGTGTTATCTCATGTTTCTCAATTAAATCTCCCACTCTATTTTCCTAGAAAATAAATGCATAAAATAAATTCTCTTAAAGTAATTTCCATAAAAAAAATTTACCTTAAAAAAATTTGGGCTATTACAGTTGATATGAGATTATTTTATCAACGTGAATCAAGTCCACAATTGATTGAGTATGCAGATGCAGGTTATTTTTCAGATTCACACAGAGGTAGATGGTAGATCTTAAACTAGATATTTATTTACTTATGGAGATACTGTCATATCATGGAGATCTGTCAACCAGACATTATTTGCTACATCTTCAAATCACTCAGAGATCATTGAAATTCATAAAACAAGTCGAGAGTGTATTTGTCTGAAATCAGTAATTCAATATATCCAAGAAAAGTGTGGTCTCCCCATGATCAATGATAGCCCAACATTTTTATATGAAAATAATACTGCTTGTATTACTCAAATCAGATAAGAATATATCAAATGTGACAAAATCAAACATATTTCACCTAAATTCTTTTATACTCACGAACTTCAAGAGAAATGTGAAATTGATGTCAAACATATACGATCAAGTGATAATCTGGCAGATTTATTCACAAAGGCATTACTAACTGCGACATTCAAAAAGACTGTGTAGAATATTGGAATGGGAAGATTCAAAGATCTATAGTCATATACTTTTCAGAGAGAGTAAATATCCTGAAAACTTATGTTGATTGTACTCTATTTCCTTCGCTGAGGTTTTGTCCCATTGGATTTTCCTTTGCATGGTTTTAATGAGGGAATCTTAAAGCACTTGGAGGTACATAAGAATATTATACTCTTTTTTCTTTACCATTGATTTGTCTTCCCACTAGATTTTTCCTTGGCAAGGTTTTAATAAGGTAGATTCTTTATGGGTGGTCATTCAAGGGGGAGTGTTGCAATAAAATAATTAAAGAGGGGTGAATGACCCCCTGCCCCATCTGCTGCCTCCCTCAAAGACTTTTGAGTGAGGGAGGGTGGGAATAGAGTTTTGAAATTTTTAAACATGCATGGTAATTTTGTAGAGTAACTTATGCTTATAAATACGAGCTTCTTCGATCAGTTTTGTACAAGAATTAGAAGAAAGAAAAAGAAAGAGAAAGAAAGAGAAGAAAGAAAGAAAGAATTTCAGTTCTTGAGTAATAAAATTTTTAATATTTTTCTCTTGCAATAATAATTTTTATTTTAGTTTTATAACATTATTGTTATTATTTATGTGATCTTTCTTTCTTTAAAGTTCCAAATTCAAACAAGAATTTGAAATGATTTTTTTTTTTTTGGAAAAATGCTAGTACTGCTCCCAAATCATGATCCCACTTATGTATTTGGATTTTTTTTAATAGTTGAGAGCTAGAAAGTCACTATTAGGAAATCTTTATTTTTTTATTTTATTAATGATCAAGGATGTTAATTTAAAATACATCAACCTGGCTGTATATTGTTAAAATCTTGCAACAACAACCTGGCCGTTGTAAATCTTTATATAGTTATAAATCGTGTTATTGTTAGATAGGTTAATTATTTCGAATTATCTTAAGGGCCGAGAGGACGTAATTCCGATGCATAACCCAATTTTTATCCTTCTTATGGCCAATGTCAATTGTTATAAAGATTAATTTCATGCACGTCTCCGTCATGTAGGAATTTACTGGATCCCCCAAATGCTTTCGACACTTCAAGATCAACTTCTTACGTTTATTTACTTCTCCGAAACAAATGTACGTAATTAAAACTCCTATTTCAAGATCAGTCTTTTGATGGACATATAGTTTCTCAACTTAATGAGAAATTAATTAAGGGCCATTTGGTATGCATGCTTGCGGTTAATCATCGACTGGCCGAAAGCTATTTAACAGTTAGTAAGTGAAAAGGATGGAGATAATTAAAATACGTTTAGAGATAGTAAGTGAAAACGAAACCTAATTAGCTAGGTAATTGGCCAAGAAAGAAAATATATATTTGTTATTTGATTTAACTTAATTCTATTCTGGTTTTTGGATTGTCACCGAATTCTAACCTTTTCAACAAGAGAATTATAGATTTTAGTTGGTAAATTATAATCGCCCACCATCATATTTAAATAGACAAAAATTAATGGGTGTGAGCGAGCTGGTGGAAATAAAGAAAACGAGAACAGTGGTTTGAGTCTACTTTGAGAAAGCAAAATAAAACCTTCTCTTTTTATTTTTATAATAATTAATTAGGACAACATTTCTGAGCTTGATTGTACCGATTCTATAATTTATTTTCCCTAAAAGCATTTGATCTTTAAGGTTGGCCTACAAATTCCAACATATATACGCAAATTGAATTTATAAAAATTATCTCCAGGAGATATCAAAATTCCTATTGAGGAGATTGTAAATAACTGGAATTTAACATTGTATATATATATAGTATTAAAAAGGGCAAGAATCATAGTGTTTGAACAATAAGGGCAAGACAATTTGCGCACCAAAAACTGTTAATTTTTATTTTTTATTACTATTTTGTTAATAACCTGATGGAAATGTTTGTACGACTCTCAAAATTGTTCATCAAATATATCCAATCTGTTATGAAAGTCAAAAAGGGGGGCGCTATATGCCCCCCAACCTTCTTCTCATGTCTCCTCTTTTTCTTTAATTGTGAATGACCATCTACTTTAATAATTGTGGATGGTCACCCCGACCTCAAACTCTCTCTATATATGAGAGTTTGAGATCAGTTTGTAAGTACGAAGAACGAAAGAAAAGAAAGAAATAGAAAAGAGAAATAAAGTTAAAAAATTTCAATTATTGAGTAATAAGAGTTTTAAATATTTTCTCTTATAAAGTCTCTTGCAATAATATTTTCTTTTTTAGTTTTATAACACACTATCAGTACGAAGTTTTGCCGATATTGAAGCTAGTGGTCTTCTACTTCAAGTGAATTTTTTAATATATTATTTGCAGTCCTCAAAATGAAATAAAATTTAATATTACTGAATATTACTTGATAAAATTCTATTTTTATTCTCATGATTATGTGAATATATTTCTTATATCCATATATTTATTTTCGTGATTCATATATGTAGAAAATGTCTTATATTACAAAATTGAAATTTATTACAATTGACATTTCTGAAAAAAAAAAATGATTTACTTTGGATCCTTGATGAGATTTATTTGGATATGATGAATTTGGAAGATACAATCAAAAAAAGAAATCACGTGTCCTCACAGGACTGTACTGTGTATCTCATAGTGAAAAATCATCTTACTGTGTAAAATGATTTAAGGGAGAGATATGTACACCAGAAGATGTAATATTTCCAAAAGCTCATTATGACTTATTACACCTGAAGTTGCAAAATTTTAAAAGTAGTAGTAAATATAACTCTGCACTCTTTTAAATCAGCTTAATACTAAAATCATGCAATGGAAAAGTTACGGATGATGACATGTTAGAGAAGATATATACTATTTTTTATATTTCGAATGTGCTCCCTAAGCAGCAGTATCGACAATGAAAGTTCAACAAATATTTTGAATTTTTATTTTGTCTTCTAGTGATTGAATTAAATAATGAGTTTTTCTTAATAAATCACCAGCTACGTCCTATTAGTTTCACATCATTTTCTGAAATAAATGATACTAGATTTACATCATTCCTAGAAGTAAACGGCACATCCTTTCAAAGCAACCAAAGTCATAGACGTGGTAGAAAAATTATATAAGTGTGAGTTTCATAAGTGACAACACTAAAGAAAATAATAATAGAAATACACCGTGTCACCATAAGTGATTCAATTCAGAAAAAAGGTAAAGACCCTCAGAATTAATCTTCATAGAAAGATGAAGATATTTGTTATAGATGTGGTATGACCGAAAATTGGCCATGTATATATTGTATGGTTAAGCACTTGATTCACTTATACTAAGCTTTTTTATATATATTATAGTAAAATCTTTTAATATTTTATCATGTTTTAAAATAACGAAAGGTCAGTGCCTGAAGCACGACAAAAAATTACTTGGAAAAATAAGAGCCCTATCTGGACTTGATCCTCTTACAAATGAATGTAAACTAGAAGTTCAGAGGACTATCCATTTGTAAAGTGTTGTAAAATCATATATTACTTCTGTTAATACTCAAGTAAGAATTGAAGTCCTTGAAGGATAAATTGTCAAAATAGCAAAAGATGAGTCTAAGACATGCCTGAAGCATTGAAGACCTATTGATCCAAAAAAGAAAAGTAACAGAAAAAAAAATCGGTACTCCTAAAGAGACCGTATCCACAAAACAAGCAATAAGATCTATCCAAACTTTCTGTATAAAATAGAAACTCCTGAAGAGTGAAATGGTTCTAAAGAGAAAACTCTTGAGGAGGTGTTTCATGAAATGTTTTCTCCTTAGGAAGAAGAAGTACATGAAAATAATGAGATCTCAATATATTTCATGAGTACTGGAGAAATTCTTTATAGAAATAAAACTGTTGTCGACAATATGTTTTCATATAAGATGGCCCTTGACACTACCAAGAGTAATGAAGAAAGTGAGCCAAGACTGTAAAAAAATATCGACGTAGAAATGATTAACCAAAATGGAAAGCAGCTATTGAATCTGAATTAACTCGCTAGCAAAACGAGAGGTATTTAGACCTAGACCTATTCATCTGGGCCGGGTACAACCCGGCCCGGTTTAAAATTTTATTAATTTCTTAACACTTTTAAATTTTTTTTTTAAATGTTTAAGGAAATTTCGAATCCGGGTTTCGGATTCCCAAATCCGGAACCCGGATGAACACCCCTATTTAGACCTATTGTCCAAACACCAAAGGGTATAATGCCTGTTGGATATAAGTGGGTATTTGTACGAAAACCTAATGAGAAAATTGAAATTGTGCGATACAAAGCACGACTTATCGCGTAAGATTTCCTGCAGAAACCCATAATTGATTATGAGAAAATATATTCTCTCATTGTGGATGCAATCATATTCAGATTTTTAATTAGTCTGGTTATTACAAAAGGATTAGATATGCAGTTGATGGATATGGTCACTACATATTTGTATAGATCCTTAGACCATGACATATATATGAAAATCCCTTAAGGATATAAAATACTTGAACCACCTACAAGTACATCTAGAAATATGTACTCTATCAAACTTCAAAGATTTTTATATAGGTTAAAGCAATCCGGACGCATGTGGTATAATCGACTTAGCGAATATATTGAAAGAAGGATTTGAGAATAATCTTATATGCCTATGTGTTTTTATCAGAACCCGAATTTGTCATTTTTGCGTTTTACATTAATGATTTATCTTGTTAGAACTCCTGAAGAGATCATAAAAACTGCTATATATTTAAAGAATAGATTTGAAAAAGAAAAATCTTGTTATTCAAATGCTAGATGGTATACAAAAACTTAAAACTTCTAGCCTCATCTCTCAAATGCATTTGCTCTTCATAAATCAACATGTCATCCTTATCTAAAGGATTAGGCAGTCGAAATGAAAACACAAGCAAGGATTTTAAATCTTTATTCTCTTGTTTTAAGTATACTATTTTTCTTTTAGACTTTTGAATGAGTCATTGAAATATGGAAACCTTCTCGTTATGCCCCTCAATCTCACGATTTTTGGATTGTAACCAATTGGAAAACCCGACAATAGAGGAGGAGTATCGTGTTTCGAGAGTCACCAACTCATAAATGGCTTCACGATCTGACTAATTAGCCAGATCATTCGCTTGTTGTAACATGGCACCCACGGAAGATGTAGGAACAACTTGTAACTTAGATGAAGAATAACTCATATATTGATCATGAGAAAAAATGAAAGGAAATTGATGAGCCATTGAAA
Organism: Platycarya strobilacea; assembly: GCA_036898215.1. NCBI lineage: Eukaryota > Viridiplantae > Streptophyta > Magnoliopsida > Fagales > Juglandaceae > Platycarya > Platycarya strobilacea. The sequence goes on from CM072554.1 coordinate 39,244,841, forward strand.
ATTTGTATAATAAGAATGCAAATGAATTGCAAAGACGAGAAGAAGATTTGCTGCGAATTAAATAAAACTAGAACCTGCTCTTATAGATATGAAAATAAGAATAAAGACAAACTATCATCTGTTCAAATCTCACTTAATCAAGATTACAAGATATGCTGGATGTATATTTTCAAAAGCCAGTGAGATTAATTGTTGTTATCCCTTTTTTTTCGTAAATGCTGAATCTTTGCTGTCAACTGCTGTTGTTGACTTTGTATTTGAGTTCTCTCTCGTTCCAGCTCTTCTATTCGTGGTTTCAGGTCACGAGAATACCAATTTACAAATTTCTTCTGCTCTTTATTTTCTTGTCTTAACTTTATATTTTTTCTATCTTTAGTCGTAAGCTTTTGATGCAATTCAGATATTGGATTATTAAGATGATCAACCTTACTCGTTTTCACCAGTAGCCTTCGAGACATGGTTGTAATAGAGGCAGCATATTGAGCACTAAGGGTTCTTGATGCTGCAACAATTTTAGGATCAGTTTTACTAGAAAGATATATCTCTGTTCCTTTCATGGTGTTGACAGCCTCACGAATAAGATGTGTGATTAAGGTGTAAAAATTTCTTGGTTCAAATCTAGAACTTAACAAAAGAATTTCACTCAGCCAAAATATCGTTTTGGATGAACAAATAATTGGATCAATGAGAAATATGAGATCTTGCGTGAGTATCTGATGGGTGAAAATAATTATCTTTAAACAGCAACCCAAAACTTTCAAATCTTCGCAAAGATCTCATTTGTCAACAATATCAAGCGGATTTAAATTTCCTTCCGCACTGAGTCGATAGAACTAGGCCTCAATCTTTTGTAGCTTTTGTCGAATATTAGTGATTCTCAATGATCCTTTTCGCTATGCATGTTTTTCCTAATAATGCTAAGAAAGAGAGATATTTTAGATAAGAATATTAACATGTTCTCTCTAATGCATTATTTAGATGGAAATCATGTTTAAATTCTTAACCTTGTTATATATGCTGAAATCATATTTATTTATTACTTGAAACACTAACGCATATTTTCAGGAGGTGCTTAAGTATTACTACATGTTTCAGATTTCTACTAAATCTATCAAGCAAATACTATTTTTCACATCTTCAAATCACTTAGAGATATTGTAATTTATTAAACAAGTTTAGAGTGTATTTGACTGAAATTAGTGATTCTACATATTCAAGAAAAGTACGGTCTTTCCATGATTAATGATAGTCAAACAATTTTATACAAAGATAATGTTGCTTGTATAATTTAAATTAGAGGAGGATATATCAAAGATACGATTAAATGATAATCTGACAGATTTATTTACGAAGGCATTACCAATTACGACATTCAAGAAAATTGTGCAAAATATTGAAATACGAGAACTTAAAGATCTGTCGTCATGCACTTTTCAAGAGGAGTAAATGTCTTGAAGACTTTGTGCTGATTCTACTCTTTTTCCTCCGCTAAAGTTTTGTCTAATTGGATTTTCCTTTATAAGGTTTTAATGAGGCAATCTTAAAAGCACTTGGTGGTACATAAGAATAATGTACTATTTTTCTTTTGTCATTGATTTTTCTTCCCACTGAATTTTCCCTTGGCAATATTTTAAAGAGGTATATTCTTTACGGATGATCATTCAAGGGAGAGTGTTATGAAAATCAAAAAGGGGGGGGGGGGGCGTTGTATGCCCCCTTCTCCTCATGTCCCCTTTTTTTCTTTAATTGTAAATGACCATCCACTTTAATAATTGTGGATGGTCACCCCAATCTCAAACTCTCTATATATATGAGTTTGAGATCAGTTTATAAGTACAAAGAACAAAAGAAAAGAAAGAAAAAAAAAAGGAAGAGAAAAAAGAAAGGAAGATAGAAAAATTTCAGTTCTTGACTAATAAGAGTTTTAAATATTCTCTCTTATAAATTCTCTTGCAATAATATTTTCTTTTTTAGTTTTATAACACAATCATATATTTTAATTTTTTTAATTTATTTTTAATAATTAACAAAATGATTATTACTGGATATGTATTTCTTATTTTATTTTTTGTTAATGGTTATGCCACTAAAAGATATATGGGCTTTCGTGATAGACAAAAAGGTCACAAAATATAGTCAAATGTCACAAAAGAGTTTTGGTAAAGGTTTGGAACCATCATGGCAACCGTCACAGTAACTACGTCACATATAAGTATTTGTGACAGTTTACTATTCAAACGTCACAAAAAATATTTTATATGATGGTTGATGTCTTTTCGTTTGATGTAATGTTCAAACGTTAGAAACTTTAGTAACGGTTCAAATGTGTCACCAAAAGTCACATTCGAATGTATAACATAACATTCGAACATAAACCCTCTAGCTAAAATTCGAACAAAACACTAGTTCGTTCATTTCTTAAACGTTCGAACATTAGTATTGTTGTTCAAAGGTTAGTCGTTCAAACATTTCTTGTGAAACGTTCAAACGTTACATATGACAAAGTTGGAACGTTAATTTGATGAACATTTGAACGTTTTGTGTATATTCAAACTTGCTTGGAATAAAGGTTCGAACATTTACTTGTGTACATTCGAATGTACTAGTTAGAATTGGTAAATTTTAATAAAATTAAAAACCATATAAATTAAATCATGTTACAAATTATATAAAAATTAAAAGCATATAAAATTATACAATGTTATATATTTAAAAGCATACCATTGGCTTTCAAAGTTGGATACTAAAAATTATAAATAATAAAAAAAGGTTAAATTTATCTCTTCTTTTTTCCTCGTCCACCACGATCCTACTGTAGTGACATACCACATTTCATCTGTGCCGCCATCCCCCTTTGCACTTGTTCTTAGACTGCAATGTGCATTCTTTCCTCCTACTCTCTTTGCTGCTCTTGCATGCACGTCTCTAGATCATAATGACGCTCCAATAGAGACTCCAACTTTTGCTGTCTCGACCTTATAATCTCGTTCTCTTGTCATGCTACTTCTAAATTCCTAGTGAGATTATTAATCCATGAAGTCAAAGAGCTCGTGGAGGATGATGAACTAGCTGAATGCTTGAGTGAACATCCCAATTCTCTGACTATGCCAAACTTGGTTCCAAACACTTCCTTAAAAATGTCTATATCACTAGGTGAGGATTCCCCAGAAGTTAAATGCATCTCTAACATTCTATCCTGTAATTAGACAAAACACATATTAAGCATCAAAATTAATTAAAATACAATCAACAATAAATTATTCAAATATATATTAATTTATTTAACAAAATTAATATCGTTTACATAATTTTCTATAGCGGCAAGATCCATCCATTCACTATGTTCATTAGTATAAGCAATAACATAGACATACATAAGAGAAAGATTTACAGGATCATCATGTTTCTAACAAAAGACACATTAGCAATTGAGAAATTTAATGTTAGTAACTAAATAACATTAAATATCAAAAAAATAGTAAAATTTCTATAAGTTATTAATTACCATCTTCTCAACAAGGTGGTGGAACGACTTTGAATCGATACGATGGTGGACAGTGAGAGCAAATTTATTCTGTGCATTTGTTAAATTTAAGCCCTACAAAATTAATTAATAATATTATTGCTAATTTAGAATGAATACAAATATAAATAACTAACTAATTTAGAATACCCAATAATCAGGACTGTGAAAAGATCACAACACTTCACCCAATCATCTAACTTCAACTTCTGTAAATGAAACTTCGTAGGGTCTTTCAACATTTGAAATTTCTTGAAGTGCTCATGACATCGGCCTTTGTGATGTCGAAAGAATATAGTCATTAGTCCATTCATAGTTCTTACATCTTCGATACAAGTAAAATCAAGGTCGAACTCAATCTAAAGAGTAAATTAAGTAAGTAATACAATATACTTATTGAGATGGAATAAATATAGCTGTAAATTTATCTCATCAGCACACAGCTCTAAACGTGATCATTAACTTTATTAGGAATATCTCGTCATAATTACACATAAAAGGGAGCATATGCTCGAACTACTGTGCCAATATAAGAGAAAAGTGTTACCGTACTATCATCCACTCCTCCAGAAAAATTTTCAAGTATTGCTCTTTGACGTCAACTTTTTTCTAAAGAGAGATAACGAGTAATGTCACAACCGCTTCGAGAAGACAATGCATCAACTAACATATATAATAGCATGGTATTAGTTATATATGTTATTAAGTATTAAAATATAATTATTTAATTACCAACGAAATTTTGTTACTATTGGGTGTCAACTGATTATATGTCTCCTGCATGTTGATCTCTTCAAGAGCACAATTCTCACCCAAGAAGTCCAGAATGGGTTCGAGATCGACTTGGAAGACGTGGCACATTCCTTTGTTGTCTTATTGGCGGCATCCTTGAAAACGAATAAAAAACAAAGAAAATTAATTAGAACACTACTGAGTGTTGTATAATATTGACAATTTAATGTATATGATTTTGTACTCTTATTCTTCATCATCAGATGAATTTTTCGTGTTTGTTTTAGAATTTCTCTCAATAGCATCTTCTTTTTCTTCTTCCTCTTCTTCCTCCTTTCTCACTTCAATTGAGTAAGCGTTTAGTTCTTCTTCTTCTTCCTCCTCATTCACTTCAATTGGATGAGTGTTTAGTTCAGATAGGTCAAGGTGGATAGGTGTCACATCATCTCTAGATAAAAGGAGTATCTCGAGTGTACCAAAATCAGCAAACAAGTTAATACCTTGATTTTCATCTTAATAAATCTTTACAATCGGTGTGTCATCTTCATCTTTGTCGGACTCATGATCTGCACTCGTTCCTGCCTTATATATATTCTTATAAACAAATTTTTGCATTTCTTGCAAAGTTATCTCTCCACTATTTTCATCAACGCATTTTAGTAGATCATTTAAGTAATAGACTTGCATAACTTGACAAGCCAGTATGAATGGATCATCTGCATACCATTTTGATGCAGTGTTGACACTCGTGAAGTGATTATCCTTATGCATTAAAACCTGACCATTACCTAGATTCCACCAATCACATTTAAAAACATATGTTATAAATCTACCTAGATATTTCAATCCAATTATATCACATAGGACACCGCAATTGTGACACCCCTAAATTCTCCTTAAAATAAACACAAGAATCAAGGTGTCGGGATGCTGACAACAGAGGACACGCACCTCCAACGTTAAGTGCTAAGTGTGTAAATACGTGACATGCATAAATAAAAACAGCAGATAATTAAAGTCAATATCTAAGTACCATAATTTTTTAGAAATATATTACAAACCAGTTTAATATAAATTCTCCAGCAGAAGATTTAATACAGTCATCCGAAAATCAAAACATAAAATACTTACATCAAAAGGGAACATTTCCCAAGATAATAAATTATAACACAATTACTTTAATAATTGAGCTGTCTCCTCAGGCTCAACCTCCACAATCTCTGCATCCAAAATCTACGACGCTAGAAATGGTATCGCAGGTAAGTACAACCCAAACAAACCATAAGATATAAAATATACTCATGCAACAACAATACACATGAACATGACACCATATGCATGAAACTTAAAATCATCTTCCTCAAAATAAATAAATAACCACACACCAAAATTCCATTTTGGTCCACGATAAAACTCCAGTAAAAACATCCATCATTTTTCCATAAAATAATATCCGTAAAACCATTAAAACAACAACCATTTTTCCAAAAAATGGTCCACATAACACCAAAAATCAAAACCAACCACTTTCCCAGAAAATGACCTAAACATCCATTTTATTAACCGTATGCACCATGATCTCCCTTAGGGACCATTCGCACACTCTGGCTCTCATCATCACACCAAAGGTAACGACCACGCATGTGACTTCGGAACGAGTGATGCTTAGCTAACCGCGTCCAGCAAGTACCATGATCAGGCATCCCCTAGCTCCCGCCTGTAGAGGAGCCACGAAGTGGCACGAAATCGTTACCATCCCGTCCGATCCCGCTGTCGCCCGGCAACAACCCAGGGGACGTCACTTAGTATATTCCGCTCTTGAGTGACCAGAGGAGTTCCATCGGGATAATGCTTCATCCTGGCTTGGGGTCGTAATACACACGCACCCGAAAACTATAAACATATGAAAACCTTGTTTCTATTTCCAACACATGAACATCCAATATCATGCTAAAATCCAGTTCCCAAATATAATCAGGAACATGTGCATAAATACACAATGTAGACGACCATGCACAAAATTTTCAATAACCGATAAATCCCAACAATAACCAAACATAATATCTGTCGATATAAAAATATATTTAAATCTTAAAATTCATTTGAAAAATACTTACTATACGTTCGGTATAAATTCTGGATAATCGCGAAAATATGGAGAGATCAACTCGCACCTCAATCAATGAGCACGCCGCTAAACTCGCCAATTGCACCAACGTAAATAAAACAACACAATTAATAATAATAAATATTACTAACTAAACAATTAAAACAATTAAATGAAAATATAATAAAATGAAAATATCATTTAACTATACCAAAACCTTTTGTAAATTATAAATCTCAACTAATAAATATTAAAACTCTAAATTAACAACACCTACAACTAGCCCAATAAAGCTCATGGCACTATTTTCGAAATATAATTTATAGCATAATAAAATGATCCTTCAACCATGGTTTAGGATACTAAAAATATACCATTATCGAACGCATATTATAAAAGAATTTTAACACACTCAACTCAAGCCAAAGAACTCTTTTATTCACTTCCAAAAAGAAAAGCAAACTAAAATGGTAATGTCTAGAGTCTTACCTCAAGTTTCGAACGTTCCCAAGAGAGAGATAGACAGCACAATGAAGAGCTTTGGCCGAAAAAGAAGGATTCACTACAGCCCTCTATTCTACTCGAGCCAAAACCGAGATGCATAGATGAGAAAATGACTAAATTTCGAAACCCATAAATAAAGAAGGTAGGAACAAAATTTGTACTCTATTACCTTCAAACTTGACCCATTTGCAACAAGATTTAAGCTTTCTCTTAAAGCTTTGGAGTGAAAACCGAATGGGTAAGAAAAGGGTAGTTTCCGTGTGTTTTGAGAGCTAAAATGAGTTCCTTTCTCAAGATTTTTACATGGAATGTAGGCGGAGGATGATTCACGTGAGCTGCGACGACGACAGAAGGTGGAGATCGGCAGGAACTCACTGCTGCGAGATGATGAAGATCAACTTGGGGAGGGCTGAAACGCACACAGAAAATAGAGGAAATAAAAAAAAGAAAAGGGTAAGAAGAAGAAATTAGAGCCCTAAGGGCTGGGACTAAAACGACACAGCTTTCGGCAATTAAATGGACTGTTTTAAGAGGACAATGGCCGACTTCAGTAGCGGGCTTAGGCCTAGGTTATAAAAACACACACTAAATTTACACTACACCTATACACACACACACATATATATAAAACCCAACGTATAGATATATATATATATATATATATATAATTCCACTGAAAAACATCTTAGATAAAATACAAGAAAACACATTAAATTAATCAATCATAATATAAAATAAATATATTGAATCCAAGCATTAAAATAAAAACACCACATTTAATATAACAAGGAAAACAAATTAACTCAATATTTCAACATAAAAATAACGTGAAACTAATATTAACCAACTAATTGTTCAAATAATAATTTTAAACAAATAAAACATAATTAATAATATTATTAAAATAAATTAAAACAATCAACAATAAGAATAAAAAAATACGTAAAAATACATGAAGTCTGGGATCTCACATTCTTCCTCACTTAAAATAAATTTCGTCTTCGAAATTTGCTTGACTGCAGCTAATAGAAATTCAACACCACACCTACCACATAGCTCAATACTCACTCCATGCGTTTACAGAGTCACCTATTTTCCTCAGACACAAATGAATGTTATTCCATCATAATTGTATAGTCTCCAAATAACAATCCATCTCTAGAACTCCTAAGGTAGCAAAATAGTCCGAAATCTCCATATGTATAAGGACTTTAGTATAATCTCCCAAAATCCTAATGTTTAATAACTCCATACAACAAATCATATCACCCTCAAAAAACTCCTAAATTTAGCTTCCCAACTTAACCATCAATAAATATAATTTATCCAACCAAGAGATAAATCTTTACTTACAAGTATTATCCCAAATTTCAACTCACTACTAATACTTCAAAACCAGCACATGACTTGAACCTCCAACTACATCGCGAGACATCACGCTTTTGCGCGCACTCTAATAACTCGCTAAATGTATAAAATTAAGTCCTCATAAATTATCACCATGAGTAGGAGCTGGCTCAACACCTATTAACAATAAATTCTACACCACTTCCAAATCCTAAAATTTTAATATCTCATAATCTTGATTACACTACTATGGTTGGCACCTAAGCTCCATCGTACATCATATAACAGCCTAATCAATTCTACTTGAATTAATTAGCGAAACAAACAGGATACACATAAATTTTTTTCCAACCGGACCTTCAATACCTATGAGATAGAATAGACTCAAATATTTAAATTTCTATGCGATCTCCAGTCACAACTAATTCCTTAAGATATTTCAATAAAGGCAACCATTAAATTCATTAACTATCAAACTTAAATCACTCACCCCAATTAATTCGCCTAAAAGCCTAAAATTTAGATCCCTTGAATTTTATATCACATCAAATCAACATTTATCACATAACAAAACAACTTCTCCCAAGTCAAACACATCAAAATAAGTACTCTCTAAAATTTACACACACACAACTATACACATGAAACTCTAAGCATCCAGAACTAAAATCCAAACTTCACCAAATAAACAAATGATCCCCTACTATTATAAGTAATCCTAAAATGGATTTCATAACAATACAAGAATAGCAAGGATTCCAAACTCATAAGAAGAGTCCATATAGAGTACAATTCCAACAATTTCTTATAAATAAAATTAGAATTTAGAAACTTAAGAACTCAGTGAGACCCAGGTAATAGACATAAATAGCATATGAAACATCAATGAAGAAGCACACTTACGTAAATACCAATAATTTATCAAAACAAGTCCATCTCGCAAAGATATAATAATATACCCAAACACTAAATAAAACTTAAGTAATTCACATAAATATTGTATAAAAGCAGCAAAGGGAAAAGATCTAATAAACAAATAAATACATAAATGCCAGCCATTCAAGGAAACAAGTCTACCTCCTTTGGTAAACACAAGTCACCAAAAGCTTTTATTAAATAGAACAAGGAGATTGAATTAAAAGAAGAACGGATAAATAAAATGGCAAATAAAGTTTTGAAATTCTCCTCAAGTCCAACTCTAACAAGTTTATAGTGGAAATCTCTAGAATTTAAAACCTTTTAAAGAATTGAACCAAAGTAAAATAAATAAATAAATAAGCTAATGAATATATTCTAACAAGTCGCCAAAACAAACTCATTCGTCAAAATAAATAGATAACTTTCAAAATAAAACATTCAGAAATGTGAAAAGATAATAAATTTAAAAACTTACCTCAAAGTTCGTCTCAAAAAGAAATACACAAGTAGCGATTTCTCTTAAATCTTTGCCTTTGGGAAATGCAAATTTTCAGAAATATTTAAGAGACAAAAGTCATAATTAAAATAAAATAATAGTAAAAAAAATTCAAAACCATCTTGTAGAAAACTCATGAAATGAAATTAAAACAACACAAAATCCATATGCTAGTTGCATAAAAAGCTTAATAAAACAAAATAACCCACAACAAAAATAATAAACTTTAAAATAAGGAATTTCATATTACAATTATTCAAAATAAAGGATTCAATAAAAAGACTGATATAAAATATTACCGAATCTGAAATGCCAAAGTTTCAAATTAAACTAAATAAAAGGCGTATATAAAATAAATGTTCAGCAACTTAACTAAATAAAATCAAATAACTAAAATCTTAACCACTACCCAAATTACATTATTAAACAAATATTAAAATGAATTAAAGCAAAGCAACCAATCAGAACTAAGATAACTCTAAAAATAATAAACAAAATGCACATTAAAATAAAAAGCACAACACAACGAAATAAATATCGATAATCTTGCAATATAAGCTAGTAGGAAAAACTTAGATAATGATTAGAATAAAAAAATAGAGTAAAATAACCAAACAATAAAATAACAAATTTTAAAATTACAAACTTTTCTGATACTATCCCTAGGTAATCTGTAAATTTACCCAAAGTCGAAGTGCTTTGATACCACCTGTAACGTCCCCAATTTCACCTTAAAATAAACACCGAAATCGAGGCGTCGGGATGCTGACAACATGGGTCACGCACCCCCAACGTCAAGTGTTAAGTGTGTGAACACGTGACATATATAAATAAAAGCAGCGGATAATTAAAGTCAATATCTAAGTACTAGAATTTTTTAAAAATATTTTACAAACCAGTTTAATATAAATTCTCCAGCAGAAGATTTAATACAGTCATTCGAAAATCAAAACATTTAATACTTATATCAAAAGGGAACATTTGCCAAGATAATAAATTATAACACAATTACTTTAACAGTGGAGCTGTCTCCTCAGACTCAACCTCCTCGATCTCTGCATCCAAAATCTACGACGTTAGAATTACATCGCAGGTAAGAACAACCCAAACAAACTACAAAATATAAAATATACTCATGTAACAATAATACGCATGAACATGACACCATGTGCATAAAATTTAAAATCATCTTCCTCAATATAAATAAAATAACCACACACCAAAGTTCCATTTTGGTCCACGATAAAACTCCAACAAAAACATCCATCATTTTCCAAAAAAATGATGTCCGTAAAACCATTAAAACAACAATCATTTTCCCAGAAAATAGTCCATATAACACCAATAATTAAAACCCGCCACTTTCTCAGAAAATGGCCTAAACATCCATCTTATTAGCCGTATGCACCATGTGTGACGCCCTCAAATTCTCCTTCAAATAAACATAGGAATCGAGATATCGGGATGCTAACAACATGGGTCGCGCACCCCCCAATGTCAAGTGCTAAGCGTGTGAACACGTGACATGCATAAAATAAAAGTCGCAGTGGATAATAAAATCATTATCTAAGTACCAGGATTTTAGAATATTACAAATTAAGTTAATGTAAATTCTCCAACAGGAGATTTAATACAGTCGTCCAAAGGCCAAATAAAAATAATACACAATTATCAGAATTAACTGAATGTCATCCAAGGAAACTAACTACACTAATTCACTCCAGCAGCAGAGCCTCCTCCTCAAAGCCTCCTCCAAGATAATAAATACATTTATGCAACAACAAAAAAAACATGAACAAAATACCATATGCATAAGACTTAAAATCATCACCCTCGAAATAAATAAATAAATCACATACTTCAAAATCCCAAGATAAACATACAATAAAATCATCCATCATTTTCCCAGAAAATGATGACCATAAATCCATTAAAACCACAACCATTTTCTCAGAAAATGGTCCACATAAAACCAATAAATAAAACTTGCCACTTTCCCAAAAAATAACCTAAACATCCATTTTATTAACCGTATGCACAATGATCTCCCCTAGGGATCATCCGCACACCCTGGCTTTCATTATCACACCAAAGGTAATGACCACGCATGTGACTTCAGAACGGGCGATGCCTAGCTAACCGCGCCTAACACATACTATGACCAGACATCCCCTAGCTCTCTCCAGCAGAGGAGCTACGGAGTCGACATGAGAGCGTTACCATCCCGTCTGATCTCGTCGTCGCCCGACGACGACCCATGGGACATCACTCAGTATATTCCGCTCCCGAGTGACCAGAGGAGCTCCGCAGGAATAATGTCTCATCCCGACATGGGGTTGTGATACACACGCACTCGAAACCATAAACACATAAAAATCCAGTTTTTATTTCCAACACATGAATATGCGCATAAATACACATTTTAGACAATTAAGCACTAAATAGCCAACAATTAATAAATTCCAACAATGACCAAACGCAATATCTGTTGATTCCAAAAATATATTTAAATCTTAAAATTTATTTGGAAAATATTTACAGTATGCTCGCGAATCATTTTTGAAGTTACTGAAAATGCTACATAGCGACTCCGAGCTTCCAACTGTGTACTTGCACCTATAGTCACGTCCAAAAGCGCCAACGTATGTAATCATTACAAATAAATAATTATTAACCTCAAAAACAAATAAAAATAATTGAAATCTAGGCGCAAATAAAACACCAATAAAATATAATAACTTCAATACAAATAATAAATAAACCTAACAATTTAATTAAAAAAATAACCTAAATAAAACAATATTTACATATATCTAACCAACTCAAATAATTATTCTGAATATTACACCCAATTAAATTAATCATCTCAATGCAAATAAATAAATAAAAACAATTATCATCCAACTAAATTAAACACTTAATCGTAAATAAAATCATACCACAAAAATAAATTAAAATTAACACAAAAATTATTTAATCAATTAAAATAGAGAAAAAGCTTACCAAGAGTATTGCAAACGTTGAAATGCGATGATCTTACAGCGAGAAAATACTCAACAAAAGGACCACTACAATTTTCGAAATTGAATGGGTTTTGAAGAGGGCTAACTCAAGTTTAAGGGGAGAAGAAGAAATGATTAAAAAGATATGTTAAATGCTCGAATTTATAAATGGAAAGTGGGTCTCAGCATGAGTTTACGCGAGGGTTCGGTGTACCCATTTATAGGCAGAAAAGCATGAGTTTTTGAGCGACAATGAAAACGTGTGACACACCAAGGCTAGGTAGAGTTGCCATGGAAGAGATTCTCTACCCCTTTTCAGATGAAAAGGTGAAAAGCTCGATGCAATGATCACTGTTTTGGAGCGGGTTTGACCATGGATTCCGAGCACGTGAAGCACGGATCTAACACGAAAATGGAGGAAAATAGTCTTCTATGTACTAGGTATTTAATAGAGCAACGCATGGACGAAATAGATGAAGGAAAAGCTGCAAGAATCGAACTTGGACTCACGAGTCTGCAGTGACGAAACTGGCAGAAGATGAAATGAAGAATAAGAACAAAAAAGGAAAAGTGAAGAGGAAGACGTCGCGTGCGGGAAATGCAAAACACTTGGGTTCATTAAACCCATCCAAAAATGTCGCCGTTTGCTTCTATAGGAAGAGCCAATGCATGAAGAAATCAAGAGGTCTGGTTTAACTATTATACTTACTCAAACGACAACGTCTGAGACAATGAAATGGCTGAGTTAAGGGCTATACGGGCTGGGTTTAAAACCAAAATTAATTTTACCCAAAACACCAACACATATTTATATATATATATATTTAAAAGCCCAAACCGTAACACCTAGTATAGATAAATTAAAACACATTAAATTTAAGATAAATAAATTAAAACACTTTAATTTAAATGCCAACATGATAAAATAAAGAGATTTAATTCAAGCATTAAATCAAATACATCACAATAAATTCATAAAAGAAAATAAATTAGTTTCCAATAACACATGGAAATAATATTTTTAAATGAAGATGAAAATATCCATATATCTTAAACACAAGCAAACTAAAATAATATTAATATTAATATCAATCAACTCATAACACACGATATTTATATTAATAAACATTACATATTTAATATCAAAACATTAAATTACAAAGAAGGTAAAATTACAAGTCCTCATATCCTCCCCCCTTAAAAAGGAATTTCGTCCTCGAAATTCAAATAAGTGATCCGAAAGGAGAAACACCTACTAGTCTTCAAATATATACGGGTAACGCTCCATCATATCCACTTCTTTCTCCCTAGAAAAATCTTGAGTCAGAAGATCTCCCCACGACACCTTAACTATAGGTATCGTCCTGGACCTCAACTGCTGCTATTTGCAATCCATGATTTGAGTTGGCGCAACTTCAAAAGTCAAATCTGGCTGAAGTTGAATACTCTCAAGGTTGACGAAGCGCGGTTCCTGCTGACCGAAACTCTTATTTAGAGACGACACATGAAAAACATCGTGAACATCACTAAAGTAGTCTGGCAGAGCGATCTGATAAGCGACAGGTCCAATCTTCTCGAGAATCTGATAGGGACCAACGTATCTCGGACTAAGTTTCCCCTTCTTCCTAAAACACTTGACACCCTTCATAGGAGATACCCAATCTCTTTCTTCAAAAGACAAATCTCTTCTTCTCGTGTCAGCATAACTCTTCTGACAACTCTGCGCTGCTGCCATCTTGTCTCTAATGATCTAGACTTGGTCTTTCATTTCTTGCACAATCTCAAGTCCAAGCAATCGACTTTCACCAACTTCATTCCAAAACAAATGTGATCTACACTTTCTTCCATATAAGACTTCATACGGGGCCATCTGAATGGAGGCGTGAAAGCTATTATTATAGGTGAACTCTATCAACGGCAAGTGGTGCTCCCAGCTGCCCTTGAACTCCAATACACAAGCTCGTAGCATATCTTTAAGAGTCTGAATGGTACGCTCTGACTGGCCATCTGTCTGAGCATGATATGCACTATTGAACTTCAATCTGGTGCCCAAAGCTGACTGCAAGCTCTTCCAAAATTGAGATGTAAATCGAGGGTCTCGATCTGACACTATAGTCCTAGGTATTCCGTGAAGACGCACGATCTCCTTAATGTATAACCGAGTTAACTTACATAAGGTGTCGGTATTAGTAACTGGTAGGAATGAGCACTCTTTGTCAAGCGATCGATAATCATCCAAACTGAATTTTTCCCACTAGGTGTCCTTAGTAAACCAACTACGAAATCCATTGCAATGTCATCCCACTTCCACACAGGGATAGGAAGTGGTTGAAGAGTACCAGTAGGTCTCTGATGTTCGGCTTTAACTTGACGACAAGTGGAACACTTTGCAACGAACAAAGCAATATCCCTCTTCATCCCTTCCCACCAGTGTCTTTTTTTCAAGTCCTGATACATTTTTGTGCTACCAGGATGAACTGAGTAAGGAGCAACATGGGCTTTCGCTAAAATCCCTTATTTAAATTCTGATTTTGATGGTATTACCTGCCGATTCTAAAATCGGAGGATTCCTTCTCCATCCAAACTAAAATGTGCGGGTCCTCTATCTTTTCTAACTCTTCTCCAGATGTCGAGTAGCTTCGAATCATTCCTTTGAAGAGTCTTTAATTCTGCAAAATCATCAACACAAATACTAAGAGTTGTAACCAAAACTTCCTCATCTTGCTGCGAACTCTCCACCAGCAATTTCCTCATACTAAAAAGAAGGGAATTCGACTCCGATGACTCAAATTCGTTTGCCAAATAAGACTTTCGACTTAAAGCATCAACGACTTGATTTGCTTTACCCGGATGGTACTTGATCTCGCACTGATAATCACTGATCAACTCCAACCATCTTCTCTTCTCATATTAAGATTCTTCTGCAAAAATAGATGCTTCAAACTCTTGTGATCAGTGTAAACTTCACAAACTTCTCCATACAAATAATGTCACCAAATCTTAAGGGCAAAGACTACCGCTGCTAATTCCAAGTCGTGCGTAGGATAATTCTTTTCATGATCTTTCAACTGACGAGACGCATAAGCGACGACTCGCCCCTCTTGCATAAGGAAACATCCCAACCCTAACTTGGATGCATCACTAAAAACTACATAAGGCTTGTGTTGTTGGGGAAGTGCTAAGACAGGTGCCGAAGTCAACCTTCTCTTCAACTCCTGAAAATTCCTTTCGCACTTGTCAGACCAAATGAAAGCAGCGCCCTTTCTTGTCAAAGCGGTACGGGGTGCAGACAACTGAGAAAATCCTTCCACAAATCTTTGATAATAACCGGCTAAACCCAAGAAACTTCGAATTTCGTGCACCGAGGAAGGACGTAGCCATGCTAACACAGCTTCCACTTTGCTAGGATCTACTGCTACACCTGCCTGAGAAATAACATGACCAAGAAATTTGACTTCCTCCATCCAAAACTCACACTTATTGAACTTCGCATACAGCTGATGCTCTTTTAACTTCTCCAAAACTGACGAAGATGATAAGCGTGCTCTTTAATACTCCGAGAATAGACCAAGATGTTGTCGATAAAAACAACAACAAAAGAATCCAAATAGGGTCAAAACACCCTATTCATCATATCCATAAAAGCTGCTGGAGCATTAGCTAATCCAAATGGCATCACTTTTAAATCATAGTGCCTGTACCTTGATCTGCAAGCTGTCTTCTTTATGTCCTTATCTTTTATCCTAATCTTAAATCAATCTTTGAAAATGCTACGGCACCCTGAAACTGATCAAATAGGTCATCAATCCGAGGTAGAGGGTACTTATTTTTTATAGTCACTTTATTAAGCTCTCGATAATCTATACACATCAAGAGGGTTCCATCCTTATTCTTGACGAACAACACAGGCAGTCCCCAAGGTGACGAACTGGGTTAAATAAATCCTTTATCCATCAAGTCTTAGAACTGAGTCTTCAATTCCTTCAACTCAGCAGGTGCCATATGATAAGGAGTCTTGTGCACTGGAGCTACTCCAGGTTCCAAGTCAATAGCGAATTCCACATCCCGAACAGGCGGTAGACCAGGCAAGTCATCTGCAAACACATCGGGATAATCTTCTACTATTGGGATGCCATCTATCGACGCCTTCACTGTGGGGAAGACACTAATTGGACTAAAAAGGCATCTGCCTTGGAAGCTAAATCCTTCTTTACTTGAACAGCAGACACAATTGCAAGTCTCTCTTTCAATTTGCTGCCTACAAATTCCATGCATTCACCTCTAGGAAGTTGAAAACTGATAACTTTACTCCAACAATTTATACTAGCAAAAATGTCGATACAACCAATCCATTCCAAGCATAATGTCGAAGCCAAGCAACTTAAACACAATCAAATCTGCATTGAGTGTTCATTCTCCGAGACCCAAAGGGCAACCCAAAGCAATCTTAGAGCAACACACCGTCTCACCATTAGGTAGAGCCACCACCATAGACTGAGATAGAGACTTTACTGCAAGATTACAAATCTGTGCAAATGTAGCTGACACAAAAGATTGTAACCCACCCGAATCAAACAAAGTGCAAGCATGAAATTCATACAAATGAACCCTTCCTGACAAAATCAAGATTTACCAACTTGATAATTAAAATTAAACCAAACAATGCAACAAACCCAAAGATGAGATCAAGTCATACTTGTGACGACTCTTACATTCTGCACCTCGGGAGCTGCCTCGTCATAATCACCAGGCTTCAAAGCGAAAACTCGGGCTTGCACTGGTTGCTTTTGTTTACTTTTGCTATCGTGATGACTTCCACAGCTTCCTTGACCTGAGCTTGGGCATTCACGAGTATAGTGTCCCTATTGGCCACATCTAAAACACTGATCTCTCCCTGGACGGCACTCGCCTTCATGAGCTCTATTGCACCTTCCACAAATTGGGACTCGCCCTCCTATACGAACTCCAGTAGATGGTTGGGGACGGGCTCCAGTCCTTGACACGAACTTCTAAGACGATCCCGAACTGCCCTCTCCAAAGCTTTTTCTCTTCTGACCTGGGAGAGAACCAATCAGAATAGTGAACTCTCGCTCAATATTAGATGCAATGTCGACTAGTTGTTGAAAGGTGGTTACCTGATGACAAGCCATGTGTCGACGAATCTCTGTGCGCAAACTTTCTTGGAAACGTTCCACTCGCAACTCTTCAGTAGCTATAAGTTGACTAGCAAATCTCCCAAGCGCCATAAACTTGCGAGCATACTCCTCCACTGTCATACTTCCTTGAATCAGATTGGTAAATTCTCGTGCCTTCTAGCACCGTGCTCATCTTGGAAAGAAGCAATCATCAAATTCTTTCTTAAACTACTCCCAAGTCACATTAGCAAATGATTCAAGTTCTTCTACCACAAGTTCTCGCTTGTTGCCCACCAAGATGCCGCCTCACCCTGGAGCAAGTAGCTTGCATACAAAACCTTTTGAGCTTCCGTGCAGCCACAAATCTCGAATGTCCTCTCGATATCCTTAATCTATCTATCAGCTCTCAACGGATCCTCCTTGCTTGAGAAAGGTGGGGTACGGTGCGCCAAAAATCGCTCATAAAAGCATCCCCCTGCTCAATCCTAGGTTGCGATCGGGAACCCTGTCGTAGAAAGTCAGTCATCCGGTTCAAAGCTCTGGCCAAGGCAAAACGAACCTTCAACCCCGCTCTCCAAATTTAAACGAATAAAACAAAACCACAATTAAACAAAACAAATAAAATCATCTGGTACTATCCCTAGGTAACATATGGATTTACCAAGAGTCGAACTGCTCTGATACCACCTATGACACTCCCAAATTCCCCTTAAAATAAATACGGGAATCGAGACATCGGGTTGCTGACAACACGGATCACACACCCCCAACGTCAAGTGCTAAGTGTATGACCACGTGACACATATAAAATAAAAGTCACAGCGGATAATAAAGTCATTATCTAAGTACCAGAATTTTAGAATATTACAAACCAAGTTAATGTAAATTCTCCAACAGAATATTTAATACAGTCATCTAAAGGCCAAATAAAAATAATACACAATCATCAGAATTAACTGAATATTATTTAAGGAAACTAACTACACTAATTCACTCCAACGGCGGAGCCTCCTCCTCAGTCTCAACCTCCTCGTTCTCTGCATCAAAATCTACAATGCCAAAAATAGTACCGCAGGTAAGTAAAAATCCCAAACAAACTCAAGATAATAAATATGTTTATACAATAACAAAAAAAAAAATGAACAAAATACCATATGCATGAGGCTTAAAATCATCACCCTCAAAATAAATAGATAAACCACATATTTTAAAATCCCAAGATAAACCTCCAATAAAATCATTCATCATTTTTACAGAAAATGATGACCATAAATCCATTAAAACCACAACCATTTTCCCAGAAAATGGTCCACGTAAAATCAATAAATAAAACTTGCCACTTTCCCAAAAAATGACCTAAATATTCATTTTATTAACCGTATACACCATGATCTCCCTTAAAAATCATCCGCATACCCTGACTTTCATCATCACACCAAAAATAACGACTACACATGTGACTTTAGAATAGGTGATGCCTAGCTAACCGCGCCCAGTGCATACCATGACCAGGCATCCCCTAGCTCCCGCCAGTAGAGAAGCCACGGAGTCGGCACGAGAGCGTTATCATCTCGTTCAATCCCGTCATCACCCGGCGACGACCCATGGGACATCACTCAGTATATTCTGCTTCCGAGTGACCAGAAGAGCTCCACCGGAATAATGCCTCATCCCGAGTTGGGGTCGTGATACACACGCACTCGCAATCATAAACACATGAAAATTCAGTTTTCACTTCCAACACATGAATATGCACGTAAATACACAATGTAGACAATTAAGCACCAAATAGCCAACAATTAATAAATTCTAACAATGATCAAACACAATATTTGTTGAAGCAAAAAATATATTTAAATCTTAAAATTTATTTGAAAAATACTTACAGTACGCTCGTTAATCATTTTCGAAGTTACCGAAAATGCTACACAATGATTCCAAGCTGCCAACTGTGTACTTGCTGCTATAGTCATGTCCAAAAGTGCCAACGTATATAATCATTACAAATAAATAAGTATTAACCTCAAAAACAAATAAAAATAATTGAAATCTAGGCACAAATAAAACACCAATAAAATATAATAACATCAATAAAAACAACAAATAAACCTAACAATTTAATTAAACAAATAACCTAAATAAAACAATATTTATATATATCTAACCAACTCAAATAATTATTCCAAACATCACACCCAATTAAATTAATCAACTCAATGCAAATAAATAAATAAAAACAATTATCATCCAACTAAATTAAACATTAATCATAAATAAAATCATAGCACATAAATAAATTAAAATTAACACAAAAACAATTTAATCAATTAAATTAGAGAAAAAGCTTACCAAAAGTATCGCAAACATTGAAATACGGTGATCTTACGGCGAGAAAATACTCAACAAAAGGACCACTACAATTTTCGAAATTAAATGGGTTTTGAAGAGGGCTAACTCAAGTTTAATGGGAGAAGAAGAAATGAATAGAAAGATATGTTAAACGCTCGAATTTATAAAGGGAAAGTGAGTCTCGGCATGGGTTTACGCAAGGGTTCGACATACCCTTTTATAGGCAGAAAAGCATGAGTTTTTGAGCGACAATGAAAACATGTGACACACCAAGGCTAGGTAGAGCTGCCATGGAAGAGATTCTCTACCCCTTTTCAGATGAAATTTTAGATGAAAATGTGAAAAACTCGATTCAATGATCACTATTTTGGAGCGGGTTTGAGCATGGATTCCGAGCACGTGAAGCACAGATCTAACACGAAAATGGAGGAAAATAGTCTTCTATGTACTAGGTATTTAATAGAACAACGCATGGATGAAATGGATGAAGGAAAAGCTGCAAGATTCGAGCTTGGACTCACGAGTCTACAGTGACGAAATTGGCGAAAGATGAAATGAAGAAGAAGAAAAAGAAAGGAAAAGTGAAGAGGAAGACGTCGCGCGCAGGAAATGAAAAACACTTGAGTTCATTAAACCCATCCAAAAACGTCACCGTTTGCTTCTATAGGAAGAGCCAACGTATGAAGAAATCAAGAGACCTGGTTTCACTATTATACTAACTCAAACGGCAACGTTTGAGACAATGAAATGGCTGGGTTGAGGGCTATATGGGCTGGATTTAAAACTAAAGCTAATTTAACCCAAAACACCAACACATATATCTATATATATACCCAAACCGTAACTCCTAGTATAGATAAATTAAAACACATTAAATTTAAAATAAATAAATTAAAACACTTTAATTTAAATGCCAACATGATAAAATAAAGAGATTTAATTCAAGCATTAAATCAAATACATCACAATAAATTCATAAAAGAAAATAAATTAGTTTCCAATAACACATAGAAATAATATTTTTAAATGAAGATAAAAATGTCCATATATCTTAAACACAAGCACACTAAAATAATATTAATATTAATATCAATCAACTCATAACACACTATATTTATATTAATAAACATTACATATTTAATATCAAAACATTAAATTATAAAGGAGGTAAAATTACAGGTCCTCACACCATGATCTCTCCTAGAGACTATCCGCACACCCTGGCTCTTATCATCACATTGAAGGTAACGACCACAAATGTGACTTCAGAACAAACGATACCTAGCTAACCGCACCCAGCACATACCATGACCAAGCATCCTCTAGCTCCCGCCAGCAGAGAAGCCACGGAGTCGGCACGAGAGCGTTACCATCACGTCTGATCCTGTTGTTGCCCGGCAACAACCCAAGGGACGTCACTCAGTATATTCCGCTCCTGAATGACCAGAGGAGATCCACTGGGATAATGCCTTATCCCAATTTGGGATCGTGATATACACACACCCGAAAGCCATATACACATGAAAATCCTATTTCCATTTCCAACACATGAACATCCAATATCATACTAAAATTCAGTTTCCAAATATAACCATGAACATGTGCATAAATACACAATGCAGACGACCATACACAATATCTGTCAATGCAAAAATATATTTCAATCTTAAAATTCATTTAAAAAATACTTACTATACGTTCGGTATAAATTTTGGATGATCACGAAATTATCGAGAGATCAACTCACACCTCAATCAATGAGCGCGCCGTTAAACTCGTCAATTGCACCAACGTAAATAAAACAACACAAATAATAATAATAAATATTACTAGCTAAACAATTAAAACAATTAAATGAAAATATAATAAAATGAAAATATCATTTAACTAAACCAAAATCTTTTGTAAATTATAAATCTCAACTAATAAATGTTAAAACTCTAAATTAATAACAACTACAACTAACCCAATAAAACTCATGGCATTATTTTCGAAATATAATTTATAGCATAATAAAATGATCCTTCAACCATGGTTTAGGATATTAAAAATAGACCATTATTGAACCCATATTATAAAAGAATTTTAACACACTCAACTCAAGCTAAAGAACTCTTTTATTCACTTCCAAAAAAACAAGCAAACTAAAATGGTAATATCTAGCGTCTTACCTCAAGTTTCAAATGTTTCCAAGAGAGAGATAGACAACACAATGAAGAGCTTTGGCCGAAAAAGAGGGATTCACTGCAGCCCACTATTCTACTCGAGCCAAAACTGAAATGCATAGATGAGAAAATGACTAAATTTTGAAACCCATAAATAAAGAAGGTAGGAACGAAATTTGTGCTCTATTACCTTCAAACTTGACCTATTTGCAACAAGATTTAAGCTTTCTCTCAAAGCTTTGGAGTGAAAACCGAATGGGTAAGAAGAGGGTAGTTTCTGTGTGCTTTGAGAGCTAAAATGAGTTCCTTTCTCAAGATTTTTACATGGAATGTAGGTGGAGGATGATTCACGCGAGTTGCGACGACGACACAAGGTGGAGACCGGCAAGAACTCACTGCTGCAGGATGATGAAGATCAACTTGGGGAGGGCTGAAACGCACACAGAAAACAGAGGAAATAAAGAAAAAGAAGAGGGTAAGAAGAAGAAATTAAAGACCTAAGGGCTGGGACTAAAACGACACAACTTTTGGCAATTAAATGGGCTGTTTTAAGAGGACAACAGCCGGTTCATTAACGGGCTTAGGGCTAGGTTATTAAAATACACTAAACTCACACTACACCACACACACACACACACACACACACACATATATATATATATATGTATGTATGTATAAAACCCAACGTACGTATATATATATATATATATAAAATCCTACACATCTTAGATAAAATACAATAAAACACGTTAAATTAATCACTCATAATATAAAATAAATATATTGAATCCAAGCATTAAAATAAAAACACCACATTTAATATAACAAGGAAAACAAATTAACTCAATATTTCAATATAAAAATAATGTAAAACTAATATTAACTAACTAATTGTTCAAATAATAATTTTAAACAAATAAAACATAACCAATAATATTATTAAAATAAATTAAAACAATCAACAATAAGAATAAAACAATACTTAAAATTACACGAAGTCTGGGATCTCACAGTAATAGTCAATAGCATTTGTCTCATGACTCCCCTCAACTAGCACCTTATAGTTCTGAGTCTTTCTATTTTGTTCACAGTTCAAAGTATAGAATCTATAACCTTGAACAATGCATGATGTGTATCGCATCGTTTTGTATGAGGGGCCACTGGCCAATACATGCATTTCAGGAGAAATTGACTCGGGAGCATGAAAACGTTGTTCCAAGATTTAATAATATAAACAAAATATATAATTATTAAGATACCAAATATCTTTAGAAATTTC
The DNA here is from genome assembly GCA_036898215.1 of Platycarya strobilacea. Classification (NCBI taxonomy): domain Eukaryota; kingdom Viridiplantae; phylum Streptophyta; class Magnoliopsida; order Fagales; family Juglandaceae; genus Platycarya; species Platycarya strobilacea. Next base: position 39,268,398 of record CM072554.1, read on the forward strand.
AATATCAAACATGTACAAATTTTTATTTCATACACGTTGTTCAAATTAGTTGGCTGATGAGAACACATCATTGAGAGACAGTCTGTAGTCTAGTAATTTTTTTATTTTTTTTATTTTTGGTCTTTTTGTGTTTTTTTTTTTAAATTTATGTACTAAACCAACTACTCATGTAATGTATATATATATATATATTTTTTTTTCCTTTCTCAAATTTTTGTAATATTTAACTTATCTAAATTTAATTTTAAATCATTGCACTTCATATCTTTCATAGATTAAACTATTTTATAATTCAATGGAATAAAAAATTTGTATAATATTAAGAGAGCCCCACTAGAGTAGAATCTTATTTTAATTTTTTTATTCATATTTTAATCATTTTAAAATATTTTAAAAAATTATTATCAATACACCAATAATCAAATCCTACACTTTTAAGTAAAGAATAAAATTTAAAATGTATTAAAATAGTAAAGGTGTCAAAATAAAGTGTAAAGCATTTTTTTTTTAAATTTAATCAAAACGTTTGAGTCTTCTGTAATATAGTACTTCAAATGTTGGCATCAGAAAAATTCACGTTCGAACGTATTTAATCTTATCGTTCAAACGTTCACTCAACATTCGAATGAAAAATCATCTATGTTCAAATGTGACAAATTCCACTAGTTGTCTTTAGTGACGGTTCCAATAAACCATCATTAAAGTCCAAATGTATTGTAGTGTGCTCAAAAGAAAAGAAAAAAATTATTTCCATGACTTGTGTGCATATTTGGACTAAGTATTTGGTGTGCACCTAACATTAATTACCCTAACCTATTGTGAACTAGTTTGATTATGACTATTTTTTATTGTTAACTTTAATAAATTATATAAAGAAGAAGAAATGAAATAGACGAAACCAGACAAAATCTACCTAAAATTCTTTTAAGAAATAATTATATCCGACATATATTGTAAATGGCAGGATCTTATCCGTGGAAATAATGAAATCATTAGCAAATGTATTAACATCATACTATTGTAAGCAAATATCTATAATGTGGCCCGCATATATATAAATAATAAACTACTTGCTGGATATAGAGTTAAGGGTATGACTGATTTATATATATTTAATAACAACAAAACTTATTATTTATATACTAATATGATAAATTTATTAGCAAATCTCTCTAAAGTTATGGATACTGATTTATTATTTATTGTTATTGGTGTTATTGTTATTATTTATAACATTTCTTTCTTTCTTTGAACTTTTATATTCGAACAAGAATTTGAAAATATATTGAAGATACTGGGAAGATTCAGAGACGTCTCTCTTCTCTCGATTATATGCAAACTGCCTCAACGAAAACTCTAAAAGAAAATTGCCTTAGAGGGGGGTGGGAGCTCCGGCTCCTCCCTCCCTCCCTCCCTTCCTCCCTACTTCCAATTGGTGTTTCTGGTTTTGTTTTGTTTTGTTTTCGATCAAAGCATGGAGAGGTGGTGTTCAACTTTTTCGATGGTCAGCGAGCACCATGCACCCCACCGTGGGATACCTAAGTCGTTGATATGTCAAACTGTCAAAGGAGAGACGGTGTTCAACTTTTTCGATGACCAGAGACCACCACCCGACCGAGTAGAGTTTGCTATTGATCTTTTTTCGGGAAGTAGAGTTTTCGATGGCCTATTGTGACTTTGATTGGGCTGGGGATCCCATTGACAGAAAATCCACTAGTGGTTTTGGCATTTTCCTTTGCAATTGCTTAATCTCTTCGCAATCTAAGAAATAGCCGTTAGTGTCTAGATCAAGCACTGAGTTCGAGTATAGATCCATGGCTATTGCCACAACTGAGTTGTGTTGGTTAAGAATGTTCTTTCAAGAACTCCATCTAAAAGAGGTAGTTGGAGTTCTTGAAAGAGCATTCTTAACCAATACTTTGGTGTGACAATATGGGAGCTATTTCTCTTGCCTCTAATCCAATTTTCCATGCTAGGACCAAACATATAGAAATAGACTATCATTTCATCTGAGAGAAAGTATTGCACAAGGATATTTCACCTCAACACATCCCCACTATTGATCAATGTGCAGACATCCTTACAAAAGGGCTATCCTCTTCTCGGTTCCTTTTTCTCAGAGACAAACTTATGATCTTACTACACATAAGTTTGAGGGGAGCTGTTAAGATACAAGATCCAATCTCACAAGATACTTGCAGATCAGTTGAAGATAAGGAATGTGGCAACTTATAATTCAAACGTTTGTTCACGTATACCCCAGTTTGTAACTAACTGTAGCTGGCAGATTGGTATTTCGAATTAATTGTAAATCATGTTACCTTTATTTTGAATTCAAATCATGTAACAAACTTATCTTGTAAACTCTATTTATAGTAATGCAATAAGCTCGAGCCAGACATTCTGGCCACTCAAATATTGTTTTTCTCTAGGTTTTCAGCAATCACATTTGGATGCCATCTCAATTCCACACGACTGCACTTTGCCATCAACTGATAAACATTAAAGTTAAGCATGCCACATGCAAACTGATACCTTTTTCGGCAATAAAGAATTCTAGATCCAATCCATCCATGGTAAATGAACTCCTATTACTCAAATTAATTCCCATGGATGTTGTACTGAATTAACGATCTTAAGCAGGTTTCCACACCAGCATATCTTGCCCAAGCCGGCTCTTGCAAACCTTCCTGACCACTTCTTCTGTCATGTCTGCCCTAATTAATTGTTCGAGTATCTGACAATTCCAGTTTTCATCAATCCACACCTCCTTGACTAGCAATGAAGCATTATAACCACATTTACCATATGGGACAAAGGTTCATCTGAGAACCATCGATTGAACCAATAGGATGGCATACCTTCCTTCACACCCTTGTCTTTGATCCTGCACAAACATTAGGGAGAGCAGAGACCACTGATTTCCACAATCTTGAGTTATTTCTGCGCGCCTCCAACAAAGATACATGTTTCCATCTACCATATTTTGACAGCAAAAAACGGGACCACAATGAGTCCATTAACAAAAGGTGACAGGCCAACTTCATGCACAATGCTCGTTGGATCTCTGAAAAATCTCTCAATCCCAACCCTCCCTTAGTGACGGACCTTATTTTTTTTTTAACAAAACTTAAGGGACATCCATAATAACTATAAGGTGAGACGCCATACTACAGAACGTGTTTAAGTAAGACCACAGCCCCTTGTGACAAAGAATCCGCTTTCCAACCCGCTACCTTAGCTCAAGTTTTTGTTAATTATTTATCAAAATTGCATGCTTTTAGATGGCCTTTCACCCATGGAACCTCAAGGTATGTCGTTGGAAAATCTCCTTCTATAAATCTAGTTAACTGCACCAAACTTCGTTTTCGAGCAGCACTATTAGTGAGCGACACAAAAATAGCAAATTTATCTCTACTAATACGTTGTCCAGGCTAGCATTCATAACATAAGAAAATATTACGAAGACGTTGCAAAGAACGCTTCTTACCATTGAGGAATATCAAAATATCATCAGCGTATAACAGGTGCTGAATTAGAAGGCCCCACATAGGATGGAAAAATTTGCTAATGCGGCCATCTTCAAATTGTTTCCTCAAAAGCCTCGATAGAACTTCTCACATCAAAATAAATAAATATGGCGATAAAGGGTCCCCTTGTCGAAGACCTCGAGAAGGTAATTGGAAAAACCATTTATATGATTCATTCATCATCACTGAATACTAGGGGGAAGTAACACATTCCTTCACCAATTATAGAATTGATTAGAAACACCAAGTCCTAAAAGATCTTTAAATAAGAAGTTTCAATGAACCCTATCATAAGCTTTAACCATGTCAAGTTTCACCATGACAGGAAGAAACAAGATGGGAAGAAATAACCTCAATCTAAGGGGTGTAAACAAGTGTTCAAGGCATCTTGATCTAGTTCCATGACCACACTATATAAGCACTTACAAACTTATTTGCCATTTATGGGGTCTAAGAAAAAATAGAAGGTCTTGGGGATTAAGTCTAAGGAGCCGGATGGTAGCTTTACGGTCTCTAAATTCATATATGATTGGACTAGGGTTGGAGAGCTTGCCTCTAATATGATATTTTACCATTAATATCCATTTTCTATAATGGAGCATATTGTATTTAATAAGTTCATGACTACAAACACTTCATACTATGAGAAAATGTCTCGTTCTGGTGCCAATAAGGAATGCATTAAGACCTATGACACTGAAAATGCAAAGTTAAAAACTTTGGTTAAATCGATAACAAAGTTCATATCACGACTGACATATGGACTTCTGTTAAGAAACTTTCATATGTGGTAGTCACATGTCATTTAATAGACTCCTATTGGCACCTTCAGAGGCATGTGTTGAATTTCTATAAGGTGCCTCCTTCACACATTGGTCTCTTCTTATTACAAACGCATTAGAAAAGTGTTTCCAAGATTAGGGGATTGAAAATAAGATAATCTCAATTACAATTGACAATGTAACTGCTAATGATGTTGCCATTAGAATCTTGAAAGATGACTTCATCTTGAAGAAAGCGTTAATAGCAGGTGGGTAATTGTTACATTTGGATTTTTATGTGCACATACCAAATTTACTTGTTCAGTATGGACTTAGGGACATAAAAGTGATTGTTGATTGCGTGAGGGATGATATCAAATATCTGGTAGCATCGGATAGTAGGCTGAAATAGTTTAGTGCACTTTCCAAACAACTAGTAGGATTGTTGTAACGTCCCAATTTTTTGCCTAGATTAAGACGTAAATCGAAGTGTCCAAACAAGTAATACAAGGCTACTTATCTTACATAAACATAAGGAATAACATGCATGCATCTAAGTTTACTAATTAAATGCAATGCAAAACATAGTAAAAAGAGGTAAATTTCCAATATATGCAAAGAGATCTAACTCTTGCATAAATAGATCACATGACATGGTAAAACTATAACCCTCATAACTTCACATTTATAAAAATATATTGTATCCAAGACTTACACAACCCAGTTAGTTTTCTTAAAACAAAATATCGTATCCCACCATCATCCAGTAATCTTACTATTCCACTTGGTGTCGTACATGAGAGATCATTATAACCGACGAGAAGTATTCTGTAGGACTCTCAAGATACCTCAGAATCTCCTGTACTGTATGAGTATCATTACAATTTATCTAATCCTGCAACAACATCTATCATTCCTTAAAAAACTGAGATTTTCAAGAAATCTTAGTAAATACACAATTAATATAATAAGACATAGATAATATCAAAAATTATCATACATAGCAATAATCACATACCTATACCTTATGAAAATGCTTTATAAGACTTATGCATGTCAATGATCACTCTTCCCATACAAATTTAGACCTTACTTGGACCCACCATCTTATACTTAAAACTTATACTTTCTATCTTATTTCTTAATCTTGTGGGTCTTACTTAATGCTTATCCTCGACAGGCGTTACGTATCGTCATCCCTATTGAGTCTTACTTATCTCTTATCCTCGATGGACGTTATGTATTATCGTCTCCATCGGGCTTACTTAGTATGACGCGTCAGCTTATCCATACATATAACTCATCATTCGTCCGGGTGTTACATATCGCCGTCCCCTTCGTGACATGAAAATTACTTAACATAGCGGGTGTTATGTATCGCCGTCCCCCCTAGTCATGTCAGTCGGCCGGGCGTTATGTATCGCCATCCCCATCATGACATGACTCTTACTTTTACGATGGGAATTACGTATCGCCGTCCCCATTAGCACGTCAGTCATACGGATGTTACGTATCGTTGTCCCCGTCATGATGTGACTGACTTATTATTCTTTCCACTTGTAAAGTTTTCTTAACGTATTTTCTTATAACAGACGTCATGACTTATGACGACACATATGTGATGAAATACAACATACGCATAAACGTAGACTTATGACATGCATATTTCATGATTTTATAATTCATATAACATATAAAAGTATGTCACAAAAACATATCTCACATATACATGTACATACGTCACATAAATTCATAATGTCAAAACCTAATGAAAGATACATAGACAATTAAATAACATATTATAATATTATTAAACTAAGGCTTGCCGAATATCATAGGGGACTAAATCTTATTTATTGATTTAACTTATTTAATTCAAGTCAAGATTTTGCATAATTACATAGCTTAAACATTTTTATTTGTTTCATGAACATCTCTCTTATATACATGATTTTATTATTTTATTTTATTTTTTTAGCATAAAAATACTGGAAACTCCTTCTATTATATTAAAGTTTCTAAGTTTACCGTACTGTTAAAAATCTAACTCAAATAATTCACTAAAAGTTTAAAATAAAAGAAAAACACCCTTTTTGAAGTATTACCTACTCTATTTTTCCACTTATTCCTAATTTGTCTTTGATAGAGTTCTAATGTCTTAAAATTTAAAACACAAAAGTGGCATATCTCTATCTTATATTTTCATAACCTTTTTAATCACTCAGTTTAGACATCAAACTAACAAGTTATGACCATTTTACCATAGGATGTTAAATCTGTCAACTAACTCCCTTTGAGTCCGAGAGTTTTTAGGGTTGATCTATCATTTTATTTTTCCAAAACATGACCTGATATTTTCAAATAACCCTCTTAATATAAAATAATAAAACATATTATTAAGGTTCTACAATTTTTCTTAGCATTTTCTTACAACAAAAACCATTCCTTAAATCAAAAGCATTCAAGCTACTACATAAACAATGCATGAGCTTAAACAAGCATCAAACTAAATCTATAAATTATGCCACTTCTACTACACCAAGATTATATCAAGAAGTGCACTTCAAAATTTTTTCAAAGCTTGCTTTGATGTTTTTGGTAGCGTTTGAATTAATTCTTCCGCAACCCTCCTAACTAGCTTCCTTTTGAAATTTGTGTGAGGTAAGTGGGTTTAGTTGAGTGTTTTTTTCCTTTCCTCTATTGGGTTGCCATGGGAATGGACTACAAGGGGACCAAAGAACACTCACACAAACATATATATAGAAGTGGCACTATGCATAGCAAGAAAACACCCCAATTTCCCCCCCATGACACACGGCTACACCCTTTGGCCTTACCTTGTGAGTTATCATCCTATTTTAGGCCTAATCATGCCTCTAACTTAGATTTTCCTGATCCTAATATTCATATAAAGGTCCTACTTTCTTCACTTATAAACTCCTTTTTTGATCAATGGCCCAAATTTTTCCAACACATGGAGAAAATCCAATTTAGAAGCAAGGATATCTTGGGATAACATGAATCTGGTCACCTCATCCCCTTTGTGTCCCACGCCCTTGCCATATGCTTCCCTTCCCCTTGTCATATGCTTCAACTCCTATTAGTACACTTGGGGTGGCTGGGAAGAAATCCTATCATTTGTTTTTCAAGATTTAGTTACCAATTGGTTGGAAACAAGGGGGATAGTTGGCTGTTTTGGCCAATCAAATTAGTTCCTACTTCTCCTATGGTTATAGACAAATTTTCCTTCTAGAAACTCTTCCACCATAAAGTACAAACCTTTTTAAACATATCTAGAGGGTATAAATGTAGAGAACCAATCAATTTCGAGCCTCTAAAGTAGGTTAGTGGTGTAATTCATTTTTGGGTATCAGTTTACGCTTAATTTGGATCAATCTACTTACAGCCCAATTTACCCATTGATCCACTTTGATTTTCTAAAAACTAAAAAAAGGAAAGTTTTATATAATCCTCTTAGTGATCCATAGGACTTTATATCACTTTATTCTGAGATCATATGAGAGAGATATGATTAATTTATAGAAACACATCAAAACCACCCAAGAACACCTAATCCGAGTTCTCCTTTGTTTTCCTTTGTTTTCTTACCCACCAAGGTTTCTAGATAAATTATTATCAACTTGCCACATGTCCCCACACACGTCAAGACCTTAGAAAGTTTGGTAGTGAATCACAATTTTCATCACATAGCCAAACATAAGACAACTCATCTAAGTCGGTTACCAGTTGACTTATATTCCTGTCTGTCCACTTAACACCAAATTTCATCCTTGATAAATTCCTTATCTTCAAAAACACAAAACATAAAAATTCTATATCTAGTTTTTAAGTTTTTATAGGAACTAGAATCACTTCATCCGAAGTTCTTATGATCAAGTTATGATTTTTCTACTAAAAGTCGACAGATAAGCCCGAGAGTACCAATCCGGGCATACCAAGTGTTTGATAAATAATCCCTCTTGTTTCACACGAAACTTACTAAATAAAATTTTCTCATTTGACATATTTCTACACACTAAGATCTTAGGAAAATTGAGAAAATATATCAAAGACTTAATCTTAATCAAAGTCTCTAGTCAACTCCAAGTTAATACCTATATATCCAATTCAGATCTACCACCTCAATCTCAATTTCATATTTGATTAAATCTATAGCTCTTAAAACTCAAAACATAAGAATTGTATATATTTCTCTTAGTGTTCCAAATTACCTTAATCATCTCAATCTGATATAAAACAATTAATTTTTGTCCATATTATTAAAAGACGTTGAAACTGTCTAAATTAGTCTAATCCTAAAATATCACAGGGTACATTCCTTACTCATACCACTTAACTTCCTTTGTAAGTTTCCTTCAATTTCTATACAATATTTTATTGAATATTAAAAAATTATATTTTTTTCATCATATTTAGTGTCTCCCAAGATTTTTCTCCAATACCAATAAAATATACATATATCCAAAATTCTAAAAGTTCTCTAAAATAATCTTAAAGAAACATAATCATACTAAATATGAACATTAAAATAATACTTAAAAATCCAGGTTATCACAATTGCCCTCAAAGAAATTGATCTTGGATGTGCCTACATGATAGAACAACACATATTTAATATTGGATGCTACAATTCAGTTCCAAGAACTCTATCCCAGATACGATGATAGAGATAGCAGTTTTGAATGGGTTCCAATGGTTGATGAGTGGGGGCAGTTGAGAATGTTTGTCAGCTTCTAAGTATTTTTAATGAAATAACCAAGATTGTTTTAGGAAGTGATTACCTAGCGAACCTGTTCTTTTCTGAAGTATGGAGAATGAAGGACATTCTGAATAAGAAGAGTAAAGATCCAAATGAGTACATGAAAGTAATGATAAGGAAAATGAAAAATACTCGGGGGTGTAATCTCTTGATAGCAATCACCGCAGTAATGGACCCTAGATTCAAGAGGGTGCTCATCCAGTTTTGTTTTTCCTTAATATATTCTAAGTTAGATGCTGCTAAGAATACTGAATATGTCTCTAAAGTTTTGCATGAGCCATATGCTGAGTATGTTAAAGACTTCAACTCGACTCTGAGGCACAAAGGGAGTAGGATAACGCTCGTCTTCACATATCCAATTCTTTCTCACATCCTTAAAGAAGCATGGTGTGACGTCCCCAATTTACGTTCGAAACTTAACGTAAACTGAAATGTCAAGATAAGTAATACTAGGCTACTCACCCTCGTACATATCAAAATTTAATGCATGCACCTAGACTTACTAGCACATGCAATGCAAATTGCAGCGGAGAAGGTCTAGATAAAAATATTTAATCACAGAAGCTTAATAATCACATAGTAACATACAACCACAATATCCACATCCTTCCATTCATTATACCACTATATATCATAACCTAGTTAATTTTCTTATATACAATATTTACAATATTTCTCAAATATCTTCTTAAGGCCACCTCGACTTCTTTTTCATTTCTTGAAATTTCCTCCCGTGCCATTACGATTCCTATTATTACTAACTGGTCAAAACTCCTTGGGAGAGTACTCGAAAGGTCCCTTAAGGTTCCTCTGGGTCTCTCGAGCGGCAGGGGTCTTACTCATGTCCATTATCAAATCCTACAGTGACATTTAAAATTTTAAAAAGAAAATAAATACACAAGAATGAGATTTCCTTAAAATCTCAGTAAGTATACACTGTACTTAATAAAAACACAGACATAATAACATATCAACATACAAGACAAACAGTAAGAACATGCAACTCCTAAGATGCTTTATGCGACTCATGCATGACTTATGTTCCTAAACTTACACATTATATGTACTATCATTTTCATCCTTAAAAACTTATTTTCTTTGTATTTTCTTTTTTATTCTTATGAGTCTTACTTATTTCTTAACATCGACGGACATTAGGTATAGCCGTCCCCGTCAGGTTCTCCACTATTATCATACGTGGTTGGGCCTTATCCACTATTATTACCCGTGGTTGGGTCATATCCATTATTATTACCCGTAGTTAGGCCATATCCACTATTATTATCCATGATTGGGCCATATCCATATTCTTGTCAGTCATCCGGGCTTTACGTATCGCCATCTCCATTATGACGTGATTGATTCTTAAATCTTTTCTCTTATAGAATTTTCTTCTCTTATTTCTTAAATATTCGTCATGACCTATGACGATACTTATATGACAAAATGTAACGTGGACTTTTTTTAAGATGAACGTCATAGCTTATGACGACACTTATGTGACGTAATGAAACACGAACATACTCTTAGACTTTTGAATGCATATTTCATGTCCTTATGAGTCTTATAACATATAGAGACATATCACAACAAAATACGTCATGTGCATATATATTTATGTCACATCATCTCGTAATATCAAAACATAACAAATAATGCTTAATTAATTAATTAATTAATTAATTAATTAATTAATTAAATATTATAGAATCAAGGTCGGCCGAACACTCTAGAAATTCAAACCTTATTTTATTTTATTTAAACTAAGTCAAACTCTTCATTTAGTAAACTAGAGTTCCTAAACTCATCATAATTATTAAAATTGCATCCAAATAATTAAAATCAAGTAGATAAGAATTTAGAGTTAAAAATTCACCAATAATCCTATTAAGGCCGAAATTCACTAGGATTGGTTTTCTCATTTTTTTGTCAAATCAAAATCTCTTATTTTCACGTAAGTCTCTTCATATATCAAAATAGAACATATTCCTAAGTTCTTGAAATTTTTCTTAATATTTTTCCATAACAAAAACTAAGTTAAAACTTACTAGATTTCATTTAATCACATACACAAAGTTTAAAATGAAGGGAGTAACAAACATGATCAATTATTCTATGCCAAGATTAAGTTAATTTGTGCACTTATTAATTTTCCTCAAGCATGAATTGATTAGTGAACCAAGTCCTTGCAATTCTTCTCTTCAAAGTATCTAAAGGATTCTATTTTATGGTTAGGGGAAAGAATAATGTTTTTAGCAAGACTAGTATTCCTTGGGTGAAAGTTGCCATTTATTGCCAAAGAAACAATTGAAAAGTCACCCTCCTATATATATATGTCGAACTACTTAAGCAAAAAGGGTGAAAAGACTTGAGATAATCTGGATGGATTTGGCTTGCTCTGTGTGTGTTGTTTTACTTCCTTAGCTCGTGATAACTCCTAAATTTTAGGCTTAGTGAGTCATATTTTGATCCAATGGTTAGTTTTTGAGCTGCCTAAAAATTATCCTGATCAATGGCTTAAGATATGCCATCACATGGGGTTACATAGTTGTACATAACTAGCCCCTCCTTCCACCATGCATGCATCAGCTCTTTGCATCCCCAAAAACCATCATACATTTTCCAGACCTCCTCTCCTCATTGGTCCTTGTTTAGCCTTATAAGAAGACACTTGTGACATTCTAGAAGGCCACTCCAAGACTTGGTTGGAGTAATACTTGGAATTAGGTCACATAGTTGGTTGTCAACAAATTTTTGCCCCTCTATGGTTTCCTTTTGTTTTCTTGCTAACCAAGGCTTTTGGATGACTTATCTCCAATTTATACGTATTCCTACACATGTCAAGATATGAGAAAAATTTAGAATCAATCATATTTTTCATCACATGGCCGGAATTAGTACACTTTATCTAAGTCGGTTACCAATTGCGCTCTATCCAGGGCCATTCACTTCTCTCCCAATTAATTCCTCGATCTAGCCAGAATATGCAAAAACCAAAACCATGAAAGTTTTAGATATCCATCTTAAGGTTCTATAGGAACTATAATCACTTCATTCGGAGCTCATATGAAATATCTGTGATTATTCTACTAACAATAAATGGATCAGACCGAGAGCACCAATCTAGGCACACCAAGTGCTTGGTTTTTGTAACATCACTTATTCTAGTATACTCTCTTAAATTTCGAAAATTATCTTTTCCTAAGTCCAAATTAACACTCTAATTGATATTTCATTCTAATTCTCAAAAATTAAATCATAGTCTATCCTAAAATGTATAAATTCCCAATTTTATAACTCAATATTATTATCTAACCTTTTGATTCTAATTCTATGGGAAAATATGTTTTCAAAAAGTTCATCTAAATATTAAAATCAATACTGAAGTAAATATTTTATTTTAAAAAAAGTGGGCTATTACACATGGAGAGTAGTCAGGCATTATTTAAATCTTTTGATAAAAGTGTGGATATTGTGCAACTTATGAAATCATAGTTGGACAACTATTTAGAGGAGAATATATTCATCTGTGAAGAGGGTTCTGTAATACCCTGCTCCCGAATATAGCATTTTGAAAATATTTTAGAGAATAATTTGCAACAAAAACTTTTTCTTTATGAAACGTACTAAATGCGAACTTTTTATAATAAATGAGACCATCTTTATAAAATTTAAAGAGAGTTGGCGGAAGCATTTGTTTAAAATATTGAAATCACACGTGTTTACAAAAATATTTTATTCGCTGAAAAATAAAAAGATTACAACTAATACACTGTCTAGGCCTCTGCATCGCCTCCTTGAGTCAAATTCTGTCAACTGTGCATCTCATCACCTAGTTTGATTTTTAAAAGAAAAGATAGAAACATAGAAATAAAAACAAAATGAGTCGATAACTCAATAAACAACATATCATACGGTAAAAATAATAGTCATCGATTTTCATGCATACTCATAAATACATACAAAATAACATTAATATGATCTTTTCATAAATGTTGAACATGAATTTTTTTTCATATATGCTGAAAATATGAGCTTTTCATAATCTTATTGTGTCTTATCATATCATAAGTTGTTACCCACTGTTGACCCCTGTGACGCCCCCAATTTATGTTTGTGATTTAACGTAAACTAAAACGTTAGAATAGGTAACACAAGGTTACGTACCCTTCATACTTATCATACATAACTCGCATGCACCTAGCTTACTAATCATGCGTAATGAATAATGCAGTGGAATAAGGTAAAGTTTCAGAAAATGCAAATAAATTTAACTTTGCACATAGATCACATGGGATGACATAACTAAAACCTTTAGGTATATTTACAATAATATCAAGTCTCAGTTGTACATAAGTTAGAGGTCCAAAAATACATATACATAGATTTTCATTTTTCCTTTATTTCTCTTCACCAAGCAGACTCTTTCTTAACTTCTTTATATTTAATCTCATATCTAAACTTGTTCATATTGACTTCAAACTCGCGTTGGAGGAATTTTCCTGATGGTATTAGAAACACACTACTCATAGATTAAGAGCCATCAATACTCAAAAGAAGGCAACGTCCTATTTTGGTTCGGTCCTCAGACATAAAAGATTTGTATTGCCTTATTTCCTCCATCATATGATCAAAAACAGAAGAGACATAACTATCAAAAAGTGGCTCTACAAGGGGAGAGAATTTAGTGGGGCCCTCAAGGCTTACCAAAATCTCTCGAAGAGTCCGGTTCTCCTGGCTGGTCCTAACTACCTGCAACCAAATCTATCATTCCAAAAGGAATGATAGGTAATAATTAAATAATGAGATTTCAGAAAAATCTCAGTAAGTGCACAAATAATATAATAAAGTAATAACCATATTCACAAACAACATATATATGCACATAGTATGCCCAGAAGACCTATTAATCATAACTCAATCATGACTCGTACATGCCTTAACTTACATTTGAATGGTGCACGTTCATAAAAAGACTTAGTGAACGCAGGTGAACACTTTTTGTGTCATAACGAATCTTTTTGTGAAAATTCTTATTTCATATTACTGTTTTTTGTTCTTATAAATCTTATCCTTAACCACGACGACAGATCGAATCGTCTTCACCGTTGGGTATCTTAGCATGATGGCAATTACGTATCGCCTTCACCATCAGCTTTCATATTCTCGTCAATCATACGATAATTATGTATCGCCTTCACCACAGTGATGAGCCTTATCATATTATGGCAGTAATTACGTATCTCTTTTACCACCAGTCATATCAATCATACGAGAATTACATATCATCATCCCCGCCATGACATAACTTTTTATCATTCGACGGGATTTGCGTATCGCCTAGTACCGTCATAACATAACTTCTTATCATTTGAAGAGAGTTACGTATCGCCTTCCCCATCGGCACGTCAGTTATACGAGAGTTACGTATCGCATTTACCGTCATGACGTAACCTTTTAAATTTTCTTATTCTTTTCTTTTCTTTTTCTTATACTTATAAAATTAATCTTCATGTCTTTTTAAAATGAACGTCATGACTCTTAACATAAAATCTCATGACAAACCTAAGTATGTAAATACTCTTAAACATTACATGCATGCCTTATGCTCACATGAATCTTATGACATATAAGACTTACTTAATCAATACATAGCACAAATGATTCACATCACATATCATATTTCAATACATAGTACAAGTAATTCACATCACATATCATTTTTGCCAAAAAAATAAAATGAATAACTTTAAATCTTAGGTTTACTAGGGTAGGCTGAAACACCATATATATATATATATATATATATTTTCTTTTCCTTTCTTTTCTTTTCTTAATCATACTCATTCCTTATTTTACAAATTTTAAAATTTCCTAAATCGGTTCCCTAACCTCCAAGCCGAGACATATGTATATCTATTTCCCTTCCATAATTTCAATTAGTTCTCTTTATTCAAGTCTTATCCTTCATAATTTTATTCATGACTAAATCTTTATTTTTAATAGAATCTATACCATATTTCAGTATTTCAATAATCAACAAAACCATAACTTAAATAACAAAACCTACAATATTATAACCTAAATGATATTAAGGCCGAAACCCCCTAGCTCCAAATTCCAATTTCTTTTGTCATCTAAATCTTACATACTTTATCTATGCTTTCCATCATAGTTTTTTAAGATAAAGTCTTGATTCCTAATAAAATTTCTCTCCCTTGTCTTGCAAAAATCCTTAATCCAAGCTTACTTACATCAAACTAACAATTACTATCACTTTGTGTTCAAAAAGAATATCTATGGATATAAAACTATCATATAAGCAATTTAACATCAAATTTAAGTTATTTTATACACTTACAAATTTCTCCAAAGATTTTTACTTGAAATTGGACTTGGATTTGGAATCTCATTCTCAATGTATCCAAAATGCCCTTGTTGAAGGTTTTGGGAGGAATTGGTAAATTAGGCAAGGGTTTAAGGATTTTTCTCTTAGTGTTGTCGTGTGTTATAGTAGAGAAAAAGGTGAAGAAGCTCTTCCCCTTGAAGTGTCGACCATGTATATATATGTGTGAGGGTGAAGAAAATGTATCCCTTGGTCGAGTGCCACATATGTTCTAGAAGTCCATATGTATCCCTTGGTCGAGTGCCACATATGTGCTCTTGGATTTTAGGTTATCATTTTCCCTTGCTAGTAAGCTTGGTTGGCAAGCAATTCATCCAAGGGCTTATCTTGTGCCATCTAAGAGAGATGCTATGTTATTAGATTTACAAAATCTTATCACTTGGAAGGATAATCCAAGGCATGTATGTGTTCTGCTCTCTTGCATCCTTGGAGTGATTTGAAGGCTTCTAGTGGTAAGTCCCTCACTTGCCACTTGTCCTCATGCATAACAAGACACCTAAGTGGCTTGAGAACATTTTCAAAATCTGGTCTAAGGTAAGGTTGGTGATTACATATTCCAATTGCTTTCCAAGGAATTCAAAGTCGGTGCATATGTTACCTACGTTTAATTTAATTCTGTCAACTTCCAACAAAATTTTGTCCTTGATCCACTCAATATCTCCTAAAACTCAAAAAATGAAAGTTATATAGCTCTCTCTTAGTGTTCTATATAATTTTTAATCACCTTATTTGGAGATCAGATGAAAGAGTTATGACTAATTTATCAAAAGACATTGAAACTACACGAAATATACCAATCCGATTTCACCATGTGGTACCACTTGTTTTCTTCTTCAATTTTCTTAACTCGAATTTGAATTGACTTTTCAAATGCCATATCAAATATATTTCTCTTTTTATTTTGCTAGAAGAATACCATAAAATAATTTCTATAGTTTTTTTTTCTAATACTAAAGAAAATCCAAATATGCATTTCAACTATATTTCTAAGAAATTCTCACAATTAAGCTAAAAGAATTTTAAAATAAATATAATCATTCTATAATATAATAAAATTAATAAAAAAAAATTGGGTCATCACAACTCCCGTGAGTTAGGGTTAGCGAATCTAAAATGATTCAGATTCCGTCGGTGGCCGCGGGTTGTGAAATCCATATATAAGAAAGACATATTAGGTATACTATCAGCATGTATGACCTGATAATGTAATCTATCCATACATAGGAATCGTCTTCATATCATAATAGGTTTGCCTACATATCTTATCATACTTGTATCCTTATCATAACATAGACTTCAAAAGAAATTGCATATTTTCGTAACATGTCGTAATGCATGCTTCCTCACATAAATTCATGATCTTTCATAAATAATGTTATGCATATTCTCACATAAAATAATGATTTTTCATAAATAATTTTAATGCATAAAATCATGAGGTTTCATAGTATCTTAATGCAAACTTTTTCATAAATTATGCATGGATTTTCATAATTTTTCATGATTGGGGTACATAAAAGGGGCTTCCAATGATGTTCATACATAATATTTTTATAAAACATTTTTATCATACGTGCATGAAGGGTATGATCATGCTACTTACCTCTTAGTGCTTCTTTGCGATCTCACGTCATAGCTCATAACTATAAGGAGAAACTGATATGTAGCGACTCAGGTTGCTAAGTCAGCAGTTTTTGGGCACTAGGGGGTGCTTCGATGTCCTAATGGCTTCTCAGTGGTGATGGGTTTCAGTGGCATACGGATAAAAACATGTGCTCTATTTTCGTTGGTTGAAACAAGGGACAACTATGGTAGTTATCCAATTGTGTAAGGTGTTTTCGATAGTGTTTCTTGGTAATGGACTTCATGGTGGCGGAGGAGGTGCGACAAGGCTGTCTTGACTTTAGGGTGGTGAGGTTGCTGTGGTGTTTAGGCCTTTGGTGGTCTGTGGTTGCTTTGGTGGTAAAGGATGCGATGTGAAGGGCTTGTTTTAGCTATATCGAGGCTTCTAGGCAAGTTTGCTCGCTGCCCATGGAGGCAGCAATGGCGTTGGGAGTTTGTCTAGTTTCTGGATTTTTTGATGATGGGTTTCCAGTCGAGTTTTATAGAGAGACAATGAAGGATAACGTGATTCAAATGGAGATTGAGATTTTGAGTTTGATCAAGATTTTGAGATTTGAGTTGAATCATAGAGGGTTTTGGAGATATGTTTGAGTTTGAAATTTGGTTTGAAATTGGATACATGTGCAGGGACATGAACACAAGGAGGATAGCGGCTCTAAAGTTTGAACAGAAGTGTTGAGGTTGATTGATGGAGTTGGAGTTGGGAGAGGTAACGTAATTAATCTGGAGATTTGAGTTTGTATTTGATGAGGAGATTAGGCTAGAGTTTGAGATTGGGTAAAGTTTAGAAAAATTAATCCGATAAGAGTTTTTTGAAGTGTTTGAAAGTTAGTTCGGATTGAATCAAACTAGGATAATGCGTGTGAAGGGACTTAATTTTCAAACATTTTCTGGCATCCAAACTGATAGTTAAGACTACTAAAATAATAATAATAATAATGGTAATAGAATAAAAATCTAAAATAAAATCCTATTTGTGGATCAAGATGTTACAGGTTCAGATGCAAGTTCTGATGCCTTGACATGGTGGAAATCAAATAGTTTGAAGTTTCGAACTTTGTCAAGATTGGCTCGAGATATAATGGTTACACCTATCACCACAGTTAGTTCAGAATCAACATTTAGTGCAGAAGGTAGAATGATTGATCTTCATCGAGCTTCATTATCAACTGATACAACAAAGATGTTATTATATAGGGCTGATTGGGTTAGAGCAATATATGGGATTAAAAGATCAACTAATTTTGTAAGTGTTGCATTATTTTAATTGTAAATTTGAATTTATCTGTTTCTAACATAGTATTCTTGCATTAATTACACAATTGACATCCATTGTTTGTTTTATTGTCAATAGAAGGATATTCCATTAGAAACTCAAATTCTCTTGCCATAGCTTTTGCACTCTATTGGTAAATTGGTTGCCTCAACAGTTTGGTAACTTTCTTTTTATTTTGGACAGATCAGTAACTTCTTTCTTATTCTAGACATTTTAGAATTTTTTCATTTCTAGACAATTTGGTAACATGTTTGTCTAGTTGAAGTTGTTCTATCTTTCCTCATTTACAATCTGATTTTGTGAAGTTGTTTGTGATGATATTACTTATTAGTCACCTCATTTCAGGTAATTTCTAAGTTCATACTCTTCCCCATCCAAATTCCCTAAATTTATTGAATGAAAAATTAAGTTTTGCATTGTAAACATTCCTTGAAAATATTACTAAGTTAGTAGTACTTGAATAATAATGCAAGGAAATCAAATATATATTAATGTTTTTTAGTGAATGTGTGTGCAGGTGAATAATAGTGAATTGGTATTTTTTAAAAGCTTGGGAAACTGACTTCTGGACAGTTTGGTAACTTGGACAGTGTTGGTACCTGTTTATATAAAATATGGACAATCTGGTTGCTGGTTTATCTGTTTGGTAAATAATATCTATTTAGTATTTAGTAAACTGGACAGTTTAGACTTTGGTACCTATTTATATGTTTGGTGTTTGCCAACTATTACTTGTTAGTAACCTGCACCTATTTAGTACCTGTTTATATGAAACCTAGACAGTTTTGGTTCCTGTTTATATTCATTTGGACAATTTGGACTTTGGCACCTGTTTATATGTTTGGTAATTGCCAATTGGTACCTATTTGGTACTTGTTTATATGAAATCTAGACAATTTGCTTGCTAGTTTATATGTTTGGTAAATGGTACCTGTTTAATGTTTAGTAACCTGGGCAATTTTGGTTCCTATTTATATTCATCTGGATAGTTTGGAGTTTGGTACCTGTTTATATGTTTGGTGCTTACCAATTGTTACATGTTTAGTAACCTACACCTGTTTGGTACCTGTTTATATGAAATCTAGACATTTTGGTACATGGTTTATATGTTTGGTAAATGGTACCTGTTTAGTGTTTAGTAATCTTAACTGTTTGGTACCTGCTACCTATTTATATGGGTACTGGACATTTTGATACTTGTTTATATGTTTGGTAATTGGTACCAAACTAAGTTGCGATTAGGGTTATCATGACTCATGTATGAAATCTGAACATGTTGCCATTAGGGTTATCATGTATAAAATCTATTTGATACCTGTTGGTTGTTTATATGGCTTCATTAAATGCTTGTTAATTATTATCAACCTTTTACTTTTAGGCAAATTAAATTTTGCAATTTCAATCAAACATCCTTTGACAGTACTATTAAGTAAGTACTTAAGAGTATTTGAGCAAGAAATTAAAATTAAGCTGGACTTTTTTTGTCTCAATAGTGTATGTAGGTAGGCAGCAAGTTGGCAAGCTAGCAGCCAAGGCAGTTGCTATTATGGCATTTGTAATTTGTAAAATCTAATTTCCCTTAGAATTATAAATTTGATAGGGTTGTAATTTGTAAATTTGTAATTTGTCCCATTAGGCCTAATGAAGTAGTATTTTTATTTAAGTTTTTTGCTTTACAGAATTAGTCTTGATAGAGTGCTTTGCATATTATAGTTTCCAAAATACTAAATTATAGATTATAGTTTATATTTATTGTAATCGGATTCTAGTTTTTTTTTATGTTCATAGCCAAATGTTCTTATTTCCAGAATTTCTCTGTAAAAAACAACCTAAATTTGCCTCAATGTAATCAGGCTGAGCTCGAGTCAAGCATGCATGTGCCCAAGCTTGTCAATGCCAAACAAGTCAAGCCCAAACAACATTTTAGGCCATTAGTAAACAAGTCGAGCATGGGCTTGACTCGAGTTGTAAACGAGCCAAGTTCGCACATCACTAGCTCGCTCAAACTCGGCTCATCTACAGCCCTACAAGCATCAATACTGTAATAGCCCAAATTTTTAGGATATAATATTTTCTTGAGAATTTATTTGTTGGAAATAATATTTTATAAGAAAAAGAATAGGAAACTTAGATGCATTCTAAGGTAAATATTGGATGGACTTTTGGGAATTTTAGCAATGTATCAACTAGAGAAATTCAATTTAGACCTAGAAAGAGATAAATTTTTGAAATTTGAGGAAGAAATTCAAAGGGAAGTAAAAGAACAAAACATCAAACACTTGGTGTGCCAAAACGGATTCTCGGACTGGACCGTTGAATGTTTGTGTAATAATCATAACTTTTTCATATGAGGTCCACATAAGGTAATTCTAATTTGTATAGAACCATTAGATAGATATCTAAAACTTATATGTTTTGGGTTTTTGAAGATAAGGAATTTATCAAGGACTAAATCTAGTGTGAAGTGGACGGACAGAGATAGGAGTCAACTGGTAACCGACTTAGATGAGTTGTCTTAGGTTCAACCATGTGACGAAAATTAAGATTAGCTACCATATTTTATGAAGTCTTGACATGTGTGGGAACATGTGGCAAGTTGATAAGAATTCATCTAGAAGTCTTGGTAGGTAAGAAAACAAAGGAAAACAAATGGAGAATTCGGATTGGATATTCTCGGGTAAGTTTTGACGTGTTTCAGTAAACTAATCATATCTCTCTCATATGATATCAGAATAAGGTGATTGAAAATCCTATAGAACCCTAAGAGGATTATCTTAAATGTTCATGTTTTTAGTTTTGGAAGAATCGAATTTTATCATTGACTTATTAGGGCTGGAACGTGGCTAATCCCTTGGAGAAGCCAAGTGGCCAGATGCACCCCTTAGAAGATTTCCTATGATGGTGTTTTTTCTTCACCCCTTAGAAGATTTCCTATGTGTTGGAACTCTTTGAGCCCTTGATCAAGATCATTTTATAGGTGTATTAATCTCAACCATGGGATTAAAATATCAGCAAATCCCCATAGGATTAGGGGTGATCATGAAACCACAAGTAGGGGACACCTCACCTATGCAGTCAAATAGAGTTGCTGAAATGCCCAAGCCCTCTTCCCTTGCACCCCACGCCTATTATTCCTATAAATAGATGCATGGGCTCCTATCCTTTCCCCATGAGAGATACCAGTAGGCCATAGTGAGAAATACCCAAGAGAAATACACAAAAACCCACTCACATCACTTAAGTGTCAAAAGAGAGCTAAGTAAGGGCCTTAGTGAGAAGTGTGGTGCAAAACCAACTCAAAACTAATCATTGAGTTTTGGAAAAATTTGTAAGTGCATATATTAACTTAGTCTTAGCATAGAATAAGTGATTTGGTGATTGGATTATGTTTGATATTTATTTGAGCTTAATCTTTGTTTATGTGTTAAATTGAAGCCTATTGAGTTTTGAAGTAGTTTTTGCTATGACAAAATGTTAGGAAAATTATGAGATCTTAGAAACATATTCTATGATAATATATTAAGAGGATTATATGAAAATATGAGGTCTTGATTTGGAAAAAAAATTGATAGATCAATCCTAGCAATTTTCGGACTTAAAAGGAGTTAAGTTGACAGATTTAACATCCTATGGTAAAATGGTCATAACTTGTTAGTGTCATATTGGAATTGAATGATTCAATGGGCTATGGAAAGATAAGACAGAGATCTACAACTTTTATGTTTTAAGTTTTACAATATAAGAAATACATAAAGGACAAAATCTGGATTTAGTTGGAAGAATAAGATTTTGGCAGAAATTTAGATCGACCCTTGATCAACGTTTGGCTCGAGCAAAATACCCTATTATGTTTGATTTTGAGATTTTTATTAATTGAAGAGTTTATGATTCAAGTAAAGGAAAATAAGATGTTGAATTTATAAAGTGATTGGTTATCCATGATTTTATGATAATTTGTTATTCAAGTATTATTGACACTATGAGATGATGATAAGGTTAAGGATATGAGAAATGAAACAAGAAAAGATAAGGCATGGCCCTTCCATGGGTAATAATAATGGTATGGCCCAACCACGGGTAATAATAGTGGCATGACCCTTCCACGGGTAATAATAATAGCATGGCCCTTCCACGGGTAATAATAGTGGCATGGCCCTTCCACAGGTAATAAGAGTAGTAAGGCCCGACCACGGGTAATAACAGTGGCATGGCCCAACTACGGGTAATAATAGTGGATTATAATAAAAAGATATGAAAATGATATGACTAAGAATGAAAAGTCAATGTATGATACAAATTTATATAAGTCCACATAAAAGATAAGTTTAATTCATGCATGAGTCACATGAATCATATCATAAACATATACTTTGATTCTTATATGTGATTATTTCACGATGTCTGTGCTTTTATTAAGTTAAATGTGTACTTACTGAGATTTCCCTAGAAATCTCATTCTTGTATGGTTCCTTTTCTTTTGGAATATAATTTTCACTGCAGGGTTGGATGACGGTCATGGACTAGACCCTAGTTACTCGAGAGACCTGGAGAAATCCTGAGGGTTCCCCGGAGTACTCTCTCCATAAAAGTTTATGACTAGTTGGTAGTAATAAGGACCAGCAGGAGTATGAAGAAAGAGTTTCCCGAAATGAAGAAGAAGAATCCTAGGCTGCTTTAAGACAAAAGTTTTGATAAATTTGTATTTCGACTAAGAAAACTAACTGGGCTATGCATGTAATGATACAATGATACTTTAAGAATGGATGATATGAATACTAAGGTTTTGTGTAACCATGTGATCTCTAGAATTTTTATTTTTACTTTTTCGCTGCGATTTGCCTCACATTTCAATAAGTACGGGGGTGAGTAACCAAGTGTTACTGACTCTGACACTTCAATTTGCGTTGAATTACGAACGTAGATTGGGGGCGTCACAAATACACACATTAAAATCATTCATAGCTTGAGCAAGGTGAGGAAAGCCTCCAACTCGTTCACAATCCTCATGAATGATGTTGAAGTCACCGATAATTAGCCACGGGTGAATATCCTAACAGAAAGACACTAAAATTTTCCATAAGCTACATCATTCCCATAAATTGCACTCGGCGTAGATGAAAGATACCAAAGTCTATGTATCATTTAAATCGAGCCAGCTCGTAATCATGTAATTAGAGCCACTCACGACCTCCAAGTCATAAAGAGCACGCCACAACACCTATATTTTCCCCCCATCCTCTTCATTACAAAATATTCATCAAATCCCAGTAGACCAACTAGTTGTCGTAACTTATCTTCTTTAGCAAATGGTTTAAAAAGAGCAACATTCATACCATTGTTAATCCGAACTAAATTTTGCAGTACATGCCGAGAACTTCCTGATGAGTGCACAAAAATGCACTCTAAATACTCTATTTAAATACTAAAATAAATGAGAAAATAATGGATATAACTCATGTTATTAAAATTAATGGTCATTTATCTTGAGATAGATATAAGCATGATTTAATATATTGATGAGAATATAAAATGCCATATTTTCCTCTCTTAATGTTTAATACTTTATTCTTATTTGATGCCTAAATATACTCATTATTCTTATATTTTGATTTATGACACAAATAGAGGCATTAGGAGCAAATGAAGATAATTGCAGAATTTTAGACAGTTCTGACATCTTTTCATAATATGGGCATAACTCTCTCATCCAATCTCGGATTGAGCTGATTCAAAATGATATAGAACCGCAAGAGAAATATATATAACTTTTATGTTTTATATTTGAAGAGATATCCACTAAATCTAAGACAAACTTGACCATCAAGTGGATGCACCTGCACTTGACGTTCCTGGATATTTTTCAGCCACTTGCATCAAATCCAAATGTCATCATAATATTTTCCAGCAAGCACTCCTACACCAACTTGGAAATTCAATGATCAATTCATATGCAAGATGAAGTGCACTCAAGTTTCTTGTAGACAAATTATTTGACCACAAGATATTAAGTCATACAAGATAACTAATGGATAGAGAAGCAAAATTGAAATACTCAACCTACAAGCAAAATCCAGCTCATGCATAGTGGGAAAACAAATGATCAAAATGACAACTCACAAATCACTTGGATTCAAGAATGGCACATGGCAAAACAAGTTGAAATTGTGATGATTTTGTCATGACAACTTGCATGAAGGATGCTTATAAATATAAGGGAGGGATGTGTGTTCTAAAAAAATGGTTAGTGTGGGAGGATGCTTTGGAAGAGCCATTATTTTGAGAACTTGAGAAAAGAAAAGAAAAACCAAAGAAGAGAGAAGAAAATAATGGTTGGCTCTTCCCTATTATCCCTTGGAGAATTTTTGTTACATATTTTCAATATGTGTAACTAAATTCTCAAGGAGGGCTAGGGATGAACTTGTGTGTGTGATGGTATTTGTAATTTATTTTTGATTCATGTATTTGGTCTTTAAATATTAAAACTCTTTTGTTCTATTATTCTCAATTTATTTGTGATGTTTTTCGTCTTCAAATAATTATAGAATCTATTTCGTTTATGGATTCAGTCATGCTTTTTCTATTGAGTGAATTAGTTCTATAATTATGTTTGGAGCAATTGATTGTCTATATTGATTTAATTCTATGCTGCAATATCGCCTCTTGGGTATATTGTCGTCATTGGATTTTCTCAATGTCGATAACAATTTATGAGAGTTAAGCGCGAAGAATGATTTTTCAAAGAGTTACATGTGATTTAAATTTTGGTTATTAATGTTATATCTTCCGATTAAGAATTTGGACATAGAATTCTTAATTGAGTTACAATGAATTAAGAATAAATTTGAATACCACAAATACACAAGGAATTCCCTACGCTCTAGTTTTCGTCTCATTTTTATACTGTTCAAATTACTCATTTAGTTTTAATTTACGTCACACTCTAAAATTTATTTTTCGCACTCATCTAAATCTTTTTGTTAATTTTGTTACTGTTCTCCAATTTCTCAATCCATCTCCCTGTGGAATCGACACCCCAAAGCTATACTACAAACGACCGTGTTATTCTTTGGGCGTAATCAAATTTTGGCACCGTTGTCGGGGAGACGGTAGAAGAATTTGAAGTTTTTTTTAGTAGTTTGTAAAAAAAAAAGAAGAAAAAAAAGGCAACTTCGTTCATTTTCTTTTTAGCTTTCTGCATCTTTATTTTATTTTACTTTTCTTTTCGTAATTATTTTTTTCAGTATTACGCTTTTCTTTACTTTGCATGTGCAGGTACATAGACGCTTTTGGACGGTTTGCTAGTAGACCCGTGCTAGAATCAGATTCAGAATCTAATTTTTCTAATCGCTTGTTTGATAATTCTTTCAATTCTGACGCGATGAGTGAACACGCGGACCAACCTGTTAGAACCCTCCAAGATTATCTTCATCCCGCACAAACAGCCACACCATACTGTATTATGTTCTCACCTAATGTTCGTCATGTAGATTTCAAAACAGGAATGATACAATTACTTCCGACTTTTCATGGTCTAGAAAATGAAAACCCCTATGTTCATATTAGGGAATTTGAAGAAGTAGTTGCAACATTTCACAGTCAAAATACTACTGACGACACGGTAAGGCTAAAGTTTTTTCCTTTTTCTTTGAAAGATAAAGCTAAGAGTTGGTTGTACTCACTAAGACCACAGTCTATTGGAACATGGAGTGAGATGACTCCAGTGTTTTTCAATAAATACTTTCCCCAACATAAGATCAATGCTTTAAAAAGACAAATCTCTACCTTTGCACAAAAGGATAGTGAGACTTTGTACCAGTCTTGGGAAAGATTTAAAGAATTACTGAGTATGTGTCCCCACCATGGATATGAGAATTGGCGCTTAGTGAGTTATTTTTATGAAGGGCTTACGCCCAGGGAACGTCAATTCGTGGAAATGATGTGCAATGGAGAATTTTTACAGAAAAATCCTGATGAGGCCATAGAGTATCTCAATGAACTTGCTGAAAAAGCTCATACTTGGACTCGACCTAGTGCTACTGATAGCACAAACAAGTCACGACCTACAGGAAACCCGAGTGGTGGTATTTACCATCTAAGGGAAGAGGATAACCTTAAGGCTAAGGTTGAAATGCTCACCAGAGAATTAGAGTTATTGAAAACTAAGAACTCAAAGGCAACACACATGGCTAATCATGCAGACTCTTTTGAACCATGTATTGTCTATGGTGGGATAGATCATCATGCCCAAGACTGTCCTACACATGCTAACATGAGAGGATGGCGTAATCACCCCAACTTCAGCTGGAAGTCTGAAAACCAACAACCTGCACAACCTTCTAGATCATATCCTGCACCATACCATACAACTCAATCTTTTAGAAATTCTTTAGAAGACACTTTGCATGCATTTATTGAAGTACAGGGTAAGACTAACAAAAAATTTGATCTTTAATTATGCAGGTTGTTGAAGAACAAAAGGAGATAAAGAGCCAGGTATCTAAAATAACGAGTTTCTTGAGTGTAAATGAGTAAGGTAAGTTCCCTTCTCAAGCTCAGTCTGTACCTTAAGGTCAATATATGGCACAAGAAAGTGTGAAGAATCACGAGTGGCAGCAGATATATATGATTGACTCACTCATAGACAGGGAAGTTTTCACAACTCATGATTCTGATCCCCTTGAGAATTTTATGGTTGATTTTGAATTTAATCCTATCAGTGATTCGTCTGATGTAGCTAATATTTGTACAATTTTTGACAATACTCAAGATTATAGCACACAAGCTTGGCAACCGAAGTTTGAGGAGTTGCTTGAGAAAAATAAAAAACAAATTCCTTCAA
The DNA here is from genome assembly GCA_036898215.1 of Platycarya strobilacea. Taxonomy (NCBI): domain Eukaryota; kingdom Viridiplantae; phylum Streptophyta; class Magnoliopsida; order Fagales; family Juglandaceae; genus Platycarya; species Platycarya strobilacea. The sequence goes on from CM072554.1 coordinate 39,295,613, forward strand.
GTGGGCAAGTACCAAAAGTTAATCTAAAGTCTTGCCACCTACCTGTGAAGCTCGAGCATCGAGTTTATTGGGCAAATAAGTGTTTCGTTTTTGACCCAGGAGGAATAGTTCAAGAAGTAGAAGATAGTCCGATTGTAGACTTGGTCTATCAACTTTGACCACACCATGCAACAATAATTATTATTATCTTGTTTGTTTTGTTTTATTTTTGTTTACTACTATTTTCTTTATTTTTGTTTGCAGGATAGTTTCATTTTGTCATTTCAGATCACCACTTTTGACGCTTAGCGAGCTATCCACATCACACATCAGGTGTATTCTACCCTGTTTAGTTATTCAATTCTGATTCTTAAACATTGAGGACAATGTTTCATTTAAGTTGGGGGGTGGGAATACAAATCTGTTATTTAAACTCTGTGGCATATTTTAATCAAAATATAAAAAATTGCCAAATTTTTTTTCACACAGGCATCTTTTCACACATGATACTCATGCTCATTCATAACCATCTTGGTGAATTCAACAAACCCATCTTAAATCATTTTGCTAAAGCATCCATAGAACCATTTATGCACTTCTCCAAACTTTGTGGTAATATGGTGATTTGACACATGTAACTAAAGAATTATTTTGCTTAAGTATTCATATGAATTTTGTGAGAATTGAGAGCTTACAAATACAGAAATTGTGATAAGTATCTATTGATCTGTTGAATTTGACACTTCTTTTGAGAATATCATTACATGGTTTGTGGTAAGATAGTGGATATACTTGGGATATGACGAAAGTCAACTTAAGATTAACGTTTGAGCCTTTCAAGCTGAGCCTTTTCATCATAGATCCCTAGCAGCCAATTTTGAGCCAATATACACATATGACCTTTTCTTTTCATATCTACATCATCCATACCTCTCCACATTGGAGTATAGCTTATACACTATATTTTCCTACCATTTTACTTCCAAGTGTGTACTAGGTGTGAAATTATCATTTAAAAAAAAGAGAAAAAAAAAGAAAACCATGACAAAAATGGCATGGTGCTAGATGTGTCCATCAAATTATTCATGAAAGAGTTCATCAAATTGCGAAGACACCAGTGACAAAAGAAGATGGAAAAGTGTACTTAATCAAAAATCTAAAAAATTGAAAAGTACATTAAAAGAAAAGTATAGTCTACTGAAAAATTTAACAAATTCATTTTTGTGTATACTTGGAAGTTTTTGAAACCTCTTCACCTTTTCTTCTTATAAACCCCAACCCTAAGCCACATTACAACCCTTTGTATTGATTTTTCCGATCCTAAGTATGCTTGTGGAAAGAATGGTGGAAATCTTATTTGTTAGTATTCCTATCATAAGATCAATGTTTACTTGTTACTTATATATAATTGGCTAAATTTCCATGAGAGTAAATGTAAACATTTGTCAACTCCATAGAGAGAACCCTTACATGAAACACTTCTATACCCGTGAGTTATGGAGTTGAACCTTTTTGCTTAAGATATTCTAATGTTGCATGTGTCGAAACCTCTGATTTGATAAAAATAGTTTGGAACACATACACACTCAGTGGATTGCTATATTTGAATTACTTGTGAAAGGGTTATTGAATTTCTAAAATTGTTTTGATATGTAAATTTGAAAAATGTGTCTTGATGGCCCCTATCTGTGATTTTCTTTGGTCTTTCTCATCATTTTGCATGAAAATTGCTAGGGACTAGCAATGAGTAAGTTGGGGGGTGTGATGAGTGCACAAAAATACACTCTAAATACTATTAAAATACTAAAATAAATGAGAAAATAATGGATATAACTCATGTTATTCAAATTAATGGTCATTTATCTTGAGATAGATATAAGCATGATTTACTATATTGATGAGAATATAAAATGCCATATTTTCCTCTCTTAATGTTTAATACTTTATTCTTATTTGATGTCTAAATATACTCATTATTCTTATATTTTGATTTAGGACACAAATAGAGGCATTAGGAGCAAATGAAGATAATTGCGGAATTTTAGACAGTTCTGACATCTTTTCGTAATATGGGCATAACTCTCTCATCCAGTCTCCGATTGAGCTGATTCAAGATGATATAGAACCGCAAGAGAAATATCTATAACTTTTATGTTTTATGTTTGAAGAGATATCCACTCAATCTAAGACAAACTTGACCATCAAGTGGACGTACCTGCACTTGACGTTCCTGGATATTTTTCAGCCACTTGCATCAAATCCAAATGTCATCATAATATTTTCCAGCAAGCACTCCTACACCAACTTGGAAATTCAATAATCAATTCATATGCAAGATGAAGTACACTCAAGTTTCTTGTAGACAAATTATTTGACCACAAGATATTAAGTCATACAAGACAACTAATGGATAGAGAAGCAAACTTGAAACACTCAACCTACAAGCAAAATCCAGCTCATACATAGTGGGAAAACAAATGATCAAAATGACAACTCACAAATCACTTGGATTCAAGAATGGCACATGGCAAAACAAGTTGAAATTGTGATGATTTTGTCATGACAACTTGCATGAAGGATGCTTATAAATATAAGGGAGGGGTATGTGTTCTAAAAAAATGGTTAGTGTGGGAGGATGCTTTGGAAGAGCCATTATTTTGAGAGCTTGAGAAAATAAAAGAAAAACCAAAGAAGAGAGAAGAAAATAATGGTTGGCTCTTCCATATTATCCCTTGGAGAATTTTTGTTACATATTTTCAATATGTGTAACTAAATTCTCAAGGAGGGCTAGGGATGAACTTGTGTGTGTGATGGTATTTGTAATTTATTTTTGATTCATGTATTTGGTCTTTAAATATTAAAACTCTTTTGTTCTATTATTCTCAATTTATTTGTGATGTTTTTCGTCTTCAAATAATTATAGAATCTATTTCGTTTATGGATTCAGTCATGCTTTTTCTATTAAGTGAATTAGTTCTGTAATTATGTTTGGAACAATTGATTGTCTATATTGATTTAATTCTATGCTGCAATATCGCCTCTTGGGTATATTGTCGTCATTGGATTTTCTCAATGTTGATAACAATTTATGAGAGTTAAGCCCGAAGAATGATTTTTCAAAGAGTTACATGTGATTTAAATTTTGGTTATTAATGTTATATCTTCCAATTAAGAATTTGGACATAGAATTCTTAATTGAGTTATCAATGAATTAAGAATAAATTTGAATACCACAAATACACAAGGAATTCCCTACGCTCTACTTTTCGTCTCATTTTTATACTGTTCAAATTACTCATTTAGTTTTAATTTATGTCACACTCTAAAATTTATTTTTCGCACTCATCTAAATCTTTTTGTTAATTTTGTTACTGTTCTTCAATTTCTCAATCCATCTCCCTGTTGAATAGACACCCCAAAGCTATACTACAAACGACCGTATTATTCTTTGGGCGTAATCACTTCCCAACCCCCTTATGTTCTATGCAATGATGGAATCAGCCATAGGTTCAATTTAGTAGTGCGGGTAAAGACCTATTGGGATGGTCACATAGCCTTGTTTTGCTTTTGATGCTCGACTCAAAAACATGAAAATTATCAGATTCATATCCTTTTTGTTTGATAATTGCAATAAGGTTATCCTCTTCCTCTCCCTTAGAAACACACGTAACTATATCATGCTCCATTTCTAACACAAAACTCACCATTATTGTAGGGACTAATATCTAAGATGAATCCACAACATTCACTTCCTAATTAGAACTATCGCCCTTAGCACCTTCTTCCACAATCGGCATAGTATGGTTTGAAACCTTCATAAATGGCCATAATGAACTCCCTAGGCCACACCTTGCAGCCTGTATAGCATCCTCTTTAAAGCTTAGCACATCTTTTCCTTTATCATCCACTACCTTCAACTGTTCAACCTTCTCTTCTTGTGTTTCCTCCCTCATCTCACTCTTATCTTTTTCTTACTTTTGATTTTTCACTTTTTATTTATTTTGCCAAAATTTTTTCTCACATCACCTTTATTCTTCTTCGTATCCTTACGCGATGGCCTTTATCCAACCCTACAAACCATTGATGTGAGATCCCAGATTTACATGTATTTTTACATATTATTTTGTTCTTGTTGTTAATTATTTTTTTTATTTTAATAATATTATCGGTTGTGTTTTATTTGTTTAAAATAATTGTTTGAGCTATTCATTAGTTAATATTAGTTTTACGTTGTTTTTATTATTAATTTTAATGTGAGATAATTAATTTAAGGATTGGAATTAAATTTTTTTATTTTATTATGTGAATTTATTTGATGTGCTTTCTTAATATTAATTAGTGTTTTATATTTAAATTGTTCTTTAAATTAAATTAGTTTATTATTGAACTTTAAATATTTTATTTTATTGATATTGAAATTATAGTATTTTCAATCGGCTTTTATTTTATTTGTTGAGCTTTTTTCTAGTTGGACTTCTTTTTCTTTTTTCCCTTTTTCCTTTTTTTTTTCTTTCCTTTTCTTTTTCTTTTTTTTTTTTTCTCTTTTTCCCTTCATTTTCGGCCCAGACCCTGTGCAACCCCCTCCCCCTCTCTTCTATGCTGTTCTCCTTCCCTCCACCTAGCGCTGCCGTTCGCCATCGGCAGGCAACACCGCCCAGCCCAACCTCACCCCACATGCCGGCGAGTCCAATGGTACCGGTGGTGTCATATCCAGCCACCCCACCTCCTACCGGCAAGCTGAAACCTGAAATGGGTTATGTTGGCTTTTCATGCATTTTCCGGCCACCGTCGACCACCCCCGGTGACCTACCAACAACCTCCCCTCACTCCGGTGAACATAACCCACCACTAGGAGTGTAAATGGTCTGGTCCTGTCTAGTCCGAAAAATTTGTGGACCAATTCCATTTGGTCCAAGAATTCTCTCACCCTGGACCGGACCAAACAGGAGTTAAGTCCATACCAGTCCGGTCCAATTCGGTCCAAGGGCGGTCTGGTTCAGTCTAGAGGTGCCCCATATGGTTTAATGGACTAAATTTAATCTAAAATTTTACAATGATCAAATATTTTTTTGTCCCAAATTTAACTACTATAAATTATAATATGTTAATATTATAATATTATAATAGTATATATTATATATTAATATGTTAGTATATATTATATATTAAGTATGTTAGTAAATTATAACTAATAATACTATTATATTAGTATATTATATATTTATATATTAGTAAATAGTGATAAATTAGTAATAATATATTAATAAATAAAAAATCACTTATTACTTATAAGTTATTACTAATATTCTATATAAATATATTATAATTTATATTTTTATACTACAACTAGTCAACCAATAAATAATAATATGTTAATATATATTATATATATTATATATTAATATTAATATTATAATTTATTTACTATTTTTATGTATACATATATAAATATATATATATATATATGCGGGGTTCGGTCTGGTCCGGTCCAGTCCGAGAAATCCTTAGGACCGGACCGGACTGAATTCCATTCGGTCCGGTCCGGTCTCGATTCGGGACAACTGGTCTGGTCCGGTCCACCGGTCCGATCCAATTTTTTTACAGCTCTACCCACCACCTAGAACCACCCAACTCTGCCATTTGTTCCTCCACCTGAAATAGGTCTTCAAATGGCTTGTTCTTTGCCGCGCCGTCGCCCGGCCGCCGTGCATCTCACCTCTGCTACCAAACCACTCCTCTACCCCAGCCGGTCATCCCCCTAGCTCAGTTTCCCATACATAGTCCCACCTTCCTTGTACAACTCCAACTCGAAAATGGGTTTCGACCCATTTTGAGCCCGATCCGCCACCTTCTGGTCGTTGTGCCGCCACACCACCATGTCTAAGAGATTTACCACCCTCCAATGAGTATTTTTCTAAATTTTGGTGACAAACCGAACACTCTAACCCGACGTACAAAGTGATTCACTGTGGACCGGCGTTTGCTCAATGATCCAGTGGTTGAATTGTTTTGCTTTATTTCATTATAATATTTGTTAATTAATATAAATTTGGTAATAGTTAAGATTTTAGTTAGTTGATCATATTTAGTTAAGTTATGAGCATTTATTTATTTTTATTTATGCCTTTATTTTGTTTAATTTGAAATTTGGGTCTTTTGAATTAGATTAGTATTTTATATCATTTATTTTATCGAATCCTTTATTTTAAATAATTGTATTATGGAATCCCTAGTTTCAAAGTTTATTATTTTGTCGTGGGTTATTTTGTTTTGTTAAGCTTTTGTGCATTTATCATATGAATTTGATTTTATTTTAAATTTAGTTCATAAGTTTCTACAAGATGGTTTTGGATTTTGTTTCTTATCTTTTTATTTTAATTATGGATTTTGGCTTTTAAATATTTCTGAAGCTTTGGGATTCATTGAGACAAAGATTTAAAGGAAATCATTACTATGTTTTCCTTTTTGAGACATGCATAGAGGTAGGTTTTTAAAATTTATTATCTTTCCACCTTTTCATTTGTTTTATTTTAAAAGTTTATCTATTTATTTTGACAAGTGGGTTTGCTTTGGCGACTTGTTAGTATTTATTTATTTATTTTATACGTTTCTTTTAAAGGTTTTAAGTCCTGGATATTTCTACAATAAATCTTTTTAAGAGTTGGGTTTTGTGAAAAATTTCAAAGCTTTATTTGTTATTTTATTTGCTGTTTTTATTTTAATTTAATCTCCTTGTTTTATTTAATAAAAACTTTTAGTGATTTTGTGTTTACTAAAGGAGGTGGTCTTGTTTTCTTAAATGAATGGCTTTTACTTATTTATTTATTGGATCTTTTGTTTCCCTTTCTGTCTTTATACAATATTTATATGAATTATTTAAGTTTTATTTGGTGTTTGGGTATAATTTTATATCTTTGTGAGATGGATTTGTTTTGATAAATATTGGTATTTATGTAATTGTGCTTCTTTATTGATGTTTTATATGCTAATTATGTGTATTATCTGGGTCTCACAGAGTATTTGCATTTCTAAATTCTAATTTGATCAATGAGAGATTGTTGGGGTTGTATTTTAGATGGACGTTGTATTTTAGATGGACTCTTTTTGTGAGTATGAAATTCTTGGCCATTGATATATCGTTTTGGAATCTATTTTACTAATGCTTATGATAGTAGGCGATCAATTATTTCCTTGGTGAAGTTTTGATATTGTTTGTGGATACTTAGAAATTGAGGTGTAATAGTTGTGTGTAATTTTTGGAAAGTATTTTGTCTCTAATTTGTGTTTGACTTGGGAGAAGTTGTCTTGTTAGGTGATAAATATTGATTTAATGTGATGATATAAAATTCAAGGGATCTAAATTTTACGCTTTTAGGAAAATTAATTGGGGTGAATGGTTTAAGTTTGATATTTGATGAATTTAATGGTTAACAGCATTTGTCCAGGTATCTTAAAGAATTAGGTGTGACTTCATAGGAATTTGAATATTCAAGGCTATTGTTTCTCTTGGATATTGAATGTCTAGTTGAGTAAGAGAATTATGTGTATCAGGGTTACCATGCTAGGATTTTTATGTGATAGGATTTTTATGTGAGTATAGTTGATAGGATTTTTATGTGATGTACGTTAGAGCTTAGGTGTCAATCATAGTAGTATAATCAGAATTATGAGATATTAAAACTTTAAGATTTGGAAGTGTGGTATACAATTGCTTGTAAATAGGTGTTGAGCTAGTTTCTACTCATGATGATAATTTATGAGGACTTAATTTTATACATTTAGAGAGTTATCAGAGTGCACGCGAAAGCGTGATGTCTCATGATGTAGTTGGAAGTTCAAGTCATGTGCTGGTTTTGAGGAATTAGTAGTGACTTGAAATTTAGGATAATACTTGTGAGCAGAGATTTATCTTTTGGTTGAATAAATTATGTTTATTGATGGTTAAGTTGGGAAGTTAAACTTGGGAGTTACTTTAGGGTGACACAAATTGTTGTATGGAGTTAGTGAACATTAAAATTTTGAGAGG